>OV656872.1:111077722-112277722 GCA_927399465.1 Sarcophaga caerulescens | reverse complement strand
ACAATGCCACACACGAACTCAAGGGTAAAGATGAGCAATTGGAGAGTGTTAACCAAGCTTTGCATTTAGTCGAAGAAGATTTGGTAAAATATAATTTGCACGATAAATGCGCATAAATAATTTATAATTACTATTAATTTTGTTTCATAGACTACAACACGACTTAATTATGATGAACAAATTAGTGTATTGACTGAACAAGTCATTAATCTTAGTGAACAGTTAGCTGCCAGCAAATGAATAATATTCATACACGTATAACAACATAACAAACTCTAAAGTTCTATTGTTAACGCTTTCTTTTTTGTGTGCTTAGTACAATAGACTTTAAAATGTAATAAAATAATGTAATTGTATATAAAAAAAAAAAAAATATATTGAGAAACTTTATTTAATGTGTCTATTTATTTTTATAACGAAAAATACATATTAATATCACCGTTTAATCTAATTTTATAGCAAAAGATGCACCACATGAACACCCTTGTTCTGCCAGAGGATTTGCTAGCATCCTAAAACCAGAACGTATTAGTTCGATGTGATAATCGACTGTTGCACCATTGCAATATTCTAAAGAAACGTTATCGATAACTACTTTAGCATTTTTTTCTCCAAATTCTAGATCGTCTGGATTCATTTTATTATCTAAATCAAACTTATACTGAAAGCCGGAACAACCGCCACCTTCTACAGTAATTCTTAAAAAAGTTCCATCTTTGCAAATTTCTCTTAAACGTTTGATGCACGTATCACTAACCATAAGTTTGTGTTCATTGCTGGGGCTAAAGGATTCACTACTTGCAAATCTCCATAAATTGTTGGTTGAGACTTTGCTTTGCGAAGTTAATATAAAGCTACAAATATTTTAAAGTAAAACAATATTCTTAAATTCTGCAAACATTATTAATCCAATAAACTTACGATTTAGGAACAGCTCTAAAAGCATTTCGTAACAAAGACATATTTTTCAATATATATTAAACTTACTTCAGAATTTATAACATTTTATGCAATTAGTTTTGTTTGTGTCTATTTGGAAAAAGAATCAAAACAAATCTCAAAAACATATGATGTTAATATGAATTGCCAACGACATTTGTATAAACCAAAATAAAAAAATATTTAAAATTAATATAGATTTCGATCATTCTGAAACAACTTTTGATGCTATATTATATAAATATGTTTGAAAGATTGCTTAAAATATCGTGAAACAACTTGATGCTATATCAAATAAATATGTTTAAAAGTTTGCTAACTCTAAATAAGCACTTTAATACAATAGTTGGCAAATCGATTTTGTAAGGTAAACAAATGTGAATTTGCAGTACACGTGCAGGAAACAAAGCAAAACGTATTTATTTTTGTAAATATTAGAAAAAGTGAAACAAATAATGGCAAGAAGACCTGAACATTCAGCACCCCCAGAAATTGTGATTATCAAAAATAATATTGGAACATTAATCATATAATAAATAAGTTTTTCTTTTTTGCAGTTCTACAACGATGATGAAGCTAAGAAATATTCTAACAAGTATAACAATTACTTACTTGTGTATTTTTTTATATTATTCTATTTCTTTGTACATTTTTCAGTACTAGAATTATTGAAATTCAAGTGGAAATGGCAGAAAGAGCACTTGAATTGCTGGCTCTTGATGAAGATGACCCATGTTTGATACTTGATATTGGTTGTGGGTCAGGCTTGTCTGGAAGCGTGTTGGAGGATAATGATCACATATGGATTGGTGTAGATATTTCAAAATCTATGTTAGATATTGCAGTAGAAAGAGAAGTCAGTGGAGACGTGATACTGGGGGATATGGGACATGGTATGCCCTTCAAGCCAGGCACATTTGATGGGGCGATTTCAATTTCAGCATTACAATGGCTTTGTAATGCAGATAAAACCTCACATAATCCTCATAAGCGTTTGTACAAATTTTTCTCAACGCTATTTGCTTGTCTCACAAGAACTGCTCGCGCTGTATTCCAATTCTACCCCGAAAATGCGGATCAAATCGAAATGGTAACTTCTCAAGCAATGAAGGCTGGTTTCTACGGCGGTATAGTTGTGGATTTTCCTAATTCAACGAAAGCCAAAAAATATTTCTTAGTTCTGATGACTGGTGGTGCAGCGCCGATGCCTAAAGCTTTAGGTAAGATTTTGTGATTGTATCTTATCATATTTCTTTTTATAAATGCATATACTGTGATTTTTTCCAACAGGCAATGAAGAAGACGAAAAACGAATTAATTATATAAAAAAAAGAGAAATGTGCAAAGAAGCTCGTGGAAAACCTATGAAAAAATCCAGAGACTGGATTCTAGCAAAAAAAGAGCGCAGGAGACGACAAGGCTTAGATACTAGACCAGACACCAAGTACACAGGTCGAAAGCGCAGTGGGCGTTTTTGAGTTCTCGTGTTATTATATAAAACTTCTTTCTATTGTTGATCAATTACACTTAACGCTAGAATATTTTCGTTCAGCAATAAATTAAAATAATTATATTTACAATTTGCTAGAAATATTAAAACAAGTTAAACCGTTGCATCTTTTTCTTTTCGTTTTTCTTCAGCAGCTTTTATTGCCCTCTCTTTTGGTGTGTCGTATGAAGACTCTGCCATGAATTTAAGATAAACGAGGACACAAATAAAAGCTATGCCAAACAGCAAAATTTCATTTTGCGCTATGAAAGCATGTTCCTTTTCCTGAGCCAGACCTCGATCATATTTTGCTTTGGCTGCTTTGCGACGTTCAAATGATTTACCATAGTGAGCTTTCGACCACTCGTCGAAATCATAGATGGGTGTTCGGCCGTCAGTGTCAGCAACAGTAGACTTAGTAAAACGAGATTTATAAAATTTAGTTGATGGGTCATCCTCTACTTCCTCTTCAGCATATTTTACATCGTCTGCCCTCTGTGCATACTGTGAACCCGCCGTGTGTATAATGCCTTAAGAGGTTAAAAAGTGTCTTATTGTTACCAATTTCCATTAAAAGCGCACACATTTATTTATTACCTTTATCATACAATCTACGCATCTTAAAGTTGCCCAAAACTTCATATGCCTGAGTAATTTCTCTAAATTTTATAGCTGCACTTTCGCATCCTTTATTCTTATCTGGATGGTACAACATAGACAACCTATAATATGCGGCCTTTATTTCACTCTGGGTTGAATTCTTTGATATACCCAAAGCATCATAATAGTTAACACTGAGTAGTATAGGGCTAAATGATATATTCACTTTTTCAAAAGATCTTAAACTAAAAATCTTGCGTATTAATAAGTTATATCGTTGTGTTGAGAGCATCTTTTGTTTACGCAAAATTATAATTAAACTAAAATCTTCTTTTTGACGATAAACAAAAACAATCCCGTGTTATATCATTTTTACAATTGACAAAAATAAATAAAAAACAAACGTTAATCAGCTGATTGAACTTGAACATATTAGGGGTTGTTCCTTTAAAAAATCGAAGTTGACGTAAACTCTGATGTCGCATAAAAACAAATTGACTGAATCGCATGAAAATAAGAAATATACACACTTAACAAGTCAAGAATACCCAACAACAATTGCTAGACAGGAATTATTTTTAGTTAACTTAAAAAGAATCTGTAAGTTATGGAAGTTGTTAGTGTGAAGAACGAAAACATTCATTTAATTTTTTGGGTGCTGCCAAATTTAATTCCATTGAATTATTTTGTAAATTTCAACACTGCTGGTTTGTACCTCCACTCGTGTCTATTTGCTTAACATTTTTCTCAGTTACGAACACTTCCTAAATTAAATTAATACACTTCTTGTATGGTAGCACTGACAATTTCCGTCCTCCATCTTTTTGCATTGAGGTTTTCAAGATGGTAAGTTGCTTGCCCGAGTGTTTTATGATTAATTTTAACTAAAAAAATAAATTATTAAGAAAAAAAAACCAAAAAATGTAAATAAGTGCAATTATACCTGAGGTGAAAAACTGATGCTCTATATTTTGCCGAATTGACAATAATACAATTTATTTTAAATTATAACCTAAAAATTTTTTAAATTGTTTTCATTTTCTATTGTAGCCGCCCAAGAAGGACCCTAAAGGCTCGGCTAAACAGCCACAAAAGACACAAAAGAAGAAGGAAGGTAGCGGTGGCGGTAAAGCCAAGAAGAAGAAGTGGTCCAAAGGAAAAGTAAGGGACAAGTTGAACAACCAGGTTCTGTTCGATAAGGCTACTTACGAGAAACTGTATAAAGAAGTTCCACAATACAAATTGATCACTCCCTCAGTTGTGTCTGAACGTTTGAAGATTCGTGGTTCTTTGGCTAAGCGCGCTTTAATTGAATTGCGTGAAAAGGGTAAGAAAAATTAACATCTACTTTTTAAATATGAACCCAAAATATATATAAATGTTTGTTTACTTTCAGGCTTGATTAAACAAGTCGTGCAACATGCCTCACAAGTCATCTACACACGTGCTACCAAGGGTGATGACGCTTAAATTAATTTTTACCTTAATAAGGAATATGTGAATTACATTTTTTTTTGTATTAAAGTGACTTAAAGGTAAAAACAGTGTGTTTTTTTTAAGAACAAGTGTTTAAAATTCATCGGGTGGATAAATGTTTCTGTGATGTGAGAATGCTTTCAACTGTGTATATCATAAGATATTAAAACACGGATTGACCATAAGTGAAAAACAAAGACAGTGGTTAATCTATTTAAAACAAGTGGAAAAATAGGAGAACCTAGTGGACAGGAGAAATTCGTTATCTGTTTAAGGTTTTTATTTACAAGTACATAATTTACATGAGCTAGAATTAAAGTATTTGTTCAAAATATATTGGATTATTCCCAGTTAATATAAATGTGGGAACAGTTAAGTGCCTTGTTACATTATCGGTATAGGATTCACAACTGTCAAGACTACCAGCAAAATTAATAGAAGCGTCTTGTTACATTATCGGTATAGGATACACAACTGTCAAGACTACCAGGAAAAATAATAATTATTTCACATAAGCGTTAATACGTCATTGAAACTCAAACGAAAATGTATATGAAAAGATTTGGAGAAATACCATTGTTTTTAGAACAAACTTTGGAAAGCTCGTAACTGAATTCCGTATACAGATTTGATGCCAATTTGGAATATTAATGAGAAAACTTATGTTACTTTGATTTTCAACTAATACGTTAAAGTTTCAATGCATAACTAATCTTAAGCATAAATTTAGAATAAGCACAGCAGTGTTAAACATTTTGAGAATTATTTGAGTATACTTCTTCATACAATTCGAAATTTTTTAATACGCAAAGTATAATACTTTGAGCTAGTATTAAAGAAAGATGCCTTTCTTAATAGAGAATTGACGTACATATCTTGAATTTCTGCTATTTCGAAAGAAAGAGTTTACACTTAATGATATACAAGTACAATTCAATACAATGGGCGCCCATAAGTATTGCATTTTAAATTTTTAAGTAAGCTGTGCTTTGATGAGGAATACCAAAAATAAACCTAGGTTAGCAATGTTTTCTCTACGTAAATGAAGCAGCTGACCTTTCAGAGTAGAATCGATCGGTTTAAATATTTATTGAACTGAGACTTAATTATCAAGAGTTATGAAAATGTTCTAGTCTGAAGTAGGCGTTGAGCCAATAGTTATGATAAATAAAATCTTTAGCATGGGGCTTGGGCAACAGAAATTACAAAAATGCATTAGGAATTTTCGGTAAAGTCTTTATTAATAGGAACGAAAATTGCCTGAATTCTGATTTGTTTATAAAAGAGAATTCCAACATATTCTTCGGTTTTTTTAGATACAGTTGTGGTCAAAGACTTAAAAAAAATACTCAAATCCACCAATTCTCTTCTCATCCTCGAAGATTGAACTTAGACTCGTCGTATTATAAAATTGTTTCGGATTCCAATTATCATATGCTCGGATAAAGTTGAGACGAATTTTTCTGTTATTTTCGTATACAAACGACTATAAAAAATAGTTCTATAGCTTTAGAGACCATATTACTGTGCCACTATTGATTATTCTACAAGTTGAACAATTTTGAATAGTACACTTTAATGAAATTCCGCTGCGATATTTATGTAAAACGTTTGTGTTTATTTGAATTGCTATTTTTCATTTCTAATCTGGTAACCTAGCAAATAAGTCGTAGGATTACAAGTTGCTAAATACCATGATGAATAGCACTCGATAGTCTACTATCGATAGTTGTCAAACGCAAACAGTTTGATCAAATTTTGATTGCAGCAGTGTTGTTATGCTGTTGAGTGGCGGTAAATTTAAAAACTCACGAATATAATACAAAAAATGAATAGCGAAAATAAAAACTTAAATAAAACATTTATATAATAGTAAGATGGTGAGGTTATTCTGGTAGGTGGTAAATTTTTGTCAACGCTGGTGGAACTGATGGAGCCTGTGCTTGGAGTTTTATCCTCTTGGGCTGCAAACTGTGTATAAATCCCAGGAAGACATACCTTGATTTCTTCTCGCGTAAATACAAGATTGAACCTTTAGGTTATCGAGGTTAGGTGGTAGGGAACTTCCGTTGTGTTCTGAGGTCAAGTATCTCGTACAGACCTTTGGGAAAAGCTACCGGCTATATTGTGCCTGAGGCTATGTTCCTGCCTGGTTTATCCTACCGGATAAGGCACTATGGGATGGTGGGGTACTACAAGGGCAAAGAATTATACCTATCCTCACAGATGGGTCGAAGTTAGGTGGAGGCACAGACGCTGTTGTTTTCTGTAAGGATCTCGGTTTTCAACTTCACTTTAGGCTAAAGGATGACTGAGGCCGGAGGTAGTAGGCCTACTTCAGATTCAAAACCTTATATAATCTTTGTTGACAGTGAGGCTACCCACAGGGCCATTGCGTCGGTCTGGTGTAAATTACTGTTTGTTCATGTGTGCAAAGAGTCTTTAAGGACCTTTGGACCAGATCGTATCCGTCCAAGCAGGGTTCAACGACATAGCGGTATACTAGGTAATGAGACACCGGATGCTCTCGGTCCAGATCCCCCAATCTGCCACTTCTACGGTTTCATCACTGGTTGCGTCAGCAAGGACGAGCAGAGGCGTTGAGGGGATGGATTGAGATGTTATGTATCTAGGAGTCTACTGTAGACAGTTATAGAATAAGTTTGCTACTGGGCTTAGATAAGGCCAGCCTGAGGTTAGTTATTGGTTTCATTACAGGGCACTGCGAGATTAAGTCACTGACAAGGATTTGGAGCAGATCCCAGCCGGATTATTGCAGGGTATGTTGCAATGAGGAGGAGCTGGAAACTATCGACCACCTCATCTGCAATTGTCCAGCCCTTAGTTGGTTGAGGTTGAGGACCGCGGGCAGGGGCTTATTCGAAGGTTTGTAATCTTTGTCGAGAGCCGTTATTAGGACGCTCCGTACATTCATTAATAGGTTGAGCTGGTTGAGGAGTGCTAAGGCATCAAGGTTGTAGTCAGGCTCACTTTTGTGTTCGCGGTCCATCTTTTTCCCTGCGTTCTTATATCCTTATATACATTTTAATACAAAACATGAATATCGGAAGCTTATAAATATTGTACTTGCAATAATAACCATCTTGAATTTTTAAAAAGAACTGCGTTTTAAGGGAAAAAAAACCTGGCATGGCAAAAAGGTATGCGATTTTTCTATATTAAGTTACCGATGCTGTAAATGATAAAATATGTACACAACCGAATAATATTCGGTATGTTTTAAGTTACCGATGCTGTAAATGATAAAATATGTACACAACCGAATAATATTCGGTATGTTTTTGTGGGGACACCGTAATTAGCTTTAAATACCGTTTATTACAACTCTGAATTTCGTTATGTAGAGAAAAAGTAACATTATCATTTTCATACGCTAGAGTGCAGCACATGATCATGTGATTAGGGCAGAAAGTTTTTCGTGAAACAGTCACCTGTCACTGAAAATAATTGAGAAGTTTTGTGAGTTATTTTTGTATTTGCAAACGTAATTTGTAATTTATATATTTTATATTAAGAAAATATTTGTATAATACACGAACAATTGGATAGTATTTAATATTAATGTAATTCTATAAAAACTTGCAGATTTTCATCGAAAAACTTTTGCAACAAACAACAAACAAAGCTGTGCTGAGCTGAATAATGGCTACTCAATTACGTACGGTTGTAGGAAAAACCTTCGGTTATCTCTTTGTAGCCGTTAGCATCGTACTTATCTTATATCATGTGTTCACGGGAAAAGGTGAACGTGTGAGTGTTGGTTGGTTCCTAGCCTCCTCTTCACCCTATATGTGGGCTTGTTTGGGCATTGGTTTAGCTGTTGCCTTGTCCGTTGTTGGCGCTGCTCTGGGCATTCACACAACTGGCACCAGTATTGTGGGTGGAGGTGTTAAGGCTCCTCGAATCAAAACTAAGAATTTGATTTCTGTCATTTTCTGTGAAGCTGTGGCTATTTATGGTCTAATCACTGCCATTGTCTTGTCTGGTTTGCTAGATTCCTTTAAAATGGATACCGCAATGGCCAATCAGACGGTAATGAATAACAATTGGACTGCAGGTTATGTTATGTTCGGTGCTGGCTTGGCTGTTGGTCTAGTTAACTTATTCTGCGGTATTGCCGTGGGTATTGTTGGTTCTGGTGCTGCTTTAGCCGATGCGGCCAACTCAGCCTTGTTTGTGAAGATTCTCATTGTGGAGATTTTCGGTTCTGCTATTGGTCTTTTTGGCTTGATTGTGGGTATCTACATGACATCCAAAGTGAAGATGGGTGACAAGGAATAATTGCCCCCGATTATATCAATTATTAGCCGTAAGCAGAAAAGTAAGTATCATGTAAGAACTCACATTAAATTATATCGACACTTGAAACGCAAACCATACATATAAAATAGAAGATGCATATTTAAGTGTTTAATATATATCTGTGGCAATAAATGATAATGGCTTAAGTTGACATAAGTGTTCTTTCATTTTATTACATATTCTTATTCACTTCTTCAAGATCTATCATTCAGCTAAATTTCATGTATAAAATGTCATTATTAATAATACTATACGCATTTATATTTTAACTTAAATACAATTTATTTTAGACAAACCACTTAATATCTCTAAACACGAAATTTCAACTAAAGCTATTATTATTTAATGCCACAGATATATTTTTTTTAACTGACTGCACTACACAAAAAAATATTGCCTGTCTGTATTTTAATTCAAATTATACAAGGCAAATAAAAGGAGGATTAATGTACTTCAATTCATTCGAGAATAAATGTTACTGCATTAATTTTCATAATGATGCAAAAGGACGTGAATGCTATTTTTATATTACAATTAGTTTCACAAATCATTGACTGTTAAAAATAAACTCCCTAATGATTTAGCTATTGTAAAAGGAGTATTAAGCAGAAAAAACAAATGTTTCACACAGTTCAATCATCAGTAAATTTTCTCTTTAAGTTGTAAAAATTTTGGTTTGAATGGTTTGCTTTTTAAAGTGCGATAATTAACAATCTTTAAATTTGCATATATTTAAAAAAAAGTTTTTTGTTTCAGCGATTTTGCAGTACCAGCCAAAATCACAAAAGTCCTTAAACCATTCCATCGTGTACTGGGAAACATCAAAAATTGAGCAGAAAACTACGAAATATACCTGTGTGTGTGTGTGTGTGTTGCAGAGTAAACACGTTACAAATTTGCGCATTGCTTTACCATAAATGAAAATAATCATAAAAGAAAAAATAATTGGCGTTATTTTAAGTCTCTTTAAAATGGTTTGTCGTATAATCTTTTGTGAAACTTGTGTTGCTATAAAATCAGCATCATTGCAATATAAGTTTTCAACAAGATTTTCATTATACAATTGTTTTTGTTTTTTAGTTAATATTTTTGATTACATTTGTTAACCTATGTGTATTATTTTAAAATTTAAATATTATTAATATTTTTATTATATCCGTATGAAAATATTGTAAAAAGTATCAGATATATAAATAAACATGTTCTTTTTCTTTCAGGGAAAATAGGTTTTTAAATTGATTTCTTTCTCACAGTAATAGTACGAAAAATGTATTCAAATATTGAAAAAAAATTACAGAGCGTTGCAAATGGATTAAGCTTAAATTTTTTATTTGCTTTATGTAGGAACACAAAATTATTTGTTAAAAATGTTTACAATTCTTGACAAAATGAAAGTTTTGTACATTGACTGTTGTTAAGCACCAACATTATGTTAATACCCCCGTGCTTTCAGACATTAAAAAATCTCTCAACTAGATAGATAGCATGTTAGCTCTAAATTTGAGACTAATTTAATAGATAAAAACGTTTATTATAAATTCTATACATACATGTATAAATAAAATATATATAATCAATAGCACTTATTTATTTCGATAGAGTTATAGGGAAATTAAAATCTAAATTATAAATATATATTCAGACAAAAAATATGTATTAAATAAGAATGTAATGAAATCATTGTTCAAGACACATAAATTTATGGATGACAATTTAATCTGCCAAAAATGCTATCACAGGCGATTACTGGCATCCAAAATTTCAAAGGTAATTAATTTTTTGGTAACTGCAATTTTTTAATTGCCAGCTTTTAGCGCAATTCGGTTGTTGATCATAATAGACCCATTAGTATTTAAATAATCGTATCTTTTTGGATAATTTTTAAAAAAATTTGATGTATGCGCTCTTTAATCTAATTGACTGATTAGAACTGTATTTGCCCACAATAAAAAAAATTTAAATTATCGTTTTCACGTGCAATTGCATGTGATGTGCTTTTGTAAAATTTCAAAACTAACATTTGTTAAAAGGAATTCTACAACAGCAATACATTACTAAAATACAACTCTGTTCTCTTTATGATCTCAACTGCAACTAACTTTACTATACCAATCGCTAAAAATTGACAATGGTTGCGATATGTTTGATTTTGTTTTTAAAAGTTTAGTTTCCATAAGAATAATTAATTTGCAGTAAAATATTAAAATAGTGAAAATAAATGTCTTTCCACTTTCCTAGACGTGTTAAGGATTTACCAAAATTAGAACTGGAGTCGGAAGATGAAATCAACACACCTTGTAAAGCGAAAAATAATACAAATGCAATATTGGAAGAAAAGTATAAGTGTTTTTTTGTTTAAAAGATCATAATTCATTATATGAAACATACATAATTTTTAGGAAAACATTTAACAAGGAAAATCCTGAAAACACAAGAAACGAATCGGATAATATTAACTCATTTAAAAGTTTGCGTATGCTGTAGGTATCATTATTTACAGTTGGCAAAAAAAAAAATTTGCTACAACTTAAGTATGTCTTTCAGACCGAAACGAAGAGCTGAATTACCCGCTTTAGAATCAGATTCGGATGAAGAGGATATTGCCAAAGAGGACAATCTAAATTGTGCTATACTTAATGATTCATTTTTAATAAGTCCTAGTAAAAGTGATAGAGAAGAAGCCAGTTCTAATAATTCACTTTTAGATCATTTTAAGAAAATGGGTTTAAAGAGTTCTCCAGACGAAAAATTACATCCTCTTAGGCAATTACAATTACAGGTATCTACAGACAATGCTGAAATAGAAGATGGAACAAATTTGTTGGCTTCCAATACTAAACAGAACACAACCGTAGATGGACAATTTGCCACCCCACAAATAAGATCATTTTCTGTTCGAAGAAGACCGCGTGACTTGTGTTCTACACAGTCTAAAAAAACAAAATCAGCTATTGTTAATGAGTTTCGTTCTCAAAAAGTATTATTTCAAACTCCAATGGCTATATCGCGAGCACCTATAATGCAAAATGACAGTATTTCACTTACCCTGTGCGACACAATAAATGAGGGGGGCACTCCATCAACTTCGGAAAAAACTCCACAATGCGCGAACGAAAGACACCCTAAAGATACAGCCAGATCGAAAAAGTCGTTGGAAGTTGCTTTTAGTGGAGTTAGTAAAGAAAATGAAGATAAAGGAATAGAAAATAATGAAGCCGCGACAAATTCAACAACGAAGGATAAAACGACAACAGTCCATATTAATAATGGGACTTTCGTAGTTATTAAAAAGTTGGGATGTGGTGGGTCCAGTTCTGTTTATCTTGCCAAAAAACAAGACAGTGACAAAGAATACGCCTTAAAGGTAAGTTATTTTTATTCTTAGCAATGTCATATAACGGGAAGATTCGACTCTAATCGATGCTTTCAAAACAAAACACCTAACAATATTGCAAAAGATAAAAGAATTACAGAACCATTTTTATATACCTTTTCGTTCTTTCAAGGAACGTAGAATTGTCACAAAGCATCTTTTCCATCTTATTCCTTTTATTAAGCTCTTCCCGAGAAGCACTGATTGGACAATAATAGTAGGGCCTAGCATTCTGTGCAAATGTATTGTGTCGAGCGGTGATGAGTTGACACTCTCAAGGCCTGCCGCTGCTTGAAATTATTTTCTGTAATATATTTATTAATTACAACACAAAAATTTTATTTAATTATTTACGACCTTATGATCGGGATAGTCTAACAGACCAGAGTATCTGGTGGGAATCAAACCCACAACCCTCACGCTAATAGTCTATCATGGTACCCACTAGATTACCAGGGCACTCGTGCTTGAAATTAAAATATTCGTTATTGACATCATTTTTCCTAATTTGATTGGGACCCATTATTTTCTTCTTTATTTTTTGAAATTTTATAACTATAATGAAAATTTTACTCTTTTTTTCAAGTATAATGCAGTATAGTACTAAATAATTTGGTTGAACGCATAATTTGTCGCATTTATTTCTGAATTGTTGAGTATTAAAAGAAACATAAAAATTTAATTGATAACTTAATTGATCATTACAACTCTTTAGTCAGGATTACGATCTATCTTTCACACCACCTTTGAAAGATTGTTGAGAAAATTTTAATCGCAATTTTATTTATTCTCAGAGTTTTATGTAGAGACTGCTGAGCCTAAATCACCGAAAAAATATTTATTAATATTTTGTTTTTACCGTTTTATCTGTCCTGGGTTCTAAACCACGGCCTGACGTTTAATAAGCCAACACAGTACATACTAGACTACGGCAACTTCAAAACGATTATATTTTGTTATTTCAAGTGTAGAATAAAGTTATTTCGTCATTGGATAAAATCCGCGAATTCAATTTTCTTCAATATTTTGTTAAACTTTGAAAACTTAATTATAATTTTCATTTTTAGAGAATTTTTTCCCCATTATATTATTACTAGTGTTTTTAGATAAATTTTCTTTAAGAAATGTATCGTGCAGAACTAAAAATAAATTATATAAACAGAAGTGCTTTCATACTAATTTTTTTATGTTTTGTAAGACTTACGAGTACATATAATTCACAATGTTCTTTTCAAGCAGTATAGATAGTATGAGAAACTTAATAATGTTAACATGTTGTGTTTACTTTGTGCTTAAAATGATAAATAAAAGGTTGTCGATTTGCAAGGTGATCCGTCTGTTGTGGAAGGGTATCTAAATGAAACAAAATTGTTGGCTAAACTTCAAGGCAATGTCTGCGTTGTTTCTCTCTACGAATAGTACGTATACGAAAAACATGAAAGTATGCTACATATACTAAAATGATATTCTTTTTAGTCAATTGTTGCAAAAGGAATCTAAACTCTTCCTAGTTATGGAAAAAGGAGATTCAGATTTACATAAGATTCTACAAAGCTACACTACAAACCTGCCATTATACGTGCTTACAAATTTTTTATATCAAATGCTGCAGGCTGTCAATTATATTCATCAAAATGGTGTGATACATTCCGATTTAAAACCTGCAAATTTTTTAATGGTAAATGGCCGCTTAAAACTTATTGATTTTGGAATCGCAAGCAATATAGCCATTGATTCTACTAGTATAATAAAATTTTCACAAGCTGGTACTTTTAATTATATTAGTCCGGAAGCATTAACTGATACATCGACTGGTAGCAGCCCAATGCGGAATAATCAACCTAAAATTAAAGTATAAATCTTAAGTAAATTTTATGTTTAAATAAACAATTTTAAGGTAATTTAATGTTACAGATATCTACGAAATCGGATGTCTGGTCGTTGGGCTGTATATTATATTTACTTTTGTATCAAAAAACTCCGTTTGGACATATAAAAAATCTATACACTAAAATAACTGCGATTTGCTGTCCAACGCAAACAATTGAGTATGGTCCATTGCCTCCTTATTACCCTGCAATGCTGGTTCATGTTATTATCATTACAGTTGACCTTTTATCTACCACTTAACAAAATATTACTTTTATTTACAGATGACGAAAAATTGCTTACAACATAATCCAAAACGTCGCCCCTCATGTGCTGAATTGTTAAAATATCCTTTTAATATGATAATACCAATCCAAAATCTAACGCTACCCACTATATAAATAGATCTTGTAATTTGTTTGCGTAAATCATGTTTTGCATTTGATAAATAAATTCCTTTATATTATAGCATATATGAACCCCAAAATTCTATTTATCATTACATTCTCATTCTATTCATTTGTGTATTGTTGCAAATGAAAGAAACATTTATATTTGTTTAGTTTTGGTTATGTTTAATTTTATTATAATATAATCATAATTGCATTATTAATGTATCTTTATTGCATACTACTTTAGCGCTTAAATTAATACGACGTGTTCCGCATTGTTATGCTGAGACAGACATTAAATATCCTATAAGAAAATAAAAGTCATCATTAATTAATATGTAATTTGGTTAAATTGATTGCGATATACATACATCCTGACCGTTTGAGTGTTGTAGCGCCCTAATTTGTTCATCCTTTGAATGCATTAAATTACGCCAATGCTCATCTTGTTCTTCAGCTTGTTTTATCAGGTCGGTCAGAGTGTTTTCCTTTAAAAATTTAAAATTTCAGAATTAAATCAAAATCGTACTCTCAAAATCAATATAGAAATAAAAATGAGGCTTACGGTTTTCCTAGCGAGTCTAGTTAACTCATCGATACGAATGCGCAGGATAGAATTTTCTTTGAGTAATTCATTTTCACTGATACTGGACAGCAGTGTATTTTCAACATGTGGGCTATTACTAGCGCTAGAACTGCTTCTTCGACTTCCATTAGCCGAATTAGAATTATTGTGTGAGTTTTGTGGTGCGGAAGGGTTTTGTAAGCTGTTGGACTGTGTAGATTTGTGACTACTACTAACTTGCTGCTGCTGCTGCTGTTGTTGTTTAATAAGTGTAGTTAGAACCTGTTCTACCCACTGATTAAACGATACTGATAGAGCAGTGCCAGCACAAGCTTTTACTGCCTCTGGACACAAACGTTGTAACAAATCTCGCATGTGTTTTTCGTCTTTACCACCGCCAGTTGCTGCTTTTGAGGTTGCAGCAAACATTTTATCCTGTTGCTAAAATATATATAAATTTTCATTAATAGATAAATACGTACATACATATGTTCAAGTCAATAATACATATAAGCGAAATAATAAAAGCTTTATGTTGAAAGGCAATAGAGTTTATTGATAATTTATACGCTCAATTCACTTTTAAATGGGATAAGTAGTTGTATCTTTAAAGCCAATTTGTATTATATTTACAAAAATTATGAGGAATGGCGAAATCTTAAACTGATTCTCTTTGTTTAAGAAATTTGAAATTTATTGGGAAAAATTAATAACAATAATAATACGTCAAAAATTGAACTGATTGTATTGTTTACTACTTATTTCGCTTAAAAAAGTATTTCTATTTCTACACATAATACAAATAGAATATCATGCACTTACAACTAAAATTGCATTAGTGCTTTGTTTGCTAACTTTAGCTTCTGCATTTTGCAATGCCTCAACCAACTTCCAGTTTTTAGTGCGCAAATCCTAAATTGAAACACAATACAATATTAGTTTTAGTTTAGAAAACAAAAAGAAATGCGATTGAATTAGCAATGAAAACTGGAAGAGTTTGGTACAATATTGTATTGGATAATAATGGAAACTGCAATTCAAATCAATTAAATGCACTTATAGTGTATGCAAAAATACAATATAACAAATTTACTTACATTGTTTTTATCTTTTTGTTCTTGGAGTTGTTGTAGTAATTCTTTTTCGCGTTTGGTTAGTTCCTCTGTTGCCTTTTTAACATTTTCTAGTTGATGATTCTTATTGGAAATGTCGGCTTTAAGAGAATCTACCAATTTATGTAAGTCTTCTTGTTTTTTCCTTAACTCTATGCTTTCTTGTAATTGTTGGTCTTTGTCCTTAAGATCTGCTTTTAAAGATTCGATCAACTTTTGAAGTTCGTACTGACTTTCAGCTTGTTTTTCTGAGCTTTGCAGTTTTTCTGTTTTCAATGACACGTCACTTTTAAGGGTTTCAACAAGTTTTTGCAGTTCAATTTGTTCTGTAGATTGTTGCTTTGAGGAGGCTTCAAGGGAAGATAAATGTTGTTGGATTTGTGAGTTCTTAGATAGTGCTTCGGCTAATTGATTTTCTTTCTCAGCCAATAGCTTTTGAAGAGAATCAACCTTGGACTGCAAACCGGTGTGTTCTATAGACTGTTCTTGGTTTTGATTAGTAACGTTTAAGAGTTGTTGTGTCAATTCAGAAATTTTAGCCTGCAAAGATGCCACTTCCTGTTGTTTTTCTAATATGGCCTTGTTACGTATTAGGTTTAATTCATTCTTTAAAGTCTCCAATTCCATTGATTTTTGATTAATGTCAGAACGAGAAGACTCAAGAGCATTTTGTAAATTACGAACTTCTATCTGAGCATCATTCAATTCGTTTTCCAACTGTTTAGCCCTTTCTAATTCGAAAATTCTATTATTTGAAACTTGCTCCAATTCGTCACGTTGTTGTTCCAAAGTACGAATTTGCTGCACTTGGTTCTGAATTATTTCGTTCTTTTGTTGGGAGGATTCCTCGACGGCTTGTCGTGAGGCATTTACCATGCATGTGAGTTCTGCAATACATTTATCTTTGTGAGATATCTCGTTTTGCATCATTTGCAACTGGGCTAATAGGTCCTGAGAACCAGATTGCTTCTCGTGTATTAGTTTGGCTTGGAACTGTTGACGCTCTAGAGACAAATTATCATTAAGAGTTTTAATTTTCTGCTCCAGTAAGGCAATGTCTTGATCCTTAGTTTGAATTTTTTCAACATACGACTTTATAGTATTACTCATTGCGGCCCGTTCCGTATTTATTTCTGTACGTAATTCACGAAGTTTAGCTTGAATGCCAATGGATGCTTCTTGTTCTTCAGCCAACGCCTTTTCTTTTTCTTCTAACTGTCGCTTAAGTTTTTGACAAATATCATCAGACCATTCAGAATGTGTGGAAGGCATATCCTGTTGACGGTTCAATAAATAGTCAATGAGTATTTGAATTTCTGACCGATTTAATTCGGCACGTCGGAACAAATTCATTAAAAGCGAAACACCAACCGTGTCCGATTCTGAAAGTTTTTCCAGGCCAATGACAGCATCTTTTAAATCTTTCTGTTTTTTATTTTGTTGCTTACTTTTGTGTTGTGTGTTCTTTGGTGAACTTTGACGAACTTTTTCTTCCGACTGTTTCACTTCCTTGACAACGACCGGAGCAGCGGCCACTTCAGACACTGGTTGTGCGTTGTTGTCAATGTTGGTAATTTTATCATTAATTGGACGATGATCCGATTTTTTAATAGTTTTATCTTTCTTGTTTTGTTGCTGTTGCAATTTTTCTTCTCTCTTTTCTATTTTTTTCAATTCAATTACATCTTTAGGTGTTTTTATTTCAAAATGGTTAGACGAAGATAACGGATCTGTTACTATCGTCTCTTTCAAAACGTTTGATTCATTTTTATGAATTAATATGCCCGACTTTGCAGCAACTTTCTTATCTTTTTTACCTTTGACTTGTTTATTGATATTTTCTTTTTCTGCATTACTTGAACGCCTCGAAGTCGATGTCTGGTTGTTGTTATAAGTAACTACTTCTGGATCTGGTTCGAATTCAACATGGGTTTTTGACAAACCCTGCGGTTCGTCTTCTACCGAGGCTTGTTCCGAATGTACGTCCGAATCTTCCTGTTCAGTTGTTGTTACTTGTTCACGTTGTTTTTGCTTCTTTTCACGTTTCCATTCCTTTTTTAAGGCTTGCTTCTTAGGCTTTTTCAAAGTACCTTTCTCTTTTCCATAAATCTTTTCTGTAAGGGCTTTCTTTTCTGCTACGATCTCTTCAAAAGTTTTACGTCGTAAAAATTTATTAATAAATAGAAGTGAGCCAAGGGAAGCCAAAAAGACACAGGCAATTACTATCAAAATATGTAAATCCATCATTGCATAATTTATTTCAATTAAAAGATTTCAACAAAAGTGATCTGTAATGAAAATAACAGTAGTTTGGGAAGTCAATATAATATGTATAATAAATTAGAGTGCATTTCAGGCAAAATTGTCATTTTTTAAATACTGTTTCTTATCAGCACATTCCAAAAAATGGATGTTCTTATCAAGAAATTGAGAAATTTTAATACGTGGTGATGAATATGTACATTAAATTTCGTGCTTATACTCGTACATTGTACATACATACTACATTCATATCTACGTAATGTTTCTTTCTCTTTATAGGCAGTATGAAATTATCTAAATTATACTCAAAGTCAATTAAAAAAAAAAAAAGAAAGAGAATTTTCGTCAACAGTAAATAAAAAAATCTTCATTTTTAAAGCTCAAACAATATTTGTATTGGATTTTTAAATAGCTATTTTGCTGTATTGAAAAAAAACCGGATACGTTAAGACCATTCAATGAAGTGAAGTATGAATGAAAATAAACCAAATAATGTTGATTGATTGCCTAATCCTTTAAATATTATTTTTTTTTAATGTAAACTACAAACGCTCGTCAGTATAAATTAATATTTTTCATCATCTTTTAGGAAGACTTTTTTTTTTATCGTATTCCAATAAAACTTCCAAATAAAAACATATTGCGGAAAAAGGTTATCAATGACTAATAAACAAAATTGTAAAACAAAGTAGTATATACATATGTAGATAATTGGCTATCAAATATAATCGAAGAAAATAATAAATATCTATTCCCACTCATTTCATTAAGACAGTCTATAATTCTTGTATAAAAAAGCAAATCTTGCATTATATGATGTTTCCTAGTTTATAGTACATATATGTATGTATTAAACTTACACGTTTGGAACTTTAAACTCTTCAAGTGGTAAATTAAACTGTGATGACGTGTTAAGTCTCTAGTTTGCTCTTATTCTCTCTTTCTCTCAGACGTTCTTTTTTAGTTTTACTTATTTATTATTTTTTTTTATTTTTCATAAACCACTGTTCTTGATCAATGTAGTGTTACTAATCCAACTCACTGTTCTATTGTAGAAATACTTGTTATCAATTTATATACAAACGCTCAATTGACTATCAAACACAAAGTATTTGTATGTATAGATTGATAGAGGAAAGTTGCCGGCCGGCAAAAAAAAAAAGCATATAATTAATATTTTACTTTTAGAGTCTTTCTCAAACTGATGCATGACTAATAGACAGCAATAATTATTGTGTATTGAGCAGAAGTATTTTTAAGCTATGATTGATAAAAAACAAACTTGAGATATAATTTTTTTTTTTTGTTAATTCTTTTTTCCCCGCATCACACAACAATAGACTGAAGAAAAAACTTGTTTATTATTGCTCTTCAGATTATTTGTATTTCAAAGGAATTCATCATTTGCTGTGAATAAATTGAATCAGGTTTCTCTTTGGTATATGTATGTACTATGCCATTTTAAATTGCAACACAATTGGTTTATTATTTTTGACCGTAATTTTCTAGAAACACTTTTTTAATATTATACTCTTTGGCTTTGAGCATTTCAGTTTTTGGGTATAAGAACATACATATGTACTTACATATGTTAAGGATGACTAAGTGAAATAAAAACAGATAAATATACATATTTATATAATGTAAAATTACTTTTCAATGTAAAAAATCAATATATAATGGACATAATTAAACTACACTAAATCAGAATGTGAAAGACTACAATCCGCGAGCATAGTATTTTTGGAAATTACAAAAAATGAAATACAATATTTTGTTTCTTTCTTTCACAATAAATATGCTACTCTCACATTACAGCAAGAAACCAAAGTGATTGGACATTAACAAACACACTTACTCATCGTTTTTTCCTGTACCATTTGCACAAGAAAACAAATTTTGCAAATCTGCCACGTTGATAATTGTCAAGATGTTCAATTGTAATGTGTATTGTGTATGTTTTATAAAATTGTACTTGGATTATTTTTGTTTCAACATGACTATAACAATTAAATTGCATTACGAGTAAAATTTAAATGTCGAAATATTTATTTAAAACTTATTGAAAATTTTAAGAAAATTTAATGAAAAGATACACAATAACTAACATTAGCCTCATGTCGTATATGTTAGAAGTAAATTTATTGCTCATTGTTTATAATGTGTATTAAAGGGTTAACAGACACATTCATTCACATACAAACTCACTATATGCATATATATTGTTATATACATAAATTCAAACGTGTACATAAACACCTCTCAACTCATATGTACTCATCGGGAATAGGGCGACGTACATAAAGTAGTTGTTTGTCTTCATACCATATTTTCTTGAAAAAACTAAATGTACGTCATAACTTTTTTTTGTGCAAAATTAAAATGTTATCCATCTTATAGCAGAAATATTCTTTGCGAATTTAAAATTTTTACACATTGCTTTATGCTTGCAGTTTTTGTTCGTTGTGCTTATTGTTAGCGGCTTAGTTGGCGACGCAAGCAGCGCAAGATGAAATAGGCAGCGCAGCCTTCACCGCCATTGTTCGTTGCAACTAATAACGTCGGCAAATAAACTTCTTGTAAAATATCGAAAGAAATTTTGCACTTTTTTTTAACATTACAAATAAAAGCTTAATTTATATCATTTATTAAAATTTATGTTTAAATGAGTTTCGCTTTACTTACAATTCTTGCTTTTCAATAAATCTATTTATTTAATGAAGAAAAAAATATTATCAGGAAATTTTTCAATAGTAAAAAATACATAAATTAAACACGGACAAAAATTTTCACTAACTGCAGCACAAGAAAAAAATTTCACTCAACAGAACAGAGATGTTGGCAATCGAACACAGTTGTTTTACGCTCAGCGTTGTAATCTACCGGCTAAATATTACAATATTACATTTTAATATTTTAGTATATATTGATCGATGACAAATAAAATTGTGTAAATAAAAAAGTATTTACTCTTATCTACAATAGTTACAATAGGAAAAATATTTAATTAAAATCAAATTGGCATTATGTTTAATCCACGTTCTTATAAGAAAATATACTGTTAGATTACGTATACGCCCTATGGCAACCGTATTTTGTTACTATGGCATCTCTTTTTCGATTTGTTTATCAGAATCAAGATGTATTTATACAAGGTGGGATAAGTATTACAATAAGTACAACAATACAAAAACAACAGGCATTTTTTGTTGTTGCGAGTTGATCATCTTGTCAAAAACAGCTGACTAAAGAATGACGATGGGAAGAAAAAATAAAAAAAAATTATTTTGTTTATTTGTAAAGAAAGAATAACTGAAAACCTAACGAGGGAAATAACATAAACACAATTATAATATTTTTATAGTTTTTATTTTGTTGCTTGTACAAAAGGAAAAGAAAAAGAAGAAAAATATACAAACTTCTGACACAATAAGAAAAAACGAAATTGTTTATCAAAACAAAATACACAAAAAACAAAAAAATTTTGACAATATTATTTACATCAGCTGGTCTAACGCTCTCACCTTGTATAAATACATCTTGATCAGAATAATTAATAAAGGAGCTCCTTAACTCGAGTTAATGTTCTCAGTAAATCGAAATTATTCGAAGTATAAATGATTGAAATTAAAGCCAAATTAGTTAGAGCTGATGCAGCTATTTATGCGACTGGCGAGAGAGTGGAGTGTTTAATTGAATTTATTAATAAACAATTTATTGGGGCGTCAGAAAATGAAAACAATAACAATGCCGAGTGCCTTGCTTGGGCCTCAGTGCAATTACATTGTTATCGAAAAGTTAATGGCAATTTGGGAAATTTAGAAAAAAATATTGATTTGACTGAGATGATTGGTAAAACTGCATTAGATGCTGTAACACAAGCTCCTGGGGTTGTAGTAATAGCCACCAAACCAAAAATACTCTTTTGTGATTTAAAATTACAGCCAAACGAATCGAAGATTTGTAAGTACGCTTGATGGAATGAAGAGAAAGGGAGAGCTCAATACTAAAATTTTACTTTTTAAAGACTTTTTTAATGAAATGGTTCCACGTGATGGCCCTCCCACTTATAGGGGACATGATATTAAATACTTTTACAAATTAACGATTGCCACACAACGGGTAAAATCAAAGGTCCAAACTTTGACAGTGCCTATTAGAGTACTACCTATACCTTTAATTGTACGTCCAGATGAAATGCCCATTACTGAGGAAACCAACGACGAGTTGGCGCCAACGAATCCATTTTTAGAAAAGAAGCATATTACAGAATTGGAAATGTCTTGGCACCATTTAAAGGTAAGAGTGTATAGTAACAAATAATATAACAACTCAAAGCTATATTTCTATAAAAAATTTTACTCTTTTCAGAACGTTACCGCTCGACGTGCACCTAAATTCTATCGTATATCTAATAAACGTGGTTTTGTGGGACGTTTTTGTTTATTTAAACCATTTTACAAATTAGGTGAAGATATTGTTGGCAGTTTAGATTTTGCTAACTGCAAAGTACGTTGCATACAGTTCTCCGTAAAATTACAATCGCAGGAAATTTTAATTAATAATTGCATAAATAAAAGTGTGCTGTCTGATTTCAATGATTCTTCTTCTGTAAATTCTCTGGATAAGGCAAGCGTAACAAGCGGAATTGTTTCTGATTTTATGTACAAATCAAATACGTCTTCGTCATCATCTTTAAAGGATAAGGACACAACTAATGCTGAACCTGTGGGAAAAGTAACTACACATGCTGTTAACCATGAGGTCTGCTACGCTGTATTGCAAACACAGGTAGTTGTGCCTATTCCTTTACACATTACTCCATCGTTCCGAACGGATTTGGTCGATGTCAGATGGCGTCTACATTTTGAGTTCGTAACTAGCACCATGATGGATTTTGGTAAACCTAATCCAGAAATAGGAGGACTTCAGGCACCTAATGAAATTCCGGTTGAAACAATGGTGTGGAATTTGCCAATAACGATTTATTCCGCGAATCCTTTGCAAATTTACGCGCCTTCCCAAGGCCATACACTTTTAATCAAATGAAACATTTATTTGCTAATAAATAATTTAAAAGATAAGTTAATAAACTTTGTCTTGTGTTCCGAAGATGTTTTTATTGATTGTTCGCATTATCACGGTAATAGTTGTCAATAAATCTAGCAAAGTACAAGAATTACAAATAACTGTAAACTTGATGGCGCATAAGGTAATTTTACGACGTTCGTCAAACTTAAACAATCCTAGTATTCAGTGTTTTTCATATATTTCAAGAGTTAATATTTTAATTTAAACATGTAAACATAAATTCAGTATGTGTAATTTATATTTTATTATATCCGATCGATTGTTTTATATTTAAAAATATTAAATTACAATCTGGTAATTAAATATACTTATGCAAGTAAATATAGTTTAACGTCCAACTTTGCCAAGTTTTGTATCTGTTTTTGGGTTTGCTGTTAAATTTTGAACTGCTACAATGGTCTCATTAATATGAGTTTGTAATTCACGTAAACTTTGAATTTGTAACAGTCGCAATATTCTAACCGGATAATCTAAAGATGGGTCATCTTTAAATACAACATCGTTGCCTTTTTCAAATGGAAATGGAGTACCAACGATTGGTTCACGATTCTTTGTAGCTGGCGATAAACGTTCTTTTACAACACGAGCAATCGCTTCTAGTTGTATTAAATGGTTAGGGTGGTGTGGTATTTTTAATTTGGATGCTAAAGCTCTAATGCCAGCAACAAAATCTTTGTGGTTAACTAAACGCAGCAAAATTAAAAATAAATAAAATTTAAAGAGAACTCATCATTTACAACAAATTTAAATACTTACAGTCCATATTATCAAAGAAATTTTCGTTCTGAATACTTGGAGCTATAGATTTGTTGATCTTTTGAGCAACTTCTGCAGAGTTAAGATTCTTGTAGGCATCGGGAGCATCCAAAAACTCTAAGCGTATAGCATAACTCAACAGCCATGAAAGCTCTTCAAGAGGTGTTTCAAATTGAGGCATACCTAAATCATTTTTATACTGCGTATAAGCTTCTTCCCAAGCTTGCATGTTATCCATTCTGCGTAGATTTTCACGATCTTCAATTTTGTAGGTACGTATCTTCTGGTCCTCCAGCCACAAAATAGTGCTAGCAAAGACTTTCCGATCTGCGTTAATAGAGACCAACGTAAATAAATATTACAAACAATCATATTATAAATAACCATATTACCATTATAATCCAATTTATCTGGAGTTGGATGCTCCAAAGCTTCCAATTTTATTTTCAACATTTTTCCCCTGCAATATATCAATGTTTTCGTCTTTATAAAAATAACCGGCCAATGTGATGCCAGTACGAATTAAATACTTGTTAGAATATAAGGATGCCAGACCGTTACACTGTGACCAGACCATTGCAGTTCAAGTAGTCAATGAGCCAATTCACACCAGAACATTTTTTAGTCGCACAATTTTTGTTCTTTTCAAATCACACGGGATGAATATTACTTTGGCATGAAATGTATACGTATACACAGCTTTATATGTATTAGGGTTTTTGCATTCATTTAATGTTTTAAAAATGTGAGTGTATTAGTTTTGTGCTGGTGATGCGGGGTTGTAGCTGGTGGAAATTTTACGCCACCGAAAAACCATTCTCTGCACCCCTCTTGCCCTTAACCTATCATTTTACGCCAGCACAAATGTTCTCGTGTAAATTGGCTCAATTAAATTATACTAATCAACTCTTAACGGCAGTTAATAAAACAATTTTATTTGTTATGCAAATTTTAAATGTTTATAAAATATTTATATAAAAATTTATATATTACGTTATATTTGTATATCATCGTTTTATTTTGCGATATTTGATCAAACGAAACGAAATACCGATCAAAAATAAATAAAAAACGGTTTAAAGATTACATTATATTTCAATTACATATTGAAATTAAAAAATTGGTTAAAATAATTAAAAAAAACGTTTTTTAATTTTAAACTGCAAATTAACAAAACTGTTCTATAAACCAAAACTATTTCTTTTATTAAATATACGGTCGTAAAATTTTGTGTTGATATAACAATTTTGACGTTTTTAAAAACTCTATTACATTTTTAATGGTAGGCAACATTGTTTAAATGCACGTGAAATGTTTTAGAAAAAAAAACGTAAACACAAATGGTTTTGTATTCTGTCGTATAAAAAAAATATTAATTAAATTTTTGAAATGGCTTTATCATCTTTAGAAAAGCGATCAAGAACGAAAGGTAATTATATTTTTTCTGTCAATAACCCTGGAATACATAAATATATATATATTTCTAGTTTTGAACAAACAGGAATCATCAGATTCAGAACAAAACTCCTCTTCAGACGAAAATCAGGAAGATCAGCAAGGTAATATTGGATGGGCTGATTCTATTGCAAAAGTGTTAAATACTACTAAGCCGAAAACCAAAAAAACCTTGGTGTTATCTCGTGCCAAAAAAATTAAACCTACTGATAAGGACAAAATTCAATCCGATTATGGATTTGAAGTAGATGGTGAAATAAAAGAGGAAAAATTAGCCGAGGAAGAATTAGAAGCAAGTTTGAAACAAGCAAAAAACCAAAAACTTGAATTGCGTATCAAACCGTCTTGGAAGGATATAGAGCGTGAGAGAGCTTTGCGGAAAATTGCCACAAAAGGTGTTGTCCAACTATTTAATGCTGTACGCATACAGCAAAAGGACTTGCAGAATCAATTGGAAGAAGCAGGGCCATTAGATAGTCGTAAAGAGGCTGTTTTAAACAATATAAACAAGCGTAAATTTCTTGATGTTTTGATGAGTGGAAAAAGAGCCAAGTCAGAGCATGTAGACAATCCCGTAAAGAGTGAAAATGTGAAAGACGAAAGTGAAGGCAGTGACAATGATCTTGAGAACAATAGAAAAAAGTCAGAATGGAGTGTTTTACGTGATGATTTTATGACGAATAAAAAAATCAAACACTGGGACGAAGAGGATGATAGTGAAGAAGACAAAAATAGTGATGCAAGCTAAATCACTTAACATATTTTTTTTTTAATAAACACTATGTACAATTTATTTATGGTTGATAGAATTTTGTATTATTCCTTTGAGGACTTAAGAAAAGAAAAGTTCAGCAACCGGGCGCCACCTAACATGAATATGCCTGGAAATAAAATGTTGTTAGTGTCATATAATATTCACACTGTTGGATCATACCTGCTGATATTGTTTTCATCGAGTAGTTTTCCCACTTCTTGCGTTGCTTAGCTTGATAATAAATATATACACTAATTCCGAGCAACCCGAACCCACTGATTAAACGGCATTCCAAACAATCTTTCACTTGTTCAGACATTTTTCTTTATTTCGAATACTATTTTAATCACAGTGTAACATTTTAATTAATCTCTAATAATTTGTGTGTGTGAAAAATGATATAAACATTTTTCAGTGTTGCCAAGTCAATGATAACTTGCCTATTAGAATTGACCGAACTGAACAATGCTGCTAATGCGAGATTATAGCCTGTTAAAACTTTACGCCACTAAACAATCTTTCTCTTTACCTCTCTTGCACGAAAACTATACTTTTATGTCAGAACAATCTTTCTGGTGTGAATAGGGCCAATAACTGCTAAAATATTCGTTCAACAAAAACAGCTGAAGTATGGCATCTCTATGATTTTTGGGAATGTCAGTTAGTGAACTTGGCAGCACAGTTTCTATAAACTTTACTAATATTATTTTGTTTGTTGCAATTCTTTTGTTTTTATTATTAAAAAATATTAGATATGTGTATATGTAAATAAGAAAATGCAACAATAACTGAGTCATTTTGATTATTGCATATTATTGAATACAAAACCGTAGCTACAAAAGAAACTGATTGCATAGCCGGCTTGCTTGAAACTATAAACTGAATTAATAATATTATGGTCAGTTTGAGTCCGAATAGATTCAATATGAACACAGTAAGTGTTGGAAAACAGCCAAACAGGTTGAAAATCATAAATCATAACTTTTTTTTCTAAAGGGTGCACAATATATGGACGAAATTTTAGGAGATTCCTCAGCAGTTTCCCATAATATCGCCAGTGATATTGAACCAATTTTATCAACCACTGGTTACAGTCACTTTAAAAAATTAAACACTATACTGGCTTACAGGTATGCAGACGATAACTTTATACGAACAAATAAGTTTAAATCTAAACATTCTGTCCTTTTTTAGTCTACACCTAACCATTTCCGTATGTATGTCAATTATTGGACTTATATTGGCTGCTGTGTGGCCAGAAGAAAGAAAGGGTGAAGCTTATTTTATTATGACATGTTTACGTGTTGCATTTTGGCTGATAACATTTGTAAGTAAAGCAAAAAATTATACATACTGTTATTAGTATGTATTGTTAAGTTATTGTGATCAAAGGTGACTATAAATCGTTGTTTGTTTGCGTGAACTTAATTTTCCAAAGGACGTGGCAGAAGAATAGTATCTGACAGTGCGACCGACTTCAACTCTCTAGACAGCTAGTTAGGCAAGGAAAATAGAGTCAATTTCTGCTGGATCTCAGGTTATGTGGAAATTCTCGGCAATGAACAACAAGATAAACTAGTCTCCAAGTTGCTGATGGAAAATGAAGGATAGGGAAGGACCGAATACGTTTCTCAAACCAAATGGATTTCAGGCAATGTGAACTTTTCTTGGGTAAATACAACGGGAAGACATTTTAGTCATGCATTAGACTATCCAATAGCATCGTGATGTTAGTAACCGGCCTTTTGACTGGGCACTGTAGACTCAAAGAGCACTTGTTCAGTGTGGAGACCGGTTCAAGGCCTGTTTGTAGACTCTGTGATGATGGAAATGAATGATCAGGATACATACATCCCAGAAAGAAAGACTTGGGTGTCCGGATGGCCTAGCTGGTGGTAGGCTCAACTTCATGTGCCGAGGACGTGGTTTCAATTCCCGTCAGAGACCCTGGGTGTTTGTGATTATCTGAATGTTTATTATATGTTATTTCTCACAATAGAAAAAAGAAAGTTAGAATTATTACTAACAAGCAGTTCTCGAAAAAAAGTGGCAATATTTCCTGTATTTTAACACAATGCATTGCATGAATAGGGGTATTCTCCTGAGCGTTGGTCTAAAAAAAATCACCGTCACGAACCCAACATATTTCATGACACGCCAAATGTACTGGATAAAATAAACACAAATTATTGCTAGAGTATTGTCTGTGACGTAATTTTGCTGCTATGTTGTTCTTTTTTTTAAATGCATTTTTTTAACCACCAATTTCCCTGTATATATTTACTTTTCCGTACTTATTTTAACGACAATATGAGTTTTTTAACACGACGAACAACCATGGGATGGGATGGGATTTAGATTAGGGAGTACTGTTTATGAAATCTGTTTTTATATATATATATATCCACATTACGATACTGTATCTTAAGAACGAATTCTCTCTGAAAGGCGTGTGATACACTGTAGATCGGATGTGATTGAGACATTCAGACTATGTCTTTTTGCCTGAATCTCCGGCTGGTCTACGTCATCTGCAAAGGCGTGCATAGGATTGGATTGAATTATGATTTACCTTTTCTCTTATTTTTGCGGACTATTATCTTTAATTTTATATACAGTGCTGTTCAAAAAAATAGATTCATCTACTCTCCAAAAAGTTTACTATATCTAAATCTCTTATACAAAGAAGTATATGGAAATAGTAACTGGACTTTGTTTACTGATCTCTTAGGAACATAATCCCGTTACATTTAAAAAATTTGAAGCGTCAATCTTCTTTAATTTATTGTAAGTATAGATTTGGTTTTTCTAATGTTTTACTGCTCTCAAAAATTTTAGATCATGGTGAATCTATTTTGAACAGCACTGTATAGGTATAACGGAGTTTTAATTCCATAAAAAATTTTAACATTTACATATATACATACATATGTAGCCATGCGCGTAATTTTCATTTTCAACTATCAACTTATTTCTAGATTCTAAATCTATATTTTGAATTCATTATATTATTTTAGGAAATTAAAAAATTCTAAAGCTATTTTTAAAGGTGCTTAGAAGTAAGGCCTGGGGATAAATCCAAATAAGACGGATCTCGTTCTGTTCTCGCGTAGGTACAAAATTGAAACCTTCAGGCTGCCAAGATTAGCTGGTAGGGAGCTGCCGTTGTCTTTTGAGGTCAAGTACTTGGGTGTTGTCCTGGACAGTAAGCTGAACTGGAAACGAAACACCGAGGAAAGAATGAAGAAGGGACTGAATGCTTTCTACCAGTGTAGGAACTCCATAGGTAAGAACTGGGGTCTTCCGCCTAGGGCCATTCGCTGGATATATCTGGTGATTGTTAGACCGGTTATTACTTATGGTTGTGTTGTCTGGTGGTGTGCCTTAGACAAGAGTTTTCAACGGAAAATCTTGGATAAGTTTCAGCGGATTGCCTCTTTGAGTATCACTGGAGTGAGGAAGAGTTGCCCTCAGGCTGCTCTTGATACTATGCTCTGTCTGACTCCGCTTGACTTATATGTCAAGAGGTGTGCAGCGCGTAGTGCCAAACGCCTGAGGGAATCGGGTTGCTGGAAGCAGCGCTCGATAGGTCACTCCAGAGTTCTGAGTATCGTCTTTCCTGACGGAAGGTATGGACTTTCGGAAAAAGCCACTGATTACATTGTGCCCGAGGCTATATTCCTACCTGGTTTAAGGACACTTATACCGGATAGGGCACAATGGAATGGTGGGGTACTCCGGGGGCAGAGTGGTATACCCATTTTCACAGATGGGTCTAAGTTAGGTGGATGTACAGGTGCTGGGGTTTTCTGTAGGGAACTCGGTCTTGAACTCCACTTCAGGTTGAATGATGACTGCAGCGTTTTTCAGGCGGAGATTTTCGCAATACTGAAGGCTATTGAGGCCATAGCTGGTGGCCCATCTTCGGATTCGGAATCTTACATGATCTTCGTTGACAGTCAGGCTGCCCTTAAGGCCATTGCGTCGGTCTGGTGCAAATCACGACTGGTTCGCGAGTGCAAAGAGTCGTTGAGGTCTTTTGCACCGGACCGTATCCGTCTATGCTGGGTTCCGGGTCATAGCGGAATACTGGGCAATGAGACGGCGGATGCCCTCGCTAGGTTAGGTTCCCTTTCGGGGGGCGATTTAATAGTTGGTCCTGAACCCCCAGTCTGCCACCTCTATGGCCTCATCGATGGATGGGTCAGGGAGGAAGAGCAGAGGCGTTGGAGGAACGGATCAGGTTGTTCTGTCTCTAGACGTCTATGGCCTGCTGTGGACAGTAAGAGAACAGATTGGCTACTGGGCTTGGTTAAGGCCAGCGTAAGGTTGGTTGTCGGTTTTATCACAGGGCACTGCGAGATTAGGTCGCTGACGGGGATCTGGAACAGATCCCAGCCGCACTATTGCAGGGTATGTTGCGATGAGGAGGAGTTAGAGACTATCGAACACCTCCTCTGTAACTGCCCAGCCCTTGGTAGGTTGAGGTTGAGGACCCTTGGCAGAGCCTTCTTTGAGAGCTTGAGTTCTGTGTCGAGAGCCGACATCAAGGCTCTCCACAGATTCATTAGCAGTTTGAGCTGGTTGAGAGGTGCTAGGGCTTCATAAGTGTAGTCGCGCGCTCAACCCTTGTTTGTGTCTGTTTCTTTCTGTGTGATTCCCATCCTCCCCTTACCCTTATGCCCTCCTTTCATCCTATTCCCTCTATTTCCTTCCCTCTCCAAGGACGTTGTACAATGGGTCAATTTCGACCTCCGGGTATTGTACTTGTATTAACGGACAAGTACACGTCCTCTAACCTAACCTAACCTATGTACATACATATGTAGCCATGCGCGTAATTTTCATTTTCAACTATCAACTTATTTCTAGATTCTAAATCTATATTTTGAATTCATTATATTATTTTAGGAAATTAAAAAATTCTAAAGCTATTTTTAAAGGTGCTTAGAAGTAAGACTTCGACTAAAAGTTTTCTTTTATTGTAAAATCATAAATTTGCCTAAGCGGTTCTAAGATAATAGGTTTTAATTTTATACCACAACAGTTTAACCCTTAGCATGAAGGAAAAAAAAAATTATATTTATAGAATGAATATATTATTGTCTGTTTGTCATTAATTTTAAAAAATTAATTTGTAAAATTAAATTTAACGAGTTATCATAGAAATTGTGTTCAATTCGATTAATTTGGTGTGTGATTGTGATCTTGACTGTTTGTTAATCGGGGCGGCTTTTGAGGAAATCTGTGAACAATTAAGCATTAAAACATTAACTTTAAAGAGTTTTAATTGAAAGCCATAAAAAGTAAATTTTAAAACTAAAACGTATGATTATTTTAATATTGTTCCATTGTTAAATTTATATTTTTACTAGTTATTCGATCATTTGATACGACAACGACATAACGATTTGCGTCTTAATGGCTATCACAACTTTCATCGCAATGTGATTAGACAAAATGGTATATCATTGACTGTAGTTTCCGGTTGGAATACATTGCTGCTTATGGTGCAAGCACTATTGCATCATTATTATGGAACTCAACTTTGGAACTCTTGGTTTACGCCTATAACCTGTATAGCCATGTTTCAAATTTCTGAAACAGTGATCCTAATAACGACACACACTACTTATATTGGTATGGTGTTACATACAATTCTGGACTTTAGCAACAACAAATACTGAAAGTATAATTTTATCTTACAGTTAAAGTTTATGAATTTAATAAAACAGCTGTATGTCCAGATGCTTTGGTCGGCACAAATGTAGTGGCTGGTTCATTGGGTCTCATGCAACCAGGCGGTAATGTAGCTGACCTGCTGGAGAAACAGGTATGTGTACACTTTAATGCATATGTATGTATGTATGAAAATATATGGTAACTAATTGTTTACGATTTCTATGAAATTGTTTTCAGGCGGATCTCATAGCCTATCTCAAGGATCACAATCAAAAATTGAATCAGAAACTCCATCAAATGCAAATAAATAATGCTCGTATAACGCATTAATTAAAAAACACAGAAAAAAAGGAGACTGTGTTCGATATTGTTATTAAAAATTAATATTAATTCACTCATAATGTATTTTAAATTTATGAATTACGTTCTTTTGTTTTATCTGATGTTACAAACCAATTAATTGAAATCGCCTGATATATCAAGTTTGGTGCGTAACTTGTACAGGAATAACTTGTTGCTTTTATTATTTCACTTATATACGTTACCTGTTCAGTATTTAATTTTCGAATGAAATTTTATTTCTACTAGAATCTGAATTCAGAACAGGGTGTGTCAATACATGTTCATGTTATTGAAACTTTCGTAAATTCATATTGTATTTTGGTATATATTTAGAATATACATACATATATTATTTTAAAATAACTAAAACAAAATACATTATTAAAAATAATAATAATAAAAAAAAAAATAAAACAATAAAGTAAAAAAAAATGTATGATTGTATAAAATTAAATTTTTATAGAGAATACAAAAATTTGTTCACAATATATTTTAAATTATGAGGTTTATTTTCATTTTAATTAAAGAAAAATTGTATTTTAACATAATTAACCACGTATTTATTTATTCATACAATAGCTCGGTATATCGATTACTTTCATTGTGTTGTCCTTTGCTGAAGTAACTATCTGTAAATAGAAGAAAACAAAAAGAAAAGAAAACACTACAGTTTCTATTATCATTAAAGAGATTGTAATTTAATAATTTACCTTATCCTCTATTATCTCTAACGTCAATATCATTTTGCCAGAACCAGCCAAACGTCCAATTTGTTTACCAGATATTTTATCCAACACATAAATAAAACCATCATAACAACCTACAAATATGTACTTGTTGTTGTACAATTGCATACTGACTGAACCATTGCCACAGGTCATAACACCCAAGTATTGCCCGCTCTAAAATTTTATGAAACAAGAAGAAGATATATTTATAGATATGTACATACACATATGAATTGATATTTATTGCAATTTTATCCAACACTTACAACAAAATCATATTTTCGTATTTCTTTCTTTTGTGTACCGCAATAGATTATGCCATCGTTTAATAGGATACTGTAGATATTAATGGATTCGGGCACATCAAATGTACGCAGCAGTAGGCCCGATATAGCATCCCGTAGATGTATGAGATTTCCTTTCGATGAAATGATTAAAATTTTTCGAGCGCCTTCTTTTGTCGCCTTAATTGATATGATTGATGAGTCAGTCGAGCATAAAGTTTTCTCAGATAATACATTTGTCTAAAATAGATACACATTTTAAAAGACATTTGGGAAATTAGTTTTTGATTATGTACACAGGTACACAGAATATTGTATTGCTAATAAATCAATAAATTACGTGAAATAAACCTCTTGTAGTATTCTAGTGTATGTATGTATTTGTAGTGTATGTATAATATTACAACAGTACTTTCACCTTCCTTAATGGGTTAACTGACTTACATATCATCCATTGATATCAAGAATATACAGTAGCGAGAAAAAAAATGCAACGCTATGTCGTATGATATTCAATCGAGGCTCGAAACTTATAACGTTATCCAATTCCACTCCACTTTTGTTTTTTTTTTATTCGTTGATTTTTAAATTTTAATAAAAAGTATCATTAAGCGTTGTTTGCTTCACTTTCTACTTAATTTTTTTAGATTTATAAAAAAAGTAAAAAAATTTAGCGAGAAAAAAAAATGCAACGCAATGTGTTAAAGGTAAAAGGAGTTCAACTAGAGTAATTAAAATAAAAGTTTAATGAAAACTTTACAAATTGTGAAATTTAAAATAGAAACAGCTGTCAGCAAATAGTAAATTTGCCATTATAAGGACTCTGGAAGAAGGCAAATCAATGAATGAAGTTGCTCATCATTTAATATCAGAGGCTTGACTTTGCTAGACGGTATCTGCATTGGTCAAAAGAGCAGTGGGCCAAAGTTTGGTAGAGCGACGAATCAAAGTTTAACTATTTGGCTCTGAAGCTTCGTTCATAAAACTTTCAGACGTCTGTACGTCTTCGATGAGTAAGATGGAATTTGATTAGTACGGGGACTGCGCTTATCTGTGGTGTTACAACGGGGCCGCTATGCATGCTCAAGTGAAGTTTGATATCAAAGCTACCATTCCAACCTAATCGAACACTCGAATCATTTATAAGTATTTTTCAAAAGTTATGAGTTTGATGTCAACGTTGTACGCATACTCATTGCAACCTGCAACTTTTAAATCAACGTTGTAGTGAGGAGGAATGAATCAGAGTACATAGTTAAATTTCGATATTGTTGACTCACTTACATGTATTCAAAATTTCATGAGTGCTTATGAGTAGCGAAAAAACGATGCATTGTTGATCTCTGATGCATATGTATATGAATATTTACTGACGGTAAAGCGACCATTAGATTAGATCTAGAGAGTGTAATATTGCCCAAGGATACCGAGTGTCTCTGAATGACATTCATCAATTATCCTCATATGAATTCCTAGTCACGGGTTACAACAAATCTAAAGGCACTTATAAAAGCTGGTAAATAAGATAATTCGAACGAATTCATTGGGAAAATTAAATAATGAAACCAATTGTATAGAGATCAGACAGATCGGGACGAAAAAAAATTGATTCAAAATGAATCAGAACCCAGTTTGGGAAGTTAAGAGAAGTTATAATGGCACTTTGACTTCTGGATACACACGCCCGGTGTCTAGGAATGCCGCACAATGTTTTATACAGAAGATTTCCTTCCTTTGTTCTTTGTCGGGTAATTGGAGACATGAGACGAAAAATTCATGGGCCCTCCGAATTTATTGACAGAACGTGAATCAGGATGGTTGAGAAATGCCAACCTAAGACAGGCAACGACACAGTAGTAGTGAATTGCCCCGAAGCTCTGCGAGAATTGATACTATCCCCTTAATTAGTGACAGATGTTTCCACGCTCTTATTCCGAGTAGGGATGACTGGAATCCTAATACGGTCGTCCCCCCGGAAGTCCTGGATATATATACCGACGGCTCTAAACTCGTTCCTTGTCAGCTTAACGGAGCTATCATCAATTGACATCAAGGATATAGCTTCTTTCATCAAACTTTCTGGCTGGTTTTCCAGTGCGGGGTAGTCGTGCTTTTGTTGTGCAGCCCTTGCGCTGACCAACTTCTTCCTTTTCCTTGATTTTGGTGGAACTTGGTTAGTACAGGGACTGCGTTCACCCGTGCCATCACAACGGGCCGCTATGCGTGCTCAAGTGAGCTTTGTGATATTCAGAGCTACCACTCCGACCTAACCTAACCCTTAATTAGTCAAATTACAGTTAAATTTCGCTTGACAACAACATATCCAAGTAGTTTTAGTTTATCTAAGCAAGAGGATGCCATTTTGAAAATTTATACAATTCTATTTACTTATTTGTATGTATGTATGTACATAAATACGTTTATATTTCTTTATTTCTAGTCGAACCTTTAGAAAGGATTGTTTTCGTCTTTCCCCTGCGATATTTTATTTTTTAATGTTTTATTTTAGTAAAATGGAAGACAGAAAGAAAAGAAAATAAAAGAAAACAAATCCATGCAAAAGTTAAAGAAAGATACAACAACAACCAACACACATTTGTGTTGGTTGTTGGTGCAATTATTATTTTGCTGCTGCTCTTCCAAATAACAACACAACAAACGGCAATAGCAACATGAAAATAATGCGAATATACTATATTGCAACACACGACAGACGGACAGACACAACAGGACATCGTAAAGGACAACCAATAAGAAGGCAGCTTAACTGAAATAAAAACAACGCCTACAAATGAAAAACAAAAACAAAATAAAAACAAAAATAACAACAACAACAAAATAAAAACACTTTAACAACGGCAACAGGCAAACGAAGAAAAGAGAAAGAATAAAACGAAAGAGAAGATACGAGTTATAAAATAAAACAAGGAAAAGACCCAAATGCAATTTGGGAGATGAACTCGTAAACACATACACAAGCATACATACATACATATGTGTATGTATGCATACATATACATACATCTGTGTATTGTTATTGGTATGTATTGTGTTATTTCAGTTAACTATTGTTGCTAAATAAAGTGCAACAACAATGGCAACAATTTTATTGAAAATAACAGCACATATAAAAAATAAAAATATTTATATGTATACATATACTTGCATACATAGGTATACGTACGTATGTACATATGTATGTTTGCAAGAGAATATTGCTCTCTTTACACGTAAAATGAATACCCCCATCTACTATACACACACATACATACATACAGGAACATAGTGTATGAGAGCAACACTACAAACCATTATAAATGTGTGTGTGTGGAAAAAGGAATCTTTCTGGAACTCAAGAAGAAAACTATTACTGCGACTACAACTGGGGCACAACTACAACCACTACTACTACTACACGTATACGTAAAAGTACAAGCACAAGTACGTTTTCGTAATGCAACCACTAGTGCAAGTGGAGGACATGCGCATAAGACCTCAAATCCAAAACAATGCAATTTTGTAGGTGATGTTGGTTGTATAGAAATAGAGCATAAGCTAGCGCAAGAACCTGCCTGCCTGCCTGTTTGACTGATGCATGTGTGTGTGAATTGTAGAGAGTGGGAGTTGAGAAAATAATTTTTTTTTTTATTGCATGTTATTGTTTAGCATTTTGTTTATTGGCATACAACACTGTGTAATAGTGTATGCATGCAGATGCAAGTGTGTGTGTGTGCAGTGAGAGAAAATGTGCAACAACAATTGCTAACACAGTTGTTGTTGTTGTTAACTTATATCGTAAATAAATACAAATTGTATATAAAAAGGAGTATAAAAACTGTTGTTAGGTATGGTTAACAGAAAAAGAAGAAATAAATACTATGTATGTACATATGTATATAGAAAGAACGGGAGAGAAAAAGAGAAAGAGTGAGACAGAGAGTGAAGTGAATTGAAGTGTGAGTATTGATATTTATGTAAATACATACATACATACATAAATACATACATATGTATATTGTAAGATTTTGTTGTTAAATGCTATTAGTTTTATATGAAATGAAATACATAGGTATGTATGTATGTATGTAAATGAGTACATACATACATACAAATCAATAAAATATATGCAGTTAAACAAAACAATTTGACTCCACCTATCTACTCATAAACTCTAAATACATACATTCATACATACATTCAGATACCATGTTATACATATGTATATGTATTACAAATGTTTATTTATTTATAATACCGTTAGTTAATTATTAGTAACTGTATACTTTACAGTGGAACCAAAACCATTACCACATGCACGTTCATTTGTACTTTTTAATTTTAATTGTGGCTCCCAGTATACACTGAGCGCCAAAAGTGAGTAAACACCACTGAAATAATTCAATTCATTCAATCACATTCAATTCTTAGGATAGCGAGAAAAGTAAATGAGAATAGTCGAATAAATTTCCAAAAATAAAAACGTTTATTTATTACTTATAAATAAAATGTTAAAACAAAATCAATTATTGCTGTGCTACAAGTATATTTTTTATAATATCGGGTCCGCCATCTAACGTTTTTTTTTCAACTAGTGCTTATTTCGTGAATGGTAACACTTAGCTCATGTCTGATTTGACAGATAATTAGTTTGATCCTTCCGCTGAACGAATATGGTTGTGTATTCGCGTTTTCGCTTCGCTAAGTGGGCCTGCGATCGACTTACAGAAGATGCCAATTTTGGCAAAAAAATCATCTTTTCAGATGAAGCTCATTGTGATCTTGGCGGGTATGTAAACAAGCAAAATTGTCGCATTTGGAGCACAGAAAACCCACACGCATACATTGAAAAGCCGACGCACCCAAAACGAGTCACTTTTGGTGCGGATTTTGGTCCAGAGGCATAATTAGGCCATTTTTCTTCGAAAATGAGCAAGGAGTGGCCGTTACAGTCAATGGCGATCGTAATCGGGCCATGTCTAAACGAATTTTTGTTCACAAAAACTGAAGAGGAGGATATTGGCAACATTTGGTTTCAACAGGACGGCGCTACGTGCCACACAGCCGAAGCTACACTCGATGTTTTGCGCCCTGTTTTTGAAGATCGCATTATCAGCCGCAGAGCTGATGTCGTTTGGCCACCTCGGAGCTGCGATTTGACACCGTTGGACTATTATTTGTGGGGTGCCGTCAAGGATAAGTGTTACGCCGACAAGCCAGAGACAATTGACGCTTTAAAGGACAATATTCGTGAAGCCATTGGTGAAATACAGTTGGACACAATCGATAATGTGCTTAAAAATTGGACCGATCGTGTAGGCTACTGCATGGCCAGCCGAGGCAGCCATTTGAATGAAATTATTTTCCATTATTAACCGAAAGGATTGTATTTTCAAATAAAAAAAGAAATTTGAGAAATTATTCAGTAGTTTTTTTTTAAGCATTTTCAAATTTTTATTTGGCGGACCCTTTAGAAAATTTAAAATTATAGTGGGTGTTGACTCACTTATGGCGCTCAGTGTATGTATATCAGAGATCAGCAATCAGTATTAAAAAACATGAGTATTCAGAGTTTTTGCCAGAAATCTATTGAGAGGAAGTCGCCGAAGAAATACTTTTTTGTATTTCGTTTTTGTTGGAGATGTCTGACCAGTGGTTTGAATCAGAGATCAGCAATGATTATTCAAAAAGATGAGTAGAATCGAATCATACTCACATTTTCTGATACTTAAACGCATTCATACTTATTTTAATATCATGGAACCTCTACTCATTCATATTCAAAGTTTGAAGTACTTATCATATTCATACTTAACAACACGTATGATCTTGTTGATTTCGACGCTCCATAACTCAACATTTATAACAATCACAAACTAAGTATGATTTGCGTACGAACATTAAAATACTCACTAGAAGGTTGTGTGTTTGCTCTGTCTTTTGTGCTTATGTGTCTTTTTTTCTTTTTTTGTAAATGCAACAACAACTACGACTGTAAATTTTGTTGAATGTCTCGAGTCACTCGAATCATTTATGAGTATTGTAAGTATTTTTTTAAAGTTATGAATATAAATGAGTAGACATATGAATCAAACATATTTCGAATGGTATGAGTTTGATGTCAACGTTGTTCGCATACTCATTGCAACCTGTACATACTTATAAATCAACGTTGTAGTGAGTATGAATGAATCAGATTACATAGTTAAATTTCAATATTGTTGACTAACTTATGCATATTCAAAATTTCATGAGTGCTTATGAGTAGCGAAAAAATGATTCATTGGTGATCTCTGATATGTACATTCATAGTATATACGTATGTAGAACAGTGGTTACCATTTCATAGCACAATTGTGCAAAAAGAATTTGCTTATTATAATAATATTATAATATTTTTTAATATTTAATATTATAATATTTTGCTTACACTCAAAAAATATTTCGTGTTAAAATATCCTTTTTTTTAAATTCAAAGTCTTATAGGTATGTTCTTAAAACATATTTTGATTGTTTTAATAGTCAAGTAAATAATTTAGATGATATGGAAAGAGAACAACTTTTTTTTAATAGATATAAAGCAATATTTTGAAAAAATTAAAAGGTTGGTTATTAGTAGGAGAGGAAATTTATGAACTAAAACTACTACCCAGCAAATACATGTGTAAAAAACACTCCCTAATTATTAAGTCAAAGATGCATAACTTTATGTATGTTGATGAAATTAAAAAGCAAAATAGGGTATTTTACTAACATTTTCTCCCTCTTACTCACTAATACACAACCAAAAATTTTTTGGTAACTCCTGATGTAGAAGGTTAACAACATTAGATCACCGTGATTTATTTGATTTCATGCCTACAAAAACATGAAATTTTTTATATGCATAATACATATACATATGTATGTATGTATCCCGATTGCCTCATGCTAATTGACGTTCGAAAGATAAACTTCTTTGACAATATTGTCGTTGCTAAAGGCGGTTAAAAATTTCAAGTGTTGTCCTTCTACTGTTATGATTCCAATGAGAGACACGTAAGAGTGTTATAATGGAATAATTGAACAAAATGTTGTGCCTGTATTTGTTTGAAGTGACATCCATTCAAATATGTTAATAATAAAATTTCATGAAAGAATAAAAGAAAGGTCTGTGCTTAAAGAAAATGGTAAAATTTTCACTTGTATTGTTGTTATTTTAACTGTATTCGAAGTAAAATAACTGAAGGTATGTACATATTTATTTTTATATCTTTTACACACACACACACATAGCTACATATTTGAAATGAGATAATAGACGTCATTTGCTGTTATTTTAGACTTTGTTTTGTTGTTTTAGACTAAAACATTTGCATACACATGCAATACAACAATGCACATATATGTTCATACATATGTATATGTATGTATGTACATATACATACATATATTTTTATACGCATGCATGTATTTGTGTATGTATGTGTGTACAATGTGTTTATGTGCAACATTAGTTTATTTCAACAATATGCTGCAACAACTCCACCTTAAAAAGAGGTGTTTTCTAACAACAAAATCAACAACAACAACAACACTAACTATTGCAGCATTCACTACATTTAATCCATAGACCGAAAGAAGAAAGTTTTGCGCAGAAACTTGTAAGTGTTTTTTTTTTTTTTTTTTTTGAAGAGTGTAACTGTATCTTCTACTGAAGCCACCATATTTGTTTATTTATGTATTTATTTACAACAAACAATCTCTACCCATTAAATCTCACACACACAAAAACACACATCTGTATACGTATAAATGCATTTGTTGTTGCAATAATATAGTTGCCAAGCCTAAAATACCACAACAGTTTTTATGCTTTTACAAGTTGGTTGGAAAGAACAGTTAGTTGACGATGCGAATGTAAGAGAATGTAAGAGAAACATTCGATTGAAAAGGGAGGGAGGGAGGTAAGGAGGGTGGGGGTTGGTAGACCTAGGTAGGAAAGAAATGCAGCATGTTGGGGTATTTATTGTTTAGGTCTGTATGTACTAACAAATTCAAATTCAAACTGGTTGGGGCAAAAATAGAGAAATCAGTGCTTCTATGTACAACTAGACAAAAAAAAAAAAAAGGAAAACAAGAATACAACATTTGTAGTTCGTTTACAAAATCTGTTGTTGTTTTGTTTTTTGCATCATTGCTGCTATGCTACAACTCCGCCTTTAAAATAGGTGTTGCTTTCTATTATAATAATGATTATTCTATGAAAATCATTTCAAGGAGTGGTGGGGGCGTAAAATATTATCTAAAGCGTTACAATTTTAATTGTTGCATGAAAATACAAAAGGAAGATTATGTTTTTAGAATTATTGTATTTTTCCAATAGATGACATTGTTTGCATAGCTGCAATAGGAGCCTATGTTTGTTAACGATATTAATAAATAAAATTTCGGTTTTTCGCTACTCATAAGCACTCATGAAATTTTGAATATAAGTGAGACAACTATATTGAAATTTAACTACATATGTACTCTGATTCATTCGTACTCACTACAACGTTGATTTATAATTACAGGTTGCAATGAGTATGCGTACAACGTTGTTATCAAACTCATACCATTCGAAATATGTTTGATTCATAAGTCTACTCATTTAGATTGATAACTTTAGAAAAATACTTATAATACTTATAAATGATGCGAATGACTCGAATCCTTCAATAAAATTTACAGTCTTAGTTGTAGTTGCATTTACAAAAGAAGAAAAAAGACACACAAGCAAAAAAGACATCGGCAAGCAGAGCAAACACATAACCTTTTGGTGAGTATTTTAATGTTTGTACGCGATTCATACTTATTTTGTGTCATGCTTGTATATGTTGAGTTATGGAGAGTCGAAATCAACAATATCCTACGTGTTGTTAAGTATGAATATGATGAGTGTTTCAAACTTTGAATATGAGTAGAGAAGTTCCATGATATTAAAATAAATATTAATGCGTATAGGTATTATGAGTATGAATCGATTCTATTCATCTTTTTGAATACCATTTAGACCGATTTACGAATTCATTGTTCAGTGATTGATTTACGAGAGCGTTAAGTGAAAAAGTTCATGTCCGCGTTTGCAGTAAATGTCACATGCAGGAATCAAGGTAGGAAGGAGCCTATGGGCCGTAAGATTTAACTGTTTTTTTTTTCAGTGGGACGATAGGGAATTATCTACTATGAGCAGCTCTTTCTAAGTCGAACTCATAATTCGTACAAATACTATCAATAATTGCACAATATAAAGCAATGTCGAATTGGATTGGTATCGTGGGTGTTTAACGACAGGCCGTATACAGTAGTTAGGTTTTTGTTTTTGAATGTCATCATCTTTTCACTCTATTATGAAGCATACGATTATCACCCTTATCCTATTATACATTTGCTTTGTTTAAGTTTCAAGCAAGTGTTTAGACTACGAGAGCAGGTCCTCGGTTGTCATCTATCGTTGACCAGAAATGACGACCTCTATGTACATAATATACTGACATCAACCAAACTACGCGAAAGAAGTGGGTCCCTTTTTATTGCATCCGTTATTAAAAAAAAAACGTTTTTAATAATAAAAATTCTTTGGCTTTATATTGGAAACATTGTAATGGAAATTCGTTTACAGTCATGTAATGAAAATTATAATCACGTCGTGCCAATAAATTTTAAATCGAACTTTATGAGTTTCGCATACCAAAAAAAAAAGAAAAACAAACGAATTAATGAGTTTCATTGCATATATACAACATCACTACAGTTGTTTTAACGTATTGAACGAACGTATTGTGAATACAATTTTCATTTTAAGTTGATAAAATTTAAAAATAATTGTTGTTTCCATACCAGGATGTTATATTTCACTTTAAAATTTTTGTTTCTTTAACATTTCAAATGTTTTATTACTGAAGACATGGACGATGCTGATAACGATGACAACAAGTACGAAGGGATCTATGAGCGGAAGGGACCTATGGTTTAACGCCGACTCCAACGAACTACAGATTTAAAGAGCTTTTCATGGTGATTTTATTTACTCTAAGAGTTTCTGCTAGAAAATGGCTGAGAGAAAGTCAGAGATGCGGCTTGAACTCACGACAAACTCACGTCTAGTAAGTCAACACACTACCTACTGATATAAGCATAAACGAGTCGAAAAAAGTCAGCATATTTGCAGTAAAAATGTTTCATTTATGTGATCTATACTCTCAACGATGGCAATGGGATCGTATGGGATGTTATAAAAGTAAAGAAAAACAACACACCAACAGCTTTCATAAAAATGGAAATCTTTATCCAAACAATGACAAACAGAATAAATTGCCGCAATCCAGCTTTTTATGAATACATACATACATTCATAATTGGCCATTACAACCCTTCAGTCAGGATTACGACTTAACTTCTCACGCCACTTATGTTGTGTGCGTTAATTTTATACATGAGTGGCGGGATCTACAGTTTAAAGTCGACTCCGAACGACAGATTTTTTGAGAAACTTTACATGGTAATTTTATTTGCTCACAGACTTTTTGCCAGAAATTTGCTGAGAGGAAGCCGCCGAAGAAATATTTTTTCATATTTTCGCTTTGATGTCTGACCTGGAGTTTGAACCGTGGCCTTACGTCTAATAAGCCAACACTCTACCTACTAGACTACGGCGAAAAAACGATCACGAAAAAAGATATCTAAAATGCGACGCTACGAAGATGAAATGTATCTGCCAAAGCAGGAATTCGCCAGAGATCTTTACTATGACCACTATTGTGGTCTAAGAATCCTTAAGAGCGACTCATGATGGCCTTCAAAACAATTAGAAGACCTCGTACCAAACGAGGTCCATTATGGTAGGGAATATTGTAACATATAGCCAAGAGGGATATGATATTCTGTTCGAGTGCATATTATATTATATCTTCTAAAGTGATTAGATGAGCAGGTTTTTAAACTAATGAAAAGGTAGGTGGAAAAGCAATTCCAGTCATAGATTGGGACTGTAAACTAATGCCAAATCATATACAGAGGAAGAGGTAAACCACAACCAAACTTTATTTTCGATTGCACATGGTGGTAATAATAACATATTGAGAGATTTCGAGTCTGTTGTTTACCCGGTAAGAATGCTACACATACATACATACATAATTGGCCAGGATTACGGCCTAGCTCTTACACCACTCATGTTATGTGCGTTAATTTTGTACGTGAGTGGCGGACCTACAGTTTAAAGTCGACTCCGAACGACAGATCTTTGAGAAGCTTTTCATGGCAGGTTTATTTACTCTCAGAGTTTTTGCCAGAAATCTGCTGAGAGGAAATCGCTGAAGAAATATTGTTTTTTCATATTTCGTTTTGATGCCTGACCTGGGATACGAACCCGGGTTTTACGTCTAATAAGCCAACACACTACCTACTAGACTACGGCGACTTCAGAATGCTTCACATCAAATAAAACAACCAAAAACTGGAAGCAATGCAACTCTCTATAGACAATTAAATTCGGCTTTAACGAACACATGAACGGCTGAACTTTTACACTAAACTTTGTCGAAATAATCAATGGATAATGTAAGCAAAAAAAAAAGGACTTCAAATGAATCCCCCCAGTTATGATGACTTAAGAAAGACTGTTATTGGCTACAGTTTAAAAGATAACATAATATGTACTAGGATTTAATGAATGGTTTCTTAAACTTACGGCAACATTGTACGTATAAATATTTCCCCATCTACTGCCAACATATGCGATATCCCATTGTATATCGATAGATTGCAGGGGTTCCTGCAGATATACCGATTGTATATCCAGTGCAAAATTCTAAAAATACAGAAAAGAAAGCAAAGGAAATAAATTAAGGAAATGAGAATGGATAAATATAAGCGGAGTATTTGAAAGGTGTGCACGCGCAGTAAAAAATCGTTGTAAAATTTTAAAGCTCGTGATAACATAGGACACCTTTTGAATACCAGGATTTTTGGAGAAACTCACCTCTAATGATGATTTTTTAAGATATCCATCTAAGGATGTGGTGTAGATAACTTTCCTGTCGGCGCACAAGTGCATCTGGGTAATGGCTTCGCTGTGCTTAGCAAACTGATACAACGGCTTCAGGGTGTTAACATCAAATTTGTACAGTTTTCCATCTTCTGACGAAGCAACTATGATGTCCTCAAATATCCGAATTTGTGTGATTGGATTGCGTATTCCCTCAAAATTGCCGGTTGGCATATTTTTGTACAACGACAACTTTAAAGGGGGAGCCTTAGAGTCGTTTGTATTTGTTGGATTATTGTTGGTTGATTTAATCTCTGTTGTGTCTTTTTGTTGGTTGGGTGGCTGCTCCGTTAGTGTGACAGGGTGAGATGACGGTTCGCTATCAGGCGGTGGAGGGAGAGTCGATGTTAATGATACAGGAGCAACGTTTGCATTGCTTTCCAGATTTTCTTCGTCTCTTGTGAGATTCTTGAAGGAATCATTGGTTGTAGTTTTACCAGTTGTTTCTGCTACAGATTTTGTTGATTTTTCAACGTTGACTGTACCTTTGGACTTTGATTCTGTTCCAGATTTGCTGTGACTAGAAGATCTCTGTTTGCTTATTGATTTACTATTACTGTTTTCCTTTGAACGTTTCTTTGGAATTGTATCTACACCCTCAGGAGGAGAGTTATCAGCAGTTGGAGGAGAGTTGAGGGAATTCAAGTGGGGTGTTATTTTACGTTTAGTCGCTACAATTGCACATTTTTTCGGTGGAGGAGCTTTAGCACTTATTCGTGGTTTCGTTGTCTTTTTATGTGCTGCAGGTGCTTCCTGGTCCTCTCGCTGAGATCTATTGTTTGCTGTCGTGGAAGTTTCAGTTTTAATGCTTTTGACGTGGGCAAAAGTACCGTCTAGTTGTGGCAAATTACTGCTGTTGTTGCCGATGTTGTGATTCTGTTGCTGGCTGTTACTGATGGCGCTTGAAGTAACATTGGCCGTCATGGCGGTATTGAGCAGTATAAACTTTTCATTTTGCAATTTTATGGTAAGAAGGTCGGCTTCCATTTTATCTTTTTGCAGTTTCAATATCATCTCTTCCAGATACATCTTCCGTTTGTGTAATTCCATTAGTTTAACATCAATTTCACGCAAATTATTAACGACCACCTCGCCGATAGGGCTTTTATTTTTCAATTCCTCCAGATCGACTATTGGAAATGGCGGTTGCTGATTAAAACTTGACGATGTAATGCCCAAAATGCTCGTATTTAGATGTCCATTCAAAGTTGCTGCGCTAAAGTCGGCCGTTGTGGTAGAGGGTGAACAAAAGTTGTGAATTGGAATGATTTGGGGCGGCGACATTTTTTCTTTGGGTATTTCATCACTGTTACTTGGCTGAGTTTGATTTGGTGTTGTTTGGTGTTGTTGCAGCAATTGTTCTTCATTATCATGATTTGTTGTTAAACTCGTTTGTGTTTGATGTTGATGCGTCTGCTGCTGTTGATTAATACCATTTATTGGATTTGCTAAATTCGTTGTCTCCTGCCCCTGTTCCTGTACATGTTCATGTTCATGTTCATCTTCATTAGTTTTTGATTTAGCATTATCAGCATTTTTCTCTTCATTGTTTGATGACGATAATGACAATGTCTGCTGTTGCGGTGGCAGTTGAGAAGCATTTGTTTGAAGTTGATTACATACTGTTACTGAAGATGTTTTTGTGGCATTTGGATTATTATTCGCCGCCTCCTTTGCTTGCATTGCAGCCTTCATTTCCTGTCGATAAAGCGACAAAACTTTACTCACACATTGCTGAATGTGGTTATCGCCATTGCTGGTTGAGCTGTTGTCTGTTGGATTGTGACTTTTTGTTGTTGATTTCACAGGATCATTGAACGATGTTACAAATGATACTTTTGATGGGGGAGACTTTTGTCTAGTGTTTTCACTAGTCCGATTGGCAGTAGTAAGTTTTGTAGAGCTATTGATCTCCAAACGACGATGAGAACTTTTGCCATCTTCCATTTTGGCAACCAGTTTTTGCTTGTGAAAAACATTGACAATTTCTTTCATTAGAAACTCTAAAGCCATGGAACAGTCAGCTGATTTAAGGTTCTTTTGGATTTTTGCTATTTGTAGCTTTGAAAACTTTCCGCTGTTGTAGTCGCTGGTGCAAATGCAGGATATAAAATGCAATTTTGTGTTAGTAGAAGTGGAATATTTGCTGCGATAACGTTCTCTTAAACTGTCGCTTAGGCTAGATAAGATTAGCTTTTCGAAGCTATCCACTACATTTTCCGCATCCACTTTAAGTTTGAGGCGTTTTCTTTTGCCCGTCGAGGCAGCACTCTTTTGCGAGACATCGGTTTCAGAGTCACTCGATGAGGAAGAGGACGATGAAGATGTTGAAGACGATGATGAGGAGGAGGCAGATGATGTTGAGGATGATTCTGAAGAGGATGAGGATGTTATAAGTACAACTACATCCTCTTTGGGTTTCTTGTTGCTGCTTCGATGTTTCTTTGCCTTGCGAGATTCTTTACGTTTTGTGAGTTTCTTAGTTTTATTATGTCTTTCAGACGTTTCAGTTTTATTGGCTGCATGTTTGCTAGTTAATAAAACCTCAGAATTAATTTCACATTTCACTTTGGTTTTCGCAGCAGGAGAATGATTTGGACTTTTTTGTTGTTGTAGGGCAGGCTCTAGCACAGATATAGTTTGTTGATTAATGCTTCCTTCTGGCAGATATGTTTCTACAGATGGCTGTTGTGTTGGCATTTTACTTGCAGAATTTATTTCCTCCATTAACGAAGCGATAGAATTTGTCTTGTCCCCAGTAATATCTTCTTCAATACGGCCATTCAGTTCATTTTTGTGCGAGTGAAGTAGTTCTAAACCCAAGGCCTTACGTATCTCATCGAATACTACATCGGGTATATCAATAGAGTCGACTATTTCGTCGGGCATAAAGTCTGAACAGATGGGATCTTTCGGAGGTTCAATGTTCATGCTCTTAAGTTGTCTGCGTATTTCATCCCTCAGTCTCTTTCTGGCTTGAGTTTTGAGGGCCTCATCATATTTGGTATCGCTGCTGTTGATGATATTCTTAATATTGATTTTATTCATGGTCACTAATTTCTCGACTATGCGATCAGTGGTGCTATTGGTAAGGCTGCTAGTCGAAGAGTTGCTGCAAGTGGATATGTTACGCTTGCGTTTAACTAAATTTGGCTTGTACTGAACCTTTGCCTGGGCTACGGTTGTTGCTGTTGTTGCTGAGGGCGAAGCTGGAACAACTTTATTTGAGTTGTCTGCTTCAACAGCAGCAGTGTCCTGCTGCTGCTGGTTAGCGATTTCCCAAAATTCTGCGGCCAATAGGCGTGAAAGTGGTATCAGCGATATTTTGGGTGTATGAAATTCGACAACTTGTTCGTTTTCACTTGTGTTTGCAGTGTTTATGGGTTGGGGACTCAACGCTTCTTTTGCACAGTTGGGTGAATTGGGTAAATTTTCTAATACTGTTTGGGTTTTGAATGGCGATTTTGTTGCTTCAACAGATAATGGTTCGTTATGCTGGAATAATTCTTTTGCTGTATCACAATTTAATGGTGAGTTGAAGTTGAATTCATCTGTTAAACAAGAATTTGAATACGTTTCTACATGTTGTTCGACGCCAATGTCATTCAATGCAATAGCAATCGGATTTATTGCCTCATATTCCTCTACAGGTGATGATTGTTTGATTGATTCCTCGGGTTCTTTAATAACAGTCTCTTGCTGTTTAGTATTTGCAGTTGAATTATCGGAATTTAAATTGGCAATCGGTGCAATAGAAGTGATATCCTGTGGTGGCGATAATCGATATTTTGTTTTTTTCTTATTAAATTTCCCGTGTTTACTTAAGGTTTTTTTATATTTTCCATTACCTTTTAAAGGCTTTTTCGTCTTGATATTTTTATTGTTTTTGTTTTGTTGACTTGTGGAATTATTATTGGTTTTCTGTTTTACAAGCGGCGTTTGTTGAAATTTATCGATAATTTGATTCTGTTCATTGCTAAAATTGTTGTATTGAAATGTGTCTTCGGCGAATGTTGTTGTTGTGTTATGTTCTTGTTGTTTTTTTTCGTTGAAATTGCAATTGTTGCGATAACCGTAGCGATTATTATTCGCATTTGCATTCCAACAGTTATAGTTGGAATTGTTACTGTTACTGTTATTGTTACTACTACTACTGTTGTTGTTGTTGTTGCTACTGTTACTGCAGTTGCTATTCTTATAAGCCGAGAAGTGTGTATTCTCCCAATTGTACCAGCGTTTATTCGAATTAAAACCGTTTGATTGTGTAAATTTATTCGTTGGATATTCACTAAATTCGCGATTTCTCTGTATTGTGGAAGAAGTATAAGAAATATTGCAAATTTTAAAGAAAAAATATAATATTTTGCTTTAGTTAAAAGCCTATCTATCGAGATAATTCAAGCATTAGAAAATAATGATCATTGGGCGATTGTTTAAAAACTTTAATAAAAAGTCAGATGGGAAATCTTTTCAGAACAACTGAATCTTTTTAGATTGTCCCTTGCACTACTCATTTACTTTTTAGGCTGAAATAATGATGTGTGTAAAGATACATTCGAATTTAAAAACCTAAGACGCAAACCCACACTCTTAGCAGCGCAACTTCTTGACTCTAACAGGGTAAGCTTTGCTATTAACAGAGCACTGTTAACTCTTTAACATTGGCAATAGCAGATTAGTCTTCTACTTTGCAATTATTGCAGACTATTGACATAAAATTTAATTCTCATTATGATTATTATTATTTCTGAATAATAATGTTGAAATGTAAAGGATGGTTGATGGGGGATGGAGAACGGAAATTTTCTTAACTCCTAAAATTATTCCAGCTGTCCCACTACCACGGACTACCCTCTGGACTACCATTTGCATATACAATGAATGGTGTACTATTTCTTATATGTTCCCAAATGGCCACTGATCTTCTAGAGAATTTTCAAGCAAAAAATTTATATTTTCAAAGCCAATTTTCTCAATACCATATCACTTTATATGTGACTATGTTGTTGATTATATTAAGAGGCCTTGGAACATTTCTATGCATATAGTATGGTACTCATATATTTCCCAAACTTAACTTCTAAACAAGTGGGTTTGTTCAGATGGATACTGTTAAATAGCTAACAGTGCTCTGTTAAAGGAAAATTTTGTCTGTTAACGCCAAATGTGGCGCTGCTAAAATGTATGGATTGCGTCTTGGATTTTCAAATTTAAATTTGAAATTTTCACATAAAATAGTGACCATAACAGTTGCTAACGTGCGAATCCGGTACCACAGTAGTATATCGTATGCTGACATATTTACGTACATACATACATACATAATTGGTCACTACAACCCAGGATTCAGTCAGGATTACAACCTAATTTCTCTTACCACTTATGTCGTGTGTATTAATTGTATACCAGAGTGGTGGGACCTATAGTTTAAAGTCGATTACGAGCGACATACTTTTGAGAAACTTTTTCATTGCAATTTTATTTACTTTCAGAGTTTTTGCAGGAAATCTGCTGAGAAGATGTCGTCGGGGAGATATTTTTTCATATTTCCTTTTTTTTGGAGATGTCGGAGCAACACACTACCTGCTAGACTACGATGCATATTTACCGACAGTAAAGCGGCCATTAGAGCCTCAGAGAACGTGAACACCACATTTAAGATTGTCCAAGAATTCCGGATGCCTCTGGACGCATAGACTCATATGTGTTGCTGCCAACGGGCACAAAGGAAAATTCAATTGAATTTATATAAGATGAGATTGGTATTCATCTACAGAGGAGCAAACGATTTGTCTCACACAACCTTCATTCATTTGCAAAGAAACAATGTGATAATGAAACCACTTGTAGAGAGATCTGACAGGATATCGATATGCAGAACAAAATTTGCATTAAACCTGATCAGAATTCGTCTTAGGAACTGCATTGCTGATATAACGGGACAGTGGCCACTGACTTCATACGACCGGAAACTGGGAATACTTCACAATGACTTCTGCAAAAGCTGAAACCATGAAGAAGAAGTGGAGATCACAGTGATTGAAAACCTAAGAATTTTTGGGCAACCAGATTTTACTGACAGCAAAATTTGAATTTAATTCATCAAAATTTCAATAAATGGTTTTATTCAATGCCAGTTTTCTCGAATTCCACGATTATTTGAGATGTACCACTTATAAGGTGGTAAAATATAACCCTTGGACTACCATTTGTATATAGAGGCATACGTGTACACTTTCATATTTTAGAGAACTGAACTGTGATCCTTTCGAGATATTTTTTTTATAATAAAGCAACATTTTTTTCCTCAAGAATGATACTCCTGGACCTAGTATACATATATCCTATAATTAGCTCCTAAATCTATGGGCTTTTTTATATTGGTCACCTTCTTACTTAGTAAGCTTATGGCCAATATTGGTGGTCCTGTACAGAGCAGACGCAGATTGATGATGGCAATTACATAATCTATTCTGCTATACTGCAGTGAGACCTGGACAGAAGCGTTAAAGGCTGATTGTAGAATGAAAATGTTATCATCGGCACAACGAACCGCTGCACTAAGGGTGACATCGGCGTATAGGACTGTATCTAAGTCAGCAGTGCTGGTAATCAGTGGGGTAATACCTATAGGTTTACAGGCAAGCAAGCGAAAGAGGGTGTGCGAGACTAAAAACATGCACGGAGAGACAGTAAATGTCGATGATGCCAGAAAGCGAACCATACAACACTGGCAAGAGAAATGAAACACTGAAACAAGTAGTAGATGTACGGCAAAACTTCTCCCAGATATTACCCGCTTTATTGAGAGGAACTTTGGTAAGGTTAATTACTATTTAATTTATTTTTACTGTTATCCGGAAACGGTTATTTTTGTAAATATCTGTTTAAAATGGGGAAGATGGCATGACCAAATTGCATTTATGATGATGCGTAGATTAATGACGCGGAACAAACTTTCTTTCATTGTGGAAAATGGAGTTTAGAAAGAACGAATCTTGAGGCCAAAGTCGGCGTCTGTACTGTCGAAAACTTTTGCTATATACTTCTGGACAGTAAAGAAAATTGGAATAGCATAGCCAGTTATACTGAAGCCTTGTTAAAATCTAAAAAACTTGACTTGGATGAGAGGATTAGAATAGATGTTTAAACACCTTTTCAGATCTTGTTACGCAATCCGGACGTGGATATAGATATAAAGGAGCCAAATGGCCACTTCGAAGTAATACTGCGGTAGTTCCAGAGTGGGCACAAAGAGTCCAAAAGAGGAGGGGGAGATTTAGTGGGTGAGAGCCCCAAACACGGGGCATAGTGGCGGCTTCCCCTATGGTCCGATTAGTTTATTGGTTCTGTTAAATAGTTAACAGTGGTCTGATAATAGAAAATTTCGATCTGTTAAAACCAAAAAGAGGTGCTGATAAAAGTGTAGGTTTGTGGTTTCGGTTTTTAAATTCGAATTTATCTTCACATATGTATGTATATTTTCTTTTGTTATCTCTTTTATTTTATTTCGAAATGATTGATTGAATGCTGTATTTACATAAGGATTAAAGGACTAAATTAGTTTTTATTAACGATACTTACATAATTCTTAGAAAAGTTTTGATTCTGATAGTTATTGCCTCGATACGAACCGTAATTGTAGCGATTGCTGAAATTATACAAAAAAAAAAAAAAAATACTTTTATTTTTCTATTTTTAAGAAAATATATTTTGTTTTTAACGATAAATTTAATGAATACTTCAATTAATCACAATTTTTTTTTTGGCAATTATTTCTAAATGCTTGTCACACTTATCAGAAACCACTTGAGAATTGTTTGAGAGCCACCATAGAACGTGATTTATAATAAAATTCACCTCATCTGTCACACTTTGCGAAAAGAAATTTCTTTCTCTCTCTCTCTCTCTCTATTTTAAATAATTCATTTAATTTTCTTTGTCTTTGTGTTTGTCTTTTTTTTGTTTGTTAATTTTCTTATAAATTTTGAAAAAAGTTTTGTTTTTGTTTTCCAACACACTTGACCTCTAGTAAAACTCATTAACAATCATGATTAAGATTTTGATCCCCTCCATCCATCCTAAAATGCCATTTCCTTAGAGTTACTAACTGACAAACCCTAAGTACTACAGGTAGAGTAAAAAACATCTACATTTTTTTTTTTTGGTTTTGGGTTACGTACCGGGGGTAAAGGAATAATTAATGCATAAGAAAACATAAAAAAGAACGTGCCAAAAGGCAGCATAAACTTTTAAAAACAGAAAAACATATTTCTTCGCACCTTATTCTCTTTGAAAACGAAATGAGGAATTTTCTTGAAAATATTTTTTCTTTTTCCATAATTCACCGCCCCCTGCTCTTGCATCCAGACATTAAAACACACAGTATTTGTTTGGTGTTTTGGTCTTAATTCAAAAAAGATTTAAAATTTATAACCAAAAACATTGTTTGAGGGGGGTATGTAGATCAGCTAGGGATGCCTAAAGGTGCAAAATTGTAAATGTTGGGAAATTTAGTGTTTTTTCTTTAATTAAAAAAAAACGTTAACAAACAAGTGAACGAAATTTTGTTAATGAAAAAGAAACCAACAAACAGCAGAATTCCTAATTTACACCACAAATCTTTTGTTGTTTCAGTTCGGTAATGTCTGTCTGTCTGTTATTTGCCATAAACCAATTAAAAATTAAATATTGTGTTGAAATATTTACATGAAGAAATTCTAGACATGTAAAGACTATTTTGCATTGATTAGAAAGTGGTTTTAACAAGCTGCCAGTTGTTAAATATTCTTCATCTAAACTGTCATTTATTTAGAGGAACAATTTGCAGTTGCCATTGTCAATGAACGCGTAAGCATAGTTAAAACTTAATACCTAAGTGGTGATTTCAACGAAATTATGGGAGTGGCCATGGTTGTCAAAAGCGACCTACTGTGCATAGAACTGAAAATTAATTTAGAGGAACATGAAGCGTTACAGAATCTAGTTGTATGTAATGCTGAAAATACTGCTTCTAATACAGAAAGTGTGACGTATAATACGAATTCATAAATTATACAGCTTTTCCAGCAATTGCCTCTGCCATACGCCTAATTATGGGCAGTATTTGTTCGAACGTGACTCTGGCAGAACTGTTGCCGTCAATTCAATTCTGTTTTTGGACTGCAATTGAAGATTATGAAATGGACGGTATGTGGTTCAGATATCAGCAATGAGTATTCAAAAAGATGAGTAGAATCGAATCATACTCATAATTTCTAATACTTATACGCATTCATACTTATTTTAATATCATGGAACCTCTACTCATATTCAAAGTTTGAAGTACTCATTATATTCATACTTAACAACACGTATGATATTGTTGATTTCGACTCTCCATAACTCAACATAGTATACACGAAGCACAAAATAAGCATGAATAGCATACGAACATTAAAATTCTCACTAGAAGGTTGTGTGTTTGCTCGGCTGCTCTGTCTTTTTTGCTTATGTGTCTTTTTCCTTTTTTTTTTTTTTTTTTGCAAATTCAACAATAACTAAGACTGTCAATGTTGTTGAAGGATTCGAGTCACTCGAGTTTGATGTCGACGTTGTACGCAAACTCATTGCAACCTGCAACTTATAAATCAACGTTGTAGTGAGTATGAATGAATCAGAGTACATAGTTAAATTTCAATATTGTTGACTCTCTTATATATTTAAAATTTCATTTATCATTGCAGATCTCTGATATGTATCCCATCACAATGTATTAGTTTTCAGTCACAGTCATTCAAATAGTTTACACTTTATTTGTGTTATTTTCAAGTCAAGTGTGCCTATCATTGGTGTAAAGTCAAAATATTCTGTTTAAAATTATAAAATATTCTCTTGAAATATAACATTTTAAGTACATATTTCTTTACACATGTGCCAGACATTCTGCGAGAAGTTAATTGCATCGGGTTTTGTAATGCGACTGCAAAAGTTGTAATCAAACATTAATCTAATGAATATTCATTTAAATTCCTGCTTAAGCATTATTACTAACATGGCAGATTTAAACGTAGTATCAGTAAGGATGAATACTTGCAACAAATCATGTACAAATTAACGATAAACGACGTCTCTATGAATGCCCTGCACTAGCTTTCAAAAGAGATGGATGAAGTTGTTTCAACGTTTTTTAATTGATTTTTATTTTGTTTAATTTTTTGTTTTTATTTAACGGAGTCATCGTTAAAAGTTTAATTTAAAAATAAAAATTAACTTCGAGCCAGCTAAGAAGAAAGATAAAGACAAGAATCTTATCTGATCTAGATTTTTAGTTTCCACTTGACATCTAAATTTTGTGGTATGACTAAGCTCAGTGTAGTTGCTATAAGAAATCGATTATTTCCTGAATAGGTACTTCTGTAATGTCCACATTCATTAATAGCCATTTCAATTTCAAATTTACATTCGAATACATAAGACATTTTACTGTCTTTTGATCAAAAACCGAATCACCATCCTTAAGGGACCCAGTTTTTTTCATTTTTTTTTGGCAAAGTATTTCGCACTACTTATCGAATTGTTAAACTATCTTAACTGAACGTTTTTCTTTATGTAGAGTTTCATAGCCAATAGGTGCTTAACAGAAAAGCTGCCATTTGCCATAAAATTTAAAAATTGTATTTTTATTGAGACAGCTACATATGTACATGCATATGTATGTACATCAGTTATAGGGTATTTAATTAAATCACATAACCTTTCGTTAAATAATTCAACATTAAAAGAACGAGAAATAGAGAGAGGGCTAGAGAGTATTGTTAACTTGTTTGCATATTTTAAAAGTGGGAGATCAAAACATCCTTCTTAGGCCTATTGCTCGTTAACAGCATTAATCAGCGCAATATGGTAGACATTCATGGATGGGATGTCGGATGTCATATGTATATGGATGTATGTGGTATGTATGTTTGGTAATTCTTTTGTTGTTGTCATTGTTTACTTGTGTCTTGTACGCCGATACTTCTGCTGGTTTATTTTTTTGTGCTTTAAATTATTCTGCTTAATTCTCCCTCAATGAAAAACATTTCCGAGAATATGTTGCACCACCGTTTCTAAAATAAAAAAAAAATCCCACGAACTTCATACAAAACAGAGGCATTCCCAAACTGACTCTAAAACAATTAAGCAGCCAAGCAAACAACAACAATAAACATAACATAACATAAAGCATTAAAAAAAGTATCCTCTCCTCTGTATGTACTTGTAAACGTTTTCCTTGCAACATTGTCTTGTTGTCATCATCATTCTTTGGGAGCAATGATGTTTTCAGTTGATTATCACAGCATGGCATATATCGCACAATAGGAATGGAATTAAGAGTACGCGAAGAGTGAGCTATGAAATGATACATGATGTGCTTGCCTTTTGCTTTCATATATTTTTGTTTGTGTTTTTATTTTTCGTTCTTTTTCTTTTAAATTTTTAAAAACTAAGGCTGTGTTTTAAATGTTGCATACATTTTTCATAGGAATACTTTTCGAGAAGAAAAGAGAGTGATAATGTATTCCAAAGTATATTTTATTCAAAAAAAAAATTGTTTTACTCAAATATTTATCAAATTCCCAAGGAACTTTTAATAACCACACAGTTCTTGTATTGTACTGTTGTAAAGAAATGCCTACAGACGATTTATCTACTGCCCTTAATATATATAGAATTTCCTTATAATGTCTAACCTATTCCTGTTGTTCTGATGATACTGAAGACAGTGTTCGACGCCAATTGAGAGACATGCAGAAACAGATATCATAATGTGGTCTTACAACCATCTAGCTCTCCGCAAGTATACTTATATTCCGAAAATAATTCAAATAATTCGTGTGGCAGATCGTATGACGAATATTTCCGAATAGCAACTAACATGTTACAAAAAACCTATTGGAAATACTTAGAGGACTGAAAGCTCAACTTTAGAAAATAGAAAAAAATATCATGAACCATTCGAAAAGAATGGTGACTGGTAATGGAAGATGTTTACACTTACAGGCCAGCATTAACAATAATAAACGATTAATTTTTTATTATTATTATGTACTAAAGAAAATGTAATTTAAATTGCGTCCACTGGTTTGGTTGCAGCAGTTGATTCTGATGCATTACTTTTCAATCACTTTGTTGTAAATTTAAAACCTCCAACACAATAGTTTCACAGAGTCAAATCGCACGATCTTGATGGCCAATTGATGTTGCAAAAACTTGAAACTATACTTTCTTGAAATTTCTTATGTGTGGCTCGGCTCGTGGCACAATCTTATTGCATACATACATTTTACACTCAAACCTCGTTTTATGCGAATTTATTTTATGCGAATTCAAATTTATGCGGTTTCAAAATTCTCAAATTTTTTCTTTGCAAAAACGATTTTAAGGAAATATTGAATGTGTTGTTCGTAACAAAGTTACTACTATCTTTAAATTTTTTGGGCATTTCCGGTTCTGATGTATGAAGTATTATTCAAATGCTATGGACGCGGAGTAATATTATATTTTTATTTTATTGAAAAATTATGTATTTTCTTCATTATTAGGAATTTTGTATTAGTTGTTGTTTATTTCCTATCTTTTTCCTTATTTTGTATGGTCTCAGCAAGGGATTCATTTTTTGTTGATTTTTTTATATGCGATTTTTTTTGAATTTTAAGGGTTAAATTTGAATTTATGCGCTTTTTTATTTAAATCGCTATTATTGGATTTTGTATGAAGCTAGTGTATCGTTTTATGCGAATTTGAATTATGCGATTTTTTGCGAAACGAATTAATCGCATAAAACGATGTTTGAGTGTATAATCTTATTATAGTACAACGTTAACATCAAACTCATACCATTCGAAATATGTTTGATTCATAAGCCTACTCATTTCGATTCATAACTTTAGAAAAATATTTTTATAATACATACTTATAAATGATTCGAGTAACTCGAATCATTCAACAAAATTTACAGTCTTATTTGTTGTTGCATTTACAAAAAGAAAAAAGACACACAAGCAAAAAAGACAGAGCAGCAAGCAAAGCAAACACACAACCTTTTAGTGAGTACAGGTAGTCCCCGACTTACGACCGTTCGACTTACGACTATTCGCACTTACGACCATTTTTTTCCAATTTTTTTCATAGAAAATACTTAAAGAAGACAAATATGTAGTTGCGTGTAATCCCTAAAGTATATGAGAAAAATTTGGCTTATCAAGAAATTTACGGGGAAATGAAAGCTCAAACTGTTCAGACGACAATTAGATACATTTTTTAAGAAAACCTGCACTGGACATTCTGTTTCTGAAGACAACGCAATGGATTGCACTCTTGTAATAAGTACGGATGATGAAGACATTTAAATAACTCTAATTTATATAATACATTTTTGTTTAATTAGGTATATATTTTTTTATTATCTATTTTTGTTTTATTATACATATTATATGTAATGTGTTGTTTTTATTTCAATATATATTTTTGTGTTATTATTATTATTTTATTGGGTAGTTTCATTTATGAGTATCAGAAATTATGAGTATGATTCGATTATACTCATCTTTTTGAATACTCATTGCTGATATCTGATCTACAACAAAGTGTGTTTAAGCGTTTACTTCCGCTTTTTTTTACAAAAACACAATGTGTTTTGGTTTTTTTTTGGACAAAATATTAATAAAAGTAATACTAGCCAGTGTCTCTACTATGTCCTGACAATTTGCGAAATCCTTTTGATTTTGTTGATTTTGTCCAACAAATTGTAAATAATTTGAAAACAAAAATTTAAATAAAAAATGTTACAAGAAATTATTTGCAAGTTTTGAAGTTTTTAAATTATTTTTCAGAGAATCAAATGTTAGGATTTCAAACGAGAAATGGCAACAAGAAATTTTTCTTAATTTCATTATTTATTTAAAGTAATTAAAAGTGTTTCTATAAAATACACACATACACCCAAAAAAACACACAAAAGGATATTAAAAACATGTGTACAATTTAAAATGAAAAATACATATGTTGTTGTTGTTGTTTGTATATTTTTATTAGAAATAATTGTTGTTATTTTACTTGTTACAACAACCTCAAGCTGTTGCACAAATTATTTTTAATTTTAACCAATATTTGTGTTGGTTATGGTTGTATGTAGTATGTGTTTGCATGAATGTATTTATAAAGGATATGAGTATTAAATTGCGGTATTGTTGCTACTGCTGTTGTATCATGCTTAACTCCCTAACAGTATAATTGTTTTGATTACAAATTAAACACACACATACATATGTACATCCATTCATACTGTTACAACAACAATTAACTATTGTTTACAATACAATACTGAGAAACAAAAACAATGTTTTTTTGTTTTAAACAAAAAACAAATAAAAGAAACAAAACAATGAGATGAAAAAAAAAACGCTAAAACTGGGAAACAGTGAATATTGTTGCTGTCAGTTTAAGTACAAATATTTTCTGTTCTTATGTGGGAAGTCAGAGATTCTTAAATTGATATCTGAAGGCATTACTGGTATGTGTCAATAAAAGAGGAGTTTTGATAAATAAAAAAAAAAGAAAAATATTGTGCTTAATTTTGTGGAACATTTGATATAGTAATTGCAGAGCTCTTTGCAGCTAACTGAGTAATGGTTTAAATAGCTGCTTAAACCATTATATGGTTGTCCGCACCAGAGGTCAGCAATGTGTATTCAAAAACATGAGTAGAATCGAATCATACTCATAATTTCTGATGCTTATACATACGAATTCATACTTCTTTTAATATCATGGAACCTCTACTCATATTCAAAGTTTGAAATACTCATCATATTCATACTTAACAACACGTATAATCTTGTTGATTTCGACGCTCTATAACTCAACATATACAAGCATGACACAAAATAAGTATGAATCGCGTACGAATACTAAAAAAAACACTATAAGGTTGTGTGTTTGCTCTGCTTGCTGCTCTGTCTTTTTTGTTTGTGTGTCCTTTTTTCTTTTTTGTAAATGCAACAACATTTAATTAATGTAAGTTTTGATGAATGATTCGAGTCACTCGATTCATTTATAAGTATTTTTCTAAAGCTATGAATCTAAATGAGTAGGCTTATGAATTAAATATATTTCGAATGGTATGAGTTTGATGTCAACGTTGTGCGCATACTCATTGCAACCTGTACTTATAAATCAGCGTTGTAGTGAGTACGAATGAATCAGAGTACATAGTTAAATTTCAATATTGTTGACTCACTTATAATCAAAATTTCATGAGTACTTATAAGTAGTGAAAAAATGATTCAAAACTGATCTCTGGTTTAAACCGTTATATGGTCGTGCAAACCACAAGGAAATAATGGTATGAAATCATGATTTACTACGCCATTGTAATCAGGCTCATGATTGATGTCATTAAACTTTTCGGAAACACATTTGGCTGCCATATGTATCTTATGACCGAAGTAAGTGAATAATATTATGCATTATATTTAAACTGCAGTGACACATACATAATTGGCCATTGCAACCCTTCAGTCAGGATTACGACCTAGTTTCTCACACCACTTATGTTGTGTGTGTTAATTTTATACATGAGTGACGGGACCTGCAGTTTAAAGTCGAGTCCGAACGACAGATTTTTGAGAAACTTTTTATGGCAATTTTTATTTATTCTCAGAGTTTTTGCCACAAATCTGCTGAGAGGAAGTCGCCGAAGGAATATTTTTTTGTATTTCGGTTTGATGTCTGACGACGTTATTAGCAAACTTTAAAATTGTGATTCTCGACTGTTCCCCACAATTTTCTAAACATTATTTGGCTTCTTAAACGTTTTCATCAGTTGATGACAACTCATTTCCATTGAGAAAACTCATTACCACCCACGGGAGTTTCATGTAACAATTTGAGATTCCCTGTTATACATTTGAGAAAGTTTCCCTCATTGTACACCAACAATACTCGCCATGGAATAGTGTAACGCGGTGGTTAAAGAGTTAAACGTTTTCATATTTACGAGTGTAATAAAACTCAATGATACAACAAATTAATGTCAAAGTAAGCAAGCAAGCAAGCTAGCAAAAAAGCAAGCAAGTGTGTAAGTGCTGCTTGAACTTTTTCAAACAACGAGCAGGTAAAATGAGTACTGGAATCCAACCTCCAACCCATACTCCGTTAAGATTTTAGTGTAAATATTCTCAGTTAATGGCTTTGATAAAGGGGATGAATGTTGTTGTTTTTTATTTGATTTTTCTTTTTTTCTTCTTCTTTTTAAATAAAAAGAAATAAACAAGAATTCTTGTTATACTCAGTGCGCGTACAAGTAAAGATTTTAAATTTTGTGACAGCCTTGTTTTTCGTTTTACCTTTAATTATTAACAACTAGGAGGGGGGTACGTTTTCTTCTGTTCCAGGTCTTTCCCTTACTTTGTTTATGCGTTGCGGGCATAATATTTTTGTTAAGCTTTTTAATTTGAGGCTGTAAAAATAACGCAAAAGTTTCATTTGTGACATTTTCATTCTCTAATTTTTTTTTGCCTCTATTTTTTGTGAATAACTTTGCAGTCACGTAGTTTTCTTTGAGACTTTTTTAATTGACTTCTTTGGCATTTTTGAAATCGACTATAAAGCGGAAGAAACCTTCCAAATGAAAGGGACCTTAAGAAATTATAAAAATTCTTCTTCAAATTTTTCTTTTTCGTTTTGTTAATATTAGTAACACAGAGTTGAAGTAAGAAAAAAAAAAAAACAAAATTGCTGGAGATCATTAGAAGTGGCTTATCAGTGGGTTAACAACACAAAAGGAATAAAAAGTTAAAAAATTCTCTTTCCTTTTGGCTCTAACCTTGGTTGAAAAAATGAAATTCTCATGTGTTTATCATTCAGTCATTCATTCATTCATTCTGTGTTTATTTGCTTTGACACTTTGGTGAGTGAATCTTACGTGTTTCCTTAAACAAATTGTCATGATTTCATTTGTTTTTTTCTTGATAAACTCGTATCTGTAAAAACGTTTCAAACAACAAAGGCAATCCTTTTTCACTCAACACTTCAATAACTTTTGCAAGTTTTTCCACAACGTTGCTTTGCATATTAATTTTTATCCACATTTTTTAAAGTCTCCTATAAAAAAAATGAAAAATTTTCTTTTAAATCACAAAGAATATCCTTTACATTCGCTAACAACAAAAGTTGAAAACAGAAAAACACTTGACCAGAATAGATGCGAATATTTTCTTGAATTCTATTACAGCACTATCCCAGTATATCTATTACAGTATTATACGTAGTATTATTATCTAGCATGATATATTTTTCTGGTGTATTCGTATTTATAACTTGAGAAATACATACATATGTATGTATTTAGGAAGACAAAGGTGCTGTGGTGCTTGATGGCAATTTTAGAATCAAATATAAAGGGCTATCCATTTCGTGGTTTCAAAAGTATGGGACTGGAATTCGACATCTGTCAAACTAAGTTGTGAAACCAATTTTTTTTATTTTCAGTTGAAAGTCTGACATTGTCGAAAATGGATCGCTTAACTATCACACAACGCATAAAAATTATCAAAACCTACTACAAAAATGGTGATTCTGCCACATCCACGTATCGAACAAAATTTTCTTCAGCGATGAAGCACATTTCACACTCGGTGGGTATGTTAATAAACAAAATTGTCGTATTTGGGATTCTGAGAATCCTCAAGTAATTGAAGAGAGGCCATTACATCCAGAAAAAGTCACTGTTTGGTGCGCTCTTTGGTCCGAAGGTGTGATTGGACCTTACTTCTTCGAAAACGACGATGGAACGACTGTCGCCGTCAATTCGACGATATTTTTGCCTGCTATTGAATAATACGACTTGGACAATATGTGGTTTCAACAAGACGGTGCCACATGCCACACAACTCGAGCGAATATGGCTTTATTGCAAGAGACATTTCCTGGCCGCGTAATTTCTCGTCGTGGCGATATCGACTGGCCACCAAGATCATTCGATTTGACACCATTAGACTTTTTTGTGTGGGACTACGCGAAAGACCGTGTTTATGCAGATAAACTTTCAACTCTTGAGCACTTAAAAATCAACATTCGTCAAGTTATGGCTGAGATACCGCCCAATATGTGTCAAAAAGTGGTCGAAAATTACCTCAAAAGAATCAATGCTTGCAACACTTCGCGTGGATGTCATTTAAATGATGTAGTGTTCCACACATAATGTCAACGTTCAAACTTTACAATAAAAAAGAAATATCATGAAAAAAATATTTTATATGTGTTTTATTTACGTTTACTTTTGAAACCACGAAATGGATAACCCGGTACAAGGGGTGGTGTATTTTTCCTTTTATCAAACATTTGGATGCTAAATAAGTGCGGTAATACGACTAAATTTTAAATATTTTTGGACATGACAGATGAATGTCAACGTATAACACTAGGAATCTACTGGCCAAACACTAAATCCAATGAAAATCTCGAAAAAAAACAAATAGGTCAATAGGCTTTATATTCAAGAACCTGGTTTTCAATTCTCGAAATTCATTTACGTTAATAAATATGTAAGTAAACTTTCCAATTTTCCAAAAAAATCGATTTTTTTCACGGTTTCAGTTACTTTAGAGCCATAAAATTAAGGTAAAAATCTTCTCTTTCCTCAAACGATACGAAAAGAAGTAGAAAAACGGAAAATAGTATGACGCATCCAGGATTTTCTTGAAATTAATTCGTTCGACCTGGCAGCCACGATTTAGCAAAAACTACTTGACCTATATCGCTGAAATTTTAGGAACATTGTTCTTTAGACGAGTAGTTTTAGCCGAAACTAGGATTAGCCAATAATTAATAATTAATATTAAACAATTAAGGCGGAAAAAATAGGCAAAAACATGAAAAAAAATTCAAAACATTTTTGTATTTTTTGACCTTTTCATGTAGCCTGGTCCAGGCCGGTAACATGTTTTGTAAGAATCCAATTCGATTTTTGCTTTCAGACACTCCGAACTCCTTAAATCATGGTCGCCAGATATGGAGATGAAATTCCTAAGGCTGCCGTGCTACCATCGGACTTTACCGTAATTGAAAAAAAATTTTTATAAACAATCCAATGTTCTATTTTTATATGTATAAAAAGATTCAATTGTTTAAATAAATTTATCTTAAAAAAATACGAAAAAAGATCGTTATACTATACTAACCCTTTAAATACTATTTACACTCTCATCCCAACCACCATATAGTCATGGACGACCCAACTCCTCGCCGCATAAGACACGACTTTACAAGCTTCACCACGGACATCTTACACCTAATACCAACAATAGTGGACCTCCAGTCAGTAAGGGAAGCACAACGCTCCTTACACCAATCGACAGTGACGACAGCAATGGACGAATTTAGCCACAACAGGGTTCTAAATCAACATTCAGGGTAACTAGAACCATCCTGGCCCAGCTGAGATCAGGATTGGCGAACATCCTGAACAGCTATAGGGTGAGGATTATTCCAGGGACCCTGGATCGCTGCCCATCATGCAACCGCACGATACGGCACACCTCTTTAGTTGCCCCGCAAATCCGACAACCCTTCGACTTGTAGACTTGTGGCTGAATCCAACACTAGTATCGGACTTCCTAGGACTACCAATCACTTAACGACGACCACTAACATACACAACTCATAATACCATCTCCTAATCCATATCATCTTCACCAGAATCACATAGGCATTCAATTAAACATATAAACTTAATTTTCTTAATATAAAAGGTGATTTTTTAGCTATTATCTTTTTGGCAACACTGGTTTAAACAGCTCACGCACGTTTCGTGTTTTGTTTCACTGTCAAACTTCTTCAGTTTGGTCTATAATTTAACCATGAATCGTCTTACAAACGAACAACGCTTGCAAATCATTGAATTTTATTATCAAAATGGGCTCTTGGAAAGTTGGTCGAAGATCCACTTCTTTATCGAAAAATTGTGTTCAGCGACGAAGCTCATTCTTGGCTCAATGGATACGTAACAGAGATCAGCAATGAGTCGTATTCTCGCTACTCATAGGTACTTATGAAATTTTGAGTATGAGTGAGTCAAGAGTATTAAAATTCAACTACTCTGATTCATTCGTACTTGCTACAACATTGATTTATAAGTATAGGTTGCAATGAGTATGAGTACAACGTTGACATCAAACTCACAACATTCGATTCATTGTTTGATTCATACGCCTACTCATTCAGATTTATAAATTTAGAAAAATACTTATAATACTTACGAATGATTCGAGTCACTCGAATCATTCATCAAAATTTACAGTAGTAGTTGTTGTTGCATTTACAAAAGAAGAGAAAAGAAAAGACAAAGACAGCAAGCAAAGCACACACACAACCTTCTAGCGAGTATTGTGGTGTTCGTACTCGAATCATACTTATTTTGTGCTTCGTATATATGTTGAACATGGAGAGTCGAAATCAACAACATCGTGCGTATTGTTAAGTATGAGTACGATGAGTATTTCTAACTTTGAATATGAGTAGTATGAGTATGATATTAAAATAAGTATGAATGCGTATAAGTATCTGAAATTATAAGTATGACTCGAATCTACTCATCGAATACTCGTTGCTGATCTCTGATACGTAAATAAGCAAAGCAGAATTGTCGATTTTGGAGTGAAGATCAGCCAGAAGCATTGCAAAAGCTACCAATGCATCCAGAAAAAGTCACAGTTTGGTGCGGTTTATGGGCTGGTGTCATCATTGGACTGTACTTCTTCAAAGATGCTGCGAATCGTAACGCCTTTAGACTATTTTTTGTGGGGCTATGTTAAAGCTTATGTCTATACAGACAAGCCCGCTTCAATTGACGCATTGGAAGACAACATTGAAGCATTTATTCGTGAGATACCGGCCGAAATGTTGGAAAGAGTATGCCAGAATTGGACTAAGCGGATGGATCATTTGAGGCGCAGTCGCGGTCAACATTTGCATGAAATAATCTTCAAACATTAAATTATATGGACCGTACTATCGATTCAAATAAAAATTTCATGCATTTTTCTGAATTTTATGTGTTTTTTTTGAAAATTTTTCCTTTAGCTCTTAAAAAATCACCCTATACAACAGGGAGATACTTCCGGAAACAGACAACAACCCTTTAAATTAACTTCAAAGGTGTCACAAGTCTTTGAATAAAACGTTGAATATTTAGCCTCACTCTAACTATGTATGATGAAAAGACTTCAATGTCTTGCAAAAATAAAAGAGACACTTATATTATCAGCTTCAACATCATCGCTGCTGCATTGTTTAGTAATAATAAAAAAATTAAAAAAATAAAGAATATCAACCATCAAATCTTTGATACTTTTCTTAAGAATTTATTGTTTATTTTTTATTTATTTATTTTTATTTTTTAATCCTCTTAAAAAATACTTCAATTACTGGCAGTATAAAATTAAAAGCAAAAAAAAAAAAAAATAAAAAACAGAAACTGAAAGCAGTTTTCATTTTTAATTAAATTAAAAAACATTTGGCACTTTTACTGTTACTGTTTCTATTGCTGTTGTGCTACTTTAACTGTGGAGATTAAAAAAAAATACAACAACAACAAATTATTAATAATAATGTTCTCTATAAAAAGATATCATGAGCGCAATTTTAAATATCAACATCCGGCACCATACTCCTCAAACTCATTACAATACCTCATGGATAATTGTAATACGAAGAAGAAAAAAATAAAAACGTAGCAATTTGTGAGTAACTGGCATTTGCTTGCTGCTTAAGAGTTTGTCAAATTATGAAAAATTTTTTTCAATTCTTTTCTATTCATTATTGAGCATTATGACAGCTTAAGGGAATAAAAAAAAAGAAAAGGAAAACAGACGATACAGATACAGACACAGACACACTTCGCCTAGTTAAGGCGGCCAAATATTGATGAAAACAATTATTCACTAGGATCTCAACAAACATTAGGTAACGACAATCGAATTCTATTTTAATTTGAATTATTTTTTTCTCTCTCAATTTTCGTTTTTCAAAACAAACATTTTTAATGATTTTTAAATTCAAATCTCTCTCGCTATCTCTCTTTCCCTTGGCCGTTAAGGCCTAATAGAGAGCCACAACTTCTTTTCGTTCTCCCCTAACTGTTCTACACTCCACCTCATCGTTAATAAAGAGATTCTGTTTCTGTTGGCAGGCTGGCTGGCTGGCTTGAGATGATGATGGTGCGTATTGTGCCAAGACGTTTGTGTGTCTGTGTGTGTAAAGTGTGGGAGCATCAGCAATATTTTATTTAAACTTAAAACTTGAAAAGTATAAAAAAAACTGAACGTAAATATTCCAAACAATGCATGAATGAAGCGAAAATGAGAAGAAAAAAAAGTCTGGAAAGTAATTTTACGTCTGACTAAACATTAATGTGCCAATATTTTATTGTTTATTTGGAAAAACAAAACGACAAACAATAAAGAATTTACTTCCCATTTCCCCTCCTCCTATTCCTCCTACTACGTTCGTAATTTGAAGGTTATAAAATAATTTCTTGATTATGGTGGTCTTTCAGTGTATTTGTTGTATTGTAAACAAATCTATATAATCTCTGCATCCATGTATTAGTAGAATAAATGTTTTAAGAACACACACACACACAGCAATAAAAGGTTGTCTCAGTAAGATTGCAGTTTTTAAATTTATCGTAATTTTGTTTTTTTTTGTGGAAGCGGCAACACTGAAATTTGGTAACTGTGGCAATGTTTATTCCGGCTATTAAAAACGGAACGTTTTTTGAAAGGACAACGGGTTACACTGGTAATGGAGCATAGTGAAGGGAATGTCAATTTCAATTTTTCGAAAAAAGTGTGAAAGGCTGCTCCGAAAATCTATCAATAATGTTGTGACCTGATAGAGTCTTGCTTTATTGAGGAAAAGGCCCAAGTTGCAGTGACTGTGAACGTCGCAGTGAAAGGAACATAATAACAGAGCTTTTATAGTCTCAACTAATTAACATGGATCTGGTTTCAGTTAGCGGCGCCGGTACAAATTATCTCAAGGAATAATAAAGTTTAGTTGCCGCCGGCGATCATGCGATTTAATACCGTACGATGTTTTTCTTTGGGGTTTTGTTAGGTTAGGTTAGGAAAGGTATCGGTTCAATGTAATATTTGCACACCTTCATCTAAAGACATGGATCTGGACGCTATGTGGTTTTAGTTAGCGGCATCGGCACAAATTATCTCAAAAAATAATGAAGTTAAGATGCAGCCGCGATTCATGCGATTTAATACCGTACGATTTTTTTCTTTGGGGTTTTGATAGGTTAGGAAAGCTGTCGCATCACTATAATAATTCCACGCATTCACCTAGAGACCTCTTCATCCATTGAGAAAAGGAAAGGAAAAAAAGAGAAGAGGTAGGATAAGGGGTGGAAATTAGCAAGAATGAAAAATAAAGGAAAGAAAAGTGAAAATCTTGGGTTTATGCGAAGAAAGCATAAACAACTCTTAAACTCAAATACAAGATTCAACGCCCATGAAAATATCATGGAAAATTTCCTGAAAAGAGAAATAGCACGTCTTTATAACCGTGGCGCTCATTTTACTGATATTTTATTTCATATTAAATCGGAACATATCTGCTTTACAATCCACACTCCCAAAAATACGTGTGTTTTTATTGTAAAATGTAAAGGTATAGTCTTGCTTAGGCCCTCTTTATTGTCGTAAGGACATCTAAGATTTAATAAAGAAGTTCAAATCATTCGAATAATACTAATACATGAAAATTTTATTGACGAAATTTAATTTGCAAAACGCAACAAATTCAATACATACATGTTAGATGTTAGTGGCAAAGCCAGAGTTAATGCTCTGGAACATTTTCCTGTGCATTCGAAGTCATCACTAAGTGGTCCTGTTCTCTTTTATATTGCCTATATAGGCGACGGTTACAATGAAATGGCCCCTAAAAATGCTATCTAGCTGTCAAAAAAAAAGCCCTTAATTTTATCAATGGTATGATTTTTCAGAAATAATTAATCTCTTTTTACTAAACCTGATATTGTATATTTTTATAAATTAATAGAATTTAAAATTGAGAAATTCATTTGAATCATAGAAGGTAATTTTAAAAATTAATAAATAAATAAAACAAAATGTAGACGAAGTCCACTCATAAGTTATTAGAATTTCATCGAATTAGTACACAAGATTTTTAAATCTTTGAAAAAAAAGGGAATTTGTTCACTGTTTTTAAAGTCCTTTCATCGGCAAGAGGATATTCAATAGATTTTAATTAAATAATAAAGGTGTGCCCATAAAAATTAAATTCAATTTATGTTCTAACAAATCCCGTATTACGTTAAAACTGTATAACAACAAATTTTTAGTAAAAAAAACCCCTAAACTTGTAAAGAAATCTTTATAATCTTTAAAATTTTTTTAAAAAATTCTATACAAAATATTATGAAATAAATGAAAATCTTACCTTCTTCCTTTGAAGGACATTCGCGTTTGTATTACAAAATTTTTAATTATTTTCTTTATAGAGCTTTTCTTCTATTTATTTTTATTTTTAAAGTTTTTATATTCCGTATAATCTTATCACAGATTCTTAAACTGTTCTTACTTATTGGTCAAACCATATACAATACAATACAATATTAAATATTGTTCTTATTCTTATTTTTCAATTTTATTTTTAAGTTTTTATCGTAAATCAGTCTAATTAGGGGGGAGATATTTTTTGAAATTATTGTATAATTTTATAAATTAAAGCAATTTTATTGCCAATTAAAGTTTAAATGAAAATATTGAATACAAAACTTATCACAAATTGTAAATGTTTTATTCACTTAATCAAACTTATTTATTTTTTATATTTTTTAATTAATTTTATTAATCAAAAGACACCTTGAAAATCAGTCATACTTTTTTCTTTTTTTTGAAAACTAATTTATAATTTCTCTTATTATTTCATTTTTTATTTATTTTATTTCATTGCATTTTTATTTAAAATTTTTTTTTCTAATTTTTCTTTCAATATTGTAAATAATTAATGTTTTTTTTTACATTATAAATAAAGTCACACATTAATTTTTAGTTCATTATTTATGTTTCTACACACACACACATACACACATGCACATGACATATATGTACGTTATGTTTTTGTTTTTGTCACGAGAACACAGAGACGTTAAAGTGGCATTTGTTTGAGATTAACAAATTATTTTATGATGGTCATCACTCTCTCACAAACTCTCAAACAATTAGGCTGAGTCACATAATGTTTCACACACACACATACATTTCCTGGTTGGCGAAGAAGACGTTGAACAAAAACCAGCAAAAAAACACGCACAACGTGAAAAATTAACACCCACTTAAATGGCTATTAACCAGCAGCAGCAACTGGCAAACAGTCAGAGAGATAGACAGACAGACACACAGTTAATCGTAGCTGTAATGAAATCTCAAGTAACGGTAAATGTACTGTTGCAGTCAATAGAGGTTATATTTTTTATTTTAAGTTGGCCGCAAAGGCGACATTCTTTGGTTTGAGGGTGACAAAAATCACACATCGTTTTAAATGTTCACACTTCACATGTGTCAAACCGTGCGTGTTGGGTTTTATTTCACATTTTTTTTGTTTGTCATATTTTCCGGGCAATTTTTTCAAATTTTTTTTTCAAATGAGCGCCACACAATATGTGTGTAAGCGAGCGTGTGTGTGTGTGTGCCAAATTGGCAATTCGCACAGCCGATGTCAACGGCAATCACCACATCATTATTATGCTGGGCACCCTTTTGCCATTTAACAGTAGCAACGTGAACGATACATTTTAACTTTTTTTCTAACGTTTGTAAAGGTTTTTGCCGTACGTTTCACCGTAAACACTTGTTTATCATTTAGTGGCAAACAACATACTGCTGCTGGTGAAACAACAATTTATTGTTGAGTCTCTCTGAGTATCGTTGTAGTTGTCGTTGTTGTTTTGTTTTTATTTTTGATTTCGGAGGTCCCAACAACACAACCGATTTGGGAGCTGTTTTGCGTTAAAATGCCAACGTTGGCCAAATGTTAAAACGCTACAAGACCAGGACTAAAGATCTGAAACAGTTTGTACGAATGAAGCACAGGCACAGGCAATGATTTCCATGGCCAGTCCCAGTTCCAGCCTCAATTACATGCACAATAACAATAACAACAACAACAACATATCTCTATATACGCTCAAAGATGAGATGGAAGAAAATCTGCTGCCGCATATACATATAAAAACGTACACAATAATCACGTATACACAATACACAATAACAATAGCAGCAACAGCAATAGCAATAGCAACATCAACAAAAACAACAACAATAACGATTTATGCACTATGAACCAACAACAACAACAACAGCAACAATAACAAAAACAACAAGAATTCAAACAATATAAACAACTACAACAATAATAATAACAAGGAGTACATAAATACAAATACATACAACACAACGAAACACAATATTCTAGTTAAACTGAACTCATACTACTACCATCGTCATCACATCTACATCCACATCCCCATCCCCATCCATATAAAATAGTACATCAGGAAAGCAGGCAACTATTTTGGCTGGTATGATGATTGTAAACAGTGTGAACAATTAAGCGTTTTTAAATACTTCTCTACAGAATTGATTGAGAAGATGTTTATCTGTAGTAAATATAAATGAAATTAAATAAATTTTTCTAAATTTATTTTTCACGTTCACGCCGGCGTTTTAATTCATGGTTGTCGCCTGCGGGCGTCTGTTATATTTATAAGACGTTATTAATTATAATTGTTATTAAAAATAAATGCTTTTAAGAGAACGTGGCTCTCGGGTATTTTTTTCGACAGCCGAAGTGTTAAAGATCTAAATATTTGGTATTATTCTAATAACTTGATCAATTGCAGTTAAGTGCGGGCCACCGGTAGTACACGCCGCCCGATAAGGCGGTCTAGTGCGGGCCACTGATGGTACGCGCCGGCTTGAACGTGTTAAATGCATTTCTTCCTTTCACCAACAGGCGTTATTTTGCCAAGCTGTTTGAAATATTAATTTTGCTTTTGCTTTTATAAAATAGTATTAAAATTTCTTTTGTTTCAATCCTCCAATCCTCTTCCATTGCTTAGAAACGCATTTTAGTTTAGCTTTGAAACATTGATTGATTTTGACGATAGGAAACATTTTTAGGTGATTTGTCACAAGTTATGATTTTTTAAGTAAATCAGGATCATCATCATCGTTGTCATTACACTGGTCCAGAGAGATTTTCATGATGAAAATTAAGCAATTAAAGCTCATCTTATTGTGGTCACTTTTGTAATCTTTTTTTTGGGTCAGTTACTAACGGATTGGAGCATCCAACCAGAGAAGCAAGCCGACCACTATTTGTCGGCGGCGGCTGAAAGTGTAAAATTTGTCGGCGGCGGCTGCTAATCAGCTTAACGCCGATTTTTAACCGGCTCGAAAAAATTTCCGGCTGAGCCGAAAACAAATAGTGTATTTTATATAAAAAACTATTTTTTAACATTTAACATCATGTATTTAAAGCACTTTTAGATTGTTTAAATTAAAAAATTGTCAAAATTAAAAATTCAATATAAAGAATATTACAATTTTCTAATTTAATATTTAAAAGTTTATTGAATTTCAAAAATGATGTTACAAAATAAAGATAAATAAATAAAGAATAATAAAGATAAACGACCTTAGAAATTATATTTATTGTAAATTTACTTTTCAAAAAAATAAATTGTTTTTATTTTTAATTTTGCCAATATTAATAATATCTATTATTTATATATAAGTTTTGTTTTTTTCTTCCATTAAATAGTAACGTTCAAATTTAGCAACTAAATGAATGTTTCCTGACTTGGTATCACTTCAGAGAGAAAATCTGCTAAATGTTAAAATTTCTTAAATTTTTCTTTTAAAAAGTTTGAATGTGTTTTAATTTTATTTATTTTCAATGGGTTTTTGTATTGTTTGACATAAATTGGTAGAACTGTTATCGACGTTAATATTAACATGTATAATTTTGCAAGTTAACTCCTAACGTTTACAATTTTTAAATTTATATGAAATTGCCTTTGAAAGTTAGCAACAAAACACAACTATAAGTACATATGAGGCAACCTGTCACAAGTACCAAATATGTATATTAATAATCGGTGATCAAAAACTAAAATGGCATGCAATCTAACAAATGTATGCAACTTCCTTTTAACTTTGAAGTCTACGGTTGGTAAGTTGTTTTTTAAAAAATCTGTTTGGGTTGTGTAAAAATTTATTAATTTTTTTATTGAAAAAAAAGGCCCTTATTTTCCAAAACTTTTCTGGCTTTATTTTTTATTAATTTAAATTTATAAATGTTTTTATTGAAAAAAAGTAAAAACCCTCATTTTAGCTTTCTTCTAGAACTTTTATGAATATTATTCTTAATAATTTCTATTTAAAATAAAATTTAAAAACAAGCACACATAGGGTAAAAGCACCAGTAGTCGGCAGTTTTATTTTTTTCCTCTTTTCAAACTGGTCTCATTAAGAACGAGAAAATGTTGCTGATATGATATTTAGTTATTACAATTCTGTGATTTGTTTAGTTTTAGCTTCATTTAACAATTTTGAGCAATAAAATAATTAATATAAGTAATTTACATAATTTATTAAAAACATTGATTTTACCAGTGGTAGGCACATGTGAACCTATGTTCGGTAAAAAATTACCCTATTGTCGGTATAACCATTTTTGTTAAAGGAAATCATAATTTTATAAAGAAAAAAATGTTATAATGACTATTTGCTATAGAAATAGCGTTATTAATACATTTTCTGTATAAAAATCCACCAGAAAAGCCATCAGCAACACCACCAGCAACACCATCACCACCACCACCACCACCATCATCATCAATATTAATAAAATAATTTTTTAAAGTGTTCATTTTTTTAGTTATTATAATAACACGAGACTATAAGAAACCGTTAATAAACGACGAACAAACCAGTAAAAGAATAATGTACTAAAAGAAAATGTAATAGGCTGAGTCGCATTTTTTGGTACTTTTAAAATCGACTCAGCCGATTAAATCAGCTCTGTTATAAGCCGCCGATGAGCCGATAGTTTCGGCGGCGGCGTGGCTGGAAAAAAATTACCGGCTGTTCGGCTAGCCGCCGGTCGCGCCGTTATGGCTTGCTACTCTGCATCCAACGCGAGTCTAATTCGATTTTGATGCAAACTTATGCAAGTCCTTAAAACATTAAAATAAAAGCGTTTTTTATTTCTTACATTTGTTGTTATCATTGATTCAGTTCGTACAGAAACCATTACCAATACCATTACGGTGATGCTTTTCTCATACATATAAACTAAAAAGAGAAACACATCATATATCCAACCCTCTTCTTTTTTAAATGTAAATAAAAATAGAAACAGAGAAAAAACAATTCAAAAAAAAGAAAACAAAAACCAAAATGAAAACAACAACAAATTCAAAACAATGCCAAATAAAACTAAACAACGTTTTGGTGGGTGGGTGCTTTTTGCTAACGATGTCGACGACAACGATACCGACAATAACGATGTTGAGCTTACGATATGCTCAGCCTGTGATGATAGTAAAAACGACTACGATTGTGAGAGCCAAAATAAAGCGACTATTAAATGTACATTTGTGTTGTTGTTTTGTATTTTTGTTTTTCTCTTCGTTGTTTTTTTTTGATTATTTTTGTTGAGCATTTTATAAACAGCAGCACGTGGTGTTGATCCAATTAAACCAGTGTATAACTTTGTTAATACAATCAAGTTTTGTGTTCGTGTTGGTGTCGATAGCACGTGCTGTTGCAACACTCCTGCAACACAATTAACTGCCACACCATGGTAATGTAAGTGCGTGTTTGTGTGTGTGTGTAGGTGCATAGGATTATTTGCTTTTGGCGCCAAAAAATCGCAGTAACGTTGGTATGCGCAAGTCAGGTTTGCAATTGTTTGCTAAACATTTGAAAACGAGGCATTTCATTTCAGTTTGAGTTGAAACGTTATGAAAGCATGTACTGTTGTGTTCGGCCAAAATATTCAATTGACGCTTAGAGGACGGAACGATGTTTGCTCGGTTTATACGGATGAAATTCAATTCAAATATTAATTTTACAAAATTGTGTTCTAATAATTCATATATGAAAAATAATTAAAAATGTAAATAATTTAATAATCGAAATGTAAATAATAATAAATAAATGGGTTTTTTTTTTAAATTTAATCTAAATATGTATGTTTATCGCTATGTTAAGATGCAATATTATGAATTCAAACATTTGAATTTTGAAGATATCGGATAAAAATTATTGATCTTACTACTATAGGTGCTCGCATACATACATATATCCGCGATAGTCAGTATCTTGAAAGGCACTGAAATATCTTAAATAAAAATTCACCTTACGGAGGTCCAAGAAAGATTTTTTATCGATATATTTTTTTTTATCGAATAATTGTTTTTTTGTTATTAAAAAAATAATTTATTTTTAATAACTATCAATAATTACGTTGGCTGTACGAAATAATTTATTTTAATGGAAAAAACTTGCTGTTTTTTGTTCGTTAATGATGTAAAATGTAAAACGAATTATTAATATTAATTTTGTCGACTTTTGGCTCGTTTATTTTCCCAATAATTGCAACAACTTTCTAACACCTCGCATTTTGAGATAATTCACGTTTGAATGATTAAATATCTGTCTAAATAATTCCTAGAAGCTAGGGAATGTATTACGTATTTGCACAACTTTTGTGACATGAAGCAAAATATATAATTTTGTGTGATTTTTTTTTTTTATAGATTTCAACCTGCTTTCATTATACCCAATGGTTCATTATATGAAATAGGAATTTTTGTGAATCGAAAATGGGTTTCTCTACAATATTAAAGACATTATCTTCGCATTGACCAGCATTTTTAACGTGCAATAGTTGAATGGATTCATGTGAGAAGGATAAGTTTTAACAATGCAAAGGAAAGGAAAATATCCCATCCTCTGTTGTTGTCCGACGGCGGAGATTACTATTTATACTACAGCATTCTTCTATACAAAATATAGAACGGCTGTCGTATGGATAATGCCGACGAGTTGGTTGAAATAATTTTTTTAAACAGAGATATGGACTCTACTTATAAAGAGATAATTAAAATTTTTTAGTTAAATACGTACAAATATTAAACACACGTATAATCTCATAGCAGAAGTTTAACATTCATGCCGGCTCTGTAATTCATGCTTATCGCTCACTAGCGGCTGCAGTAAGAGTTTCGCTCATCGGACGGTAGCTATAATGAAGCATAAGCAATCCAACAATGCAACGGTATCGTGAAAAGTTTTGTGTTGTTGACTAAAGGTAGATTCTTCGTAAATTCGTCTGATCATCACTAAATATTCTGAATTTTTACCGTGAAATTTTTACCGTGGTCAATTAATTAGGGAAGAAATAAACTCATTTATTGGAATTTTGCTTATAATGGGTTAACTCAGGTCCCAGAAATGAGATTATATTGGTAAAAAAAAGACATGTATACGAATGCCCTAATAAAAAAAACCATTAAATGGTACCGAAAAGTAGTAATAAAATTAATATGCGGAACTTTTCCCGTGAAATAAAAAAAAAAAGAATGCTTTTAATAGAACTTGACTCTCAAATATTCTTTTTCGGCAGTCGAAGTATTAAAGATCTAAATATTTGATGTTTCGTATCGTCTAATACATAGCATAATCAAATGCGTACCACCGGTGGTACACGTCACCCGATGTGACAGTCTAGCGCGGGCCACCGGCCGGCCGGCGTGAACGTGTTAATAGAGGAAAAAGTTCTCTCTCGCATTTTATAGCTTTTTCGCAAGAATATAATACATGTTCTTTAAACGACAAGCGATATCGAAATTTGGTGGTTCTGAATACGAAGCCAAATGCTGGGAATCCTCTTTGGTAACTTATTAGAGGGAAAAATTATGGCCTGTGTTTTTCCTTCATTAATTTGTATTTTCCACTTTGGAAAGTATTTTTCATCACGCCAAAAGCTCTTATTCATTTTTTTGACGATACCATTTGAGACTCTGTCACTTGAAACAATAACTGTGTCATCAGCGTATAGGGCCAATGTTGAACTTTTTGATAGCTTGTAATCCGAGGTTTATATGGAATATAGAATCGGTGATAAAACTGAGTCTTGTGCAACGTGAGCTAAAATTTTACAACAGGCAGAACTTTTTCCATCTAGTTCCATCACGAATGTTCTATTTGCCAAAAAACTGTTTACAATTTTTTTTAAATAAATATAGAATATCCTAAAATATTTAGTTCTTAAACAAGACCATTCAGAAAAACAATGGCCGTGCTTTTACGTTAAGATCTGTTTAGCTTCACAAGGGCAATAAATTTTGGTGTTTTAAAAATATCGGGAAAATATCAGTTTTTAAAACACCAATTAAAAACTTTAGATAAAATATTAAAAATTGAATCCGAAAATAAAGAAATCGTTTCTTGTTGATGTTATTTTGTCTAGGTCACCAGTAAAATATGATGAATACTTCGTACACTAAGCAGAAGTAATACTTATTGCATGATTATTTATTCGAACTATAATGGATACACTTTCTATTGTAATAGGAGGAAATTTCGAAATACGTTGGAAAGGAATACCTCCTGCATGAGTTGAGCGATCCTCTCTAACAATGCTTTAATTTCTTAGGTTAAGTTTATGATATGGTTTATAAGTCTCATTGCCGTTCCTGTGCATAATCTGAAATACATTTTGGGTATGTTGATTATATGACATCTTTGAGCATCACACCTTTCATTTTGTCATATTTGTTCTTGTATTTTTGCAATTTTGTAAGGAGCTTCGGTATAGATTTCAAGCATTTTTTCATTGGGGATGTCATTATCCTCGACTTCGAACTTTCTGTTTTTGTTTTGTCAATGAGGCTTCTGGGAATGAGACAAAATGATAATGAAACCCGGTTAAGACGAACGACTATTTTTTAATCAATTTTTAATATATTTTCATTCAACAACATCCTTCGCTTTCTCGGATGTGATTGTTAAGAACATTCAGACATATTATTATAATCGACTGATTTGTCGCGTGTATATTCAATTAAATATTCTTATTATTTCCCAATGAGCAATAAACGCAAAACTTTTGGGGAAACACCCCAAAATAGAAACACACTAAAGTTGATGGACAGACAACGAGAAGTTCAAGGCGCTATCGGATTTAGATTATTCTGAAGCAAAGCGACATACAACCAGTTCCAACTACTAAAGTCCCACCGATAGTTGCCCAATGGCGATCTGTTTGCCCACTTGACAAGGTGCCAGAAATTAGTCCAGTTGCATTTGCATTAAAAAGAACCGCAAACATTTTAATCACCGAGCTGATGATGTACTCTCTGGAGGGAATATTTAGAAATCCGTCACAGAATTACCAGCAAAATGTCACAGGATCGTTATTTAATAGAATCATCACATGATATTGATTTTTCGGAAAAGGACTTCCCAAAATTAAATGAAGGTTCACATAGGCAAACAGGTAATTTAAATAAAGTTACATGCGTCCATGGTACAGGATTGGTACGAGGTAAATTTTACGCAAACAAAACTCATCATACATGGAAGAAAAATAGTACCCAGTGTTTTCATAGAGAATAATAGCTTACCTCAACCTTTACACGGCTTAATTGTATACAATATTAGATCGAATTATGAATTTGAATTATTATCAGTCGCAATCCTCGGACATAATAAAAATTTTTTAACGCGTTAAATGAGTATAAGATTCAAATCGTGTTATTCAAGGCGTTTTAAACATTTATTTTTGGGACGAACCATGTTTTTCGATTTTCATATCAAATTTTTTAAAGATTGGTTTACTGATTTTCAAAATATTGTCACAAATTGGCAGTTCAAAATATTCAAATTCAATTTATCGATGAAAGTCTTTTTCATTTTGGTTGTGTCCGTTTTTGATGTGTCAGTCATAAAATCACAAAACTGTGAAACTATTTTTTCGAACACTACTTATCGACACCAAATCGCACTTTTTGCGATTACAGTTTAGTAAGGCCTTCTTGTCGTAAAAACAAATAGATTTTCTCTTACTAAAATAATTTTACATGTCGTATGAGCAATATTTTAATTTTAATATTGCTCATACGTCACAAGAAGTATACAAACATTAGGTCAGTCATGTTCGCAAAAAAAGGGAAATCCTTTTTATACTTCTTCTTCTTTACTAAAGGTTAAAGGAAGAGAACAAATCAAGTTCATGTTTGGCAAAATATATATCGTATAGTAGATCCGTTGGAAAATTGGCTACATTTTATTGGATAGAAACCTATTAAAACTTAAATCAGACTGTCATGAATTGAAAAATGTAGCCCAGTACAGTAAGAAGTAAGAAAATAAAAATAAGAAAATGCGTGAAATTTAATAATTAAGATCGGAATTAACAAATAAGCCTCTAAAAGCTTTGGCTATCGACATAAGTTTACGTTTCTGGAAGTTTGAAGCATGCTTTCTTTATGAAACTAATCATGTTTTCACTACCGTGCATATCTCAATATAACAACTCTTTCTATAGCTATACGGTTAATCATCCTAACGGATGAATAGGGAAGATTTGTATGTGTGAAAGACCCAGAGTTGTTTATTGACACACAAGCGCAGCAATAAAATTGCTTTATCTGTATCTATGGATGGTATAAAATTGATGTCCTGGGCGTGAAAATTTAGTGTGATGGTCGCTGGAACCAGCACATTTTTCAGCTGTCAAGAGTCTCGGTTTCTTAAGACGGTGCACAAAATATTTCACTTGGATTGGATTCGAAAATGGAATATGAGCCGGTATCTCGAAGTCTTTTTTGAGGCTTCAGGACCGTGAACAGAAGAGGACGAAACCACTAATTAATTATAGTAGGATAGTCAATTCTATTGATTTATTAAAGCACCGTTGAAATCTGTCTCAGGTTTCGCTGTTTTCCCGTCATTTCAACGGAATGTGCACGAGAGGAATAATTTCACAGAAATTTTACATTTTTACGTGTAATACACGCCTATCACGTAGAGCACATACGTTTGTTGTCGTACTATGCCTTACAGAATGAATTCTTTCTTTAGCTGAACCATTCGCATGTTCAACCTCCTTCCTGTTGTGGTCTTTCCTGTCACTTATGATACAAATAAAAAATAGATTCAAATCTAGTATCTACAAATATGAAATTGCATTCCCATAACATATTTTCCTACATCATGTCTTGAGTGGTGGCCTTAAATTAATCGAAAACAAATCCGGCGATTTGATATCATCTTAGAACCTGTTACTGAGAGAACTTATTTAATAAAACAAAAAATTAAATAAAAATATGGGGTTGGAAGCCATTTATATCTTAAGCGACTATCACACTAGCGCACTTCGCCTGCAAACACGACCTGATGAGATTCAGTGTTTTGCTATTACGCTATCCAGACAAATATCAAGAATTTTTGATATTCATCAGGTCAAGTGTGGAAGAAATACGAATTTTACGCTATTGAACGAGAAGGATGGTTCGCTAGCTTTAAAGAAATGCAAAAGAGTAAATAAATACTCTTCATGTACATACATACAGGAACTAATCCTATACAAGTTAGCTCGTCATTGATAGCTAACCACGACTTACGGTCGGCAAGATTTGCAGTGTGCTTTGTGGGATTTGCAATAAGTAGACCATTTATCAATTTTGGGAAAGCTATTCGTCACTAGCGTTTGCCTCTGGCTTACAGGAAAGGACATATTGCATATTGAATTTTGCTTCATTGCAGGAGAAGCATGGTTTGCTAGTTTAATAGACGCTTTAAATTGTTAATTGTAAATAAATACGATTATAGCGTATGAAATAAAATTGTTAAAATACTTGAATTCAAATCGAATTGCAATAACATTAATCAAATATATCCTTCATAAATCGGATAAAAAATAGAATGGTGTGATTAACAGACCTAGTGGGCTGGATAGCCATGGCATCAAGAATTCCAAAACAGTTTTCGTTCAGGTCGAGCATTATTTGGGATCGTAGTTATAACTGACAAGGCTAATATCTATAATCCCAAGTAATGAAGAAAAAAAGAAATGCAAGTCATGGACAACAAAAAAGCTAGTCATCGAATAAAAATGCAAATCATAGATAAAAATGCAAGTTATCGACAAAAAATCCGAGGACTGAATTTTAATCCCACAAGTTTACCATCTTATTCTGCCAGACTTGCATTAATCAAACTTCCGACACTTAAAAGCCGCAGAACTATGTTAAATATCTCGTTCATATTCAATGTAATTACTGGTGATATTGGCTCCAGTTTTTTAATTCATAACATCTCATTTAATGTTCCTCAACGTCCGTCACGTCATTTTTCCCCATTATCAATTCAATCCAACTATGCTGGTGCTGATCCAATAAGGAGAATGTGTTATGAATTTAATAAATTGTATATGATAATTGATTTTTCATTATCAAATAATGTTATAAAAAATAATGTAATTAAATATTTAAATTCTTAGTTTTTTAGTATTTTAATATTGTAATGTTACTTAATTGCCTGCAAGGTGCATTTCCATAGGCAAAATAAATAAATAAATAAATAAACAAAAAAAAAAAAAAAATAATAAATAAATAAAAAATGTAAGTCATCGAAAGAAGAAATGCAAGTCGTCGACAAAAAAAATGTTGATCATCGAAAAAAATGCCATTCATCGATAAAAAAAAAAAATCGACAAACAAATGTATTTTACAGTTTTTCTACAAAGATACACCACACTCTGCAAGACCAACTGAAGAATATGTCTACAAGATAATGAAAATCAATGTGGCCCACAATCATTTACATACAGGAACTGTTCCTACACAAGTTAACTCGTTAACGATTATAGCGTATGAAATAAAATTGTTAAAATACTTGAATTCAAATCGATTTGCAATAACATTAAAAAATAGTTTGAAAATATACGTATGCATGCCTTTTAAATTGACTTTACAGACAAATAGTGTTCAAGCCATAAATGGTTCATTATTATTTAACAATTTGACTTGCAAGATTCTTAAAATGGCTCAAATGTTTTATTTTTTGTTATACTGAAGACCACAATTAATGCAAAATAAAATTAAAAAAAAAATGGTATTTAGTGGTCATCATTGTTCCTAATTGATATTCATAAAGGCCTTTACAAAAATCTTAAGGGCAAAATAAAGAATCTGATTTAGAGGAACAGAAGCCAACATATCTGGAAAAAATATTTTTTCTTGTTTTATTTGTTTTTCTTTTTCGTTTATTTATTCATGTGTTAATAATGCGGCCCCAAATGTATTTAAATACGAGAAAAAAACAAAGAAAAAATAAAAAGTTTTCTGTTTTTTTTGCATTTTTTCAAAAATAACGCGATTTCTTAAAACGTAAACTCACTCCGCTCTTATCATCAGGACACAAGAACACAACGAGAGAGGCAGCAATGCAAAGAAGGAGCGTACAAAGGTAAAACTTTTGTGGATGAGCAGGAATTGTGTAAATTTTTCTTTTTTTCTGGGATATTCAAAATGGTGTCTTTTATTTACTTTTTTATCATCCTTTGTAGCACTTGGCGAATGCACTGACAGTTTGTGAGAAATGCAGCACAGGATTTTTGTGATAAAACTCTCCAACACCAAATGAAGAATCCCAAAATAAAAAAAAAAATAAAAATACATTTTGACAACTTCTCTGTTTGCATAGGAAAAATACGGAAAAAGCAAAAATAAATATGAGTAAAATAATAATAAAAAAAAAAGAAAAACATTTACGAAACAAAAATAGAAGACAAAATAAAACAAATCGAGACGTTTATTTATTTCCTTAGACTCATTCTTATTACGAATTTTTAGTCTTATTTTTCTCTTACAATTTCATTTTCATTTCTTTGTTGTCATACACCGTCTAGCGGAAGTTGATTTTATAACGCATTTATTTAAATTTTAACACTGGCATCGGCTTTTTGGCCTTCCCACCTTCTTTCTATTCCTCCTGTTTTTTTTTAGGATCATTCAGTCATCTTCATCCAAATTTTTTTTGTATTTTTCTTTTTTCTTAAGAAATATTTGTTAGTTTATGCAAGATGTTGACATTATTCTTTTATTCTTAAACTTTTTTCTCTTGTTTTTTTATATTTTTTTATTTGTTGGCATTTTTCATTTAGTTTTTCTCTGGGTTCGTTTTTTTTTTTTGTTCATTTTTCTAGAATGAAACTCATTTGGTTTTGAATATTTTTAATTTAGCAGCATAATTAAAGCAAAAGGATATCCGTGATTTTTAATTTTCTAAGTTGAATGCCGACAGATGAAAAGAAAAAAAAAACCGTCACATCGAAGGCCGTAAATTGCAAATTTTCAGCTAAGGAGGATGGGTTACAACATCTTGTTTAAATTTCGATTTTATTTAAAAGAGTGTTTTTGCTTTTCATTTCATTTCATAATTTTTGTTTTCATGGAAGACTGTTATTAATTGCAACTTTACTCGAACCACTGTCTTTGTAGGATCATGAGCACTTCTTGTCTAGCTTGGTAGCTATGAAAGTTATATCCTTTTTTTACAGTGAATGTTAACAGGCACTGTTAAGTTAATATAATTTAAAAGAAAATCGATTAAAAATCGCAAAAATACGAAAAAGTTGAAGAAAAATCAAAGCAAAGGAAAACCTTTGAATTTTACAACAAAACAAACAAATATGAAAAAAACTGTTTCATCATCAGAGATAATTAAGATGAAAGCTTAAGATTTATGCAGCAAATATATCCTTTATAAATCGGCCAAACTCAGATAAAAAGCAGAATGTTAGGATAAACGGACCTAGTGGGCTGGATAGCCATGCCATTAAGGATTCCAAAACAGTTTTCGTTATGGTCAAGCATTATTTGGGATCGTAGCTATATGTAACTGACGAGGCTAATATCCATAATTCCAAGTAATTGAACAAAAAAAAGAAATTGAAAACATCGATAAATAAGCTAGTCATCAACAAAAAAATGTAAGTCATCGACAAACAATACAAGTTAACGACAAAAATGCAAGTCATTGACAAAAAAATGTTAGTTATCGAAAAAAATGCAAGTCAAGGACAAAAAATGCAAGTCGTCCAAAAACATCAAGTCATCGACAAAAAATGCAAGTCATCGACAAAAAATGCAAGTCATGGACAAAAAATGCAAGTCATCCAAAAACATCAAGTCATCGACAAAAAATGCAAGTCATCGACAAAAAAATGCAAGTCATGGACTAAAAATGCAAGTCATCCAAAAACATCAAGTCATCGACAAAAAATGCAAGTGAACGACAAAAAATGCAAGCCATGGACAAAAATGCAAATCAGTGACAAAAAAATGCAACTCATCGAAATGTAAGTTATCTAAACTAGATACCAGCAAAGAGTAAGCACATTGTATTTTACAGTTGTTCTACAATAAAGACGGAAGCCTAAGCCAGGTAGCTAAGCTTTAAATATTGTTTTTTACTCTGTTACTACAGCAGCAAAATTCAACCAATTTTTATTCTAAAAATTTTACCGCCAAAGATACTTGATGTCTACAAAATAATGAAAACCAATGTGACGCACCATCATGCACATACAGGAACTAATCCTATACAAGTTAACTCATCATTGAACCACGGTGTGCAACCCTAACTTACAGACGATAAAACTTGCAGTGTGCTTGGTGGGATTTGTAATAAGTAGACCATTTATAGATTCTGGGAAAGCTATCGATCACTAGCATTTGCTTTTGGCTTACAGGAAAGGACATATAGGCGTTGATGAAATATATTTTTTTTTCTTTCAGGAAATATTGGAAGCATTTTCACATTCTTGTCAGTTCAAGTATAAGAATGAATACCTTTATGGCTCTTTAATATCTGCATTTAATGTATAATTGTCTACAGTGATATAATTATGAGAACGAATCCAAATTGCTGGAAAAAAATCCCCGTCCACAAATCCAATCGACGAAGACGAAATGAGTGAAACAAATTCACAAGATGGGTATGAAAACATTGTTTGTTTATTTTTAATTTGCGAGAATGCGGTTGCAAACAGTGAAATATTTACGCCACAGTCTTTGGGGAGTTTGGGAATGTATAAATATTTTCCTTTGTTTTGTTTTTAAATAAAACAAAAAAATGAGAACCAAGAATAAGAAGAATATTTCAACATTTTTAAAAAGTACAATATTTAGACAAAACTTGAAACAAGTCGAATTCATTTATTTTTGTGACAACAACACGATTGAAATTGGCTAACAAAACCTCACAATGTAACACACCAACAGAATACTATATACACTTAACAATAGGTAACTTTGCTGTCAGTGTTATCAGTGACACAAACAGCGCGTTTAGTATCCGGCCTCATGTCGGTTTAACGTCAATTGGCCAAAAAGTTTAAACACAATAAAATGCGCTGACATTTTTGTAAATAGGAATACAAATGCCAACAAAAACAAAAAAAAAATAAAACCGAGAAACCGAAAAAAAAAACACAATAGCCCAACAACAATGATGATCTATTGAAAAACTTTGACAGAATTCAATCGGACGGAAACGCCTAACAAAATATACCGAAAGCAGTATACAAAGCAAAGGAGGGGTGCAGGCAAGGCTAAGGCAGAAAACGCCAACTAATTCAAACGAACGTAATATAAAAACCAAAAGAAAACAAAAATAAATATGTACCCACTATTACCTTTCGGCAAGGCAGGCCCATCTTCACCCTCATACGCACAGATGCTTTTTAAAGGTGCAAAAGGAATACCAAAAAAATCCTCCCGCACTTCGAAAGCGGACAAGTGGTCATGACGGGATATTTATGTGTTAATTTTGTTGCCCATTTTACGCAGTCATTCGTATTCTTTTTATTGTAAAATTATTTACTGAAGACAGCCGACAGCGGCAACGGCAACAGCAACAATAATAAGAAGAAGCTAAGTTTTCATTTCTTTTGAATACCCGAAGAAAATAAAAAATGGACGGAAATGCGAGATTTTACTTTTTACAAGTGGAACAACATTATTTACAGCGACGCTAGAGAGAAGGGGGGGGGGAGGGTAGGTGATTTTTTTATATTGCCTACAAATGCTAAGGTAAAGGTCAAGCTCCTTACGGAAGTCCTTTAGTTGTTATTGTCGTTATTGTTGCTTTATTAAGAAATAAAAATAAAAAATGAGCCAATAAAATGGATAATGGCATTTTAACAGAGGCAATATTCACATTTTGAAGCAAGTTGGTGCTGAATCACAAGCCTTAAGCATAAGAGTGGGGGAGTTTCTTTCTTTTTCTGCATACGTTCATATTCATATCTAGTCCTATTCTATATTAATGATATTAACAAAGTTAATCGATAGCCTAGCAATATGATCTACTAACACAACTTCCTAGAAATTGAGTATAAATACATATGTATGTATGTACATAACATAATTGGTCATTACAACCCCTTAGTCAGGATTACGACCTAGGTTTTCTGTAGCGTGTTTCAGGCGGAGGTGATGGCCATTTACCGAGCCAGCGTTTCGGTCTTTCCTGATCTCTGTCAGGTTTTGTGAATAACTCCAGGATCGTTAGGGAATGTCGCCGCTGTCTCGACCTTCTTTCTGGAGGCTTCAGTGTCTCACTGGTCTGGGTCCCCGGGCACAGTAACATTCCGGAAAACTGTAGACCCGACGAGCTCGCCAGAGCTGGTACACTCCTTCCGGAATCCTTTTCAATTGAATTGGGTATGCCACTTGCTTTGGTCAAGTTGGCTATTGCGCGGAAATTCTTTCGGGATGCCAACCTATCCCTGGTCAATGAGGAGTCCTGCTCCACCGCCAGACTCACCTGGCCCCTGATGGATAGAAGGCGCACCAACCAGTTACTTGGATTTGGTCGTAACATCATCTCAACCGCAGTGGCCATGCTTACAGGTCATTGCGTTATGGGTAGACACGCGGAAAGGATGCGGCTCCCATTTAACGACTTCTGCCGTGGGTGCAGATCCGCTGAGGAAGAGGAAACTGTTATCCACTTTTTCTGTCAGTGCCCGTCTCTTGCTAGGTGCAGATATAGATTATTTGGCTTTCCATTTCTTGTCAGCTGGACGGAGCTATAATCTATTGACATCAAGGAAATAGCTTTGTTTATCAAACATTCTGGTTGGTTTTCCATCGTATGGTCGTCGAGCTTTTGATGTGCAGCCCTTGCGCTGACCAACTTCTTTCTTTTCCCTAGTTTTGGTAGAACTTGGTCCGAAAAAGGACTGTGTTCACCTGGCCGCTATGCGTGCGCAAGTGAGTTTTGTGATATCAGAACTACCACTCCGATCTAACCTAACCTAGGGTTTCACACCACTTATGTTGCGTTTGTTAATTTCATGTAATGGCGGGACCTACAGTTTAAAGTCGACTCCGACCAACAGATTTTTGAGAAACTTTTCTTGGCAATTTTATTTACTCTCAGAGTTTTTGCTCGAAATCTGCTGAGAGGAAGTCGCCGAAGAAATATTTTTCATATTTCGTTTAGTTGGAGATGCCTCACCTGGCGTTTGAACCGAGGCCTCACATCTAATAAGCCAACACACTAGCTACTAGATCACGGCGACAGCATATTGAGTATAAATAGCCAAATTATATGTACGAGCATATAGTATTACAGAAAGCAACGTAAGCAACGTAAGTATTACAGAAAGTAAGTCGAAATCAAAAGTCTGCTATACTCCCAATAACGTTACAAACCCATTACGCTCAGTTCCAAAAGGTGGCTTTAATAATTCTTATCCCCTTGAAAGACCAATTTTCGAAAATATTGCCTAAACAATGAATCAATCATTACGTAAAAGTAAAGCTTGAATTAAGCTCGATAAAAAGAAACAACCACTTGCACCAGGTTAAATAAAAGCAAGCTAGTCACAGAGATTATCACGGATTATATTTTCATTTGCGAATCGATATTGAATTGCAACAAAATCGGGACAAAAAAACTAAAACGAGAGATGCGGCACAAATGATGTTCAAGCAATAATTGACGGTTAGGGAGGGTTTGTTGTTTGTTTACTATCAATCTACAGATAATCCTGCCTTTGTTATTTTTTATTTCTATTTTTACTTTGAAAGCAAATTTTTGTTGTTTCCATGATTTATTATCTGAAGTTTCCAACGTCGTTAGATGCTATGTATTCTTGAGGGTTTCATTTTGACGCTTTTTAGTTATGCTTGGCACGAATTTTCTTAGCGAATGCCCTACTTATTTCCATTGAAAAATTTATTAGCATTTATTTACAACTGCAACTATTGAGCAGTTGCCGTCGTTGTTAGAGAGGCTTTACTAGTAGAGGATCTACGCATTTTAGTTTTGCTTGCTATTTGATTGGAGTAGCCATCATGCTTTACTGAAACTGCATCAGCATCTAAACCACCTTTAGTTGTTATTATCTATCCGAGGTAACTGATCTCAAAATAATGGCTTACACAACTGCTTATACTATCTCAGTACTTTGTAGAATCGCCTTTATTTTTTATTACTGCGAAGCAGTGCTTCGGCATAGAAGCTACTAACTTTTGACAAGTCGTGACAGGAATATTCTTCCTTGCAGTCTCAACCATTGTCCACAGCTCATCTTTATTTGATGGATTCTTTACTCTACGGGATCTTTTAACCTCGGCCCACAAGTTTTCGATGGGATTTAGGTCTTCTAACTGAGGAGGCCATCCCAAAACCTTCACATGGTTATGCCTGAACCATGCCTTTGCCAAATTCGATGAATGTTTAGGATCATTGTCCTATTGAAATATCCATTCAAGCAGCATTTCCCACTCAGCATAAGGCATCATGACTTCTCTTAAAATATTAGTATATATTTTTGCGTGCATTATATCCTGAGGTAGTATAAGCAGTTGTGTTTTTTAGCCATTATTTTATTAAAAATATTATTTATTTTTTATTTTTAATAATTTTAGGAGGTTTGTTTAGATGGCTCTATTTTTTTTTCACAGAGAAAATAAAGGTATATACCGAATTTTTTTTATTTTATTTTTTAGGACAATGAATTCAAATATTTAATTTATATTTTTTATACTATAATAATACCTAATAAAAAACAACAAAAAGGTTTAAAGAAAATTATTATCTGTCTAAATTTTTAAGTATTGAAATTGAGGCTTGGGGGTGGCTCTATTATTTTTCACACAACCGTACAAATTTCCAGGAAAAGTTTCTCAAAAGTTTCGGAGTCGACTTTAAACTGTAGGTCCCGGCACTCATGTATAAAATTAACACACACGCCACATAAGTGGTGTGAGGAACAGAGATCACCAATGAATCGTTTTTTCGCTACTCATAAGCACTCATGAAATTTTGAATATACATATGTAAGTGAGTCAACAATATTGAAATTTAACTACTCTGATACATTCGTACTCACTACAACGTTGATTTATAAGTGCAGGTTGAAATGAGTATGCGTACAACGTTGACATCAAACTCATACCATTCGAAATATGTTTGATTCATATGTCTAATCATTTAGATTCATAACTTTACAAAAATACTTATAATACTTTGAGTGACTAGAATCATTCATCAAAATTTACAGAAAATCAGAATCATTTACAAAAAAAGGGAAAAAAGACACATAAGCAAAAAAGACAGAGTAGCAAGCAGAGAAAACACACAGTCTTTTAGTGAGTGTTCTAGTTTTCGTACGCGAATCATACTTATTTTGTGTCATACTTGTATATGTTGAGTTATGGAGAGTCGAAATCACTAACATCATACGTGTTGTTAAGTATGAATATGATGAGTACTTAAAATTTTGAATATAAGTAGAGGTTCCATGATATTAAAATAAGTATGAATGCGTATAAGTATCAGAGACTATGAGTAAGATTCGATTCTATTCATCTTTTTGAATACTCATTGCTGATCTCTGGTAGGTTTCCATTGCATTTGATAAAAAAAAAACTAAAAGTCTTGGATTGAAAAACTCTCTTGAACTCTACCATATTTTCAGGGTTCTTATGATTAATTCTTAAAACTCGAAATGTTAATGTTAATCTCGAGTCTATTTTTGTATTCTTTTGTTTTTATTGGAGTTTAAGGAGCCACCTACCCACCTACCCATTCATTAATACGGTCACAAAAAATTTGTTAAATTTTATTAATTTTTGTTTTGTTTTTGAAAATAAATTGCTGAAAAAGGTTTTTCTTTTTTTCCTTTTAGTCACCCCATGTCACAAAGTATGAAATTAATTACGTTAATACCATTTAGATTTTTTCAAATCTTTTTTTTTGTTTTTTGTTTTTTAAAACAAAACAAGAGAATTGAGAACAAGGGAAGAAACAAAAAATGATTGTGGTAAAAAGTGCAAAAGCAAAAGCGAAGAAAAATTAAAAAAAAATCAAATTAAAAAGTTTAGGTAACGAAAAATTAATCAAAAAAAAAAAGGGAGAGGAAAAGAAAAATGCTTTTATGAAGGTAGAATTTATGATGGAAAAAATGTTCAATTATTTTTCATAAAACCACGTGTTAAATTTATAAAAACAACAACGAAAATAAAAAGAAAGAAATAATTACATATGCTATGTGGATATGTGCATTGAACTTTTCAAATTTGGACATGCAAAAATGGTCAAAAAAAAGGAAAAAAAGAGAAAAGAAACAGAAACAGTAACAGAGACTTAAAACCATCAGTAACATCATGAAAGAAAAATGTTGATCTTTTATAAGGATTTCTAAACAGAGAAGCGGTTAACAAGAAAACAATTCAATACAGAGACGAAATGGAAGTGTAAATGACCAGACCATACAAGACCAGCAAGGAAATCCAACTCAGGGGCATATAAAGTAAAACACTCGTCTCAATTAGAGACTTCAACAAACACAACACAACAACAAGCCATAATGTATTGCCCCACTAGACAAGTGACTATGTAAAATTGGCATTTGAAGAAAGGAAAATGAGAAAACAGGGGAAAAGAAAATGGGAAAAAAAACCAATCAATTGTCGTTACATGAAAACAATTTCGTTTTGGTTTTCGATTCGTTTTAGTCTACTCATCACGACAACACAGTAACATGGCCTCAAAACGATGGAAAACAAAGCGATTTCCTTATGTTTTGGCTTGGTGCTAAGGAAGAAATAGATTCTTATAGGATTGTACACTCATTTAGACAAAAAAAAAAAAAAAGAAGAGAGAAAAATATTGTAGACATTTTCATCCGGATCTGCTAATGGTCGGAAATGTAACAATGAATTGATACCACACACACAGTGGGACTAAAAGCAATTGCTTGTCGGAGAGAAAATAATTTTTAGAATTTATTCCTCTTTTCTATGATACTGTTACGTTTTTACCATTTAAAAACGTTTAAAATATAATATATACGAGATTGCAAATAAAATAGAAATAAATTTGTATTTAGTTTCAATTTAAATTCTTTATTATTCGCACAATTCTGTGTGCCACTGTTTTTTCTTTTATTATTCCTCTGTTTATACCCTTTGCATAAACAATAACAATTACTAGACAATATTTCGACAGATCTTTGTAACGGAGATCTTCAAACCACGATTACTTTCTGCAAACACACCGCATCTTCACACAAGACTGACTAAATTTCACTAACTCAATGGCCTGTTTTACCTTGCCTTTTATATAGCAGAGTAAACAGTCTGATGAATGTTCTTGAAGGCGAATGTTTATGACTCTATAAATGTAAATATCGTTGTTTACATTTATTATTGGAGTGTTGTTTGCGTATTTTATTTACATTTATTCTTGTAGTGTTGTTTGTGGATTTTTGTTTACTTGTTTACCATTTCTTTTATACTGGTGTTTGTTGTTATTTTAAGCAGTACGATAATTTGTAAACAGGTTTGTTTACTGCATTGTTTTGTTTTTGTAGCTTTTGTTTATAATTTTAATGTTAAGCGATGTAAATGCAAAACACCAGTATCTAGATTTTTTCATTTTCGTAACAATACTTTTCTATGAGCATATATAACAATGTTTACTAAATAATTAGGAACTATAGTAAAAACAAATTCATTCTTTTGGCTTTAGACATCTGTATCTCGCATTGTTGAAAAGCAGTTGTCTGTCTGTAGAAAGATAACATTTTAATTTTTCTAGAAATCATCTTTCTTTCTTCCCTTTGTGAGGCTCTAGCAAGGACAGAATGCTATATATTTTACAATTATTCTTCTGCTAAAGCAAAAACCTATACCAGGTGTCTGAAAGTGTAATTAGCTGGTATTGCCACCATAGCTGCCAGCTTTGACGATTTATCGTCATTTTGACGATTTTGAGCTCCAAAAATATCATATTGACGATTTGACGATTTATACCCTTATTTTGACTATTTTTAGAATTTAAAATTTTGCACCTTTACTTTAGTACATTAAATGCCACTTTAAGCTTTGTACTTGTTTTGCAATTGTTACTATTGGAAATTTATGTTAGTAATAAGAAGGAATAAAGTATTATATTTTTAAGTTATTTTCGAATACAGGTATTCGATGATTTTTCTTTTTAATCCCTTAAAAGCCAAAAAATTACAACTCCTAAATAACCTCGTAGTTGCGCATAATTTATCATTTGCAGTTGCAGACAATTTTAAAAATTCGATTATAGCCTCTAATATTACTAACGGAAGAACAAAGGCAAGTGCCATTATTTATTTTTTCGTACGACCAACATTCAGGGGATAGACGGCATTGTTTTTGGAACTATGAAAATATGTTATGGGAAGGAGGAAAGAGAGAGCAGTGTTTATGGACACTAGGTTTAAATATTTTTATACCATAAGTAAAAAAAAAGACCTTTGCAGGAATTGAGTTTCGCATACGAATAGTCCGCCTAACAAACGAACTTTGTCTGTAACGCAGTATACGATTCACTGGCCAATCGACCACATACGGATATGCTGGCCGAGAAAGACGAGTGTTACATAGGAATATATGATTCTCGGGAACAAGTCACCTTATTTCGCTCGAGCAAAATCCATTGTAGTAGCTATAGAATCCATACTCCAATGATTCAATGGAGTTGGATACACTACCGTCATTAATGAGCTACTACGGCCTCTTCTATACATGGTCGAGAAATCTCAAAATAGACGTTTAAGGGCTGACCCATACATGAGAGTAGTATTCCATACATATGGTGTAAATAGTAAGAAAATCAGATGAAGTGAAGTATTTCTTGAGAAGTCAGGGAACTGAAAAATGTGTCGGTTCCAGCCAGCATTACACTGAATATTCATGCTCAGAACGTCAAAAGCTTCTGATTCTCTCATATTTACACCGCCCATGGATATATGTAGATGATGCAATATTATTGCTGCGGACATGTGTCTATACACAACGCTGGAGTAGGTTGTTTAAACTTTAAACAATTCATTCCTAAAAATGATATAAAATTTCATAATTTTTTGGAAAAAAAATTAATAAATGAGAGTGAGGGACGCTAGCTTTTAATTTCCAACAAATTTTTTGTTAAATGTTTTATTTTTGAACTCAGATACATATGTACATACATTGACTTTATATGTTCTACTACAATAGAAATAATTTTGGTTTTTAAAAACTTTTAATTTATTTATTTATTTTTTCTGGCGATTTTTTTACGATTTCAATAAACGTCTTTGACGATTTTGACGATTTTTTCTCAAATATTTGACGATTTGATGCTTCATTTATCTGGCAGCTATGATTGCCACAACTATCAATCAAGTCCAATTTTGATTGCATTCATTCCGTGTTGATATCGAAGCTTTGCAAAACCAATTGCAGAAACTATCGATAAAATAATGAACATTTTAGAAAATAACATATCAGCACCTTTTCCTATGCGAGTTAAAACAATAAAACCCGATTAATTGAATTTGCCTTTGTGGATCATTGCCGAAGTGCAACGAAATCTAACGCAAATAGTGACTATTGATGAAAAATCAAATAAATTTTGCTAGTTTTGAGATAAAATTCTGAATTTAGATTAGATTTTCCGATAGAAGAGGAATTGTGTTTCATCAGGCTGACTTCAGACTACACGTATCGATAATAAACACAGCTCAATCTGCAAAGAGATTGGTTGGTAGTTTCTTATGCATTCAGATCTGATATCTGAACAAGAACTAGTGAAAAGCACAAGCACAATTGAGAACAAGGAAATGTTACAGTATCTTGTGCTACCGAAACTATTTAATTTTGACTAGACAAAATGGCGCTTCATCATAGAAAATTCAGGACCTGTTGCGAGACATCAGTAAGAGTACGGATTAGTCCAAAAGAGTCTCCAAGCTAGTGACAAATCATGAGATATTTTAAATATCTAAGTGCCTACAAATATAATTTCCGTAACATTGTATACCCTGTTAGGGTAAATAGGGTTAAAATAGTGGAAGGCTCCACTACAATTTGAATTTGAATACATATGAAATTGCTTGCCTTGTTGACAAATTTATACAAATGAATGTGTTTTGGCTCTACTGTCTGATATTAACACATCGACCAGAACTGAAGAATGTCTTTTGGAACGATTTGTTTTTCTACTTGCTTTTAGAATTTGAAAAAAAAGAGGAAGAAGAATGTAAAGTTGGTTAATTGTTATGGTGTCTTAATAGAAGACAATACAGAACTCAAAAAATATTAGCTTGTTATGATAGCCAGATGAAGTAAAAACGCTTAAGGCGCTCCAAATACAGACACAGACCAAAAGATAAACAATAACATAATGAAAAAGAAACGAAAGAAAAAAAGACAATTTTAATAACCAATTCGTGTTGTTTTTTTCAAATTAAAATCAAATAAAAAATAATACTTTTCAATAGTTCAAGCAAATCATAAACGCACCCTAAAAAACCCAAATTTTTATACATAAATATGCACTTAATAACAGTCTAGTCTAGTGTAGTGTAGTCAAGTCTAATCTAAAGCAACATATGCCTCCATGTATGTATGTATGCATGTAAGGCAGATGTTGTTCAGCATTAACTGGAGGAGCCCAAAAGAAAACAGTTAATAACGGCATTTGAATATGATATTTGCAAACATTAACTGATACTGGGATACCATAACAGAAACTTACATGAGAGGGCAGTGAAGAAGGCAGGCAGTAAAAAGGAAATTATTTGTTTCGAATGATTTTCAAAATATCGACACGTATTTGCTATTTTATCAATAAATATTTTGGTTTTATTTTCTTATAACAGAGCCAACAGCTGTTGCCCGCTCCTTTTACCATCCACAAATACCATATGCATACTATAGCAGACGACTATAATTTTGTGATGTGTTAAGGACAGAAAGAAACACAAAAAAAAAAGGTCGAAAGCCAAGAAATTTTATAGAACGTTTAATAAAAAAGAATGTGTGTGTATAAACGAAAATAAAAGCTAATGTTTTTTGGGGTAATACTTCATCATATTTTAAGAACAATAACAACAATGTTATACTACCATACAGGAAAAAATAAAACACAAAAAAAAAGCAAAAAAAAATATCATATACAAGCTGTTCAGAAAAAAAACCTCTTCCCTCTTTCACAACCAAGAATAAAAAAGTGCTGAGGTAAGCTTTTATTGAAATGGGGAAAATAGAAAAAAAAAAAGAAAAAATACAAGAATCGAAAAAAAATCTCAGGACATATAATAAACACTCCCATACCACCAGAATACATACTTAAGGATACAACATATTTCTATAAAAAAAAACAGATGATATGAATTATACACACACACCCATCAAGTATGCAAAATATTTTACACTCTCTCATTCATTTAAGGGCTGAGGAGGTTCCCAAAGTTTTTCTTGTAAAACATTTAGGGCCATTATTACAACTTGCCTTTAAACTTGGGTTTAGTTAAAGGTACCTTTAGCTAAAGGGAACTGTAAATTTATTACAACTTACAGATAAAATAAAATTAAAATATGGCAGTGCCATAACAGCAGCCATTAACGCAGTGGCAACAGCGGATTTCGTTTTTTTGTTGTATATGCTCATTTTTGTTTAAATTTGAAGTTGCCATATCGAAAATAGTATATCATATGGCAAGTTCAAACATAAAGTGACCTTTAAATGTTAAAGGTAGGATGATCTTCCCTTTAGATTAACGATCACTTCTATCTTATTGGGTACTCATAATAATGAAAAACAATTTATCTGCCCGTTAAAATCCTCCCTTTAGTTAACGACAAGTTGTAATAATGGCCCTTAATGTTACGCAGTTGTATAGAATACTACCGAGTAATTATTTTGCTTATTCATAAATAGAAATTAACACGCACAACATGTTTGGTGTGAAAAATATGTTGTAATCCTGACTAAAGGGTCGAAGCTCTGGCAATGTAGTACTTACATATCCATATATTTATGTATATATTGTTACGAAAATGAAAAATCTAGATACAGGTCTTTTGCTTTTACATCGCTAAACTTTAAAATTATAAACAGAAGCTACAAAAACAAAACAATGCAGTAAACAAACCTGTTTACAAATTATCGTACTGCTTTATATAACAACAAACACAAGCATAAAAAGAATGGTAAACAAGTAAACAAAAATCCACAAACAACACTACAATAATAAATGTAAACAACGATGTTTACATTTATAGAGATTTCGAGTGTTCAAGACTTAGCCTTCAAAAACATTCATCAGACTGTTTACTTTGCCATATAAAAGGCAAGGCAAAGCAGGCAACGAAGTTAGTGAAGTTCAGTCAGTCTTGTGTGAAGACGCGGTGCGTTTGAAGAGAGTAATCGTGGTTTGCAGATCTCCGTTACAAAGATCTGTCGAATAATTGTCTAGAATTGTTATTGTTTATACAAAGGGTATAAACAGAGGAATAACAAAGAAAAGCAAATTTTGTTGTTTACATCAAATTGTGAACAGTGGCACACAGAATTGTGCGAATAATAAAGAATTTTAATTAAAACTAAACACAAATTTATTTCTATTTTATTTTCAATTTACGAGCTCATATTTTAAACGTTTTAAAAAGTAAAAACGTAACATAAGTTTTGAGAACTAAAGAAGGAGTCCCAAGGATATGATATAGTTAACATTGTGGCTTAGAAATGTTCGGTTTAAAAAAGTCAACTCATGGCAAAAGCTATAAATTATTTTTTTCTGTAGAAAGAATTCCTGCATAAATGGTGAATAAAATCTTGACAAATGATCGAATTTAACTTGCTCTTCTAGATCTTGGCTCGAACGGCTAGAGTTTTGGGTTTTTCGTTATAACCTCAACTCATAGCACATTATCGCTTGTCATCATAGAGAGTTCCTATGTGAATATAGAGCTGTCTCCGCGATCAACAAGTTACGTTCGGTGCTTGAAATTAAAGGCGAGATTTGGTTCTTCTTGTAAAAACTTGTTTTACATCCTGCATATGCCAATAGTTCAACTGTTTTAAAAACAACAATCTGATTAAAATACAAATGTTTGGGAACCCATTCGCAAATGTTATGGCGAGTGCGTGTCATATTATGCGGCTGTTTTTTTCTTTCAAAGGTTACGGCAAAATCATAAAAATTTGTACTACCATGGCTAGAAGGATGACACATGCTTCCACCACCCATTCAAAAAAAAAAATTTTTTTTTGGTGTTGATAGCGTCTCATTATCATATTAAAAATAAAACCAATAAAATTATAAAGAGAACAATTTAAGACAGGTCGGGGTTTTGTTTTCTCTTTGTCGTTGAGAGTAGAATAGAAAAAAAAAAACAGCAACAACGCGACTGCTTTGAATATTTGAAAAATGTTTGCCAACGTGAAGTTTTTTAATAAAATTATGGCTTATTATGAATGATGGTTCCATGTGATTTTATTACAGTGTGTGTATGTAAAGGAAAAATACAATATTTTGTGTCATTTTCTTTATTTTTAAGTCATGGCGAGAATAAAAAAAATTCTTTTGCCTTAATTTCCCATAGAATATTATGGACAGGACAATGGGTTCTTGAATTAAATAGCTGCTGCTGGGATAGTTATACGCTTTTAAAACAAGACACCACAATTCGTGTATAATTTTTTAAAAAACTTTTAGAAGGAAAGTTAAAATGAAATCCAAAATCTACTTTGTAAAATATATTTATGAAGATACATAGTTAGATAGGCCCACATACATACTAAAATGAAAAAAAATGTTACTAAAATGAAAAAAATCTAGATACTGGTGTTTTGCTTTTACATCACTTATCATTAAAATTATAAACAAAACAATGCAGTAAACAAACCTGTTTACAAATTATCATACTGCTTAATACAACAACAAACACCATTATAAAAAAAATGGTAAACAATTAAACAAAAACCAACAAACAACACTACAAGAATAAATGTAAACAAAATACACAACCAACAATAATGAATGCAAACATTTATATACATAATATAGAGATTTCAAGAAGCCGAAGTCACAAACATTCGCATTCAAGAACTGTTCATCAGACTGTTTACACTGCCATATAAAAGGCAAGGCAAGCAAGCGATTGAGTTAGTGAAATTCACTCAGTCTTGTGTGAAAACGCGGAGGGTTTGAAGAGAGTAATCGTGGTTTGAAGATCTCCGTTACGAAGATCTATCGAATAATTGTCTAGTAATTGTTATTGTTTACGCAAAGGGAATAACAAACAAAGCAATTGTTGTTGTTTACATAAAGTTGTGAACAGAGGCACACAGAATTGTGCGAATAATAAAGAATTTTAATTAAAACTAGACATAAATTTATTTTTATTTTATTTGCAATCTACGAGCTCATATTTTAAACGTTTTAAAAAGGTAAAATTCGTAACAATATATATTTTTATTGCCAATAAAGTTATGGGAACAAGTCAATTGAGAAAATCCAAAACAAAATGTGATTAAATAAACAAGAATTTGCAGATCCATTATATAAGTTGTATACTGTAGCGGAACTTCTGCACATAGTGGCAAAACCCAATAATGCCTGAAATACAGATGAATGCAAATCTATGGTATTTGGAGACAATGATCGGGCAATAGTTCTACTCAGCAACCCTCAGATAATTGTCAGTGATCACATAGAGTGGAGAACCAACTATATTAACAAGGCTTTCGCATATGATGTACCAAGATGGAAAATGGTAGAACAGGAGCGCACTAGATTTGAAAGATCTTGGCCAACTAACAATTTTTTATTTATACACCTCGGAGAGAACGAAAAGCCTCAAATAATTCCCTCAGAGTGTTCAGAGTACTGAACAGTCTTCAAATTCAATTGTTTGATTGCAGTTTTCCTTCTACTAACAATTGGACCTTACAGCCACAGAATGTTCATCAAGCAATGAATCATTAAGCATTGTCTGCCATTATCTGAGAATGTTTTGTCACAAAATGAATTGACAAGATGAGTTTTCTTGGTGACACTAAGTATGGAACTACATATATAAGAAGAGATTTTAAGGAATGTCTATCTGTTTAAGCTACGAAAATATAACGAAAATAGGTGAAAAAAGAGAACGATAAACCGACTCTACTTATCTCAATGTTTTAGATCGTATATCGGATTTATTTTAAACGCAGTCTTTCAATTACAGCTTTTAAGCAAGTTTTAAGAAGGAATGGATAAAAATTACTCCTGAATTAATTTCGTTCCAGCCTTTATTGCATATTCATTCTCTAAGTCATTTTCAATATTTTTTATGTACAACGTTTAATTCATTTCATATTTATTTTATAATACGAGTATAATATAATAAATTATAAAATTTTCTTTTAAAAATAAAAATTTTGTAATTTTTTTTTTCGCAATTATCAATTTTTCCTTCCTCTTTAATTGATATCTTTTAGGAAATGACTGTATTGTCTTGAGGGGATTTACATGATAAAATACAAAATAAAATAAATAGACCAACCATCACTTTAAGCAATACTATGCAATAAAAATGAATAACACAATACAATGCAATGTAGGGGAAGAACCAAAACGTTCCTTTAAAAGTGAATTTCTTTGTCATTTGCCAATGAACTCAAAGAGTATAAAACTGCATTTGAATGAACGTATTGATATCATTATACAGATAACTTTCAAAGCGTACACATCCAAGTAAGCGAAATAAAAAAAGAACAATCATGTCAACAGATATTGGCGGAAATGTTAATCACAATCCCAGAGATGGCAGCAATGATGTTCTGCTAAATATTACCAGAACTGGCGGTGACGAGAGGCAAAATGCTTCTGTAGGAGCATTTGTTGCAGCAAATGACCAGCGCGGTCCAAAGATGGGTTCGGTAGGAGCATTTGCCAATGCTAATTCGTAAGTTGGAAAAATAATTTTTTCTTTTTAACTTTTATTTTCATTAAAAACTCACATTTGCTCTATTTTCAGTAACGGCCACGGTGTTTCCTTGGGTGTTACCCATACTCCCAAATTTAATATGACAACTGTGGAAGCTGGTGCCTCTGCAAATTTATGGACATCTAAGAATAATGCAACATCTTTGAATGCCCAGGTTAATACTTCACGGCATGTTAGTGGACCGATGACTGGCCACAGAAGTACCACTTATGGTTTCGGTGTTAATCATAGATTCTAATACCACATCATAGATTTCACTACCATGTCTTACGCAATGGTATTATAAATTTGCAAAGAAATAATTAATAATTAAGGATTCATATTTTAAATAAAATGATAATAAAATTCAATTTGCATAATATTGTTTTAATAAAACCGTTAGACTAATATGAAACACTAGCTGATGACTAAGAATTAGTTTTTGAAGCCCTGTCAATAGCGCTTTTACTGGTATAATTTTTGGTACTGTGTTCCCCTACGTTAATATTGTGGAACAGTCAGCAGATATTTTAAAAATGTATTGAAACTCAAAAGCAATTTCAAATACTGTTTTAAAGAATCGTATTACATCTAACCTAATGAGTTATAAATTTTTTCTTCTCAGAAATACTATCTGGAACTGATTAATAAGCAATCGAATTTGTTATCGATAAACGGAAATAATATTAAGCAAATACTTTTTATTGTTACATTTGATTAAAGAGATTACTTAATACTCTACTTCCTTTGTGCAAAAAGCACAATAAAGATACAAATTATAATGTATGAAGTATTTATCAAAAGAAATCTGATTTTATACAGTGAAATAAATGCAATTCTTTTCGGTACATTTGCCCTGAACATGAGTTATTTGGCGTTCTATGTTTATTATTTAGAGTTAATGTTCTTTATGCGGTCATTCTAAACATTTACTTTTTATTAAAATACTTTAAAACAACAAAATAAAAAAACAATTAAATTATAATTCCATGCTGTTAGCTCCTACAAAATTCTTGCAGTTTGAAACTAATTTTCAACAAAAATAACATTTCTAAATTGGTTATGTTTTTCAGCAAATATTTGTAAAATGTGACTGTATGCTAACTGGCATAAAGGCTGGATATGCTTGGAAAAATGAATATTGTGGAAAAAATATGTGAAAAAGATAATGTAATGATTCAAGCTATTTTAAAGAGATTGACAATAGAAGCTGTTTGCAAAAAACAATATAAAAAATCTGTCTGTATTTGATTTTGTGACTTTTCACCATAATCTCTCTGTCTACCCTTTGATATTCACTGGCTTTATAACCATGGGTATTATTTTAATTTCTCAATGATAATGAAAATAGGATGAAATAAAATGTTCTTAAGAGATTCGTAATACATTTTTAAGGGCGTATTATATCTAAGGGGATTAGTTTAGAGGTGAATGGAAGTATTTTAATATTTTTCGAGATACATACATACAGTGGACAGCAAAAGTCTTAGTATTCCAATATATTTTGACAAACAAAAGTCCCCACAGGCTTGATACTCTTGCACAAAGTCCCGATATGACTTCAAGAGAGTATTTAGGAGATCATTTGAAAGAATGGTTACGTAATCGCTAAACCTTAAACAAAAGTCAACCGAAAAACTTGCTCATGGTGCCATCAGAAAATACTAAATATAACTTGTACATTCAATTCCAAATGGCTTAAATGGAGTGCTTGACTTTAAGAGATATTCTACTAAACACAAGGGATAACATTTTCATATACATATTAGGCTTTTGAATTTTAAATTTACTCAGGATTCTCCTTGGGGGTACCTATGGAGTCATCTGAAATTTTTCCTTATTTTTCTCTTGTTTTATGAAAAATATAAAAAAATTATTAGTTTATAATAAAACAGAAATAAATTAATAAAATAAATATAAAAACCTTAATTTTTTATACAAACTGTTGGTTAAAATTCATGAAATTGTCAAAATATATTGGAGTTTTAAGACTTTTGCTGTCCACTGTATGTATATATAGAGTGATTTTTTAGATATTATCTTTTTGGCAACACTGGTTTAAACAGCTCACGCACGTTTCGTGTTTTGTTTCACTGTCAAACATCTTCAGTTTGGTCTATAATTTAACCATGAATCGTCTTACAAACGAACAACGCTTGCAAATCATTGAATTTTATTATCAAAATGCGTGCTCTGTTAGGAAAGTTCATCGCGCGCTTCTTCCATTTTATGGTCAGTTTAATCGTGAGATGATATCCAACTTTTTTTTGCCCAAAATGCAACAGCTTGACTTGCATGACATGTGGTTTCAACAAGACGGTGCCACATGCCACACAGCACGCGTAACAATGGACTTATTGAGAGGCGAGTTCGGTGAACATTTTATTCCACGTTCGGGACCGGTCAATTAGCCGTCTAGATCGTGCGATTTAACGCGTTTAGACTATTTTTTGTGGGGCTATGTTAAAGCTCATGTCTATACAGACAAGCCCGCTTCAATTGACGCATTGGAAGACAACATTGAAGCATTTATTCGTGAGATACCGGCCGAAATGTTGGAAAGAGTATGTCAAAATTTGAGGCACAGTCGCGGTCAACATTTGCATGAAATAATCTTCAAACATTAAATTATATGGATCGTACTATCGATTCAAATAAAGATTTCATGCATTTTTCTGAATTTTATGTGTTTTTGTTTTGAAAAATTTTCCTATAGCTCTTAAAAAATCACCCCTTATATATATTAGCACAGAGCGCATGTAGATCTAACTAAAGGCTGTATCCTGTTTCTGTTATTTTTAATATAGCACTTAATGAAGTGATGAACTACTCGTTGTCAATGCAGCATGGTATATCATAGAGGCTTTATGATATCTTGAACGATATTCATTATGCAGATGATGTTTGCCTTCTGTCTTGGCTCTTCTCTAGAATGCAATTCAAGATTAAAACATTTGATATGAGTGCAGCTATAGCTGGCATACAAGTCGCTATCAGTATGACAAAGTCAATGCGCTTAATATTCATCGTGCCATGAGTCAGTCCTGCTTCTAAAAAGCAGTGGAAACAAAGAAGTTTGGAGGCCAGAAAACATTTCAATTTATACTAAAATGTCAGAATTTTTGAAAAAGCAACGCTAAATCTGTGCTTTTATATGACTGTTGGGAGCTTTTATATGTCTCAGCCATATTGTTAAAATTTTCTGGCCATTTTGTATTCTCCAACATTTTCAATTTACTTGGAATTGACTTTTCGATTTGCTATATACAACAGAATACAATTTTATAGAGGCTGTTAAATCAATCTTTCAAATTAAGTTCATATCCCTTTCTTCTTATTAAAATTCAAATAACATTTTTTAAAAGAAATTCTTTAAAATATTCGAAAATGCATTCAATTTTTTACATACAATAAGAAATATGAATGCCTTTATAATTATAAATGTTTATAGGTAGTAGAAGAATGTTACTTTTATTTGCTATTATAAAGAATAAATTAATTAAATAAAAAATATTCTAATTGTCCTAAAATTTATTTAAATTTAATTGTTCTCGCAAATATTTGTCAACAATAAAAACAAAATTTTATCAATAATTTATTTTCTTCTTAATTAAGATCTATTTTAAATTTTATCTAAAAATAAAAATGAAACATAAATGAAAAACATACACATAGATATATGTGGTGTATATTTTAATTTTCACATTTCGCAAACCAAAAAAATAAAATTAAAAGGGGAAATACATTTGAAGGCTGTTATTAGATGGTGATTTTTTGCCTGATTTATTTTAAAATTACTATACCTATTAATAATATCATATTAGTAAGAGTGGTAAAGTACCCAAGTGAAAACAAAAGAGTTCAAGAGGATACATTGAAGACTATAAAATGCATTCAAAATAAATCAAACCACAGCAGTTCTGCAATAAACTTTAAATTATAAACATCTCATCAGACAAATTCGAATAAAATACACAAGAATAATGGCTAATATTGGAGGCACAGTATCACCTAATCTCAAGGGCGGCAATGATATTCAAGTTCAGGCTGGTCAAGTCATCGGTGATGAAAAATTTAATGCCGCTGCTGGTGTATTTGCAAGAGGAAACGATCAAATGGGACCTGTAACCACCGGAGCATTTGCAGAGATGAATGCGTGAGTTTAATAAAAATAATTTAAATTGTAAAAAAAAACAAAAAAAAAATTATTTACACATTTAGCAATGGACATGGTGTTTCTGTACAACATGCCAATACGCATGGTGTTAGCCAAAGTCTATCGGAAAATCTCCGTTTAAATGTTTTAAAAAACGATAATCATGCCATAGATGTCAATGCGTTTCATGCTCAAACAAAATTACAACAGGGTTTAAAATTCGATACAGTTGGTGCAAATACTGCTTGGAATAGTTCTGCTGGTCATAGCGCCTCTGTGGGTGTAAGTCACATACCCAAATTTGACATGACCACAGTCAATGCTGCGGCTAAAGCCAACCTATGGACATCTTCCGATAAAGCCTCTTCTTTTAATTTAAATGCAAATGCTTCTCAGCATGTTAGTGGGCCCTTTAGGGGCAAAAATGATTTTGGCGCCGGTTTCGGTTTCACTCATAGATTTTAATTTTCTTTTTTTAATTAACTTTTGTTAAGAATTTTTGTTTATAATTTTCTAAATAAAATAAAAGATCAGAGAACATTACAGAATTAACAAACCATTTAATTTCTAATAGATCTAGTTTTAATGGCCTCAAGTTGAGAAAATATTATTAAATTTGATTTTCTCATTAAAAGCAATGAAAGTAAGAGTGTTCAAATTCATCAAATTTTACTTTATATTGACATACTTGTTCTGAGCATACAGTGGACAGTAAAAGTCTCCAATATATTTTGACAAAAAAGTCCCCACAGGCTTAATACTCTTGCACAAAGGCCCGATATGACTTCAAGAGAGTATTTAGGAGATCATTTGAAAGAACGGTTACGTAATCGCTAAACCTCAAACAAAACTCAACCGAAATTGCTCATGATGCCTCCAGGAAACACTAAGCAAAACTTGTACATTCAATTCTAATTGGGTTAAATGGAGTGCTTGACCTTAAGGGATATTCTATTAAATACAAGGGATAACATTTTCATATATTAGGCCTTTGAATTTTAAATTTACTCAGGGTTATCCTTTTCCTTATTTTTCTCTTGTTTTATGAAAAACATTAAAATTTTTTTGTTTTATAATAAAATAGAAATAAATTAATAAAATAAATATAAAATCTTTAATTTTTTATACAAACTGTTGGTTAAAATTCATGAAATTGTCAAATTATATTGGAGTATTAAGACTTTTGCTGTCCACTGTACGCTTACCGATTCAAGGGTATAGTTTATCTACTTAAAGGCGTGAAAGTGGAAAGTGTTTAAATGTGCAATGCTGAAGTATCTCCAAACTAAATCGAAATGTGTTTAGCGGAAGCGCTTTGAGTAAAAACCTTTGTGAGAAGTGTATTTAATATAGACTAGAAGCATTGTACACTCGGATCCCGTTTTATGCGGATTTTTTTAATGCGAATTCGAATTTGTGCGATTTTAAATCAAAAATTTTTTTTAGATTTTTTCTAGAGTTTAAAATGTTATGATACTTTTTAAACTTTTGCATCCTGCGATGAAATATAGACACTGCCCAGTGAAATAATTGATTTAGCTCATCAAATTGGAAGAAATGGATTTGACTCGCTGAAGCAGGATGATGTAGAAGAACTGTTAGCTGAGGAACCATTAACCGATATAGACGTCATTAGTTTAGTCATCGACAATGAGAAAAACGTGGATAATGAAGAGAGTGTTGTACAATTCAATTCAAAACAAATTGGCGATATCTTCAACAAAGTTAATGATTTACATTATGGACCCAGATACCGAAGAACACTGAAGATTTAACGCGGATTGACTGATCAGTTTTCCGGATATCATGAGTTGCATAGGCAACTTAAAAACTCAAAGTCACAAAGTTTAATAACTGACTACATATCCTCCAATAAAAGAAACAATTAAACTTTTTAAAAATTCGTTGATCTAATCCCCTACATATGTATGCACTACCTGATAGGTATGTAATGTGATAATGATGATAAATGTGATATCGAACCAATTCCAAAACGATGAAGAATGATTGATCGTACATTCATAATTATAGACTTTAGTTTATTATTTATTATTTTCTGGATCATTTTGTTTTTTTCTGTAAATATTGAATTAATATTTTATTTTGGTTTATTTATTTTTAGAAGTTTTTGGTTTTTATTGTTTAAGAAAATGAAATAAATATACTTTTGCTGAGAAACTAGGTCAATAATCCTGACTGAAGGGTTGTAATGACCAATTATGTATGTATGTATACTTTTGTTGATTTTTTTATGCGATTTTGCTTTGATTTTTCAATTAAAATTTAAATTTATGCGGTTTTTCAGGATTTTGGAACGAATCATTAATTTTTATATGAAGCTAGAGTATCGTTTTATGCGAATTCAATTTATGCGATTTTTTTTGGAACGCATCTATCGCATAAAACGAGACCTGAGTGTAATACGTTTTTTTTTTTATCAAATACATTTCAATAATTGATCAACTATAAATATTTCCAGTTAACAAAACTGAATGGACTTGGGTATTTTCTTCTAGTGGTAATAATTTAATGAAAATAAAATCGATAATGGATTAATAAATAAAGATTTTTATAGAAAATGAAAATGTCCTCTTACATTTGGTATAAATTTCTATTTGTTTTTATCGTAAAATCATCCAAACGTTACTATTCTTACAATTTTCAATAAATTTTTTTATATGTTAAGGGTTTGTCATTTAATATTGTTTGTATCAATTTGTTTTAAAAAGTTCTTTAAAACTCAGATTAATTTAATAACATTCGAATTTATAAAATAAAATAAAAGAGTCATGGGGTCTTTATTTAAAACAAATGCAATTCTCGTATCAATTCTGAATAGCTGAGGTCGTGAGGACCTAAATAACGTGGTTACTGATGTAGGATAAGGCAGAAGACACAATTTCAACCTAAACTGGCATGTTTTGTATGTAAACAAGCACTAGGTATTAAAAAAAATAATAATATCAATATCGCAGTCTTTTTATTAAAAAATACGAACAGAATTCACTCACTATCAGGGTCAATAAAGGTGCAACAATAAACGTCGTCTTATCAGGTTCTAAGGTTCTATTAAATGTATTTATTAGAAACGTGCGTAAATATGTGGAAGACAATTATGTATAAATAAAAAACACTCACTCTTTTTTTTGGCCATTTGAATTGGTATCATTTGGTGTTCTGGAACATCCAGCATCAGTCCGGTTATTGTTGTTGCTGTTTTGATGGCTACTATTTGAAGGCACTTTTTTATCGTGAGGCTTACTTGCAGAAATTGGCTGCAATTTCGGTGTATCGGTGAACATGTTTTCAGTTTATTTATCAATAATTAACTTAAAACTTCAAATAATTTTTGATTATTTAAATTTTTGAATATCAAATAACACTTTTTTTTTTTGTTTTTTTCTTCTTTTAACAAATTTTTGCTGAACAAACACTTATTGCCCAGTCACTGTTTGGCTTTACTTTACATATTTCTTATTGATATTTTACCGTATTTACACTTTTCATTGCTGCATTTTATGCTTACGTTTACTTTTATTTACAATAGAACACAATTGAAATTATTTAAGAATTAATTTAATTTATTTAAACAAGAGATAAACAAAAATTATTCGGAAATTTACAAATAAAAATTTACGCACAATTCACGTGCAATCAGCTGTTTTCTCCAATTTTCTTTTGTGCTTTATTTTCTCGTTTGACATTTAATGTAATTTGACATTTAGCTTCAGCGGTGGTTGTACAAAAGCAAGAAGCAAGTTCTTATTTACAAACGAAGAAAATGAAAAGCAAAGAGAATGAACACAAAAACATTGTGAATGCATTTAGCAGTGAGATTTAGTATTTCTCTTATATTTTTAGTGTTGAACAGTAACAATTCATTGCTTTTATCGCGTATTTGTCATTCTGGGTGCAAAGGGGATGTAGCTCAGATGGTAGAGCGCTCGCTTAGCATGTGAGAGGTACGGGGATCGATGCCCCGCATCTCCAACTTTAATCTTTATTTTTTTACTTTTTTTCCAATGTAATATTTTCCGCTCCACATTATTTTATAAAAATTATATTGATTTTATAGTAAAAATGTTAGTTTAATCAATTGAATCCTATTTTTTTTTAGAAATAGAGGATGCAGATGTAATATTTTTTGTTGTTGTGTGTATTGCAGCAGTAAATAGAATATATAAAATTGTGGAGACGAGCATATTCCGAAATAATTGTAATAAGATGATATTTAGATGAAAAAGGTCCATTGGGCATTGGCATCATAGCCTTGTGCATATTCCGAAATAATTGGATGTTAAAGTAGATGATGTTTATTACATAAAAAAATTTTGGCGGGCTCAACCGGGATTTGAACCCGGGACCTCTCGCACCCAAAGCGAGAATCATACCCCTAGACCATTGAGCCTCATGAAGGATTTTAAACATAACTTTTTAATACATTGTTTATCAATTGATATTCATATTAATGTTTATTAATTAATAAATAAATATCGATAAATTTAACCACAATGGTATAAACTAATTAAAATATATGTGCCTATTTGTTGCAAAGAAACAATCAGTCCATATTTAGAAAACAGCCTGGAAAATGAATCTCTGTCAACAGGGGATGTAGCTCAGATGGTAGAGCGCTCGCTTAGCATGTGAGAGGTACGGGGATCGATGCCCCGCATCTCCAAATTCTGTAGTCTTACTTTTTTTATGATTTGTTTTTTCTTTTTTCATTGAATTTAATTTTTTATGATTCCAATTAGAAACACTCTTTGACAAAGAATAAAATATTCAATTATGGTTAATAATTGCAGCGTTCCTGCATTAAGACAATGGCAAGAAGATGCTAAATAAACATTTTGTTCCTGTATGGGGCCAGCCAGACTTAAATCAAACAAGACCTTTAAAACAATGAGAGGAGATATATACATATGTATATGTATATGTTAAGGGAGAAGGGTATTTATGTTGTAATAACAACATGATGTAAACTCTTCCTAAAGATGTATAAAAGAGCGTGTACTTTTAATTTTAACCCTCTGAGAATTCTTTAGGAGAGTATTTTGAAAACTAATGAACATTTTTCAAGTGCTATGTATTATCAATGCTATTTTTTGCTATTTGGAAGAATTTTGAATGTGATTTCAAAAAGGTTATATTATTTAATTTCTTCACTACTAAAGTGTCGTTTTCTTCGCCGACTTCCGCAGATCCGCGCATCAAAAACCCGTCTCACCCGAGCATCCTCCTCCATTCGAACGACATGGCCGAGCCTGCGCAGCCGCTGGATGTTAATAGGCTGCACAACATCTATGTATATCGTTGTTGAGCTTATACAGCTCACTGTTGGATCGGATGCGGAAATCATCGCCAACTCGCACTGGACCGAAGATCTAACGTAGAACTTTTTTCCAAATACTCTCAAGGCTGCTGCATCAGTGCTTAAGAGGGTCCATGCCTCTGCGCCATAAAGAACCACGGGGAGGATGAGCGTCTTGTAGAGTATAAGTTTTATCGTATGGGAGAGGTCTCTGCTACTCAATTGCCTATTGAGACCATAGTAGCACGTGTTGGCAAGAGTGATCCTGCGCTTGATCTCCAGACTGTCAGAGCCAAGATAAATAAATTCCTTGACTATATCGAAAGTATAGTCATCGGCCGTTATCTGAGATTCAATATGCCGCACGTCTCTACTTGTCGATAACATACACTTCGTTTTGCTCTCATTTACTGCCAGACCCACCTTAGTAGACTCCCGTTCAATAGCACTAAAGGCAGCATTTCGCTTGGTACGCCCTTTGATGTCAATGTCGTCAGCGTACGCAAGAAATTGGATGCTTTTTTTTTTAAAATAGTGCCATTGCGATGCACTCCCGCCTTCGGCAGAATACTCTGCATGACAAAGTTGAAGAGGTCGCATGATAAGGGATCGCCTTGTTTGAAACCTCTTACGGTATCAAAAGGTTCGGAGAGTACCATTCCTACCATGACGGAGCAGCAGGAATTGCTCAACGTCATTCTGCATAGCCTTATCAGCTTCGCAGGTATACCGAGCTCATTTCGGCAAAAACACGATTCCTTATGGGGCCATTGAAGGCTGCCTTATAGTCGACAAAAAGATGATGTGTGTCGTCTTGTTTTTCGTGAGTCTTTTCCAGGATTTGACGTAGTGTGAAGATCTGATCGTTGGTGGATTTGCCAGGTTTGAAGCCGCATTGATAAGATCCAATCAGTGTTTTGACGATCGGCTTCATAATAAGTCTATCCGTTTCCATCCACATATCATAACTTTCTGAGTTTGGCTTACAGATGAATAATATGTACCAGGATTCACAAGGACCCATGAAATTATTGCTGGCAGATGAATGCTGTAAGTCCGTCAGTCTACCTACATCCAAAAGGGTTAAAGCATGTAAAAGTTTTAAAGAATTCTCTCCGGCTTACAATATCATAATCAAATGTCAAACTAAAACAAATATTTAATTATTCATAACCTTACAGAAAACAACAACAACAGCGACAACAACCACTGTATAAAAACATTTTTTTTTAAATTTTTTTTTGTAAAGTAAACGCGATGTTTTTTATTGTTCTGTTCTACCACTCGCATATCCTAAAGATACAGATACTGGTACTGGTACTGATACTGATACTGAGATTTAAAAACCCTCACTTTACTGATGCTGTTGATGATGAAATTACTGCTGCTGCTACTGGTGCTGTATGTAACGATGTCATAAAATTCATTGTTTGTCTTATCTTTTTCTTGTTGTTATTTTTGTTTTTCTCTCTCTCTCTCTCTATGAAACTATAACAAGTTATTTCATGTTATGTTTTCATAACCCATTCAAAAATTATGGCGACGCAGGTTAAAAGCCTGTAACCCAGCGCATAAACTAGCAGTTTACGAATATTATCCACCTTGCCCATGGAACAGGAACAGGAGCAGTGTTGTGTTTAAAACATGAACAATTTTTAAATCATTTTATGATTCATACGCCAAAAAAGTTTCGCTTTAAAACTTAATAGCAAAAGAGAAGACTCTGGCAAAAGTTTTGTGGCAGCTCTGTTACGATTGCTGCTGTTGGTGATGGTGGTGGTGATGGTGCAGCAGGAAAAAAGGATTTTTCTTAAATTTAACCTTGTAAAATGCGGTCTTTTCCCTGTCCTTGCCACATGGTTCATGGTTTCACTGTGACATTGAGCCGGTTACTTTCACTAATGAATTGTGAATTTGTGTTTGTTTGTGTGGCCCTTTTTCTTTTCTATTTCACTTTTGTTTTCCGCCTTCAAAAAAAAAAAAAAAAACAAAAAAAAAAAAATAAGAAAAACTAACGATCCACTAACGATAGGTTATAGACGCCAAAGAATTGGTGCGTTCGTTGTAATGTATTGCCAAAATACAATTCGCGTTTACATACATACATATGTACGTACTGACAATGAATATTTGTTTGTTTGTTGTGTTAAACCCTTTCGGCTAGAATTTCTAAATTAGCACGTATAACATGTGCCTCCGTCTCCCCCTGCCACTCTGCAGGAATTTGCAAATCTTGGCATTTTCTTAGTTTTTAAGAACTTCTTACCCTTGCCTTCAGTACAATTGTATGATTGCGTATGGCTGGCTGGTGGAGAACATATTGTGTTCGAATTGTTTTCCATTTGTTGTTGTTGTGCAAGTAATTGGCAAAAGTTTTCTTAAAGAAAAGCAAACTGAAAACATGATTTCCCTTCTTCAGGTTTGGGTTTATACGAATGGGTTGTGTTTTCTACCTCATTTCTAATTTGAATTCAATTGTTTATGTTTTTGTTTCTGGTTTTTGTACGTCTCTGATGCAATTTTAATGCATGATTTGTTATTAATTGAAAAACGTTGCTTTTCTTAGCTTAAAAGTATGAAAAGTTTTGCTTACCGACCGACACAAATCTTTATTAAACATGAATTAGAAATTCAAATGAAATACGGGCAGACATGAAATTCAAAAGCGACAAAAGAAACTTTGTTTCAAAACAAATAAAATGTCTTTTGAAATATGTTCTCTAAATTGTGCAAATGAACAATATGTTGCTTTTTTACACGGAAGGCCTATTTTACAAACTTACATAAAATTATTTGAAGTATGATAGTTTCCTATAGATTGGCTTAAGGGATCAAGACAGCTTTAGAAAGATATTGTTTGGCACAAAAGAAACATCATTAACAAGTTTGTAATTGCTTGAATTAACAATCTTTGCTCTGGTGTCCAAAAAGAACACTAGCAGAGGGAAATAACTTTACATTTTACAGTTTGTCTTTAGCGAAAACAAAATTCAGATTACAACTCAGATTTTCCTAAAATTTTATCAAGTAATCAAGAGCAGTTTCAATTTTGTCCATTTCGTTTAGGCAATTTTGTTGTTATCGAAGAATAATTTTAGTTATCGAAAAATTTTCAATAGAAAATTTCAGTTATCGAAAAATTTTCAGTAGAAAATTTTAATTATCGAAAAATTTTCAATGGAAAGTTTTAGTTATCGACAAATTTTCAATACAAAGTTTTAGTTATCAATAAATTTTCAATAGAAAGTTTTAGTTATCGACAAATTTTCAATAGAAAATTTTAGTTATCGAAAAATTTTCAATAGAAAATTTCAGTTAATGAAAAATTTTCAGTAGAAAATTTTAATTATCGAAAAATTTTCAATAGAAAGTTTTAGTTATCAATAAATTTTCAATAGAAAATTTTGTTATCGAAAAATTTTCAATAGAAAGTTTTAGTTATCGAAAAATTTTCAATAGAAAATTTCGGTTATCGAAAAATTTTCAATAGAAAATTTCGGTTATCGACAAATTTTCAATAGAAAGTTTTAGTTATCGACAAATTTTCAATAGAAAATTTCAGTTAACGAAAAATATTCAATAGAAAACTTTAGTTATCGAAAAATTTTCAGTAGAAAATTTTATTTATCGAAAAATCTTCAATAGAAAGTTTTAGTTATCGACAAATTTTCAATAGAAAATTTCAGTTATCGAAAAATATTCAATAGAAAATTTTAGTTACCGAAAAATATTCAACAGAAAATTTTAGTTATCGAAAAATTTTCAGTAGAAAATTTTAATTATCGATAAATTTTCAGTAGAAATTTTAATTATCGAAAAATTTTCAATAGAAAGTTTTAGTTATCGACAAATTTTCAATAGAAAATTTCGGTTATCGACAAATTTTCAATAGAAAGTTTTAGTTATCAATAAATTTTCAATAGAAAATTTTGTTATCGAAAAATTTTCAATAGAAAGTTTTCGTTAACGAAAAATTTTCAATAGAAAATTTTGTTATCGACAAATTTTCAATAGAAAGTTTTAGTTATGGATAAATTTTCAATAGAAAATTTTGTTATCGAAAAAGTTTCAATAGAAAATTTTAGTTATCGTTAAATTTTCAATAGAAAATTTTAGTTATCGTTAAAGTTTCAATAGAAAATTTTGTTATCGAAAATTTCGGTTATCGACAAATTTTCAATAGATAGTTTTAGTTATCGAAAAATTTTCAATAGAAAATTTTGTTATCGAAAAATTTTCAATAGAAAATTTTGTTATCGAAAAATTTTCAATAGAAAATTTTAGTTATCGAAAAATTTTCAATAGAAAATTTTAGTTATCGATAAATTTTCAATAGAAAATTTTAGTTATCGATAAATTTTCAATAGAAAATTTTAGTTATCGAAAAATATAATGCTCTGTAAAGTAAATTTTTGAAATGTCAATAATAACAAAAATCTTCTAGTGGAAGTTAGAGAATTATCATCTGTATCGAGAATGATCATCTGGCGGAAGCAATTGCAAGTAAGTGGTTGTGCTACACAGTTTTAATAACATTTCTGATGCTCTTTGAGGTTATTGGGTAACTTTTTCCCCATGCAGCTTTTAGTAAGGATCTGTCACCAAGCGATTAATATCATTAAGAAATAAAATTATTAAGAAATTATGTTGTACTAATTCCCAATCGTTGGCATCTTTCGGAAAGATCTGAATTTATTTTCCATAGACCCAGTATTATTCAGAATTTATTCTCATAAATTCAGAATTGCCTTAAGGTTATAGTCCTTATTTACTGCACGGCCTAATGTCAAAAATATCGAAAGCACTACAAATAGAATCGGAAATAATAGGAATCAGTTTACAAGTTCTTGATTGTCGTTTCTATTTTGTCTTGTCTTGTTTCTTCTGAGCACTTTTACGGAAACTTTCATGATTTGTCATTATTTATGACCCTTTTGTCCATCAATAGTTTTTGTATGAGAAAAACAGTTCTTCAAATCAAAAGTAAATAGACTTGAATGGATCCTCGCTGATATGCTTATCATTTCTAAAATATTTAAAAAATCATGGCATGAAAAAATTTCAATTTATTAGCCTCTTCTTCCTATCTTCGTTCATCAGTCCACAGTTTTCTTAGTAATGGTATTTCAAGTACCCTGCCACTCTCTTTATTTTCAGAAATTAAGGGGACATAAATCTATTTTTTATACAAAATGTGAGACAATAAAACACCTTGATGCTGTGGTCACATAAACTGGAAGTGTATTTCAAAGGACTAATCTCAGTTTATGGATCGGGTTTTTATGTTTCTAGGTGTCGATGGCCTGCTATAGACAGTGTAAGAACAGGTTGGCTGCTGATGGGCTTTGATAAGGCCAGTGTTTAGTTTAAGGTTATTTTATTAAATTACAATATAATTACAAATTATATTTAATTATATACGAGCTGAGTTAACTTCGACCATGTGTGCTCGGTGTAGTGTCACAGACCAGAGTCTCTGGTGGGAATCGAACCCACCACCCTCACGCTAATAGTCTAGCACACTACCCACTAGACTATCAGAGCACTCCAGTTTAAGGTTAATTATTGGATTTATTACGGGGCACTGCGAGATTAGATCGCTAACAAGGATCTGGAACAAATCCCAGCCGGAATAATACAGAGTATTTTGCGATAAGGAGGAAGTGGAGACTATCACACGTCCTCTGTAACTGTCCAGCCCTTAGTAGGTTCAGGTTGAAGATCCTTCGCAGGGGCTACTTTGAGGATTTGAATTTTGTATCAAGAGACGACATCAAGGCTCTCCATAGATTTATTATTAGTTTGAGCTGGTTGAGGAGTGGTAGGGCTTCAATAGTGTAGTCGCGCTCTCTTGTATGTGATTTGGTCTGCTTTTTCCCTATCCCGTCTATTATTCTCTCCCCTTAAGGACGTCTGAACAATGGGTCAACTTGACCTCCGGGTACTGTACTTCTCTCAATTGACGAGTACACGTCCTCTAACCTAAACATAAATTTCTGTTTATAAACAAACCTCCATTCTACGATCCTACCTAGTGGTAGTTAGTGGCTTTTGCCTACGCAAACTTTTTTTCTGCAACTTATGTAAGAAATAATTGTTAAACATCTTCTTTTCCTTCCACTAATAGCCCTTATTGACGCTGTCAATAGGTATGTCGTAAATTCTTAACATAACGTCTCTATTAAAAATAGTGTTTGTTGTTGTAAATCTTAAATTAAATTTTGGTTTCTCTCATTGCAAAGATTAAATAGGTTCAGCCCACATGATTTTTGATTACATTGTTCACTACATGCTTACAAATAGAACGCAAACATATTATTCTTCCCTTTTTTTGGGTTTGAATGTCCTTTTTCTGATTTTATTTTAAGCCAACGAACCTTGCACAAGGCAATGTATGATTTTCATTTAAAATAACATCGAGTTGTTTTTAGTCTTGAGACATAATCTTTGCTTTACATATTGTTTGTATCCTTGTTGTTGTTGTAAATGTTTTTGATAGTTTTTCAAAGGATTTAATATGTATATTCCGCCCATTAGTTGTTGTTGTTGTCATTGTCTATTATGGCATAAACATGATAGCAAAACAGGCCTCATCTGCTCATAAATGACTGTGTGTTAAATATTATTTAATTTAAATATGGCCACCATGTGTATGTGTGTATGTATGTATGTATGTATATATGTGTGCGAATGAATGTGAGTGTGTGCCTGTGTGTGCAAGTATGTAAAACTATTAAGATTTTTGTTGTTGCTAGCCGAAGAAGAAGAAATAGACAACAGAACGAAAGCCTTTTTTAGTGTTTGTTGCCTCTAAATTGGGTAATTGCCACTTGACTTGACTTCATAAAACATGTGTCAGCGAATCTTAAATGGAGCTTATAAAACTATTAAAACTAATATATGCATGCTCTTAAGGCTAGAAAAGAATCTCAAAAATCCTTACACACAATACCAGAATACATAGAACACTCTATAGAATGCCTAGCTATTGTCATAAAATCAAATAGAAAAATATTCTCATGTACACCACAGTGAAAAACTATTACCGGCTTGGATTTGAGCACAAAAACCTCTATTTTAGTGAAATAAATTATTCAGTTTCTATTGTTAACCCATTAAAATCTTAAAATTCAATTAATTCTTTTAAACTTCATGTGGCTTTTTCAGTCGATTTTCTGTTCCTCTGTGTAATAAAAAAATTTTGTAGTCAATAGGTACAAACAAGTGTTTCTCAAAAGACTGAGAAGAAAGCGATATACACCACGGTTTGTAAAGGGTGATTTTTTAGCTATTATCTTTTTGGCAACACTGGTTTAAACAGCTCACGCACGTTTCGTGTTTTGTTTCACTGTCAAACATCTTCAGTTTGGTCTATAATTTAACCATGAATCGTCTTACAAACGAACAACGCTTGCAAATCATTGAATTTATTCGTGAGATACCGGCCGAAATGTTGGAAAGAGTATGCCAAAATTGGACTAAGCGGATGGACCATTTGAGGCGCAGTCGCGGTCAACATTTGCATGAAATAATCTTCAAACATTAAATTATATGGACCGTACTATCGATTCAAATAAAAATTTCATGCATTTTTCTGAATTTTATGTGTTTTTTTTGAAAAATTTTGCTATAGCTCTTAAAAAATCACCCCTTATATCCTTCACGTTATCAACTGATGAAAATGATCAAACAATCAAATATCTGTCAAAATAATTAAACACCAGGAGAGAGTGTCAAATTGATTGCCTTTTAAAGGATAGTTAGGTTAGGTTAGGTGGTGGATCCTCTTGAAGGAAAAGGTCCCATTTAGGCACACTCTGATACCACAATTCATTCTACCCGAGTGTCAATAATTCCCTATAGAAAGCCATCCCAAGTCCAAAATAAATCTTGCTATTGCAGCATATTAGAGAGCTCGTTCAAAGATTTCAGAAAATAAGAGATCAGAAACTTCTGCTTCTTTATGATAAGAGCAGGGCACTGACACATGAGGCGTCAGACCCACAGGTCCTGCAGATGTCGTTATTAGGAATGCCAAGTCTTTCGGCATACCTACCAAAAGGACAGTAGCCCATAAGAATCGCTATTGGGTAATGAATGTTCATGTTATTTAAGGGCAGAAATGAATGCAGCAGAGTCTAGCAATAATGCACGTACCTTCCTGCCGCTAATGAGATTGAGACTCCCCGTAAAACGAGTGGGCAATATCCATATTAAGCACGGCAATCGGAATACCTGAGTCTACTTTATTTTAAACAGAAGAACCGTAGCATATGTACCGCACGGGAACGTCTATACTTTCACAAAGTCGAAACTAAAAGCAAAATGTCTCTATTAAAGAGCCAAGTTACGAAAATTACGAGAAGTCCAATTATAAGGGTTAATTTTTTAAGAGCTATAGGAAAAATTTTCAAAAAAAAAACACATAAAATTCAGAAAAATGCATGAAATCTTTATTTGAATCGATAGTACGATCCATATAATTTAATGTTTGAAGATTATTTCATGCAAATGTTGACCGCGACTGCGACTCAAATGGTCCGTCCGCTTGGTCCAATTTTGGCATACTCTTTCCAACATTTCGGCCGGTATCTCACGAATAAATGCTTCAATGTTGTCTTCCAATGCGTCAATTGAAGCAGGCTTGTCTGTATAGACATGAGCTTTAACATAGCCCCACAAAAAATAGTGTAAAGGCGTTAAATCGCACGATCTAGGCGGCCAATTGACCGGTCCCGAACGTGAAATAAAATGTTCACCGAATTCGCCTCTCAATAAGTCCATTGTTAAGCGTGCTGTGTGGCATGTGGCACTGTCTTGTTGAAACCACATGTCATGCAAGTCAAGCTCTTGCATTTTGGGCAAAAAAAAAGTTGGATATCATCTCACGGTAGCGCTCAGCATTCACAGTTACGTTACGATTCGCAGCATCTTTGAAGAAGTACGGTCCAATGATGCCAAATTCAATGATTTGCAAGCGTTGTTCGTTTGTAAGACGATTCATGGTTAAATTATAGACCAAACTGAAGATGTTTGACAGTGAAACAAAACACGAAACGTGCGTGAGCTGTTTAAACCAGTGTTGCCAAAAAGATAATAGCTAAAAAATCACAGTTTAATTTAAAATTTTGATACGCTTTTATTGTTTCAAAAACTTAAATGACTGGGATGATAAAGATGTGATACATGATAGAGTACAAGGATATTAAAAAAATTGAGGTCAGACGTTGTTCGAGAATTACAAAAAATGTGAGGACAATTACTAAATAAAGAAAATTTCGTGTCCTGAACACACCTCGCATGTTCTTTGCAACAGCGTTATCTTCATAAAGGATTAAGATTTGAAAACAATCAAAAACAAAATTTCTTGCCTTCAAATGTCTACAAGCCTTAAGAAACTTCTTGCCAACAATACCAGTCATTGTTCAAAGGGACATGATAATAATAAACAACAATCCAGTGTGACAACAAGTGACAACAGCCGACATGAGTGGCTGGCTAATCAGTTTGCCAGTGTGTCAGCCTGTAAATCTACTGTAAAGCATTCAAAATTTATATCGTAACCATAAATGTGTGTGTGCGTGTGTGTGTGTATAGAACAGTTATGAATAATTAAAGAAACATGTCACATCTCCCATCAATTATGCCAACAATAACAACAACAACAGCAACAACAACAGCAGTTCATCGTGTATATTTTGAACAGAACAGAACGATGTTTTTCATCTTTTTCGTTTTTCTTGTTTGTTTCTTTCTGACCAAAAATAATCATCTTTTGCCAACCGCAAAACATCTTTAAACCATTATCTTAGTCTTTAACATTGTTGTTGTAAGATTCTACCACAAAAACATGTCTTAATTTGCTGTGATACCAACCGTCACTCTCACTCTCACTCTCACCACCACCAACCACCGCCCTCCTTACCACCATCACTGTCATTGTATGGCGTTATTCTAATCGTAATGGAAGAATGGAAGAAAGCAAGAAAATGTTGTTCCTGACTTAATTTGAAAATAAATGCTCAGGAATATTTCATTCACAAATAAAAATTTATCCTTTTATGACTGTAACAAAATTAGTCCTTAATTACGGGCATTAATTATTTAGAAACATGCTAAAGGATGGAATTTTTTCAAACAAAACATACTGACAGACGGACGGACGCACAGTCATTTGCATAATTATGTTGACAATAAAATTATAATTACCTTTTGAATGGAACAATGGAACAGCAACAACTATAACAACACAAACGATTTTAATTCCAATGAAGCCCACAAAACAAAAGAACAGTAAAAGGAACTCCAGTAGTATGTTTATGGGGTTTCGCGATCAATTTTTCCATACAAATTTGGGAGCATTCTAATACTTTTTTGTATGGCGTTTCGGGGCCACTTTTTCCATACAAATTTGGGATCACGCTAATACTTTTTTGTATGGGGTTTCGCGACCACTTTTTCTATACCAATTTGGGATCATCCCTTTAATTTTTATTTATTTTTTTCAGTTTAATTTTAAGTTTGTACCATGTATTGTGAAAGGGTAATGCTTTTTAATGTGTGTGTGTGATTAATCCTAATATATATTATAAATCTTTCTGTAAGTCTGTTTTTTTGTTTGTTTGTTTGTTTGTTTGTTGGTTTGTTTGTTAGCCAATCACGCCTGGACCGATTTTCTTGAAATTTGGGATATAGATCGAGTCATTGCCGGTGCAGGTTATAGGCTATAAATCTTTTCAAAATTTTGACCAAAAGGGGGAAAAAAATGGGACAAAGGGAGAAAAAATGGGCAAAAATTAGTACTTTTATCCATAAAATCTATATTTTATCTGTTTTATAGGTAATTTTTTACAATTTAGCTTGGTTAAGTTTCCCAAATAGCTATTGGAGGTGTTCCGTTTCAAAAGTTGAACCAAAAGGGGTCCAAAAAGGGGGAAAGGGGCCAAAAACGGGCAAATTGAGTGTATAGCCAATCACGCCTGAACGCCTGGACCGATTTTCTTGAAATTTGGGATATAGATCGAGCCATTGCCGGTGCAGGTTATAGGCTATAAATCTTTTCAAAATTTTGACCCAAAGGGGGAAAAAATGGGTCAAAGGGGAGAAAAAATGGGCAAAAATGAGTACTTTATGCATAAATGCTGTATTTTATCTGTTTTAAAGGTATTTTTTTACGATTTAACTTGGTTAGGTTTCCCAAATAGCTATTGGAGGTGTTCCGTTTCAAAAGTTGAACCAAAAGGGGTCCAAAAATGGAGAAAGGTGCGAAAAACGGGCAAATTGAGTGCATTTATATTTAGGACTTAGAGTATTCAAAAAACTGGGTTGTTTGTTAAACCGGTTTCTGAATAATTTGAAAAATTGCATTTTTTAAGAAACCGGTTTCAAAACCGCTTTCAAAACCGATAAACCGGTTTTTTATTTATTGTTATTTTTAATGCAAAAATTACCCAATAATTTTTTTTAATTTTTTAAACTAATCCAAACTACATAACCCGCGCAACGCCGGGTACAATCTGCTAGTGTTGAAATAAAAAACTGTTTAATTAGTTTTTTTTTTTTTTTATACCTATACGCTTTACATATAGATGTGATTAATGTTGAAATAAGAAATGTTTAATTTGTTTTATTTTTTATAAAAGTGCATTTATTAAAACTTAAAAGACATATTTACACAGTTTATTCAATGCAAAACGCATATCGAGTTACATACTGTCTGGCACGTGTAAACAAAAAAAATATTTCATATATTTTTCATTATGATATTTGATCTGCTGAATTCTCACGCTCATTTGCCAGGTGTGATTAATGTTGAAATAAAAAAATGTTTAATTTGTTTTATTTTTTATATTAATATTTTTATTAGAGAAAAATAAAAAAATATTATTCTAAAACTTATACTAAATACATTTCTTATAATTATTATTAAATTTGATTAAAAGTACTGTTTTTATTAATTCATATTATTTTATACGAAAATATTATTAGATATTTCTTTTTTTCAGTTTTTACAGATTCAAATTTAAAAATACGTTTATAAAGATTAAAAAGCTTAAGTGCTAACAAGTATTGTGTATAAAATGTTTGACATCGACAAATGTTGAAAGATTGTGAATAAGTATTTTCACAGTTAGATCTATGTATGATATTATTAACACATATAAATGGATAATTTACATAATTACAAATTCTAAATTCATTTATAAGTTTCATAAATAAATCTATATGTTCTTTATCAATCTGATTACTATGTTTTATTAATAGTTCTTCCAATTCAGCTGATAAGATCATTTTTGAGTTAAAATTTTTGTTACACTTTATGTATACTGTATGAAGAGTAAATAAATTAATTCAGAGGTTTTATTGCTTAACAATATTTTTTCTTTTTAACAAAATTTCTAAGTAAAATTACATTCTTTTCATCACATGATTTTTTAATGTAAACTTTTAATAAAAACGTTTCATATTACAGTTTTTGTTTTAAGTATAAAGAATTTTGGATGTGGTTTTGTTTATTTAATATTTATTTTTTTGTATGATTTAATGTTGAAGAAACAGAAATATAATTGTACGTGTTGTTGTTTTTGTTTTAATTGTTGTTGTTTAGATAGATCTTCTGGGTTTTGGTAGGGATGTGTGTGTGTGCTAAAATTTGGGAGCATGCATAGCTGTAAAAGAAATAAATAGTTGTAAAATTGTGTATGATCGACCTATTGTATACGCTTTGCATATAGGTGTGATTAATGTTTAAATAAAAAAATGTTTAATTTGTTCTATTTTTTATAAAAGTGCATTTATTAAAAATTAATAAACATATTACCACTGTTTATTCAATGCAAAACGCATACCGAGTTACATACTGACTGGCGCGTGTAAACAAAAAAAATATTTCATATATTTTTCATTGCGATATTTGATCTGCTGAATTCTCACGCTTTGGTCAGGTGTGATTAATGTTGAAATAAAAAAATGTTTAATTTGTTTTATTTTTTATATAAATTTGGGAACATGCATAGCCGTAAAAGACTGTATTCTTTATTTTATTTTTTTATATGTTTTTTTATTTTTGTATTATAAAAGAACATTTATTCAATGTTAAACGCATATCGAGTTACATACTGTCTAGCGCGTGTAGATCAAAATATATAATATATTTTTCATTATGATATTGAAATGAATCTGATAAATTCAAAGCATTTTTAAATCACATAAATAAAGTCAGTCAGAAATTCAATATCAGATTTCCGATACATTTCGCAATATAAAGTAGTTAATCATAATTCTAACATAATTTTAATAATAATTAATATCAATATTTTTCCAAATAATTAATCAGCATTTACACATAATTAAAATCATATCACTTAAATTATGAATACACGTGTATATAAGAAAATGTAAAATATGAAATGTAATTTAAAGCTAAATAATCAGAAATTGTATTTTAAATATAGTTTTTTCATTAGGAATTTAAAAAATAAATTTATATAAATAGAGTGTGTTAGAGTATTAACTTTTCATTTTCAAATTATAATTGAAACATAAAAAATACGTAAGGAAATGTCGTTACATTTATTTAGTGCTGATGATGAGGAAACCCAATGGTTTCCATCACCACCACCAGCACCTTCAACATCATCATCGACAACACCACCGCCACTATCAATCACACCGGCAACTGGAGCAAAGGAGAGGTTTTCCGCTCTAATGTCTAGACGTTTAAACGAAATCGAGAGGATACAGAGGAAATACACCTCATATATCGCTAAACAGAAGGCGATAGATGAGAAGCTCAAAAAACTATAACAAAAGAAGGAGGAGATAGAGACAAAATTGCTGCAGTTTTTAGAAACGCAGGAAGAAAAGAATCGTATTGCCGATTCTCCGTTGGAGATCCTTCACAAAAGTCGTTACAAATGTGAAATTTGTTTCAACTATTTACATGGAAAGGATCTCGTATTCCTCGGCTGTACACATTACTTATGCCTTGATTGTCTAAGAAGGTGGAACAAACTATCGTGTCCTCACTGTCGACAAGAAATTAACAACGTACATATCATAAAAAAGGTGGGGGATTGTTATGTTATAGATAAAGTTCCCCCGCCTAATATATTGTGCCCTATGCTAATTGATCTCACTTCCCATTATACTATGGAAAGTGATGATGACAATAATGATGATTTATAATAAACAAATTATATTTTTTCAAATTTAAGAATATCTTTATAAAAACTATACATATTTAATAAATAATGAATATTAAAAAAATTTTGTTTTTATTATTTTGAAAATATTGTTAGGTATTTATTTTTTCAGATTTTTTCAGATTCAAATTTAAAAATACGTTTATAAAGATTAAAAAGCTTAAGTGTTAGTAAGTATTGTGTATAAAATGTTTGACATCGACAAATGTTGAAGGATTGTGTATAAGTATTTTCACAGTTAGATCTATGTATGATATTATCAACACATATTACATAATTACATATTCTAAATTCATTTATTTTTGTATACCTATACGCTTTGCATATATGTAGGTGTGATTAATGTTTAAATAAAAAACTGTTTAATTGGTTTTTTTTTTTTTTTTGTTATAAAAGTACATTTATTAAAAATTAAAGAACATATTACCACAGTTTATGCAATGCAAATCGCATATCAAGTTACATACTGTCAGGCGCGTGTAAACAAAAAAAATATTTTATATATTTTTCATTGCGATATTTGATCTGCTGAATTCTCACGCTTTGGCCAGGTGTGATTAATGTTGAAATGAAAAATGTTTAATTTGTTTTATTTTTCATATAAATTTGGGAACATGTATAGCCGTAAAAGACTGTATTCTTTATTTTATTTTTTTATATGTTTTTTTTTTTTTTTTTGTTATAAAAGTACATTTATTAAAAATTAAAGAACATATTACCACAGTTTATGCAATGCAAATCGCATATCAAGTTACATACTGTCAGGCGCGTGTAAACAAAAAAAATATTTTATATATTTTTCATTGCGATATTTGATCTGCTGAATTCTCACGCTTTGGCCAGGTGTGATTAATGTTGAAATGAAAAATGTTTAATTTGTTTTATTTTTCATATAAATTTGGGAACATGTATAGCCGTAAAAGACTGTATTCTTTATTTTATTTTTTTATATGATTTTTTTATTTTTGTATTATAAAAGTACATTTATTAAAAATTAAAAACATTTTCATACAGTTTTAAACAAATTATATTTTTTCAAATTTAAAAATATGTTTATAAAAACTATACATATTTAATAAATAATGAATATTAAAAAAAATTTGTTTTTATTATTTTGAAAATATTATTAGGTATTTATTTTTTCAGATTTTTGCAGATTCAAATTTAAAAATACGTTTATAAAGATTAAAAAGCTTAAGTGTTAATAAGTATTGTGTATAAAATGTTTGACATCGACAAATGTTGAAAGATTGTGAATAAGTATTTTCACAGTTAGATCTATGTATGATATTATCAACACATATTACATAATTACATATTCTAAATTCATTTATAAGTTTCATATATAGATCTATATGTTCTTTTATCAATCTGATTACTATATTTTATTAATAGTTCTTCCAATTCAGCTGATAACATCATTTTTGAGTTAAACTTTTTGTTACACTTTATGTATACTGGATAAGGAGTAAGGAACAACTTAAAATAAAATTAACAAATTCAGAGGTTTTATTGCTTAACAATGTGTTCTCTTTTTAACAAAATTTCTAAGTAAAATTACATTCTTTTCAGCACATGTGTGATTAAAATTATTATAATTTTCACAAATCTTTATATTTGAATTATATTTATACAAAATTACAGTTAGATTACAATTATGTAAGTTGAACAGCTGCATATGAGGACATAAGAAAAAGTTATGATTATATTATATATTAAACCCAACCCCCTCTACTAGTCCTTTACAGATATCATCTTCAACACTATTATAATTGGAAGAAGGAATGATTTGTTTATCTTTCTTTATTTCTTTTAGCTGAATTGTTAATCGTCTCAAAACTAATTTTATCATCTTGAAATGATTCGTCTATATGATTATCATTTATTAGTGAATACTTATTTATTTTATTCTTATTGCTGCTTTCAAGTTTTTCAATTATATGATTTTAAGTTTTTGTTATAGATTAAAATGTATCTTCTAATATATTTACCCTATCCATATTACATATTAATCTGGTTTTTACAATATCCTCTAATAAGTTATTATTATTATTATTCATATTTATTTATCTGTAATGACCTGCTTACAATCTGCTTATGATCTGCTCACGATCTGCTTATAATCTGCTCACGATCTGCTCACTATCAGCTCACGATCTGGTCACTATCAGCTCACGATCTGGTCACTATCAGCACACGATCTGGTCACTATCTGCTTATGATCTGCTCACGATCTGGTAACTAACAGCTTTATATCTGATCACGATCTGCTTATTATTCATTTTGTCTTTTATTTAAAACCTATCTTATAACTGTATAAAATTATCAAATCCCTTTCGATATATTCCTTTATTCAATTCATCATCTTTACTAACAACTAGAAATCTACAGTGCTAATCAAAAAATAGATTCACTTGCTCTCCGAAAGGTTTACTATATCTGAATCTCTTATGCAAAGGAGTATATGTAAAAAAGTAACTGCACTTTGTATACTGACCTCTTATGAAAATTTGAAAAATTTGAAGTAACACTCTTCTTTAATTAATTGCAAGTATAGATTTGGTTGTGAGGTTAGATCATGATAAATCTATTTTATTGAACAGCACTGTATATTTATCTTTCCAACATCTATTACATATATCTTCAAATTGATTAAATAACATCTAACCAATAACATAATCATTATATATATATATATATATATATATATATATATCATCATTCATATCATCATTCATATCATCATTCATATATCATTTTGTCTTACTTAAAAATCACAATCATATTTGCATTGGCACGTATTAAATGTTTAGATATTTTAGTATACTAAATATAAAATTTAAATGAAATAAAGAAATAAAAAATAGTTTTATTTTAATTTGTAAGGGGTAAAGTGGGAAGAATGATTTTTATTATATATTTTTTATACCGTTAAGTTCATATCGGATTTCTTCAAAGAGATAACGCATACAGTTGTTAAGAAGTTTTAGCAAACAATTTGATGGGAAAATAATTTTGCTGAATCAGCGTCTGCATGCTCGCGCATGTTAATGCAACGTGACATATACACCTGTATCGGCTCCAATTCTAGCAATTTGATTATCCTGGAATGCAATGTTGAAAACAATAATATTTTTTTTTATCAAATATAAGAATTGTTGAAAATTAGTATAAAAAGGGAGTATGTAAACATATAGGTATACAATAGTAAAAAAATGGATTGCAATGATGGTAATTGCCTCTGCCAGCTGAAACTCAGGTCGCAGTTTCAGCTTTGGATGGACGAAGCCTTTGAGGAAGAACTTCTGAGGGCGTCAACGTTGTTCGCGACGAAGAAATTAAGCAAGAACTTCAAACCGTTGTTTGAAATACTTGTAAAGGAGTATTTGACAATGAATTCAAACAGATTAGAATGGAGAGGAGATCGTTGGATTGACGTCTTCCTTGATGACGATGTAACGTGTTGTGGAACGGTTACAATCGAGGAGGACGGGGTCGTCTTCAATGATGAGAAATATTTCATCTTGTATAAAACCTTTACACAATCTGATATTGAATAAAAAAATAAAAAAAAAATAAATAAAATTTTCTTTTGTTTTTATTTACATATACTTAGGAAATTTCTTTTTTTCAGATATTTTTCAGGAAATAAAAATAAAAGAAAATTTTATTTATTTTTTTTTTATTTTTTTATTCAATATCAGATTGTGTAAAGGTTTTATACAAGATGAAATATTTCTCATCATTGAAGACGACCCCGTCCTCCTCGATTGTAACCGTTCCACAACACGTTACATCGTCATCAAGGAAGACGTCAATCCAACGATCTCCTCTCCATTCTAATCTGTTTGAATTCATTGTCAAATACTCCTTTACAAGTATTTCAAACAACGGTTTGAAGTTCTTGCTTAATTTCTTCGTCGCGAACAACGTTGACGCCCTCAGAAGTTCTTCCTCAAAGGCTTCGTCCATCCAAAGCTGAAACTGCGACCTGAGTTTCAGCTGGCAGAGGCAATTACCATCATTGCAATCCATTTTTTTACTATTGTATACCTATATGTTTACATACTCCCTTTTTATACTAATTTTCAACAATTCTTATATTTGATAAAAAAAAATATTATTGTTTTCAACATTGCATTCCAGGATAATCAAATTGCTAGAATTGGAGCCGATACAGGTGTATATGTCACGTTGCATTAACATGCGCGAGCATGCAGACGCTGATTCAGCAAAATTATTTTCCCATCAAATTGTTTGCTAAAACTTCTTAACAACTGTATGCGTTATCTCTTTGAAGAAATCCGATATGAACTTAACGGTATAAAAAATATATAATAAAAATCATTCTTCCCACTTTACCCCTTACAAATTAAAATAAAACTATTTTTTATTTCTTTATTTCATTTAAATTTTATATTTAGTATACTAAAATATCTAAACATTTAATACGTGCCAATGCAAATATGATTGTGATTTTTAAGTAAGACAAAATGATATATGAATGATGATATGAATGATGATATGAATGATGATATATATATATATATATATATATATATATATAATGATTATGTTATTGGTTAGATGTTATTTAATCAATTTGAAGATATATGTAATAGATGTTGGAAAGATAAATATACAGTGCTGTTCAATAAAATAGATTTATCATGATCTAACCTCACAACCAAATCTATACTTGCAATTAATTAAAGAAGAGTGTTACTTCAAATTTTTCAAATTTTCATAAGAGGTCAGTATACAAAGTGCAGTTACTTTTTTACATATACTCCTTTGCATAAGAGATTCAGATATAGTAAACCTTTCGGAGAGCAAGTGAATCTATTTTTTGATTAGCACTGTAGATTTCTAGTTGTTAGTAAAGATGATGAATTGAATAAAGGAATATATCGAAAGGGATTTGATAATTTTATACAGTTATAAGATAGGTTTTAAATAAAAGACAAAATGAATAATAAGCAGATCGTGATCAGATATAAAGCTGTTAGTTACCAGATCGTGAGCAGATCATAAGCAGATAGTGACCAGATCGTGTGCTGATAGTGACCAGATCGTGAGCTGATAGTGACCAGATCGTGAGCTGATAGTGAGCAGATCGTGAGCAGATTATAAGCAGATCGTGAGCAGATCATAAGCAGATTGTAAGCAGGTCATTACAGATAAATAAATATGAATAATAATAATAATAACTTATTAGAGGATATTGTAAAAACCAGATTAATATGTAATATGGATAGGGTAAATATATTAGAAGATACATTTTAATCTATAACAAAAACTTAAAATCATATAATTGAAAAACTTGAAAGCAGCAATAAGAATAAAATAAATAAGTATTCACTAATAAATGATAATCATATAGACGAATCATTTCAAGATGATAAAATTAGTTTTGAGACGATTAACAATTCAGCTAAAAGAAATAAAGAAAGATAAACAAATCATTCCTTCTTCCAATTATAATAGTGTTGAAGATGATATCTGTAAAGGACTAGTAGAGGGGGTTGGGTTTAATATATAATATAATCATAACTTTTTCTTATGTCCTCATATGCAGCTGTTCAACTTACATAATTGTAATCTAACTGTAATTTTGTATAAATATAATTCAAATATAAAGATTTGTGAAAATTATAATAATTTTAATCACACATGTGCTGAAAAGAATGTAATTTTACTTAGAAATTTTGTTAAAAAGAGAACACATTGTTAAGCAATAAAACCTCTGAATTTGTTAATTTTATTTTAAGTTGTTCCTTACTCCTTATCCAGTATACATAAAGTGTAACAAAAAGTTTAACTCAAAAATGATGTTATCAGCTGAATTGGAAGAACTATTAATAAAATATAGTAATCAGATTGATAAAAGAACATATAGATCTATATATGAAACTTATAAATGAATTTAGAATATGTAATTATGTAATATGTGTTGATAATATCATACATAGATCTAACTGTGAAAATACTTATTCACAATCTTTCAACATTTGTCGATGTCAAACATTTTATACACAATACTTATTAACACTTAAGCTTTTTAATCTTTATAAACGTATTTTTAAATTTGAATCTGCAAAAATCTGAAAAAATAAATACCTAATAATATTTTCAAAATAATAAAAACAAATTTTTTTTAATATTCATTATTTATTAAATATGTATAGTTTTTATAAACATATTTTTAAATTTGAAAAAATATAATTTGTTTAAAACTGTATGAAAATGTTTTTAATTTTTAATAAATGTACTTTTATAATACAAAAATAAAAAAATCATATAAAAAAATAAAATAAAGAATACAGTCTTTTACGGCTATACATGTTCCCAAATTTATATGAAAAATAAAACAAATTAAACATTTTTCATTTCAACATTAATCACACCTGGCCAAAGCGTGAGAATTCAGCAGATCAAATATCGCAATGAAAAATATATAAAATATTTTTTTTGTTTACACGCGCCTGACAGTATGTAACTTGATATGCGATTTGCATTGCATAAACTGTGGTAATATGTTCTTTAATTTTTAATAAATGTACTTTTATAACAAAAAAAAAAAAAAAAACATATAAAAAAATAAAATAAAGAATACAGTCTTTTACGGCTATACATGTTCCCAAATTTATATGAAAAATAAAACAAATTAAACATTTTTCATTTCAACATTAATCACACCTGGCCAAAGCGTGAGAATTCAGCAGATCAAATATCGCAATGAAAAATATATAAAATATTTTTTTTGTTTACACGCGCCTGACAGTATGTAACTTGATATGCGATTTGCATTGCATAAACTGTGGTAATATGTTCTTTAATTTTTAATAAATGTACTTTTATAACAAAAAAAAAAAAAAAACCAATTAAACAGTTTTTTATTTAAACATTAATCACACCTACATATATGCAAAGCGTATAGGTATACAAAAATAAATGAATTTAGAATATGTAATTATGTAATATGTGTTGATAATATCATACATAGATCTAACTGTGAAAATACTTATACACAATCCTTCAACATTTGTCGATGTCAAACATTTTATACACAATACTTACTAACACTTAAGCTTTTTAATCTTTATAAACGTATTTTTAAATTTGAATCTGAAAAAATCTGAAAAAATAAATACCTAACAATATTTTCAAAATAATAAAAACAAAATTTTTTTAATATTCATTATTTATTAAATATGTATAGTTTTTATAAAGATATTCTTAAATTTGAAAAAATATAATTTGTTTATTATAAATCATCATTATTGTCATCATCACTTTCCATAGTATAATGGGAAGTGAGATCAATTAGCATAGGGCACAATATATTAGGCGGGGGAACTTTATCTATAACATAACAATCCCCCACCTTTTTTATGATATGTACGTTGTTAATTTCTTGTCGACAGTGAGGACACGATAGTTTGTTCCACCTTCTTAGACAATCAAGGCATAAGTAATGTGTACAGCCGAGGAATACGAGATCCTTTCCATGTAAATAGTTGAAACAAATTTCACATTTGTAACGACTTTTGTGAAGGATCTCCAACGGAGAATCGGCAATACGATTCTTTTCTTCCTGCGTTTCTAAAAACTGCAGCAATTTTGTCTCTATCTCCTCCTTCTTTTGTTATAGTTTTTTGAGCTTCTCATCTATCGCCTTCTGTTTAGCGATATATGAGGTGTATTTCCTCTGTATCCTCTCGATTTCGTTTAAACGTCTAGACATTAGAGCGGAAAACCTCTCCTTTGCTCCAGTTGCCGGTGTGATTGATAGTGGCGGTGGTGTTGTCGATGATGATGTTGAAGGTGCTGGTGGTGGTGATGGAAACCATTGGGTTTCCTCATCATCAGCACTAAATAAATGTAACGACATTTCCTTACGTATTTTTTATGTTTCAATTATAATTTGAAAATGAAAAGTTAATACTCTAACACACTCTATTTATATAAATTTATTTTTTAAATTCCTAATGAAAAAACTATATTTAAAATACAATTTCTGATTATTTAGCTTTAAATTACATTTCATATTTTACATTTTCTTATATACACGTGTATTCATAATTTAAGTGATATGATTTTAATTATGTGTAAATGCTGATTAATTATTTGGAAAAATATTGATATTAATTATTATTAAAATTATGTTAGAATTATGATTAACTACTTTATATTGCGAAATGTATCGGAAATCTGATATTGAATTTCTGACTGACTTTATTTATGTGATTTAAAAATGCTTTGAATTTATCAGATTCATTTCAATATCATAATGAAAAATATATTATATATTTTGATCTACACGCGCTAGACAGTATGTAACTCGATATGCGTTTAACATTGAATAAATGTTCTTTTATAATACAAAAATAAAAAAACATATAAAAAAATAAAATAAAGAATACAGTCTTTTACGGCTATGCATGTTCCCAAATTTATATAAAAAATAAAACAAATTAAACATTTTTTTATTTCAACATTAATCACACCTGACCAAAGCGTGAGAATTCAGCAGATCAAATATCGCAATGAAAAATATATGAAATATTTTTTTTGTTTACACGCGCCAGTCAGTATGTAACTCGGTATGCGTTTTGCATTGAATAAACAGTGGTAATATGTTTATTAATTTTTAATAAATGCACTTTTATAAAAAATAGAACAAATTAAACATTTTTTTATTTAAACATTAATCACACCTATATGCAAAGCGTATACAATAGGTCGATCATACACAATTTTACAACTATTTATTTCTTTTACAGCTATGCATGCTCCCAAATTTTAGCACACACACACATCCCTACCAAAACCCAGAAGATCTATCTAAACAACAACAATTAAAACAAAAACAACAACACGTACAATTATATTTCTGTTTCTTCAACATTAAATCATACAAAAAAATAAATATTAAATAAACAAAACCACATCCAAAATTCTTTATACTTAAAACAAAAACTGTAATATGAAACGTTTTTATTAAAAGTTTACATTAAAAAATCATGTGATGAAAAGAATGTAATTTTACTTAGAAATTTTGTTAAAAAGAAAAAATATTGTTAAGCAATAAAACCTCTGAATTAATTTATTTACTCTTCATACAGTATACATAAAGTGTAACAAAAATTTTAACTCAAAAATGATCTTATCAGCTGAATTGGAAGAACTATTAATAAAACATAGTAATCAGATTGATAAAGAACATATAGATTTATTTATGAAACTTATAAATGAATTTAGAATTTGTAATTATGTAAATTATCCATTTATATGTGTTAATAATATCATACATAGATCTAACTGTGAAAATACTTATTCACAATCTTTCAACATTTGTCGATGTCAAACATTTTATACACAATACTTGTTAGCACTTAAGCTTTTTAATCTTTATAAACGTATTTTTAAATTTGAATCTGTAAAAACTGAAAAAAAGAAATATCTAATAATATTTTCGTATAAAATAATATGAATTAATAAAAACAGTACTTTTAATCAAATTTAATAATAATTATAAGAAATGTATTTAGTATAAGTTTTAGAATAATATTTTTTTATTTTTCTCTAATAAAAATATTAATATAAAAAATAAAACAAATTAAACATTTTTTTATTTCAACATTAATCACACCTGGCAAATGAGCGTGAGAATTCAGCAGATCAAATATCATAATGAAAAATATATGAAATATTTTTTTTGTTTACACGTGCCAGACAGTATGTAACTCGATATGCGTTTTGCATTGAATAAACTGTGTAAATATGTCTTTTAAGTTTTAATAAATGCACTTTTATAAAAAATAAAACAAATTAAACATTTCTTATTTCAACATTAATCACATCTATATGTAAAGCGTATAGGTATAAAAAAAAAAAAAAACTAATTAAACAGTTTTTTATTTCAACACTAGCAGATTGTACCCGGCGTTGCGCGGGTTATGTAGTTTGGATTAGTTTAAAAAATTAAAAAAAATTATTGGGTAATTTTTGCATTAAAAATAACAATAAATAAAAAACCGGTTTATCGGTTTTGAAAGCGGTTTTGAAACCGGTTTCTTAAAAAATGCAATTTTTCAAATTATTCAGAAACCGGTTTAACAAACAACCCAGTTTTTTGAATACTCTAAGTCCTAAATATAAATGCACTCAATTTGCCCGTTTTTCGCACCTTTCTCCATTTTTGGACCCCTTTTGGTTCAACTTTTGAAACGGAACACCTCCAATAGCTATTTGGGAAACCTAACCAAGTTAAATCGTAAAAAAATACCTTTAAAACAGATAAAATACAGCATTTATGCATAAAGTACTCATTTTTGCCCATTTTTTCTCCCCTTTGACCCATTTTTTCCCCCTTTGGGTCAAAATTTTGAAAAGATTTATAGCCTATAACCTGCACCGGCAATGGCTCGATCTATATCCCAAATTTCAAGAAAATCGGTCCAGGCGTTCAGGCGTGATTGGCTATACACTCAATTTGCCCGTTTTTGGCCCCTTTCCCCCTTTTTGGACCCCTTTTGGTTCAACTTTTGAAACGGAACACCTCCAATAGCTATTTGGGAAACTTAACCAAGCTAAATTGTAAAAAATTACCTATAAAACAGATAAAATATAGATTTTATGGATAAAAGTACTAATTTTTGCCCATTTTTTCTCCCTTTGTCCCATTTTTTTCCCCCTTTTGGTCAAAATTTTGAAAAGATTTATAGCCTATAACCTGCACCGGCAATGACTCGATCTATATCCCAAATTTCAAGAAAATCGGTCCAGGCGTGATTGGCTAACAAACAAACCAACAAACAAACAAACAAACAAACAAAAAAACAGACTTACAGAAAGATTTATAATATATATTAGGATTAATCACACACACACATTAAAAAGCATTACCCTTTCACAATACATGGTACAAACTTAAAATTAAACTGAAAAAAATAAATAAAAATTAAAGGGATGATCCCAAATTGGTATAGAAAAAGTGGTCGCGAAACCCCATACAAAAAAGTATTAGCGTGATCCCAAATTTGTATGGAAAAAGTGGCCCCGAAACGCCATACAAAAAAGTATTAGAATGCTCCCAAATTTGTATGGAAAAATTGATCGCGAAACCCCATAAACATACTACTAACTCCTTTGAATATTTTCCTTTACAGCGTAAATTCCGAAATACGGCTTCAAACATTTGCAGACAAAAATAACTTCTTATTACGACTACACCAACAATAATAATAATAACTGGACTCAAGTATTTTTTCTTACACATAGATTGGACACTTGTATACAAGAGAAGGCTTAACTTTAATTAGAAGCGAAATACCACAATTTCTTTTGGGACAATTTTGTGGCGGCAGACCAATTAACACGGCCAAAACGAATTAAGTTTTGATTTTTATTGTTGCAATGCTGCAGGAACAATAAAAAGATGGAACAATACAAGACATACACGAGACATATACCAGACAAACAGCCAATCTCAGGCTACTATGGGGGTCAGAAGGTGGCGGTCAGCTAAGCTGCTTATAAATATGCAAAATCGGCATATTCCAGGCATAACTCCAGGTTAGACCGTTTCGGAACGGAATGGATCGTGAAACTGGGAAGGTATCCTTATAGTTATTTTGATGCCTTGTGTGCAAGAACCAGCATTTAGGTTCGAAGCACAAACATTTTTCTTGAGTTTGTTTAGCATTTTCTAAGCCTCTGCCCTGGTGACCAGATCTGTAATCTCAGTATTCTTGACCGAATATTTATTCAATTGTTTGGGGAGCTGTGCGAATTTCAGATGTTGAATGTGACTATATTTCGCTCTGTGTTTAGGAAGGAAGTATATTTTTTTTATCCTCTCTTTGCCATTTTCTTCTTCTGATTTCCAGATCGATTTATTTTTCATTTGTAGTGGTAATTAATTGTGGATTTAGTTTCGTTTCCATTCCCAGTCTATAAGACTGCCAGACCGCTGTAGTGTCTTTCAGGCGGAGGTGGTGGCAATACAGGCTGCGGCGAGAATTATTGGGGACGGAAGGGTCTCCAAGCGTGACAATACTTTCGGACAGCCAGGCGGCTATCAAGGCTCTAAGTTCTAACGTAATGAACTCCAAGACGGTGTACGGCTGTCGCAGATATCTCGACAAAATAGCGGAACAATATGATATCCATATCGTATGGGTACCGGGCCACAGTGGTATTCCTGGTCGGGGCACGACCATCGAACTCTACGATGAGTTCTCGAATTTGGGCATCCCTATGAGGACCTGCAAGCTCATAATTGATAATGCGATCGTCGATTCCGTCAACGACAGGTGGGCGGCCTCGGACACGGGTAGAACGGCTCGTAAAATCTGGCCAAGGCTGGATGATGGGCGCACATTAAGTCTACTTAAACTACAAAGAGGCGCGCTCAGTGTAGTTGTCGGTGTCATTACGGGGCATTGCATTATGGGTACGCATGTGAGGCGCCTTGGTCTTGGACACCTTGCTAATGACTTCTGCAGAAGCTGCAGAAATGAGGAAGAAGAGGAGACAGTCACTCACCTGCTGGGTACATGCCCGGCTCTTTGCCAAAGGAGAAGAAAGTACTTGGGTACTTACTACATGGATGATCTGGAGGAACTGTCAAGGATTGACATTGGCAGCCTGAATCGCTTCATCAGGAGCTCCGAGTGGTTTCGAGACTAGGGGATAGTGAATAACTGTGGTAGCACAATGGGCCCATTGCGGCCTAAGTGAGTCCGTCTAAAATTTCTTTTCTAGGATGGGCAGCCACCTCTACCTATATACCTTCGTTTGCATATCCCATATTCTTGCTAACAGAAAAACGTTCTCAAGATCCTCAAAAATATCCCAGGAACTACAGCGTTCATATGCGTGTAAATCGTCGAGCATATCAGTCAGCATCATTAGGAAAAGGAGTAGTCTTTGAACATAAGACTGTTGTGAAGTGTATTCGTTGTTTGAGGCTGTTAAAGTGGCCTTTGAGTAGGTTTAATTCGAGTACAGAGAGTTCCAAATGGAAGTCATGTAGATGCTGCCGAAAGATATCGTAAAATCAGTAAAGTTTTGTAAAAGATCTGTTAGTTTTCTAATCGGCTTAGTTTTTAGGTAGAGTGATTCCTATCTTTTTTTTTCTAATTCGAATAACAATTTTAAAATTTTGCACTTAAGCCGGCGAAGTATGCGAATATTTTACTTGGTATCTTCCAGAGGAGTACCCTCAAGAGAAGGAATGTGACACCTGCGTTTACATAAGATAGGCCTCAGTGAGGCAGAGGACTGTGGGTGTGTGTTGGGACCTGAGGACTGGCGGCATATACTGAGTACATGTCCGCTCTACGATGACCTTAGGAATTTTGGAAGCGATGGGCATCATTGAGACAGGGATATGGTGGACTTTAGTAGGGCTTTAGCTACAGATCTGATTAAACAAAGACTTGACGAGTTTGCTCGTAGGAGAAGAATGAGGGTGGGTTAATAGTAGGTTACCCTTTCGGCGCCGTTCGTCGTGGGTTCTCTGCCGTTGTCGGTCCGTGAAACTCGGCGCATCCTACACTAGTAGGTTGCCGAGCTGGGTGGTCTGTGTTGTCCGCATTCATCGTTGGTGAGTAGTGTCCACTTATTGTGTTTGATCGTGTGTTCTTATATTTATTGGGTCACCAGTTCCAAACTGTTTGGGGTTCAACTGGTAGCAGACTGGATTGAGAAGCTCGATCGGAGGCTTAATTCTAATAAACCACGGGTGTCGGGAGACCCAGAGGCTCGTCTCTGTCCGACAACAGTGAAGCCCCCTTATGGGAGCAATATGGTGGCTGTGGTTTATACCCAAATCGCGGGGAGAGCGCAATCTCAGAGTGGCGTTACACTCTTAACCATTTTCACAAAGGTTCCCTAACCAAGAGGGAAGTCATGTCCAAATGCATGGCTTCCAACTAGTACTCACATATGGTGATGCAACCACTGTGCGTGGGGGCGCTGGTAGACGCATTGTTTCCACCTGTGCTTTGAGCACCGTGGGGTATGCTGTCATTTTTTTTTTTTTTTATGAAACCAGCACTCAGGGGATGGCCCCTACTCATGCAGTGTATTGTGCAGGTTTTTTAGGAAAGGTGGAAAGGGGGAAGATGCGAACGGCAAGGAAACGAGTTGCTGCTAGGTGACTCACGTAAAACCCTGGACTAATGTGACGCCTATGTAGTTCTTTCGCTCACAGAAATCCAGAAGCATCTAAACCAAATTAGGCAGCTTGTTTGCCAGTGCTTACTTACCATGTTACTGATACATCTAACTGGTGACTTTTAGATCATAAATCCTACGGATTTACATTAATAGTCAGAAAATAAATTCAACAATGTGAGGCAGGTTCCTATTGCAGAACGGATTGGAAAGTCCTAAAATGAATGTGCGGAAAAAGTTTCACTTTCGAAACCTTAGCGGCCCATGTAAAATGATGTGATGTAAGACTTTTTTTATTCATTTAATCTACTCGATGGTAATAGTTCTTTGAATCGGATTATTAACTTCAATACAATTCTTTCAGATGTCCGGCATCAGTTGGTCATTATTTGTTTAAAATATTTCAAATATTTCTTTGCAATCCTTTTTCCTTTCCTTTTGCTTGTTTGTTTGGTTGCCTTTGTAGTTATTTAGTCAAATGCTGTGGTAATCGATGACCTCATCACTTTAGTGGAACGCCAAAATCTAAAACTGTTCAAACAGTTGAGAGAGTGAATTGATTTTTATTTTTATCGGTCGTTCTTTAAGAATTTGAATTGCTTGAATCCTGTTTTATGTTCCAATATCGTATTTTGTTTTGAAAATATTACTCTCTGTGTGTGCGTGTAAGTGTATGACACAAGTAATATTTATTTCCTATGGCTGTGTGTGTGTATGTGTGAGTGTTGTGGGGATTTTTATTGTTAAAACATAAAAAGCCAAAAGACAAACACTCTTGAGTCATAAAAAGATGCCGTAAGACAAACAATGCGGCAGAGTTAAAACGATGAAATCAAGACAACAACAACAACAGAAACAACATAACATAACACAATAACGAAATATGAAAACAGATTCCGAAAGCATTGAAAGGCATTGTGAAAGGAAATCAAACATTTGAGCTTAAGAAACTTGCTCTTCTTATATGAACATAAAGATCAAATGTCAATAAAGAATTAAAAACAAAAAAAAAACCAAGAAAAGAAACGAGAACAAAAAGAATCAATTCTCTTTGTAATGCATTGTGCGATTCAGTTGTTAACTGATCAAGAATGGATGTGTTCAATGTGATAGGCAAGCAGTATGTAAAAATATGCCGTTTTTGGAAAAACGTTTAAAATATGAGCTCGTAGATTGCAAATAAAATAAAATATAAATTTGTGTTTAGTTTCAATTAAAATTCTTTATTATTTACACAATTCTGTGTGCCAGTGTTCACAACTTTATGTAAACAACAACAATTGCCTTGTTTTCTTTTATTATTCCTCTTTTTATACCCTTTTGCCTAAAGAATAACAATTGCTAGACAATTATTCGACAGATCATTGTAACGGAGATCTTCAAACCACTATTACTCTCTTAAAGCACACTGCGTCTTCACACAAGACTGACTGAACTTCACTGATACTGTCGCCTGCTTTGCCTTGCCTTTTATATGGCAGGGTAAACAGTCTGATGAATGTTCTTGAAGGGGAATGTTCATGACTTTGCCTTCTCGAAATCTCTATAAATGTAAACATCGTTGTTGTAAATGTAAACATCGTTGTTGTAAATGTAAACATCGTTGTTTACATTTATTCTTGTAGTATTGTTTGTGCATTTTTGTTTACTTGTTTACCAATTTTTTTATGCTGGTGTTTTGTTGTTATATTAAGCAGTACGATAATTTTTAAACAGATTTGTTTACTGCATTGTTTTGTTTTTGTAGTTTCTGTTTATATGTTAAGCGATGTTAAGCGATGTAAAGACAAAACACCAGTATCTAGATTTTTGATTTTAGTAACACCCACGCCCGAATAGGCTTATTATCTCTTCTGCAATAATTCGCCAGTCTTTTCCGTATCCTGTTCACGACATCGTTTAAATTTTTGATTATTTTATAAGGTCCATCACAGCTAGTTTGTAAATTCCTTTCTTCCGCTTTGGGTTGTAGACATACATACATAGCTGCCAGATTTGACGATTTATCGTCATTTTGACGATTTTGTGCTCCAAACATATCATATTGACGACATGACAATTTATGCTCTTATTTTGACGATTTTTGGAAATTCAAAATTTACATCATTTTCTTCAGTAAAGTATTATACATATTTTAATACTTAATTAGTATTATGACTACTTAGTTTCATAATGACAAGCATGAGTATGAGTAATATTCAATTCGATTAGTTTCATGCACAACAAAATGAAAACTTCTTTGTTGCATACTTTTCAGAGTAATAATACCAGTACGAGTAATACCGACGCGTATAAGCAATATATTTCAAATCCAATTAAATATAAAGTATACCGATAATTTGGAATTAAACATTTACAAGCTAATATGATAAATATAGCGAATTTTTTAAAATTTTAAAGGCTATTATTACAACTTGCCGTTAACTAAAGGAAGAATTTTAACGGACAGATAAATTGTTTTTCATTGTTATAAGTAGACAATATGGTAGAAGTGATCGTTAAGCTAAAGGGAAGATCATACTACCGGTAACTTTTAAAGTTAAGTTTATGTTTGAACTTGCCATATTATATACATATGTTGTATAATATCAGAGTAAAGTATTATATTTTTAAGTTATTTTCGAATACCTTTGATGATTTTTCTGTATTTTATGCCTTTTTAATCCCTTAAAAGCCAAAAAATTACGACTCCTAAATAACATCGTATTGAGTATAAATTGTCACTTGCCGTTAAAGGCAATTTTAAAAATTTGATTATAGCTTCTAATATTACCATCGGAAGAACAAAGGCAAGTGCCATTATTTTTTTTCATATGACCAATACTCAGGGGATGGCATTGTGTTTGGACACTAGGTTTTAATATTTTTATACCATAAGTGACATGAAAGATCTGTGCAGGAAGGGAGTTCTACATACGAATAGTCCGTCTAACAAACGAACTTTGTCTATAATGTAGTGTGCGATACACTGGCCAATCGACCACATGCGGATGCGCTGGCCGAGAAAGACAAGTGTTATGTAGGAATACATGATTTTTATAAAATAGGCCCCTTATTTCGCCCGAGCAATATCCGGTGTAGTAGCGATAGAACAGTGAAACACAAGCCTCACTGCAACGATACTGCAATGAATTAATGGTATTGGACTACGGTCTCCATTGTAAACGGTCGAGTAGCCTCAAAATAGACTTTCAGGGCCAACCCATACATGAGAGTTGTATTCCATTCTCGGTCGATTATAAAAGGTGTAAATGGTAACTAGATCAGATGAAGTGCAGTAAGGAGTGAGTTTTTAAGAGTTATAGGAAAATTTTTCAAAAAAAAAAACACAAAATTCAGAAAAATGCATGAAATCTTTATTTGAATCGATAGTACGGTCCATATAATTTAATGTTTGAAGATTATTTCATGCAAATGTTGACCGCGACTGCGACTCAAATGGTCCATCCGCTTAGTCCAATTTTGGCATACTCTTTCTAACATTTCGGCCGGTATCTCACGAATAAATGCTTCAATGTTGTCTTCCAATGCGTCAATTGAAGCGGGCTTGTCTGTATAGACATGAGCTTTAACATAGCCCCACAAAAAATAGTCTAAAGGCGTTAAATCGCACGATCTAGACGGCCAATTGACTGGTCCCGAACGTGAAATAAAATGTTCACCGAACTCGCCTCTCAATAAGTCCATTGTTACGCGTGCTGTGTGGCATGTGGCACCGTCTCGTTGAAACCACATGTTATGCAAGTCAAGCTCTTGCATTTTGAGTAAAAAAAATTTAGTCACAATAGCCCGAATAGCCGCTTCAGTGGGTCGATTAAACTGACCATAAAATGGAAGAAGCGCGCGATGAGCTTTCTTAACAGAGCACGCATTTTGACAATAAAATTCAATGATTTGCAAGCATTGTTCGGTGGTAATACGATTCATGGTTAAATTATAGACCAAACTGAAGATGTTTAACAGTGAAACAAAACACGAAACGTGCGTGAGATGTTTAAACCAGTGTTGCCAAAAAGATAATAGCTAAAAAATCACCCGTTATTTATGCAGCGCCTTAAGAAACTAAGGTACTGAAAAATGTGTCAGTTCTAGCGAGCATCACACTGAATTTTCATGCCCATTACGTCAAGATCTTGTGACTCCCTAATATTTACACCACACATGGGTATAGATGATGCAATATTATTGCTGCTAAACATTGACTAAAGTATGTTTTTGTTTTTAAAAACCTTTCAATTTATTTATTTATTTTTTCTGACGATTTTTTACGATTTCAATGAATGTCTTTGACGATTTTGACGATTTTTTCTCAAATATTTGACGATTTGATGCTTCATTTATCTGGCAGCTATGGTTGTAGAGTAGAACCAGTTGTCCCTCATGGAAGCCTTCATTTGTTCAGTTCCCTCGAACCTATTCCGTTACAATGGCTATAAAACTGTAAAACACAAGTCACATTGCGGTACATGAGCACCTTCGTTTTCTCCTCGCTGTCTGGTCAGAATAGATTCCGTGGCATCGGTTCATATACATATAGTTATGTACATGAGAGTACAAGTACTGTCTTAAAAAGCATGGCAGTCTTCCAGCCATACTTTAAAAATATGCTGGCTATAAAAAAACAGTGAATTCTCAATCAATTCATATTTTACAACTCTGCATTTAAATAATTTTACCATATTTATATGAATGTGTAGATTGTATTTGTATGTGTATGTATGTATGTGTATATGTAGGTATGTATGTGTATAGTAAGTAATATGTAAAGGAAGTTTGGTATTGTCATAAAAATGAATCGAAAAATCCTTAAGACATTCAATAACTTATTGTTGTTGTAGGTTGTTTTATTTGTTCTTTGTTTTGTTGTTGTAAAATGAAAGTAAAGAAAGAAAGTTAAGACCTTTTATCGCTTTAAATATGGTTATTTGCTAACAAAAAAAAGAAAAAAGAAGGAAAAAATTAACTCAAGTGAAGAAAAACAATAGGGAGAGAGAGAGAGAGAGGGAGACATTTTCTCTCTTTAAAAAAATAAGAAAGATGGGAGCCATTGATTGCTTCAATAAACAAAAACAGAGAGACAGAGATCCTTTAGAACATTTTAATGTTTATGACCAAGAAATTGTTTCAAAGGATAAACGACTACACTTAACCATGCCCCCATTGAAATCGCCAGCATCCATATGTGTTTGTATGTATGAGGTGCATGTGGTGTATGTAGAAATTAAATTCTGTATAAAATATGAGGTTAATAATACAAAAGGAACCTTAAAAATATCCACATACACATATCATATCAAAAGATAAGAAAGATTTCTTAAAAATTAATACTTTTTTCTTTGCAAATTCTTACTACCTCTTACTTCCTCACTCTCTCTCTCTCTCTTGCTCACTCATTTCTTTTTATTTGTTTCTGTTTTAGATTATAAATCATGGGCAACAACAAAGGTCTTTCAAATCCATACAGGCAGTGGCAATGTAAATAGAGCATCAGGATATTTTGGCAGAATGGTGCCATAGCGAGGTAATATTCTATTCAGGGATGTCACAGAATCCAATAATGTCGAAATTAGATTTGAAAACGACACAAAAATCAATTTGGTGTCATACAATCCAAGATTATCGGTTTTGTTTTCGAACTTGAATAAGTATCGGTTTTAGGTGTCACAGAATGTCTTGTTATCGGTTTTGTAATTGGAAATAAACCAAGCAGGTAACAGCTCTCAGTTTTCATTTGCGCTCTTTTGTTTTTTTCAAAATTTTTTTCTAAAAACAACTTTAATTTTATTTTATAAATAGCTTTTATTTTACCAATTTTTATAAGGTGTTGGCTATTTCGTCTCTGATTCTCTGACCTTCACTTTGCAGAGACGTGCTTGATGACAAAATAACATTGTTTCACTATCAGGTAATGATAAAGTCCGCTCATCCTCACTGGTTTGCACATTATAGCTGCTGTAAATATTGAGCAGAGCGCAGCAGGAATTTATAATTTTTACTGCCTTTTCCGGATGACAGTGTAATGTGCTCATTAAGCAACGGAATCGACTTTTCAACACTCCTATTGTTACTTCCACAATATTACGTGCCAATGCAAGAGACATATTGAATTTATATTCCTTCGAGTTGTGGCTTGGATCTCTGTATGGCGTTAACAAAAAGGGCTCAATGCCATATGGAAGGGATTTTAAATTTATTAAAGAAATAGTCCCTTGATCTTTGCTTATCGTTGGAGTTCGTTTCGAGTTACACCCATTCTAAAATTGTAGAAACTGTGCTTCTACCCAGAGATATGTTAGAATCATTTCCAACAGATCTTTGGTATGACCCTTCAGCTAAAAATCGCAACGTAGCTGCAAGTTGTAGCAATGGCGGGATCTTAGAACGGGAAAGGTGTTCTTTTACTGTGTCTAGGACCATACAAAAAGCGTCTTTGTTCAACCGATAATGTGCTATAAATCTGCAAAGCAGCTTTAGATGTGAATGTACAGTATAACAAATATACTTATGCAGTCTCCGGAAACTTAAGTGGGTTGCTGCAATCTCGCAATATTCATCTTTTCACCTTTTCTGAATGCTCTTCCTCTAACAACAAAAATGCGATAACAGCAGTACTAATTTTTTTATTTATTTATTTAAAAAGATTTAGTTTTTGTATTATTTTAATAAAAACAGCAATTTTTAATAAAAACACTTTATATTTTGCCCAAAAAAATTTATAGAAATTGTAAATAAATACACAAATGTAAACAACAGCTGTTTCGGACATCGGTTTTATTTCAATTCGAAAATAACAAAACCGACTTGGTTTTGTGACACCAAATGAATCCAATATTGGTTTTCAAAAACGACGAAAGGCAAAACCGACTTGAATTCTATGACAGCCCTGATTATTTTTCTCTTATTTTTTATTGTTTTGTATTGTATCGCATTGTATTGTGTGTGTGTGTGTATTTTTTGTTATTCGTGTGAACGTGTATGTGTGTTGTTTGGTTAAATGTTTATTTTCTTTTACTTGTTTTTTCTTTTTGCTTTTGTCAATATATTCTCAATGTATTCTTTCTGTTCTATTGACGACGACATATGGTGCATTAAAAAATAGTCCATGTTGGTTGAAAATATAAAAAACAAAAACAAAAAAACAAAAAAATTACACGAAAAGTTTCTTTTTAATTTATTTCTTTACATTTTTTTTATATTTTTACATATTGCTGTTGTTGCTGTTGTTGTTTTTGTTGTACTGTATTAAATTCAATAAAACAAGAACAATAGTAACAACAGCAACAACAACAAATAACAGCAATAGTAACAAAAAATAATACAATAAACGTTTATAAATTAAATGGTTGATGTGTTTGGAGGGCATGGTACACATGAAAGGAAAGGTAATGGCCAAAATGGAGCAGAATGTAGCAAAATCTAAGTAAACATGTCCCTTTTTTTCTGCTGCTCCTGCTGCTCCTGCTGCTATTTAACAAGTGCAGATGACGAACAAGCGAGTATGTTGCAAATTCAATATTTACCAACAATTTTACATTTTTCGTCACTTTTGTTTGGAGTCCTCAAAATGGTAGAAGAAACACAAAAAAGCAAACAAGCTATGAAATATTTAATAAGAGAACAGTGGATTTAATAGAAATGTTAAGCACGATATTCAAAAAAATATTCAAAATTTGACTTGACTTGACTTATAGGAACTTAAATATCTCAACTGATAGTTAAATGACAATTGGGAAAATAATATCCAAAGATACGGCATCAAGGGCTGTCTTAGAATGGAAAATGGTTATCAACAATTACTCCACCGTACGCATTAAATTGATACCCAACCATCAAGAAGTAGGTGGTAATGAGAAATCAAATATTCTGGCTAATAGAGGAAGTCCATTATAAAGGGTCCGCCAAATAATTTCTTTTTTTTTTGAAAATGCTCTAAAAAGAAACTACTGAATATTTTCTCAAATTTCTTTTTTTATTTGAAAATACAATCCTTCCGGTTAATAATGGAAAATAATTTCATTCAAATGGCTGCCTCGGCTGGCCATGCAGTAGCCTACACGATCGGTCCAATTTTTAAGCACATTATCGATTGTGTGCAACTGTATTTCACCAATAGCTTCACGAATATTGTCCTTTAAAGCGTCAATTGTCTCTGGCTTGTCGGCGTAACACTTATCTTTGACGGCACCCCACAAATAATAGTCCAACGGTGTCAAATCGCAGCTCCGAGGTGGCCAAACGACATCAGCTCTGCGGCTGATAATGCGATCTTCAAAAACAGGGCGCAAAACATCGAGTGTAGCTTCGGCTGTGTGGCACGTAGCCCAGTCCTGTTGAAACCAAACGTTGCCAATATCCTCCTCTTCAATTTTTGTGAACAAAAATTCGTTCAACATGGCCCGATAACGATCGCCATTGACTGTAACGGCCACTCCTTGCTCATTTTCGAAGAAAAATGGCCCAATTATGCCTCTGGACCAAAATCCGCACCAAACAGTGACTCGTTTTGGGTGCGTGCTTTTCAATGTATGCGTGCGGGTGTTCTGTGCCCCAAATGCGACAATTTTGCTTGTTTACATACCCGCCAAGATCAAAATGAGCTTCATCTGAAAAGATGATTTTTTTTTTGCCAAAATCGGCATCTTCTGTAAGTCGATCGCAGGCCCACTTAGCGAAGCGAAAACGCGAATACACAACCATATTCGTTCAGCGGAAGAATAAAACTAATTATCTGTCAAATCAGACATGAGCTAAGTGTTACCATTCACGAGATAAGCACTAGTTGAAAAAAAAACGTTAGATGGCGGACCCGATATAACATAAGCTTGAATAACTCAATGCCTTTCAGCTGAAAATGTGTGCTGAAATCAGAGATCAGCAATGAGTATTCAAAAAGATGAGTAGAATCGAATCATACTCATAATTGCCGATACTTATACTCATTCATACTTATTTTAAAATCAAGGAACCTCTACTCATACTCTACTCATATTCAAAGCTTAAAGTACTCATCATATTCATACTTACATACAACACGTATGATGTTATTGATTTCGACTCTCCATGGCTCAACATATTCACGAATCAGTCTGCTGTTCTGTCTTTTTTCTTTTTCTGTAAATGCAACAATAACTAAGACTGTAAATTTTGATGAATGAATATTTTTCTAAATGAGTGGGCTTATGAATCAAACATATTTCGAATGGTATGAGTTTGATGTGAACGTTGTACACGTACTCATTGCAACCTGTGCTTATAAATCAACGTTGTAGTGAGTATGAATGAATCAGAGTACATAGTTAAATTTCAATGTTGTTGACTCACTTATATTAAAAATTTCTTGAGTCCTTATGAGTAGCAAAACAAAACAATTCATTGCTGATCTCTGGTACCTAGCCATCAAGGAGTAGGTGGTAATGAGGAAGGAAATATTCTGGCAGTTCATTACATAACATAAGCTTGAATAACTCAATGCCTTTCAGCTGAAAACGTGGGCTGAAATGTCACATCCAGTATTGGCAGCATTACAAACATACTCTCGATGAGGTGCAAACCATGAGTTTTTAACACACCAATGATCAGTACTGCAGCGTATTGGTTTGTTGGAAAATGATGAATGCCTGGGATGTGGATGGAGCACTTTTTGTAACATTTTCCAGCCTTCGTGAGCTTGAAATTCCAATATTTTAGGTATGCCACTATACGAAAATAAACACGACTCAGAGTAGTGGGCTGGAAAAAGTTAAGGAAGTTTGTACAAGATACAGACAGAGTGTACGGGCTGTCAGCTGACTTGATCACTAGTGCAGACTGTTCCACTTCAATTAAGGCATGTACTTCATTGGGACTCATCTTATATTCTATTGAAACAGAGCACTGAGCTGATTCGGCATTCACACGAATGATTTTTGTAGGAGCTATGGCTCCAAGGAGGAGGGCAAATAGACTATCTTACAGCTCACAGGTCTTTGGTCGGAAGTTGGTGGTGGAGTGGAGTGGAGTGGACTGGAAGGGAGGAGGTTGCTGATTAATTTGTGGATTAATGCAACAGAAGTGTTAATTTTGAAGTCGGAATAGTTTTCTATAAAGACTTTTTGAACCTCTGGGTTTTTAACCTCTGTCCACCGTCTAATCTAATTTAACCTACTTAACCTATTACCTTTACATGAAATGTCATATAAGGTACTGAATGTAGATACAAATCTATTCAGCAGTTTGGAATTAACATCCATATTGTTAGGAAAATGGAAAAAACGATGTTCACATTTATAGAGATCTCGAGAAGCAAAGCCACGAACATTCGCCTTCAAGAACATTCATCATATATTGCCATATAAAAGGCAAGGCAAAGCAGGCAACTGCGTTAATAAAAGTTCAGTCAGTGTGAAGCCGTGGTGCATTCGAAGAGAGTAATCGTGGTTTGAAGATCTCCGTTACAAAGATCTGTCGGACAATTGACTAGTAATTGTTATTGTTTATGCAAAGGGTGTAAACAGAGGAATAACAAACGAAGCAATTGTTGTTGTTACATCAAGTTATGATGTAACATATGATGTACGAGCTCATATTTTAAACGTTTTTAAAAGGTAAAAACATAACAATATGTTAACCTTTTTTTCAATTTCTTTAGCCCACTGTATAACAACAATTGTCCACTCCAGTAAGAATAAACATGTGAAGTCCATAAAATAAGAGACAGAGAAAAAGGGAGAGAGATGGAGAGAGAGAGAGAGAGAAAAAATGTTCCAAAATAAACAGACAGAAAAAAAATTGTACAAACAACTCCAGAATATTTCGTGGGAGAACATTTCTGTTGCTGTTGCTATTGTTTTCCTGTTTACAAGCACCCATATATGGAGCATTCAAATAATGGATGTAAGGACGTATGGATAAATGAGTTGCGAATGGAATGGCTAGAGGGATGGATACGAGCAACTTCATATAAAAATCATTCAAATGTAGAAAATTTAAGTAAATTTGGCGAATAAATTCACGAAAAGTTTGAGTAGCCAAACGAGTATGATGAGCATTTTTTTAAGCAAAAAAAAAAAAATAAAAAAAATGCAAAATAAAAAAAAGGAAAAATAAAAGAAAAAAAATATGAAATAATTTTTTGGAAAACAATATTAAAACATGTCCTTTGTTTAACGAATCGAACAAATGCGGGCAACACAACACAATTTACTTGTGCTGTTGCTGTTTTTACCATCTTCCCCCTTTGCTTTTTCTTTTCTTTTACGTGGTGGGGTAAGCAACAAAAATTGAAAAACTCATAAAAAAACTTAAATGTTTTTTAATAAAATTTTCTATTATTATTGTTGTTCTTGTTGTTCAGTGGGGGATATTAAGAAATTAAGGCGCCAACAAAACTACAACTCGTAATAATTTTAAGAGTTTAAATCCTTTTTTAGAAAATTTAAAATTTTTTACGGCCGCCGTTACGCGTTTGCATCTCTCTCTCTCTCCAATAGAGTTGAGCTATAAAAAACGGAAATTATTTTCAGTTTATTTGCCTGATGGTGTGAGCACAACAACAACTGAACTGAGATTTTACGCGAGCCAACAACCACAAACAACAATTGCGGTCCAAAAATTTCACACTTAAAAATCATGGTAAAAATCATAAAATTATTATGCTAATGGCCATAATAATACGCGTAAATACTTGCAGACGTTGTCGTTCGTATGCTTTGGCAAAGAAACCGCAGGCTATAAGCGGAATAAAATCTACAAAAATTTTCTTAAACAAACTGTTGTTTTAAAGAAAGTTTTCTTCTCTACTTTGTTGTATAATTTAAATTTTGTTTTTGTTTTTTTTTTTTTTTTTTTTGATTAAAGCACAAACAACAATAATAACAGCATTTACCTTAATTAGCTTAAACTGAAAAGAATTTAAAACGTACCACATTTATAGTTGATATTTTCGTATAGAAAGTGTCAGGCAAAAAGTTAATCGAGAATAATCAGAACCCACTACCAAAGCGATAGAACTATGAAATCACATATTGTGCATGCCATTCTTGGTCATTAACTTAAATAAAGGCTTTGTATGGGAGCTCTAGACTTATCAATTGGCCGACTTTTATAGCTCAGAACGAACATCTAAACCGATCTGGAATTGCCTAGGGGGAGCGTGTACGTAATTGAAAGGCAACGCCTCTGTTGGGTTTTAACTTGGCAAAGCCCAGTGCTATCCTTGCAGGTGCATGCCAAGCAGCTCACAGCCTCCGTATCTTAGATCAGGCGCTCCCCGGGTACTGGTACTCAGCATCCGCTGAGTACTTGCTAATGTGAGAAGGCGAGATTGTCGACTCGGCACGACCTTGATTATGTTTGGAAGATCGATTTTGAAGATGACGCAAGTGGGCTGACGTTTGTTGCATTATGTTATCTGAGTACACCGGGTTAAAACCGGTCGAAATGGCTTTCAGGCCAATGCTGCAGACTCCTCCGTTCCGTTAAATCTTTGGCAGGGCTTCAAGTACGTTCGATTATCATCGCCATTTAGTTGGTGATGCAGGTTTAGTTGAGATGACTCCTAATTAGTGTCCGGCCTGGCTCTGAACGCAAACTCCCATAAGGATTTGCGTCAACCCTCGCGAGGACCTCACTGATTACCATAGGCACCCTCGGGGTCTCTAAAGGACAACTGCATAGTCGATATGAGATAGCGGCTTGAAGATGAAACCCAAATGAAAGAATGAACAAAAGAATAACGCAAGTAGAAGAGATGATGCAGGGTGAGATAGCCTTTATGAGCAGCCCGAAAATCAGGAAATCACCGCCGAAAAAATCCCAGGCAACGGAGAACCTCCAGAATACATCTGGGAGGAGCACAGGGATTGAGAAAAGTGGCACAACACCAAAACCAGTGCAGGAGGATGCGCAATCGCACGCAACGCGACCAGTGCACAGTGGAACAGAGGAACCGCTTTTGGGGCACAGTTCCCCTAGACAGGAGTTCATATGCAAAATGAGAAACTCAGAGGAGGAGACCTTTACTAAGTGCCAAAGTGTTATCAGCAAGATTAGAGTGGCAATGACAAAGGCAAGGAACATCAGCATGGAAGTCCAGAGCGGTGTATCCGAATTAGAGGAGCGATTAGGGAAAACTGGAAGACCGCAGAAAAGGAAAAGGAAGCGAGCAAAGCCCATGAGAGCGAGAGGAATAACAGGAACGACTGTGATGTCTCCACACCTGTAAGTTCTCTCAACAAGAGAAGCGCCTCAAGCCCGGCGGAGACCCGTCCGGAAAAGAGGCCGAGAGGAAAATCGACAGACAAGACACAGCTCAAGGAACCATTAGTGGATGGAGAATTGAAAACAGTAATATATCACGATATTGTGATATATTGGCACACGTCAACAAACGTATCGGTAAAGACTTAACACAGAAATTTAGTATGGAACCGGTTTTTATCAATAAATACCTACGGATCAGAGATCAGCAATGAATCGTTTCATGAAATTTAGCATATAAGTGAGTCAATAATATTGAAATTTAACTATGTACTCTGATTCATTCGTACTCACACTACAATGTTGTTTTATAAGTACAGGTTGCAATGAGTATGCGTACAACGTTGACATCAAACTCATACCATTCGAAATATATTGAATGAATATCTATTGAATGTAGTTGAGGACCTTAGGTTGGAGCTAGATGTAAATAGTGTAGCGTTTTTAGTTCTTCTCGATCACACCAAGGCTTTCGATACAGTCAATCATAAAATATTACTGAATAAGCTCCGGAAACTGTTTAATTTTTCTAATTCTGCCGCTAGTCTAATTTTTTCTTACTTGTTGAACAGATGTCAGAAGGTTCATCTGAATGGTAATATTTCAGATTTGCGTAATATTAGTAGAGGTGTTCCCCAGGGATCAATTCTGGGGCCTCTGTTGTTCAGACGTCGGCACCAATGACCCCCGGGGGCCGAACTTCTTCGGCTTTTTACACACATAGGACACGAACATCAACAATGTTCGTTAAAAAGAGCATCAAAATGCATTCAGTTGCTTGTCAGCTTTCAGTGAAGCAGGTTCTCGTCGCCTCTTTTTGAAATTTTTTTGTGTATCAATTGTATACCCAAAGAAAAATTTAATTAAAATGTGAAGAAAAAGTGGGAAACAGATGTTTTTGCTTTAAATATATCGAATTTAAGGTACCTGCAATATGTAATGATGACTCTTACTACAAATCCATAAAAACTTGTGCGAAAAATACCAATGGCATCAAAAAGCACAATATTTGTTCGAACACTGCTTGAAACAATAATTACTAACAATTTTCCTCTGGGTTATACACATGCTTCTCACAAATACACTCACATTTTTATCATGTTCTCTTTGTGCCGTCGTCTGCTTATAAATGATACGAGTGACTCGAATTACAAACATACAACCTTCTAGTGAGTATTTTAGTGTTCGTGCGTGAATCATACTTATCTTGTGCTCGTATATACATATGTTGAGTTATGGACAGTCGAAATCAATAACATCATACGTGTTGTTAAGTATGAATATGATGAGTTCTTCCAACTTTGAATATGAGTAGAGGTTCCATGGTATTAAAATAAGTATGAGTGCGTAAAATTATTAGAAATTATGAGTATGAATACTCATTGCTGATCTCTTATCTACAACCATCTGGAATTGCCTATTAAAGTCACGCGATTGATTGAAAAATCCATAAATTTGCATTATGACATATTCCCACCAATATGTAAAGAAATATACCATTTGGTCGACGAATACGATATTGTGATATATTGACACACGTTAACGAACGTACCTCCACAGAGGGAAAAAAACCGGTAGAAAAGTACCGAAATTGATACAATCCGTTGTCAAACGTGAGCTTACCACCCATTTTAATAACACCCAACTATCATTTTGACAACCACCGTGGTAATTTTGACAACGCATCATTGTCATTGAGACAACGCATTGTTGTTATTTCGACAACGCTTCGTTGTCATTTCGTTGAAATTTCGACAACGCAACGTAGTGTGTTTGACAACTTAGCGTTGTCACTTTGACAACACATACATATATTTACTCCGTAAAGATACCCCATTCTGAACCCGACGAGTATAAAAACAATTGTGATTTTTTGATTTTTTTTTATTATATTTTTTTTATTATGATTTTTTTTTATTATAGCATTAACAATATTATACATATTTTATTCTAAAATAAGTTTTAGAATTATTTAAGGAATATAAATGAAATGGGAGCCTTATAAAATCTATAAAACTAGACTATAGGCTATTCTATAGTCTAGTTTATAGTCTAGTCTATAGTCTAGACTATATAGTCTATATATACTAGACTATAAACTAGACTATAGAATATACTATAGACAAGACTATAAAGTAGGCTATAGTCTAGACTATATAATAGACTATATTCTAGACTATAGGCTAGACTAGACTGTAGATTAGATTATATATTTATTTTCTTACTTACTTTCATAGTGTTTTCAAAAGGAAACAAGCAGCAAATTTCCGTAGTTAACTTTTGAAAATCATTTTCATAAAGCACGGTGTTGTTGGAGATTACATCTTCTATTATTATATTTACAATGTCTTCCCTTTGTTGACATGTTAATTTTTTCGATTCAACCGCATATTTTAAAATGTCTCTACCTTTATCTGATGCATTTAACAATGTCTTCAAATCCTAAAATTAATTGTAATTAAGTTTATTAGTTTTTAAACGTTGCTGGTTTTATTTTACCTTTTTATCGCTGATGAAGGAACTGCTTGGGAACATGGCATCATTTTGGTTAAGCCATAACTGAACTTTTGATGGCTCGGAAAGGGTATCATCGTTAACTCCTAGCTGATGAAATACATATATTTGAAATTATGTGTATTCGTATAAGTAAACACTTTTACTCACCTCGGTTTTTCTCCAGTTAAGTAGTTTATTACGGAATTCTGAACGTAGCCCCAAATGTGCAATAGCTTCTGCAAGATCACCATTCGTAATGTATGGCAGGCTTCTATATGTGACATTTGCAGCTTAAATTGAATAAAAGTTAAGTATTTTTATATTATTTAAGTTTTTAAAAACTTACCTTTAAATGTGTCTAATAGAGACTCCACATCTATGGTTTTTAAGAATTTTTGTAATTCAATATCATCGTTGTTGATTGTTTGACTATTTACTTCTATTATAATATGATTTGACAACGTCATGTATTATTTACTTTTTGTTGTTGGTTTGATAACGTCGTGTATCAAATCAACAACAGATGTTGTTGAAAAATTATAAACACTTTTGTGTCAATTTGGTACCAAACGTGTATAATTTTAAAACGTCTTTTTTCCCTCTGTGTACGGGTAGCTCTACGCGAGTTCTGGCCAACGATTGTGTTGAACATTAAACAAATAAGGAGAGCCAATCAACAGACAGTTTATGCTGAAATAAAAAAAAAAACATAAGTAGAACAGATTAAAGGTAGAATTAGCTGAACGTATGTTCGTTTATAGTATACGACAATAATGCAAATGCTTACGGAAATTATATTTTGGTTGGGTAAACGTTCTCATGCTAGAAACGAACGCACTTTCCATGGACTTTCAGCTAATTCTAGCTTAAGCAGTTAAAAGATGACATCTGCAGCAACGCTACAGAGTGTAAACCGCTCAGAAACCTACATTTACTTGTAAAAAACTGCTGTATGCTCGTCCGAACTGGAACGAAATTAACCACCGCGCAAATAACCAAAAGTTTTGAAAAAACCTTCTTATGGTCGTAGGCTGCCCAAAGGATTTTTTTTATAGCTTTACGAGCTAAAGGCTGGGAATCTCCAAAAGACATAAGTAGCCCGGCCTACCCAATGTGCACGATTCGCCGCAAGACTTACTCTCGGCTTGCTGAGAGCCTACGTACTAAACCCAACCTCGTTCGTCACACTTCCAACCAATCTTTTCTGACCATGCCAACCGCAGTGTTACACGTTCACACCAATCCATCTAAATATTTTCCTCTTATCACCAGGGCAATATCGTCCACAAATCCAATAATCTGTGTACCTCTAGAGAGTTTAAGCCTCAGTACACCATCATACATGACGTTCTATAGTATAAGGCACACCATGCCCAGAGGAGTAACAATAAGGGGTGATTTTTTTAGAGCTATAGGAAATTTTTTCAAAAAAAAAAACACATAAAATTCAGAAAAATGCATGAAATCTTTATTTGAATCGATAGTACGGTCCATATAATTTAATGTTTGAAGATTATTTCATGCAAATGTTGACCGCGACTGCGACTCAAATGGTCAATCCGCTTGGTCCAATTTTGGCATACTCTTTCCAACATTTCGGTCGGTATCTCACGAATAAATGCTTCAATGTTGTCTTCCAATGCGTTAATTGAAGCTGGCTTGTCTGTATAGACATGAGCTTTAACATAGCCCCACAAAAAATAGTCTAAAGGCGTTAAATCGCACGATCTAGGCGGCCAATTGACCGGTCCCGAACGTGAAATAAAATGTTCACCGAAATCGCCTCTCAATAAGTCCATTGTTACGCGTGCTGTGTGGCATGTGGCACCGTCTTGTTGAAACCACATGTCATGCAAGTCAAGCTCTTGCATTTTGGGCAAAAAAATGTTGGATATCATCTCACGGTAGCGCTCACCATTCACAGTTACGTTACGATTCGCAGCGTCTTTGAAGAAGTACGGTCCAATGATGCCAAATTCAATGATTTGCAAGCGTTGTTCGTTTGTAAGACGATTTATGGTTAAATTATAGACCAAACTGAAGATGTTTGACAGTGAAACAAAACACGAAACGTGCGTGAGCTGTTTAAACTAAAAAATCACCCTTTACAAGTGTTAATATTTGATTGCTTTGGTGCCTGCCCCGTGAAGTAATGTATTAATGCAGGCAACATACGTCAAGAATATGTCAATAAAGAGTCACGATTATACTGAGAAATTGTCAAATAATTGAAAGAATCTACAGAATCTAAAATTCTATACAAAGTAACTTAAATTAAGGAGTGTATTAACATTAAGTCTTTATTAAAAAGAACTTTTTTATTCTCTCATTTGTAGAAGTTCCTTTTATTATAAAACAACCCTCGTTGATACTTAAACTAGAACTATAAAGAATAATATTCACTCAACCAACGTAACATTTTGATACTTTAAAAGGTAGGCTGGTCTGTTTTTTCAAAGGGAAGTGTTAAGCAATGAACATCAGTGGGAATAGGAATTCACAATCGAAAATTAAGTCGTGCCAACACGGGTGATAATAACTCCCACTTCTAACACGTCAGGCTTTATAAAAGCTATTGTTTCTATTTTTGTTGTTGCTGTTGTTCATTAGAATAATAACTTGGCAATAATGGGCAACAATTTTCTCTGATTGCCTGCCTTTAATATCGGCAGCGTTAAAATCAAATTCTTTTACTTTGCAAGTCTCTTACTTTGAGTCTTTTAACCTCAACGGCAACTTGTTTTTTTTTTTTTTTTTTTGTATTTCGTTTCTTTTAATTTCTTTTCGTTTTTCTTATAAGCAAATTGTCTTAGAATTGCCTTGAATTGTTTGAACTTTTAGTGGTTTTTGGCTATTTTGCTAGAGTTGCCTGGATCCCTTAGGGAATCATTTTTATGCTTTCACAATAAAAACACACAAAAAAAAAAGAGGAAAAATTACAACAAAATCAACGATTTACAATCATTTTGTTAAATGGTTAAAGTTTTCATATTATTTTACGTGTAAACAAACATTAAAAGTGGCTTTCCTTTCTCTTTCCCGCTCTCCCTCTCTGTCTATATTATTGTCTCATACCCCGTTGCCAGATACTTCATGTTTAAATTGTTTTAATGGCTTTTCAAGTTTAATTTTAAGCCAAATTATTTTTCTTCCTTTTTTTTTTGCTTTTTGCCTCTAAGAAATATACAAAATCAAAAAAAGAAAAAAACGAAACGAAAACGAAAAATTTCTTTTAAAAACCATTTACGAAATGAAAAGTAAAGCAATTAAATGTTGATTTTAAATGCCTATCATTGGAATTCTACAACGTCCATTACGTCAAATATTTTAAATACCACAAGCGGAAGTAAAAAAGTAGAATAATTGAACGATTTGTGGTAATATTTTATTCTACAGGGTGGCTGATATATAATGCAACAAAGTAAAGCGCTATATTTTTTTAATTTTATTGTTCAAAAGCAAAAAATGTTGGAAATAACATCAAATTTTAGAGTCAGTTTAGTTTTGTTCGAATTGGCCACCTTTGGTACGAATTATGGCCTTCAAACGGCCGATAAAGCCATCACAGGCTGCACGAAATTGGCTCTGCGGTATTTTGGCCCGTACCCGGCGAAGCGCCGTCTTCAGATGATCGACACTTTGGAATTTTTTAGTGAAAACCTTACTCTCCAAAATGCCCCAGGCGCAAAAGTCCAACGGATTGAGATCCGGGGATTTTGGTGGCCATTGTGCGGTAGAAATGAAGCGAGGAACCTCCTTTTTAAGCCATTCTTGGTTGAAGCGTGCTGAGTGCGATGGTGCTGAGTGCTGTTGGAATGTCCATGGTCTGCGGCCGCAATGTTTGTCTGCCTAGGGTTTCAGTACTGTCTTTAAGACATTTTCCCGATAATATTCGGCATTTATTTTGACCCCACGGTCGATGAATACGAGCGGGGAGCGACCATCGGCCGTTACGGCGGCCCACACCATTACCATCGGCGGCGCTCGAGTTCTGGTGGCCAATCGCAGGTGTAAATTTTCAGCTGACCTCTTTGGCAAGTAAACCCGATCATTTTGTTTGTTCACAATTTGGAACAATTTGGAATGGCTTCTCATTGGAGAAAACCAAATTCGGTAACTGGCCACTTTCGTGCAAGCGAAGTAACTCTTTGGCTCTTTCCAGTCTAACTTTTTTTTGTCCATCGGTGAGCTCTAGCACTTTTTGGAACTTCAATGGCTTCAGTCCAAGCTCATTTTTCAATATGTGTTGCATCCGTTCTCGCGATATGTTCAGCTCACGAGCAATTTTTCTACCACTGCGGCGTGGATTTCGATCAAATCTGGCCTTCACTTTTCGGATCATTTCTGGTGTTGTTACCGTTTTTTTTTTCGTCCACTTTTTGGACGCGATGCAACACTGCCAGTATCACGGTAACGAGCAATGGTACGAGAAACAAAAGATTTATTCACATTTAAATGCTGGAGGGCTCTAACGATAACCACCTGTGGTTTTCCAGTCAAATATTAAGCAATCACACTATCACGCTTGAGTTCCATCACGAATAACTTTTTTTCTGAATGCAATATATCAAAATGCTTTTGTAAGCTTGTAAATAATAAAATGAACTGTCACTGGAATAAATCTGTCAGCTGTCAGACGAGCGGTTTACAAATGATAACAACCTGAAGTTGGTTGCAATACATATCAGCCACCCTGTAAGACGATGAGCCTTAAACGTTTAAAAATGTTTATAAAATGGAAAGACAAAGAAAGGACTAAGGGCTCTACGTCTACATACCATGAATACCACAAATTTATAATAGATGGTGTTGAGTTTAAGAACATTTTTTATTTTCTGTTTTTAGGTATCCTGACAAGGCGGCTCACAGAAGATCACAGTTTTTTAAACCTCATTAAACAACCAACTCAGATACTTGAGGCATGTCAAATATAGAAATCCTCACAAATTTGCTTAGGAACCAAACTCCACATTTTCTCTTTGAACGTGTGTTCCGTGCTGTTGTAAGTCCATGAATCTTAGTAAATCTACAGATATTAATCAACCTTTAACTGGGGAAACTATGGAACATATTCTTGGCGATTGTCGTCAGATCAGACTAAGACAAGAGTTATAGCGTCGCCAATCCTAAAAGAAAGAAGAGTTGCTTTCGTCTCGGTTTCAATGCGTTTGAATGGTAGAAAATGTGGCGAACCTGCCAACACCTGCAGAGAACAAATTGGAAACGAAATTAACTCGAAAACGGATTCCTGGGCGTAGTGAAGTTTACGTCACAGAACAGATTACAATGGTAAACATTTATTATCGCATTTTGTTTTACACAGAAGGTGTAGAAAACAATGTATATTAAAATATAAAAACTATCCAAACATGCTCCCCAAGCTTCAGGCGAGTCCCTATCAATGTATTTAGCCTGGTCTTCCACGGACGAAATACAATGTCATCCTGCTGATAAATGTAAATCGATTATAGAGAGTTGATTTATTCAATCGTTTAATTTTCTTACAGCTAAACATATTAAGCCCAATAAAGAAAAACCTTCTTAGAGATAAATTTTCAATTACTTCAGCAGCGCTTATCAGATGAAATCGTATTAACTAATGTACAATCCAAACAAATGTTTTCAATTAATTTCTTAAAAAATGTTTAACTTTAAGAAATCGAAATATTGCTTATATGAGAACTAGATTTTCTTTATTTATCATTATTTTCCATAGTATGTTGCATCTATGGCCTCAAATTATCGATAGGAAATTGACAAAAATTAAGCACAATTGTTATTACATTATCAGCACTATGAGCACTATATGTATATGTACATACATATATTTTCAACTTCCTAGCTTAAGTTCTCGCCTTTATGTAAAATATAGGGTATTTCCCTTTTACTGGTGGCCACTTCTCACCCACCCACAAACAACAATGCTTTAAACAATTCCGAAATTGCAAAAGATTTTTTTATTATATTATTACGTTTTTACCTTTTAACAACGTTTAAAATATGAAGTCGTCGATTGCAAATAAAATACAAATAAATTTGTGTTTAGTTTTAATTAAAAATCTTTATACTTCGCACAATTCTGTGTGCCACTGTTCACAACTTAATGTAGACAACAATTGCCTTTTTTTGTTATTCCTCTGCTTATACCCTTTGTATGAACAATAACAATTACTAAACAATTATTTGACAGATCTTTGTAACGGAGATCTTCAAACCACGATTACTCTCTTCAAACGCACCGCGTCTTCACACAAGACTGACTGAACTTCACTGACTTCTTTGCCTGCTTTGCCTTGCCTTTTATATGGCAAAGTAAACAGTCTGATGAATGTTCTTGAAGACGAATGTTCACGACTTTAAGTAAACAACAACAATTCCTTTGTTTGTTATTCCCTTTGCGTAAACAATAACAATTACTAGAAAATTATTTGACAGGTCTTTGTAACGGAGATCTTCAAACCACGATTACTCTCTTCAAACACACCGCGTCTTCACACAAGACTGACTGAACTTCACTAACTTAATCGCCTGTTTTGCCTTGCCTTTTCTATGGCAGAGTAAACAGTCTGATGAATCGCCTTCTTGAAAGCTCTACATCGTTGTTTACATTTATTATTGTGATGTTGTTGGTATATTTTGTTTACATTTATTCTTGTACTGTTGTTTGTGTATTTCTGTTTACTTGTTTACCATTTTTTATGCTGGTATTTGTTGTTATATGTACATATTAAGCAGTACGATAATTTGTAAACAGGTTTGTTTGCTGCATTGTTTTGTTTTTGTAGCTTTTGTTTATAATTTTAATGTTAAGCGATGTAAAAGCAAAACACCACTATTTAGATTTTCGTAACAATATCCTATCCCCCGTTTTACACGGTATTCGTTTTATACTTTTTCGATCTTACACGGTTTTTGAAAATAAAATTTTTTTAACGAAATTTATTAATTTTGCATTTACACGAAATTATAAACACTAAACTATAATTTGCTTATATCTACAATAACATTTTCATTGTTTTACTGTCAAAATATTTTACTGTCAAAATACAACACTACAAAATGTATGTTACAGTTACGAATTCTTAGTAATCTATGTCTATGAAGGAAATAGATAAGATGGGAACTCCCCGTTTTATGATCAAAACTAAATTTTATGCGTGTATAAGCTAGTTTGTTTGAAATACCAAAACAAAGACCATCATTGTTTTTAAACTTTGTTTTTCATTAGTGTTTATATATAATTGATAGCGTAAATTTATTCAAGGTGAGCAAATAACAGAATTATTTTTTATAAAATCTATAATTATAAAAATGTGTTTGTTATTCATCATATTTATTAAAAACTGACAAAAAGGGCTTTTTTATAGTGATTTTCGTTTAGAACGGTTTTTCCATATAAGAGTGAATTTTTGGCGTTACACGGTTTTTTATGGAACCTATCTTCCGTGTAAAGCGGGGAATAGGTGTATATAATTTTACTTAAGCCACTTAGCGTATTAAAATTGCACTAAACAACCACAGCCCAAGATTTCAATTACTAATGCCAACTATTCGAAAAACATCGGATTTATTTTGGCCACATTTTGCATTAAAGTTCTATTTTATTTATCATATTTCATTGGTTTTATGAAAATATAAATAAAAAAATTGAACAAAAAACAAAACAAGAAAAATTTGAAAATACGCACACCCATCTTTTATTCCCTAGTCTGTTTACAGTGTATTTTCTATGTAAAAGTCAACAACAACAGTCATTTATAGTCTGTAGCTGTGAATGTATTTGAAATAAACATGCAATTACATTGATTTAATGTTAAATATAATACGACAACAAAGAAGGGAGCATTTAAGTATGAGTGAAACCTCTCTTAAACTCATGAAACTATAAAAAACAAAAAAAATGTTGATTTCTATTTGGTTTTTGTTTTTTTTTTTTCAATTTCATTTGTTCTTAATAAATAAATATTTGTTTACTTATATAAAGAAACGCATTTAAAATGTTATACAGACAGCCATTCCATACGCTTTCTCTCTGCAACTCCTCTGCCCATTTAATTTCACTAAGAGTTGCATAAAAAAAAAGAGAGAGAGTATAAGAGAAGAGAAAAATGAATGAATGGAAGCTTTGCGGGTCTTAAGTAAATGTTAGTATTTCATAATGTAACCTTTAACGTCAATTTTATGCAAATTATATTGTTTAGTTTTATGTACTTTTCAATACAGCAGCAACAGCAGCAACAACAATAACACAACATCCACAGTGAGCTGGAAATCAAAGAGTAAGAGTTCAACTAAACGTATGCGTAACTTTTTTTTTTATTTTCTTCTTTATACTGCATACTTTCTAGGGCAACATACATACGTATACGTACTGTGGTTCGTTTCGTTTGGTTTTTTTCCTACTTCTTCGACAATCTTTTGCTTATTCAATAAAACATTTTCATTTAAAAGTTTCTTTCGACACACAAGTCGTAGAAAGAAAAAAGTGCAAATAATCACAATAATAATCATCATAATGATGATAAAAAAAAAAAATAAAAATAACATATACTGTGTACTCGTTATAATAATAATAATAAAGAGTACTTATTATTTGATTTATGTGTCTATGTATGCATAGGCAAATTTTATAAAATGAAATTTTGAACAACAACAATAGCAGCAGAAAAAAAGAATAAGAAATTATTTCAACATATTACAATAAAACATTTCAAAGACGGACGAGACTCTTGGAAATCTAACACCCTGTATCAAGTGGGATCAACAAATTATATTTTGGTTTAGACTTTAAAGATGCTGAGGGAAAAGTTTCCAATGCTCAGAGAAAACCAAAATTATATTGTTTCCATGGGAGAAGGTCTTTCTCAATATTTTTCTTTCTTTCTTACCTTGACTCTACTCTGGTATTGAAATAATTGTTTGTTATCTTGCATGCACGATGAGAGTCGTAAGTGGCAGATATTTAAAAAGCATTTTAACAAATAATTTATTATTTTAATTCCATATACTAAGCACTAATAGGGTTTTTGTTTTAATTTTCAACAGATTTTCCTTAAGAACTACAAACACTGTTTTTTATTTTTATTTTGTTTTTCAAAGAGTGTTACTCACTCTCCTTTTTTACATTTCTCTCTCTTGTTAAAATAAAATAAAAACCCCTAAAACCAAAACACACAATTTTTAATTAAATCAAGCAAGCAAAACGGTTTATTACAATAACAATGCATAACAGCTACACATTCTTATGCTCTTTTTTGATATTTCTCTTCTCTTCTGTAGAAATGAAAGAGTATGAGTGAACTGTACGGTATTTAAATGTGATTTAGTATTTTTAATTTCATTCCTTTATTTTGCGTGTGGGTAAGAGAGTATGTGTTGCCAACTAAAATTTCAGAAAAATTTAAATAAATGTTTGTTCCGTTTCATTTAGATTTTTACTCTTATTATTGTTTTTGTTGTTATGTCCTTTAGTTGTACTAAAATAAAGTTATTGTTTTTAACTATTGTTGTAGTTTTTTACTTCTTTCAGCAAGTGAAACTTATATGTGTGGTTATCAATGCTAAACCAAACATACAGGACTTGAAAAAGGAAACAATAAAAAATATTTTTTTATTATTATTTTTTTTTTTTTTTTGTTTATTTCCATTCCTTTTTTTAATATAGAAAAACTTTTACAAATATTTGTCTAAAATCCGCTTAAATACTATAGTAACTTCATATTTTAGTAACAAATATTTTATGGGACTTATTTAGGATTTAAGGTATGAGTGGCAGTTATGAAATGGCCAAGTTAAGAAATGTGTGGACAGAAGATAAAATAAAACAATAAATTATAGTCCGTTTTAGATTATTTTTATTAAATAAATATGTATATAAAAAATGTATGTATGTACATACATATGTAATTTAGGATTAAATTGAAGCGTATAAATGAAATTGGTGCGAGTACAACATGATGGAGCTGAATATTAAAAAATGTAAATGTATGCGGTTCTCAAGGAATAATTTTATCACTTGCTTGGAGATAATCAATTGGAGAATGTTGACGCTTTTATTGATCTTGGGATCCTATTAGACACAAAATTAAACTTCAATGATCATATCACTTTGACTGTAAATAAGGCAAGAAGAACTCTTGGCTTCATAAAACGTTGGGCAAAAGAATTTTCTGATCCTTATATTACGAAACAGCTATATGTATCACCTGTCAGACCAAGTATGGATCCATTGTATGGGATCCTCACTATGATGTTTACAGTGAACACATCGAATCTGTGCAGAAACAATTTCTTCTCTTCTGTTTGCGTGGCCTTGGATGGAATTATTTGGATATGCCTCCATTACTAGCAGACTGGCGTCAATAAAACTGCCTACCCTTAAGAGCCGTCGAACGATGTTAAATATATCCTTTATGTTTAACCTGATCAATGGTAATATTTGCTGTGAATTTCTGTTAAGATCGGTTAAATTCAATATTCCTTGTCGTAACTTCCGCCGTTATAATCTTATTTATATTCAAGTCTGCAGAACTAATTATGCTGTTGCTGATCGATTAACTAGAATTTGCCGTCAATTTAATTATTTGTCAGACTTTGTTGATTTTTCTTTAAATTCTTGCGTTATAAAACGGAATATTATTGTTTTTCTCAATTCTTAACTTTTCCGATTTTTATTGTAATAATTACTTGTATTTTTGAAGAAACTGTTTGTAATTGTATTTAATTTTATTCGTACCTATTTTTGTTATTAGTCAGTAAGAAATTTGTCCATTGACTTAAATAAATAAATAAATAAAAATAAATACAATAAATATATAAGGCATGTACACTATTATCATGAGATTCTATTCCACTAAAATCACTTTTCCGCCTAGGCCACACTAAACAAAATTGCTAAACAGTATTGCTCCCTGGCTGTACTTCCAGTACTACTCAATGGCTGTACTATCCTTTGGTAACTACAATACTGAACTTTTTGACTACGAGCCAGCATAGCTCGTACACCTGCGAACTTCATATCCACTTAGTATTTTTTTTTTTCAAATCTTGTGCTCTTATGCCTCCATGTCAAATGATTTTTTTATATTCATATTCATAATGTACAGGATTGCAAGCCTTGTCTCCTTCAACGTCTGCTGTAAGTCTAGTAGAGGCAGTTGCCTATTGTATCAAGAAGACAGCTGCACAACTAGAAGTTCTACTTCTAGTAATTTCCTCTGTTTTAGAACCAGTGTACATATGATTTTGTGGTTGACTATACGCCATACAAAGAGCATATTTGGCCTTGTCTTTGACTCTGTTCTCGATCATATCTCTGTGTTGTTTATGTCTTATATTCCCTCTTTAAAAAAAAAATGACAAAAAAATATATATTTGGAGTCACTTTATTGCCACGATTATAATAAAAATAAAAATTCAATTCACGATTCTATGGTTGTTTATAGAATTTTTATGATTATTTTACTCCTTTCGGTGTCCCTTTTTTCCTCCTTTTTTTTGTTTCTTTTCGTATAACAAAACCTTAAAACACATTGACGTAGATTATTATGACAACAACAACAACAACAAATAAATATTGTCAGTTTTTATGACAAATTTACATGTATACACGTGCATGTAAACATGAGAATATCTATACAATAAAAATTGGTACTGAAACAGTATGTGTGATATTATAACAACAATAGTCATCATATGATAATCTCAGTTATGAGAGAAATACAAAAAAAAATAAAATAAAAACGGAAGTCAAGCAGTGGAAAATAAAGCAAAAACAAAATTAAACTTTGACAAACACAATACCAACGACAGGCGTTAACGCACGAGTATACTATACTTTGAGTAGCTTAAAGTCTAATGCTCTCATTAGAATATGTAGTTACTGTTCTCTCTCTCTCTCTCGCCCTCTCATTTCACCTAAGAGTTGAATATGTGTTTCGACTGTTGGTTTGTCGACCCAATTGTTGTTTGCCAGTCTGTCTTTTAATATGAGTCTGGGGAATTGTGTGATGATACATGACAGCAATAAACAAATAAAAACGTTACAATTTCCAATCGAATGATGTGACAATTGGATGTGTACGTGTGTGTGTGTGTTTGGCTGAGTAAATGTAAATTTCGTTTATGATGACATGGGGAACAGAAACAAAGAGAGGAATACGAGACAAAAAAAAATTTACATAAAATTGTTTTCTAAACAATAAAAAATAATCTGTTCATTGATTGTTTTCTCTCGCTCTATTTTCTTTTATTGCTTTAGGAAGGAATAATAAATTATTTAAAAAAAATAAATTTTTATTTCTTATTTCTTTGCAAAACTGTATGTTGGGGAAATGTTTTGTTTTTTTCTTCTAACTTTTGTAGGTTACATACATAATTGGTCATTACAACCCTTCAGTCAGGATTACGACCTAGCTTCTCACACCACTTATGTTGTGTGCGTTAATTTTATACATGAGTGGCGGGACCTACAGTTTAAAGTCGACTCCGAACGACAGTTTTTTTGAGAAGCTTTTCATGGCAATTTTATTTACTCTCAGAGTTTTTGCCTGAAATCTGCTGAGAGGAAGTCGCCGAAGAAATATTTTCATATTTTCGTTTTGATGTCTGACCTGGGATTCGAACTCGGGCCTTCAGTCTAATAAGCCAACACACTACCTACTAGACTACGGCGACTTTTGTAGGTTAGATTTGTATAAATAATAAGAATTAAAACAAATTTATATTCCAGGGTTGTTATTAATTTTTTAAATTACAAAATATTGCAATTAAAAACTACTGCTTGTTCTTTTGAAACTGTTTTTTTTTTTGGGGTAGTATGAAGAGAAATAACAAAGAGAGAACAGAGAGTAAATGATCATAAAGCGCTTCCGTTTGACGCCTTTTGCACGTTCAAAGTACTTTACAAAGAATTTTGACAAACTCTTTTACATTTTCTTTTAAACTTTGTTTCACTTTGGCAAGTTCAAAGTTTATTTTCACAAACTCTTGATATTTTGTTGTTGTGTATACAACCATCGGTAGACAATGAACGAGGAACAAAACAACTTTGCGAGTACATCAAAGTGTAAACCAGAGATCAGCAATAAGTATTCAAAAAGATGAGTAGAATCGAATCATACTCATAATTTCTGATACTTTCATACTTATTCATACTTCTTTTAATATTGTTACGAAAATGGAAACGGTGTAACATGTAAGCTACAAAAACAAAAACCATGAGTATGAAAGAAAAGGGGATAGACAAGTAAGCAAAAACGCAACAACAAAGAATGTAAATAAAATAAACCAACAACAATGAAACAACGAGAGTTCTCGAGAAGGGCTAAGCCATGTACATTCGATTTCAAAAACCTTCATCAGACTGTTTACGTGGGCATATAAAAAGGCAAGACAAAGCAGGCAACGAGTAGTAAGAATTCAGTCAGTCTTGTGTGAAGACGCGTGTGAAGAGAACAGTCGTGGTTTGAAGATCTAACGAACAAGTGTTGTTGTTTGCGCAAAGGGCGTAAGCAAAGAAGAATAGCGAGCAAGCAGTTATTGTTGTATACGTCAAGTTATATACAGTGGCACACAAAAATAGTGCGGACACTAAAGAATTTAATTGAGACTAAACACCAATTTATTTTTATTTTGTTTGCATACAACGAACTCCTATTTGAAACGTTTTTAAAAAGGTAAAAACGTAATAACATCATGGAACCTCTACTCATATTCAAAGTTTGAAGTACTCATCATATTCATACTTAACAACATGTATGATTCGCATAAGTGCACTAAAATACTGACTTGCTCTGCTTGCTGATCTGTCTCTTTTGCTTATGTGTCTTTTTTCTTTTTTTCTTTTTTTTAACAACTAAGAGCGTAAATTTTGTTGAATGTTTCGAGTCACTCGAATCATTTATGAGTATTGTAAGTATTTTTTAAAGTTATGAATCTAAATCAGTAGGCTTATGAATCAAACATATTTCGAATGGTATGAGTTTGATGTCAACGTTGTAGGCATACTCATTGCAACCTGTACTTATAAATCAACGTTGTAGTATACAGGGTGGCTGATATATAATGCAATAAAGTAATGCGCTATATTTTTTTAATTTTTTTTTTTTAATTTTATTGTTCAAAAGCAAAAAATGTTGGAAATAACATCAAATTTTAGAATCAGTTTAGATTTGTTCGAATTGGCCACCCTTGGTACGAATTATGACCTTCAAACGGCCGACAAAGCCTTCACAGGCTGCACGAAAGTGGCTCTGCAGTATTTTGGCCCATTCCCGGCGAAGCGCCGTCTTGAGATGATCGACACTTTAGTATTTTTTAGTGAGAACCTTACTCTCTAAAATGCCCCAGGCGCAAAAGTCCAACGGATTGAGATCCGGAGATTTTGGTGGCCATTGTGCGGTAGAAATGAAGCGAGGAACCTCCTTTTTAAGCCATTCTTGGTTGACGCATGCTGAGTGCGGTGGTGCTGAGTCCTGTTGGAATGTCCATGGTCTGCGGCCGAAATGTTTGTCTGCCCAGGGCTTCAATACTCTCTTTAAGACATTTTCCCGATAATATTCGGCATTTATTTTGACTCCACGGTCGATGAATACGAGCGGGGAGCGACCATCGGCCGTTACGGCGGCCCACACCATTACCATCGGCGGCGCTTGAGTTCTGGTGGCCAATCGCAGGTGTAAATTTTCAGCTGACCTCTTTGGCAAGTAAACCCGATCATTTTGTTTGTTCACAAACTGCTCAATTTGGAATGGCTTCTCATCGGAGAAAACCAAATTCGGTAACTGGCCACTTTCGTGCAAGCGAAGTAACTCCTTGGCTCTTTCCAGTCTAACTTTTTTTTGTCCATCGGTGAGCTCTTGCACTTTTTGGAACTTCAATGGCTTTAGTCCAAGCTCATTTTTCAATATGTGTTGCATCCGTTCTCGCGATATGTTCAGCTCACGAGCAATTTTTCTACCACTGCGGCGTGGATTTCGATCAAATCTGGCCTTCACTTTTCGGATCATTTCTGGTGTTGTTACCGTTTTTTTCGTCCACTTTTTGGACGCGATGCAACACTGCCAGTATCACGGTAACGAGCAATGGTACGAGAAACAAAAGATTTATTCACATTTAAATGCTGGAGGGCTCTAACGATAGCCACCTGTGGTTTTCCAGCCAAATATAAAGCAATCACACTATCACGCTTGAATTCCATCACGAATAACCTTTTTTCTGAATGCAATAGATCAAAATGCTTTTGTAAGCTTGTAAATAATAAAATGAACTGTCACTGGAATAAATCTGTCAGCTGTCAGACGAGCAGTTTACAAATGATAACAACCTGAAGTTGGTTGCAATACATATCAGCCACCCTGTAGAGTAGAATAGAGTAGTTAAATTTCAATATTGTTGAATAGCGAAAAAACGATTTATTACTGATCTCTGATGTGAACTCAACCCCGCTCGTTTTTCCCTTCTCTCATACAAACTCAAGACTTTTCAAAGTACTTTGAACGTGCAAAAGGCGTCTTTAATAAGCAGAATAAAGTTTAAGCGAATTTATCTTGATTTTTATTTTTTTTAAATGAATTTTTAAAATACAAACAATTGAAATAAAGCAACCCTTAACCTGTAGTTTGAGCATATTTTCAATAAGTTATTGAACTTGATTTCATGTTCTTCGCTTATTTTATTTTAAATTATTTGTGGAGGGGAAAAAAATGCTTTTGGGGGGGGGGTGTTGAAAAAATAAGAATACTCTTTAACTTTTACGCTTACTTTCCTTTAATAAACTCGTATAAATATTAATCAAAATTCTATCCTTTTCTATAGTCCCCAAATTTGAATTGGTATCTCATTGGAATACATTCAGTGAGTCGCTCACTCTGTATGCTGTAACAATATTTGCCAATCAATTGCCACAAACACAAATTGTCCATTTTCCTGTCCGGAAAAAAAAAATCGGTGAAACGTAATAAAAGTTAAGAATAAAGAATAAAGAAATATATTGTATTTTTATTTTAATACTTTTTTTGTGTGGGCAATCAAAGTCTATAAAATATTTTTTAAAAAAATTCCCATTGAAATCTGTTACAATAAGTGTCTCCGCCAAAGCAGAGACAAATTCAAACTTTTTCACACCATCACACCCAAACAGGCTGCCACAACAAACCAATCACCCGTATACGTCCCTAACTGTGGGCCACATTTAAATGAAGAGTACTACCACTACTGCTCGCTTGTAAGGGTTTGCGTTGGGGTTTGTTTTCACTTACAGGTTCTTCAGCAGAGACCACAAATGCCAACATGGCATGGCATGGCATGGCATGCAGTATTGAACAAGGTTTGGTGAGATTTTCATTATTTTCATAAGACAGTTACAGTCCATTTTAGGAACGGGTATGAGTGTGAGTGTGGGTGAGAGTGAATGGACCGTACTTGAGATGACAAAAAATAAAAGTAATAATGAAAATGAAGTGGTATGGAAATGATTTCTGAATGAATTCAAATAAAATATATAAATTGTGTGTGTATGTGTGTGTGTATGTGTGCGTGTAAGTGTAAGTGTGAGTGTGTACAATATTAATCTAAAATGAAATCCATAGAAAGAACGAAAAAGGAAAAGGTATTGCAGGCATAATAAAAAAATAAAGAAGAATAGAAATCGACAACAAAATTACTGACTTCAATTTCCAACAAATAAACTGTCACAGATTTTATTATTCTCGTTCTCGTTCTCATTTTGTTGTTTTGTTTGGATTTTCATTGCTTTCTTTTTAATTTAAACCAACAACAATGCGTACTTAATAAAATGAAAATCAGTTGTTCCTTCATTCAACCTATGTCAGCCCGCACCATCAGTTGCCTTAAAGATGTCTGTCAGCAATTTCAAATTTTATTTCTATTGAGAATTCATTTGGTCTGTGATTGGTTTTTTTTTTTTTTTTTTTTTTTTTGAAATTCATTAATAAGCGAGCGAAAAATGCTAATTGATCAAATTCTTTTTTCTGTTGTCGTTGTTAGAATAATAGATGGACGACCATTTTATTATTTAAAAACTTTATTTTTCATTTTTTATTAATTTTTGTTTGTTTTTGTTTTTCTTTTAATTTCTATTTTATTTCATTTTTAGAGAGACAGGGAATGTAAATAATAGCCAGCTCATTAGTATAACAGGGAATGTATATTTTAGTATGTTCTTCTCTATTTCTAGACATCATTGCCTGTCACACATGCATGTCCATATTTCATTATTTGAGATTTTTTTATGAGTCACATAAAAAGAAGGCCTTGTTCTAATAAAGAATGTATCAGATTACCGGATGATGTAAAGAACTCAGAGAAAAAATGTGAATTCATTTCTGTAGGTTAAAGTTTTTTAAGTCAGATTTTCATAGATGCAATCCAGAGACCAGCAATGAATCCTTTTTTCGCTACTCATAAACACTCATGAAATTTTGAATATAAGTGAGTCAACAATATTGAAATTTAACTACTCTGGTTCATTCATACTCACTACAACGTTGATTTATTAATACAGGTTGCAATGAGTACGTGTACAACGTTGACATCAAACTCGTACCATTCGAAATATGTTTGATTCATAAGCCTACTCATTTAGATTCATAACTTTAGAAAAATACTTATAATACTTATAAATAATTCGAGTGACCTGAATCATTCATCAAAATTTACAGTCTTAGTTGTTAGGCATTTACAAACAAAGAAAAAAGACACATAAGCAAAAGAGACAGATCAGCAAGCAGTGCAAACACTTAAGTATTTTAGTGTTCGTACGCGATTCATACGCATTTTGAGATTCTTATAAATGTTGAGTTAAGCTGTTAAGTATGAATATCATGAGTATTTCAAACTTTGAATATGAGTACCCCTCTACTATGATATTAAAATAAGTATGAATGCGTATAATTATCAGAAATTATGAGTATGATTCGATTCTATTCATCATTTTGAATACTCATTGCTGATCTCTGATACAATCTAAGTAAGTTCCATCTCAAAAGATGACTAAGCTAGAATTCATAGTTCTGAACGTATTTTGTATTGTATAACAAGATTGGTGGTTCGGTTCCTAAATACACTAAGAAAATTGTCGCAGGAAGAAAAAAAAATTGTTTGACATTGCAAGAGATAAAGTAGTGGCGCTAAAAAGCGATTGTTCTTTGTAATGCTATATCCATTCTACAAGTCCATAGACAACGAATAGAGTATCAGATAGGGTTCTACGTATTTCATAATCTTTTGTCTTCAGAAGAGCCACGGCCACCAGTGTGCAAAGAATCGAGAACCTATTCGCACTACACATAAACAGATTTTCAGTAGGTCAGATGTAAGTGCACTTTTTTCATATTGAATGCTTTCGCCTCTCCTACACCATCAAATACTGCTATTATCTGTAAGTGAAATATATCATAAGAAACACGATAAAAATTGAACTATCATTAACAAAAGCAATAAGTTCCGATAAAACGGCACTGTGCTACATACAATTAAATGTCATTATACCTTACACTACACGAAATGTTTGGAAATGGAATTATGTTCCTTCAGACCAACCGCCAACCACCATCACGAAGTTACGGAAACTTCATTGTCCCTACAAAATGATTACTTAGAAGCATGTCCCAGTTTTTATAGTATTTGATTGGAATTATTTTTTGGGTGTATTTGTAGGTAATTTATCACACACATACATACTCGTACACAGAAAAAAACACAGAATTTAGCAAATTGCTGCATAAAAAATTAACAATTGCTTTCATTGTGTTTTTTTTCGTTTTGTTTTGTTTTTTCTTTCATACGGTTTCACTATAATGACCAAATCATAACTCATGGCTAGCAAAATATTAACATTATCATTTGCTTAACAGACGACACAAATTCATAAAATAATGCAACACACACACACACTCGCACATTTGGAAGGATCTTTGAAAAGCCAACCTTAGAAATGGTCATCCGAAATGCTATGTGGAATGAAAATGAATGCGAGGTATACGAGTACACCGAAAACAGTGTTCAAATTTGCCACATTATAATAGAAACTGACCGCACAGAACACAAAAGGCATACAGGGACACAAATCCCAGACCAACAAACAAAACAACAACAACAACACAAATACCAAAGGAATAAATGGATAGACGATGACAAAAACAAAAATTCAAAAAAAAAAAAACGAAAGAAAAAAAACGTAAAGATACCCTTATTATTACGATTACAGATTAACATTTTTGCACACCCAGCAAGAATATCATCTACAAGACAGCACAGCTACAAATATATGTACATACCAACGTATTCATACACATTAAAAAAGAGGCATAAAAAAAAGTGCCATAATCTACACTTGTATGGACAAGAGATACAAATGATGAGGATTTGTCCACAGCTAAAAAAAGAAAGAAGAAAGAAATTTCATACAAAAAAAAAGAAAAACGTCCACAAATCTGACGACATCAACACCCTCCTCTACACTGTTGTTATGTGTGCAGAGAAAATCTCCACTGTAGACCGCTATCACTGTCCTGCTGACATTTAAGTGGTTTAAGGCGATAAAATGGCTGTAATGACATGATTTTCTTTTTTCGGTGTTACGAAAAATATCCTCCTCAAATTTCCGATACACTCTACACTTTAGGTGGGTAATACAGTAAATAGTAGCCTGGTTCCTTTCTAATAAGTATCCCTCATCGCTCGAAAGTATGGTAGAAGAATTCCACCCAAAATAAAGAAACGAAAAATAAAAGAAAACCTCAATATATTTTCGATTTGAAATGTATTTCGTTTTGTTTTTTTTGCCGCCGATTTTAATGCCACCACATAAATTACAAATCGTACAACCTATTAAGACAACGGACGTATTTTTTTTCTTTCTTTCTTTCTCTCTGTACTAACTCTGTATACGCAAATACTATTTGTGGACTTTCTTTTCATTTCCTTTAGTTGTGGTTAGGGAAGGGGAGATGGTATAAAGAAGCAAAAATCAATCGATATCATTGGAATTGCGATGTTTATCTCAATTGAAGTATTGCCTGGATTTACTAACAAGAGAACTTTACAATACAGAAAAACTAAATATCCGAAGCAAGCCATTGTACCACTGAAATTGCCATCCTATTAACTAAGGCACAGTGGGCCAAGCGATAAATGTTGTAATAAAATTTAAATTCACTTCAGAGCATTAGGTTAGGATTCAAGTAACGCTGCCATTGGAATAATAAAGATCAATTATATTGTTACGAAAATAAAAAATTTAGATACTGGTAAACACCAGTTTTGCTTCTCCATCGCTTAACATTAAAATCGTAAACAAAAGTTACAAAAACAAAACAATGCAGTAAACAAACCCGTTTACATATTATCGTACTGCTTAATATAACAACAAACACCTGCATAAAGAAAAATGGTAAACAAGTAAATAAAATTATACCAACAACACTACAATAATAAATGTAAACAACGATGTTTACATTTATAGAGATTTCGAGAAGGCGAAGTCTTGAACGTTCGCCTTTAAAAACATTCATCAGACTGTTTACCCTGTCATATAAAAGGCAAGACAAGGCAAGCAACTGAGTTAGTAAAAGTTCAGTCAGTCTTGTGTGAAGACCCGGTGTGTTTGATGAGAGTAATCGTGGTTTGTAGATCTCCGTTACAAAGATCTGTCGAATAATTGTCTAGTAATTGTTATTGTTTATGCAACGGGTATAAATAGAGGAATAACAAAGAATAGCAATTGTTTTTGTTTACACCAAGTTGTGAACAGTGGCACACAGAATTGTGCGAAGAATAAAGAATTAATATATTTAAGAATTAATATATCAAACGTTTTAAAAGGTAAAAACGTAACAATATCATAACCAATTTTCAGATACCAAAACAATAGACTGCCTAGGATATTGCAGATAAGATAAAAAAATTCTTAATCTATTTGCTTAATACGTTTCAAGCATGCATGAACGACTTAGAAACTTTAAAGAATCAATTTGAACTTCTATGCTATATTGACGCTAGTAAAGGGTGATTTTTTAGCTATTATCTTTTTGGGCACGGTGGTTTAAACAGCTCACGCACGTTTCGTGTTTTGTTTCACTGTCAAACACTGTTTGGTCTATAATTTAACCATGAATCGTCTTACAAACGAACAACGCTTGCAAATCATTGAATTTGGCATCATTGGACCGTACTTCTTCAAAGATGCTGCGAATCGTAACGTAACTGTGAATGGTGAGCGCTACCGTGAGATGATATCCAACTTTTTTTTGCCCAACATGTGGTTTCAACAAGACGGTGCCACATGCCACACAGCTCGCGTAACAATGGACTTATTGAGAGGCGAGTTCGGTGAACATTTTATTTCACGTTCGGGACCGGTCAATTGGCCGCCTAGATCGTGCGATTTAACGCCTTTAGACTATTTTTTGTGGGGCTATGTTAAAGCTCATGCCTATATAGACAAGCCCGCTTCAATTGACGCATTGGAAGACAACATTGAACCATTTATTCGTGAGATATCGGCCGAAATGTTGGAAAGAGTATGCCAAAATTGGACTAAGCGGATGGACCATTTGAGGCGCAGTCGCGGTCAACAATAATCTTCAAACATTAAATTATATGGACCGTACTATCGATTCAAATAAAGATTTCATGAATTTTTCTGAATTTTATGTTTTTTTTTTTTGGAAAATTTTCCTATAGCTCTTAAAAAATCACCCATTATAAGGCATTACTATCTCATTGAAAAATGACTGGCTTTCCCTAAACAGAATGGACAAGACAATTACAAGACATATAAAGAAAACCATTCTAATTTTTGTATTTTATTACAGTTCCAAACTGATTGTCATTGTTGTATTTATGTATTTATCATCAATAGAACGGAAATGATTAAGAAGCATAGTAAACGAGTGTACCACGGGAGGTACACAGAACTTCATATTCAAAAGATAACATGTGGTGCACATGGCTACCAACCTTGGTAGATAACTACTAGGTTTCTGATGAATCCAAATATCTGTATTCTTGGAACTATCTTAGCCTGTTAACAGTTACGGAAATGTCCTGCAAACCTCCTTCAGCGCTTTGAGATTCTGCGGAAGTGTATCAAACAGCCTGCCTATTCATATCCCAATAATTCATTATTCATACATTCATTACTTTTCATATAGTTTTCATGAAAAAGCTGATTTTCCCCAGCTTCTTTACAGTGAAATCGAATTTGTAGTATTGAAAACTGTATTCACGTTGTGGTCTTTCAAAGTTTCTTTGCCTGAATGGCTTGTCCAAAATCCAAGCCTCAAAAAAAATTGATTTTCTTTCAAAAAATATTAAAAAAAAATTTTCACCCTAAGCCCACTGTACGAAAAATATCTATTTTTATATAAACAAATAGACAGTCAGACAGACACTCATTTGCAAAAATAAACGTTCATTTCAATTCATTTTATTTTTTTTTTTAATTTATTATTTCATTTTGCACTGTTCCAAATATCTTCGATGTTTGTTTCACAAATCTACAAGTGGATGAGTGAATGGATGGATGGATGGATGGGGTGAAAAAGGAAAGTTTATCTTCATCGATTTCCCATCCTCCAATTTTTCCCAGTCTTATAGAGTTTGGGTTGTAAATAATGTCCGTTTGTAACGACTTCCTTTTATATCATGTTATATTATTATTGTTTTTCTTTTTGCTTTATACTTTCTTTTTACATTTTTATTTTTGTACTTTTTGTTGTATTAGTTGTTGTTGAGTTTTTTTTTTTTTATTGTAAAAGTAAATTGTTTCAACGCCAATACATAATAGCAGCCACACCTCCATTACAGGCTTAGGCTACAAAAATAATACAATTCCTTAGCGCCAATTGCAAGACTTTTGATGCAGAGGTATGTGGCGTCAAAGATACAAATCTTCAATTTCTTTTGGTTTTCTTTTATATTCGTATTGTACAGGAGTTTGTTTTTTTGCTCTCTTTTTATTAACAACCAAAAACACTCTTATAAATATTTTGAAAATGTGTAAGCCAACAACAGTGGTTTTTATTTCGATAGCTTCTGCTTTGCAAGCTATGAAAAGTAATAGCAATGAAGACCAGATGATGTCTTGGATTTGTATATCCAGGGTATCGATAGTCACGTTGAACACACTCATTCTAATAATAAAAAAATTAAACATACCACATTACTATCAGCCCCAGGTCAGACATTCAAAAAAATATTTCTTCGGTACTCCCTCTCAGCAGATTTCTGGCAAAAACTCTGAGGGTAAATAAAAAAGAAATTGCCATGAAAAGTTTCTCAAAAACTGTCGTTCAATCGATTTTAAACTGTAGGTCCTGCCGCTCATGTATATAATTAACACACACAATATAAGTCGTGTGAGACTCTAGGTCCATAATCCTGACTAAAGGGTTGTAATGACCAATTATGTACGTACAGTATTGGCCAAAACTAAAGCACCCCCTCAGTACATTTTTTTAAATGATAATTTTTTTAAGAAAACAAAGCTTTTAAAATTTTATTTTTATTTTTTTTATTTATTTATATCCTTATTATTGAAAAACACAAACTTAAGGAATTCAGAATTTAAAAAAAAAAAAGTTAGAATTCAAAAAACATTTTAAGTCGCAAATATAAGCGGACGAAACTAAAGCACCCCCCAATTAAGGTGCACAAAAAACTATTGAAATCAATATTTCGTTGCGAATCCTTTATTCTGAATGACACACGCACATCTTTTAGGCATAGGGGACATTAAATTATTAATTATTTCAGGAGATATTGCTTCCCAGGCTATTTTTGCGACTTCAAATAAATCTTCTTTGGTTTTGCAATTTTTGTGAGTTGATTTTTAAGTTAATGATTAGATTGGAGAGCTGGCTTATCAAGGCATCAATTGAGTGCAAAATATTCAATCAACAGATCAATTATTTCTAGGCTAATTTAAAAGTTTTTACAGACTGGTCGCACATCTCCTACTCATTCTGGAGGAAGGTGTCACGTGAAACCTTGCGACATGAAGACTCCTTAATTAAAAGGACAATCCAAAATGATCCTACAGCATCTTCTAGTCACGTACGAAACCGCTTAGATTTGAAAATAACCGAAAGAACGATTCCCAGAAGGGCGGTAGAGGCAGGATTATTCAGTCGACGACCAGCAAAAAACTTTTGATATCGCCAAACTTGAATTCGCCAAGACCCATCTCAACTGGAGTGTCCATAAATGGATGAATGTGTTGTTTTCTGACGAATCTAAGTTTAAATTAAAGAATTCAGATGGCATAAGGCATCCAGAGGCAGGCCAAACGGACAACGGTTCAATCCTAAATGTACTGAGGGGGTGCTTTAGTTTTGGCCAATACTGTACGTTATTATGTACGTTACCACCACTAGGACTGTGAAGTATAATCTGTAGAGCATCATAATATACCTGGAATTGTAAATTATTTCAGTTTTCACCATAGAGTGGTCATATAACGCGAACAATTCGCTGTTATAACGCTTCGTCGCATGTTCGTCTGACTATAAAAGTATATTTGAAGTTATTTTAGATGATAAAGACCACCACCGGTCAGATCAAACGCTGTAAGTCATCAAAGCTGTCATATTAAAAATTCAGCGATATGCGCTCCTTAAATGTTATGACTTGGGAAATAAATGTCTCGCAAAAGTCTATGAGTCGAATTATTAAAAAGAACTGGATCTTGGTGCTTTCTTACGCTGTATGGAAAATGAAATGATATTAATTTTGAACAGTTTTAGAGGATATGATATTTAAATCAATGCGTATATTATTGTAGTCCTAAGTGAGTCTTTTCCTTAACATTTTGCTTGATTAGATATCTAGTATCATTCAAGAATATTAAAATAAACAAATCTGCTAACACTGGTGCAATAAGTGCTGCCAAGTGATTAGCAGCATTTCCGTAATCGAAATCCACAGCTTTTTTCTATTTCCTCTTCATCACTTCGCTACTTACAGTTCCCAAATCATCATAATGTAAAAAAGTAATGCCCTATTATGGTTCACCCTGTTTACAATATATAAATTTCAACATTACAAATGCAATTTTTCTTTCATTTTAACTATTGAAATTGTGAACAATTGTGAACAATTGTGAGCAGTACAGTATCGATGAGTATTTTGTTTTCTTTACGATATCGTTTCTTTCTTACAATCGAACAGGGAATGAAAACAAAAATTATAAATACTTCAGCCGAAATAAAATCGTTATCGATGTGGCGAGTAGAAATAAAAATTCCCATTTTTTAGTGGTTGATTGCTTTCTTGTTTTCCATTCTTTTTGTTTCTCATACACACGTATTATTTTCTTTAGTCATTTATTGTATTTTCTTTATTAGGAACAGAGAGAGAAAGAGGCGTAAGTGTTGTAGCGCCTTGTCAAACTGTCGCTATTTAGAGGTTCGGCTAAGATAAATGACTCTTTCTCTAAATCCCCGGAGACACACACACACAACATTAAGCAGTAGATGGGAAAAAGGCTGGAAGAAAGTGTATTTAAAGACAAATTAAAAGATTTTCAAAGTATTTCCACAGTATAAGCCTTTAAATAAATTTCAAACGGAAATTATAATATCCGCTGCTCATATGAGCTCATACGCTATGCCAGAGTTCAAAAACATTTTCGGATGTTCTTTTATAAATTATTTATCTCAAGATGCCGTATTTCTCTAATAGAAATTTAAACCTTTTGCCATAATAATAAGTATTCATTTGGCATAACACACGTAGCGCCAGCATCAAGCATTACCATCACAGTGTTAAAGTCATTAGCATTTGCATACGTTTTTGATTGTGAAAAATGAAAAGCGGATGTAAAGCCTAAACGAATTAAGATTGTGCTAAATACGTACGTTAGCATTTATCTCAAAATGTCCTTGTCTTTATCAAAACAAAAAATATAAGAAGGTTTTCTATTTAGAAATGCTTTCATTTCAGAAGTGATAGAATATTCTGGAAACTGAATAGCAAGCCAAAAAAGCTTCATTCTATCAACTGCGAAATTGCACGTACGTTAAAGCATTTCTCTAAAGCAATCTTTCCATCTAGTTTCAGGTCGCTGCCTTCGTCTAGAGCATATTTTCTATAGAAATACCATCTCTGTGAAGTGCTAGTATCCATGCTCGCGTCTTGCTCTGTCCATCTTAGCCAGTGAGATGTAATGAATTTCATTATACTTCTCCTACATAAAGTTCCAACAGTTTTGCATTCACTTAGAACAGTTGATCTATCAGTACACTTTAATATGTACACAAGACTAATTTTAATGTGAAAACTTTCTTTTCTCTAAAGTTCGCTTTATTTGCTGCGAATAGCCAGATTGCTTGTATACTTACGTCATTTTTTAAAAGAGGCCCCAAGTAAATAAAGCTTGATACACCTTCGAACTTATTCTCTCCGATATGGATAGACTGTATTGTATATTCATTTATGATAGGACCTACAGAGTTTGCTGAACCTTCGATATTTGTTAATAAATCGTTCATGTAGTAAATATTTCTCGTCATAATTGCAGAGTCATTCGCATAAGCTATGGTCAGTTCGTATCAGAGATCAACAATGAATCGTTTTTTCGCTACTCATTAGCACTCATGAAATTTTGAATATGCATAAATGAGTCAACAATATTGAAATTTAACTACTCTGATTCATTCATACTAACTGATTCATTCATACTCACTACAACGTTGATTTATTAATACAGGTTGTAATGAGTATGCGTACAAAGTTGACATCAAACTCATACCATTCGAAATATGTTTGATTCATAAGCCTACTCATTTGGATTCGTAACATTAGAAAAATACATATAATACTTATAAATGATTCGAGTGATTTTGTAAAAAAAGATCAAAGACACATAAGCACAAAGGACAGAGCAGCAAGCAGAGCAATCACACAACCTTCTAATGAGTATTTTAGTGTTCGTACGCGATTCATACTTATTTTGTGATTCTTGTATATGTTGAGTTATGGAGAGTCGAAATCAACAACATCATACGTGTTGTTAAGTATGAATATGGTGAGTACTTCAAACTTTGAATATGAATGTGTAGAGGTTCCATGATATTAAAATAAGTATGAATGCGTATAATTATTAAAAATTATGAGTATGATTCGATTCTACTCATGTTTTTGAATACATACTCATTGCTGTTCTCGGGTTCGTATCTGGTAGGTTTTTATTTGTTGGATGACAGTCTAAGCAGTTGTGTTTACTAATGTATCATCTCCTAGTGAGCTATATTGATGTGTTGAAGATAGAGTTTCCTGTCAATACTAGAAAATTGTATCTCCAGAAAATTCGTAAAAAATATGTAAAACGTGTTTTAGAAGTTGTAAAACGTTCACAAAATTGCCTCTTGCTTTTCAAGCAGATTTTAAATGAATTATACTTCTATTTGGATACAATTTGGAAAATCGCTGCCTAAAAGCATGTGATATGAATTCTCTTCTAGATACAAAAATCCTTTCTGCCACAGAGAGAATTTCTTTATACTCGAGTCCTTTCATTCTGCTGATATTGAAAGTCTTGCTTTAAAATCCTTTGTGATACATATAATCGGGTTGTCAGAAGCCTCAATAATCCAAAAATCTCATCTATTCGATATGAAAAAGGATCACAGTATAAACTGATGAAACATACAGTGATCCAGTCAATAAAGTGGGCTTACTGAATGTATCTAACAAAAGCAATTTTTTAAATATTTTTATCATTCGATTCATTAAGTAGATCTCTCAATTTGTAAGGACTCGACTGAAAGAAATCATTTTAAATAACTATAATGATGCCATTACAATTACAACGATAGTAAAATGCCATTGAAATGCCCGTTACCAGCTATTTAGGCAATAGACAATAAAATGAAATGCCTTTGCTTCATAACATTTGCATACTAAACTAAGCAACTAAGAAATGCTCTCTTCTCTCCCACATCTCTACACATCTCTATTCTATATTTTACCATAACATTCCATAAAAAATGAACTTCTACTCTTTTATACACTCCTAATTGGCTGTGATAGCACCCGAGGGAGTTGTAATGTTGTCAGTGACAGTCGGACATGCTTAAATAAAAACAACAGCAACAACAACAGCAACAACAACAGCAACATTCATGGTAAACGATACATAAAAATATTTGAAATGAAACGAAGAGTAGAAAGATAAGGAGTTTTAACTGAAACATGATCTGTTTACCACCAACCATCCATATATACATCCACATGCACACACACACACACACACACACATGTTCAAAGTTTGAACATTTCCGTGGAATGAGTTGTTAGGATTAGTAGTGACCAGCAGCATCGTTTCGCATACACACTGTTACTGGATGACGGGTTAAGGCTAATAAAACTAAACCAGTAGAGAAGATTCGTGCATATAATTCACCATTGTTGTTGTTGTTGTTGTGTTGTTGATGTTGCTGTGGCATTACATTTGATTTCATTTTTATATGCTTGAACATGTTTCGTATCATTATCAGCGTAATCATCGTTTTATACGTTTCGTTAACTGGTCTTTTTCGTTTTGGGTTTTCTCCAACAGCCTTTTTGGAACCAACGAACAAAAAAAGGGACTGTTTGATGATGGTCTAAACATGGTTATTCTCTGTAGTTTGTCGTAAATACAAGGATATTCTTATGGGTTTTCCATTTTGGTTTTTTTTTTTGTTTGTTTCCTTTTTTTTTTTTTTTTTTTGCTAAGCGGTAGAGTTTATTCTTTGCGTTTTAATATTATTTGCGTTGATTTTTATTCGCCGTATTAAATTCATTTGCGGGTTTTCCTTTCTTTTATTGCGAGCAACAACAACAACATCGGCAGTGGCATATAAAGGGTCCGCCAAATAACATTTTTTTTTTTTGAAAATGCTTTAAAAAGAAACTACTGAATATTTTCTCAAATTTCTTTTTTTATTTGAAAGTACAATCCTTTCGGTTAATAATGGAAAATAATTTCATTCAAATGGCTGCCTCGGCTGGCTATGCAGTAGCCTACACGATCGGTCCAATTTTTAAGCACATTATCGATTGTATTCTGTATGCAGCTGTTTTTCACCAATGGCTTCACGAATATTGTCCTTTAAAGCGTCAATTGTCTCTGGCTTGTCTTCGCAACACTTATCTTTGACGGCACCCCACAAATAATAGTCCAACGGTGTCAAATCACAGCTCCGAGGTGGCCAAACGACATCAGCTCTGTGGCTGATAATGCGATCTTCAAAAATAGGGCGCAAAACATCGAGTGTAGCTTCGGCTGTGTGGCACGTAGCGCCGTCCTGTTGAAACCAAATGTTGCCAATATCCTCCTCTTCAATTTTTGTGAACAAAAATTCGTTTAAACATGGACCGATAACGATCGCCATTGACTGTAACAACTACTCTTTGCTCATTTTCAAAGAAAAATGGCCCAATTATGCCTCTGGACCAAAATCCGCACCAAACAGTGACTCGTTTTGGGTGCGTCGGCTTTACAATGTATACGTGCGGGTTTTCTGTGCCCCAAATGCGACAATTTTGCTTGTTTACATACCCGCCAAGATCAAAATGAGCTTCATCTGAAAAGATGATTTTTTTGCCAAAATCGGCATCTTCTGTAAGTCGATCGCAGGCCCACTTTCCAGCGTTGTTCAAGCGTATACACAACCATATTCGTTCAGCGGAAGGATAAAACTAATTATCTGTCAATTTAGACATGAGCTAAGTGTTACCATTCACGAAATAAGCACTAGTTGAAAAAAAAACGTTAGATGGCGGACCCGATAGTATAAATATCTAAAATATTTCGTTGATTTTTAGAAATTGTTTACGCTTTCCTTTATGGTTTTTATCTTTTTGTTTTCTTTATTATTTAGTCCTGGCTAATCGCTTTACACGCTTGAATAAAAGCGAATAAAAAAGAATTAGCATTCGGTTAATGCGTTAACAAATTTCGTAAAATGTTTTTGTGGTCAAATAAATTTCAATTCGGGTTAAATGTGTATTTTAAACATAATATGTTCAAGCTCATTATAATATCCTGGCTGTGGGCAAAATAGGCAGTTATCCAGTGGAGGCAATAATATTATTTCGTATTTTTTAACTGATATTTAAACGTTTTAAAAAAAATAATAATTTATTCAATTGACCGAAGACATAAACATACGAAAGAAGTCTAATTTATAGACAATAGTGGTAATCAGTTTTTTCTGTACTGTCTTACATATTATTTTGGTATAACAAGCAACGTAAAATAGCAGGAGTCTTTAGGTCTTAGAATTTCAACAAGTTGATATAAGATATCGTATGTATGTATGTATGTATACACTTTATTGTATCAAAGTCTTTTTGATACATCTATTTTGAATCCTTCAAAGCAACATATCTGCACCAGAGATCAGAGATTTTTTGCTACTCATAAGCACTCATGAAATTTTGAATATGCATAAGTGAGTCAACAATATTGAAATTTAACTACTCTGATTCATTCGTACTCACTACAACATTGATTAATAAGTACAGGTTGCAATGAGTATGCGTACAACGTTGACATCAAACTCATACCATAGCAAGCAGAGCCAACACACAACCTTTTAATGAGTATTTAAGTGTTCGTACGCGAATCTTATTTATTTTGTGGTTCTTGTGTATGTTAAGTTATGGAGGGTCGAAATCAACAACATCATACGATGTAGGGTACTTTAAACTTTGAATATGAGAGGAGGTTCCATAATGCGTATAAGTATCAGAAATTATGAGTATGATTCGATTCTACTCATCTTTTTGAATACTCATTGCTGATCTCTGATCTACACCAATTTTTTTCCAATCCTCAAATCATTTCTGATGGTTTTATCACGGGGCACTGCGAGATTAGGTCGCTGACGGGGATCTGGAACTAATCCCCGCCGGACTATTGCAGGGTATGTTGCGATGAGGAAGAGTTAGAGACTATCGAACACCTCCTCTGTAACTGCCCAGCTCTTGGTAGGTTGAGGACCCTCGGCAGGGCCTTCTTTGAGAGCTTGAGTTCTGTGTCGAGAGCTGACATCAAGGCTCTCCACAGATTCATTAGCAGCTTGGGCTGGTTGAGAAGTGCTAGGGCTTCATAAGTGTAGTCGCGCTCTCACCCCTTTTCTTTTTTGTTTGTGTCTGTTTCTTTCTGTGTGATTCCCATTCCCCCCCCCCCCTTACCTACATGCCCTCCTTTCATTCTATTCCCTCTATTTCCTTCCCTCTCTAAGGACGTTGTACAATGGGTCAATTTCGACCTCCGGGTACTGTACTTGTTTTAACTGACAAGTACACGTCCTCTAACCTAACCTAACCTATCATTTCTGATACAAAAACTTAAGCCAAACCTTATTTTTTCCATAGAGCTGTTCCAAGGAAAGTTGCACGGTGTTATTACGATAATAGATCGGGTGTCTGAAATAATCGTCATAATCAATGAATCAATTTCACATTTCTGCACATGTCTCATGCAAAAGTTAAAATTAAGCTGTTTGGAAAACCTTTTCTTATTGACATTTTCATGCCCATCTAAGAAATCCGGTGTTCGAGGGAACAAAATATGAAATTCTTTTCATTCATTCATTTCCAGTATAATTGATGCGATTGTATGAATAAAGTTCAAAAGTTTCTATTGAAGCAAGTTTTCACCATTTATTAACCCTTTACAGGAACAAAAGATAATCACTTGGTGTCAGATTCATAAGAACCTCCAAGATCTTATAGTCTAGAGCTTGTAGCTTGTACGTGATGACTTTCTTCAGACGGTCTAATATAGATCCAAATGAAGAGCATTGTTGAACAAAAACCATCTCATTGATCGCTTAAAATTTATGTTGCTGATAATATCAACACGCCTTAGGCTATAAATTTGAAAATGTTGATGGAACCAAAAGCCATTAGAAGACAACAGGCTAAAGATATTCTTTTATCAGATATTATTTATGGATCATTTCGTTCCATTCTTGTTTATCTTCTGCTACGATCTTCAGCTCGTTCCACGTTTTGTTGACTTTGGCTGCTTCGATGTCTAATTTGGAACGAAATCGTTAAGGCCCTATGCTCCTTATAGGAACAACAGGAACTTATATACATATATATATATATATATTTATGGATCATAAAAAACTTCGTGCAAAGACCAATGTATCTCTAAAGAGTAAACAACAAAAAAAATTCAGATGTTTCCGCCCGGGATCGAACCGGGGGCCTTCCGCGTGTTAGGCGGATGTGATAACCACTACACCACGGAAACTATATATATCGGACGACTTTTGAAGCAATTTATAGGTACATAATTTAATTAAATAATATTTTCATTTAGATTTTTAATCAATACTCTTTTTAAAATAAATCGTTTTTATTTACCAGCTTAAATTATAATTTTCAAAAATATTTAAATTTTCTAATGATAGTGTTTAATATAGTACATATGTATAACATTCATAGTACATGACATCCACTATCTTATAGATTTCTTTTATTAAAAAATTTAAAAAATTATCATGTGTTTCCGCCCGGGATCGAACCGGGGGCCTTCCGCGTGTTAGGCGGATGTGATAACCACTACACCACGGAAACAGTTGACTCCCAGGGGCTTAAAAATAGGCTGATACCGTTATTTAAAAAAAAAAAATTAATTAAAAAAAAAAAACGATTTTTATTACAACAATAAAAAAAATATTTAATTGTCGTTGTCAATAAAAAAATATACAAAATTTAACTTTCACCTAATTCTTGACTTGTAAATGCCGTAATAAACGAATAAATAAACCGTTACTCGCAATGTGCTCTTTAACTTTTCTCCTTCTTTTTATTTTTTGTTTTGGTCATCAAAACAAATTTATTTTAATGTAATTAGATTTTGGCGATTGCGTTTAACCCTCTTAAAACCATTAGCAAAGAAAAACACCACCCACCAACAACAACAACAACTGAACAAATTTATATGAATTTTTCAAATTGAGTCTTTGGGTCCTTTTCACTTTCTCTCATACTCACAACTGCTGAGCTCCTACTCTCCTTCTCTCTCTCTCTCTCTCTCTTTCTTCCACACAGTGTGTTTTTATAAAGCACTCAAGGAAAAGTTTAGTAAAACACTTCTACTACTACAACTACACAATCAAAAGTAACATTAGAAAAACAATAATAACAAAGTGTGTTGCTAACAAAAACAAAACAAAATTGTAGAAGGAGATGAACAAGAAGCAAATAAAAATATTGTAAAAGAAAAAACTTTTGTTTTGCAAGTGCTTAGCAAAGCAGTTTTTCTTCTACCACTACCATCCGTACTCACTCTCACTCACACACATACACACACGCTCTCTTTAATTTTCACAATCAAATGTTTATGCCATTAAAACAAAACAAAACAAACAAACAAAAAGAAAAAAAGAAAAGTTGAAAAAAGGAGCATCAAAATAGAGGATAAAGATGAGCAAAAAAGGATACTTGAGCTAATGTTATTCTTGATTTTTTTTTTTTTTCAAAAAAGTTTTTCTTCCTTACACTTACCCATGAAATGTTCGTTAATAGATAAACACAAAATTCCGTTAAAAACTTTCATCTAAATAAAGTGCATTTTTTGAGTGTAATAGTTAAATGCCCTCTCGTACGAAGGTAACAAGAAAGAATAATAAAATGGCTGCGGGTGATTTGTTTCGCTTATAATTTTGCTTTTCTTTTCGCGTATTTTAGAGAATATTGTTGCAACTTTTTCTCTCATTTTAATTGTAAACAATTTGTTGACATATTGTTGAGGAATTTCTTTTAACAATTTATAAAAATAATTATTTTTTTTCACTTCACACACACAGACACACAAACACTAGTACATAATTATTATTTTTAATTTTAAATGAGAAAATTTACATAAAAAAAATAAAAGAAAATTAAACCGTTTTTCCCAACATATTTCGCTTATTATAACAATTTTCAATTAAAATCAAATTGTTTTTCCTGTCTGCATTTTGTATTATTGTTTCCTTTTTTTATTTCTTCTATCTTTTTAATTTTAATGTTTTTCTGTTTATTTAGGACTCGAAGCATTATTTTCTATACGAAAATCAAAAATTTTCAATGATGACGATGAATAAATGGAAATTTTACATTCGAATGTGGATTAAAAAAAAAACGGTATTAGTAACAGGTCCGTTATATGTATGTACATTCATATATGTATGAATGAATGAATTGTGAGAGGTTTTTGCGTTAAGTGAGTTTTAATTTTATGTGGAAGGGATATTTCTTCATACGTTTAAAAGGTTTTTCAAACTGTTGTTACTCGTCTTATAAAAAAAGCTGATTTCATTTATAAAAACAGAACTTTAAAAGAATAATCGCGTTTAAATTACATTTCACGGAAAAACAATACGTTAAAGCAATTGCCATTGATTTCGGTTTGGACATTCAAACTATCTATATTTACTATACATACATATTTATGTACATACATATGCTATTACAAAATTTCTTACTTATTAATCTCTTATTATTATGTCCTTACTGGTGTATTACATAAGAATTTAATTATAAATTTGATAAACAAATTTGTGGTAAATTATTTATGTGGAATGATATCATCTGCGATATGAAGATACTGGTTTAATTCTTTTAGGGTAATGGTTTATACCCCCATTACCCGGTTACTGTATATATACACATATGGCCATTAAAATAGGGATGACCCGTTACTGACGCGAATTTCATGTCTTTTTTTGCCAATCGCAAAATTTCAAAAACTGGCATAATATTTTCTGGAGCAATGAAACCAAGATAAATTTGGTCTTCTGACATTACGCCCTGCATTATTTACAAATAAATGTATCTTGGTTTCATTGCTCCAGAAAATATTATGCCAGTTTTTGATACCTTCTGATCCACACCATATCTCGAGATTTTATGCAAACTGTTGCCTCTTCTGCAAATATTTTTTTCTAAGCAATGGAACTTTGCGAGCTATTCTTCCTGGAAGTTTAATGTCACATAGAAGACGCCGAACAGTTCTTGTCGATATTTGATTATCTATTTCAGCGGCGATCGCTTTCGAAGATTTAAAAGGAACTCGCTTAGCTAGCATCGCGATGTAACCGTTCGTAATAGTGCTAGTTTTTCTCACTGCACCATGTTTTTCTACGACTTTTTGAGGCTAGAGAGCATTAAAAATGAAATTTTTAGATCGCCCAAGCCCATCAGCTATAAATTTATACGATTTTTTCTGTTCTCGAAGCTTTTGAATGAGCCTTCCCTCCTCCAGTGTACAATGTTCCGCTCAACCCATCAATTGATAATATTAGTATAAAACGGAAGTCTAATTACCTCAATATTAAATTTATTTTTGATAACAAACCTTAAAATGTTAATTTTATGACAAAATTTGCAAAAATCTCCACGCGTCCCTATTTCAATGGCCAGAAATTTTTCTTAGTATTTTAAAAAACCTTTCATAAAAAATAGCAAACACATTGCAAGTTAACAGAATTTGTTATGTCAAAAGAAAACAGTATTGAGAATTAAAAAAACATAACTTTATTACAAAATTTTGCGATTGGCAAAAACAAGACGTCAAATTCGCGTCAGTTAAAGGTCGTTCCTATTTTAATGGCCATATGTGTATATACCCTCTTCCCCAGAGACTATGCGTATCTTGTCCAATATGATTTAGTTTTAGTTTTCATTAGATTTAGTTAGACCAGATCAGATTCCTATTTACTAACCTCTTAGAAGTTAATGCGAAACAATGGGTGCACACAACTGGAGGCTAGTAATACCTCCTAATGCTTCTCAAGGAACTGTAATGACTAGCAAGAAGAGGAGACTATAGAACATCTTCTCTGTTGCTGTCAGTGAGCAATCCCACGACTGGAGTGTTGGAATACCTACTGACGACTTGTAGAGAAACTGTAATGACAAGTCAGAAGAGGAGACCTTAGAACATCTTCTCTGTCAACCAGAATTTATTGACTAAACGCGTCTAGTCAGGACTGATTTCAATTGCAAGCACATCTGAGAAGTGAACCAAAAATTATAATTTTGTGACGAAGTAGGTAATACCGATGTACTAGTACCCTAGCAAGGAATGCTTATTGGAGCGGCTGCCAGTTTAACCTTACCTAGTCGCCGTGGTCTAGTAGGTAGTGTGTTGGCTTATTAGACGTGAGGCCTCGGTTCAAACCCCAGGTCAGGCATCTCCAACTAAACGAAATATGAAAATATACCTACATATTTCTTCGTCGACTTCCTATCAGCCGCTTTCTGGCAAAAACTCTGAGAGTAAATAAAATTGCCATGAAAAGATTCGCAAAAATCTGTCGTTCGGAGTCGACTTTAAACTGTAGGTCCCTCCACTCATGTATAAAAATTAACATACACAACATAAGCGGTGTGAGAAGCTAGGTCAAAATTCTGACTGAAGGGTTGTAATGGCCAATTATGTATGTATGTAACCTAACCCCTAACCTATATCTTATTGCCTTAAAAGGTCACTTTTTCGAAATACAATTTTGGCAACAACAAAAAACATCACAGGCATCCGAATTCAGTAATTTTACTTGCAATTATGTTCTTTTCCAAATATTACTACTATTTTACCATTAAATTAAATTCGACTATCTTGACAGTTGTGCACTCCTACATTGAGACGATTTTGAGATCACAAATGATGCTGAGTGACACATGTTCGACGTTCCCAAAATAAATGCGTGTCTTTGAGAAGCCATTCAAATTAAATTTCGATAGAAAAAAAATTATTATTATTCACTCTTTTAAACTTCTGTTCTGACATTTTAAAAATACAATATTTTGTTATTTTGAATTTTTGTAAATGTTTATGTCTGTCTTTTTGTATATGGGAAAAACAAATATGAAAACAAAAATAAATAAAACTACACCGTTACCAACCAAAACACTTTAAAAAACGGTAAAAACAATAAAAAAAAAATTGCAAAAAAAGTTTCGAAACAAAAACAAAACAAAAAAAAGAACCAACAACAACAACAAAAATCAAGTGATATGATAAAAGTTTTATATTTAGCACCGCATAAATCTTTTATGGTTTAACGAATATTTCATTTTTGATTTATAATACCGTTAAAGAAGATGGTTGCCACAACCATAATTGTCTCTGGTAATTTTCAAAATGTTTCTTTCATTTTTATTTGAAAATAATCGATAGCAAAGATTTTCGATTAAGATAAAATGTTTTTTATTTTTTTTTTCTAATTTATAAAGAATTAATTGTTAAACAAAAAAAAATATCAGAAAATTTCTGTTGATTCAACATTTTAACGAATTATTGTAATTGAAAGCAACTTGAGTTAATTGTCTGCCATTGTCTTTGGTTTTTCATTGGATTTTATTTCATTATTTTTACTTCTCTCTCTTTCTCTATCCTTATGATTAATTATGTATGTATGTATGAGCTTTTAATAAAAGTTTTGAAATGGGTCAATATGAATGGGATAATTTAGAAATCCGAGTAATAATTTCCAAAGAGCAGCAAAACGTTGTAATGCTGACAAAGGTTCAGTATATTTAAGGGATGAGACTAAAAGACGTAGAATAATAAAGAAAAATTAAATGATAGATTATGCCTATAACCTTTATTAATTAAATTAAATGGGTAACTTCTTAAATACTTAAAAATAAATAAAACAAAATTATTTTAAAAACCATATTTATTTAATTAAAAAAAAGAAAACAAATTCACTGGAGATGCGGGGCATCGATCCCCGTACCTCTCACATGCTAAGCGAGCGCTCTACCATCTGAGCTACATCCCCTTTTGAAGCGGTGATGTCAATAGTATGGTAAAAAAACCAGTTTACATAGTTTGAAACATTCATAAAAAACTATCATTAACAATTTAAAACTATTTTCTTCAAAAATTCCTTTTTTGATTGTGGGAAAAATAAAAAAATATAAATAATAATCAAACATAACGGTATATGTGGTTTCCGTGGTGTAGTGGTTATCACATCCGCCTAACACGCGGAAGGCCCCCGGTTCGATCCCGGGCGGAAACACATGATTTTTTTTTGCATTTAAATAGAATTGAATTTTCTATCGATAAATTTTTTTTTTTTTTATTATTATTTATTTGCAATCTATTTTCCAATAATAAGCAAATTTGATAAATTGAAAAAATAACATGTCCTATTGAATCCCTTTGGAAACAATAATATAAATTATATGTACAGTTAAATTTAAAGATATTATAATAAAATTAACAAAAAAAAAATAAGAAAAATTAATTAAATTAGTAAGTAATTATAATAAACATATTAAATAAAAGGGAGATCTAAGATATGATTTCCTTTGAGTCTTCTGATTTCATCAGTCTCATCTAGTAATGTAATTGCCAATACGTTTGTATGGTTACTGAGCCTAGCTAAATAATTGGAGCTATATCTTTTTATTTCCGATTTTATAAAAGGCATGTTAAGGTCATTATGTAAGGATTTATTGGTTATATAAAAAGGAGCGTTTGTTATTGATCGTTAAGCCTTAGATTGAAATCGTTGTAGGATTTCTATATTAGAGTTGCTGGCAGTTCCCATACCATATGGACCATAGGTCCATATAGGTTTAAGTATAGTTTTCAGAAGTAATACTTTATTATTTAAGGAAAGTTGGGATTTACGACCAAGTAGCCAGTACATTTTTTTAAATCTCATATCAAGCTGTTTTCTTTTAGCTGTTATATGTGCTCTCCGTGTAAGCCTTCGGTCCAGGTGGAGACCCAGATATTTAACATTTTCACTACGAGGAATATCTTTGTTGTTTAGATACACAGGTGGACATGTTTCTCTTCTCAGTGCGAAAGTAATGTGTTTTGATTTTTCAGTGTTAACTACAATGTTCCATTTTGAGAGCCAGAGCTGCAGACAATCGAGTTGCTCTTACAGAATAGAGGAAGCTTGGGAAGGTAGATAATTAGCTGACAAAAATGCTGTATCACCTGCGTATGTTGCAGTAGTAATATCATCATGTATTGGCATGTCATATGTAAATATCTATCGATAAATAAAAGAATTTGTGTTAAAAAGTTTTTCTACATTTTTGTACCAAATAGGATAGTTTAAATGGGCATATTCCACTTGCCTCCTATCAAAGGCCCCTAGCACAATAATGTGTACTAGATATTTTGCATCATCAGTTCACTTGGCACCTACAGTGGACAGCAAAAGTCTTAATACTCCAATATATTTTGACAAAAAAAGTCCCCACAGGTTTAATACTCTTGCACAAAGTCCCGATATGACTCCAAAAGAGTATTTAGGGGATCATTTAAAAGAACGGTGACGTAATCGCTAAACCTCAAACAAAAGTTAACCGAAAAACTTGCTCATGATGCCACCAGAAAACACTAAACAAAACTTGTACATTCAATTCCAAATGGCTTAAATGGAGTGCTTGACCTTAAGGGATATTCTACTAAATACAAAGGATAACATTTTCATATATTAGGCCTTTGAATTTTAAATTTACTCAAGGTGCTCCTTGGAGTCATCTGAAACTTTTCCTTATTTTTCTCTTGTTTTATGAAAAACATTAGAAAATTGTTTGTTTTACAGAAAAAAATAAAACAGAAATAAATTAATAAAATAAATATATCTCTAATATATAAAATTCTCGTGTCACGGTTGTTAGTGGTTAAACTCCTCCGAAATGGATGGACCGATTTTCATGAAAATTTGTGTGCATATCGGGTAGGTCTGAGAATCGGACAACATCTATTTTTCATATCCCTAAATGTTAAGAGGGCGTGGCAAATCAAAATATTGATCGTAGACGAATAAAATTTGGTGGGTAAGTCCGTAGAGCCGATATCGAAAATCCCACGAAAAATGGGCGTGACAACCCTCCCCCTTCAAGTGATACCTATAACTCTTAAACTACTGAACCGAATTTAACCATTATTTTTTTGTTCGAAAGCTTATCAGGTTTATATGGTTTGAAAAAAAATTCGATATAGCAAAAAGTAGGCGTGACAAACCTTTAAAATTGAATATTTAGGTACATATAGACGAATGCAATTTGGTGGGTAAGTTCATAGAGTCGATATCGACAAACTCACCCAAAATGGGCGAGTGGTTAAAAGATACCTATAAGTCGGCTAATTCGATGGTTTATAACTACATATGTACATATGTATATAACATGTATGTCTGTTAGTTTTTATTTTGGAGCGAGTACAATAACTACAACTTCGTCAGCGCTACCCGTGATTCGGACCTCTTATTGTTATTCTTTGTATGCCTCACCTAAATAACGTACCGATTTCGATTAAATTTTGAACTAGGTAGACAGATCCACACAGTTATTTTTATATAACTGTTTTATGCAGCGTATTACAATAAATATATAATGTGACCTGTTTTGGGCAATAAAAAAAATCTATTTTGGGCGTGACGAAGTTCGCCGGGTCAGCTAGTAAATTATAAATTTCTATACAAAATTTTAGGTAAAATTCATAAAATAGCTTAAATATATTGCCGTACTAAGACCTTTGCGGTCCACTCTATATGTGATTACACGCATATATGAGATTTCATTGCCTTGAATCCCACATTAGCGGGTTGTAGGAGAACAGTAATCTAACAAACTTAACAAGCTTGACATGAATAGCTCTCAGTGCGGTTGCTCCTTCAAACTTTTTCCTGTTATGTATGTGTTTCTATATATAATTAACAGCAACCCTCGTATAATGCATACATTCTTTTTATAAAAACAATTTTTTAATGAACACGTGTATATTGATATACGAAATTAATCACCCAACAATCATTACTTACAACAGAAACTTCTGTAACCATGACAATGAAATTATGGTCCTGTCAACAATACTAAAATATTTCCAAAAAAAAAAAAAAAAAAAAAAAAACAAAGAATTTCCACCAAAACTCTTCAGTTTCACTCATGACATGGATTTTACATATGTAGAGTTCCCCTCAACCGTTAGTTTTAACACTTTTAAAGCGTATTTCGATCCAAGCAAATGCCTGCTGTCGAATATGCACATCAACAACACATTAAACATTATCGATGGCATTGAGACGACAACGAAAAAAATAAAAACTCTGAGGCATTTAGTATTGGATTCACTGCTGGAGAATTGGTGTGGTAAGACAGTCAGTCAGTCAATAATTTTCATTGATACACCTTTTTATGTTTGTTGTTTGTCTTTTGTTGTAGACAATCCCATCTTCAAGGAAGTGGAACGTCAAGAGGACCGTAACTATATTTTAAGCAACTTGAATGTAAATCTTCCTCTAAAGATTTTAAGCTGCCACATAGAGGATGATTTCTTTTGGCGTAACAGTTACCAACACCGTTGGAAGACACTCTATTATCAGCAGTACACGTATCCAATCCAACCCTTACATTTGCCACAGCCACAACCCCAACACGGTAGTAGTACAGAGCAAAGCAGAAATGCTAGCATAAAGAAAAACAAAACAAAACCTTGGATTAACATTTACATGGAACGACATCTGCAAGAGTTTATTGAAAATGTAACACCAACTGACTACGAGTTGGAGCGGGTGCAGGCAACATTGGACATTTGTGCAGCGTATATAAATCAATTGGAGATAAACTGCCTACAGCCCAGCATGAATGGCCAAAACGGTAAGGAAATCAACAACAAAGCCAAGACATGTTTTCCATTCCACTCCATTCCATTTTCATCAGTGACAGTGACTTCTTGTTTCAGATCACATTCCACTTGATTTCATTTTGCGAAATCTACCGGAATTGCATACATTACGTCTGACATATTGTACGAAGACTATAGGCACGCAATTCTATTTGGGCTGTAATATGTTATCGCGTCGAGATGCTTCGCTGCTTGCACGAGGACTACAGCAATGTCATGAGTTGTTACATTTCTGGTAAGACATTTGATAACACACCTGCCTCAGACTGAGTGTATGCCTTTGTAGAAATTGCAAAAACAACAACAAAAACAATATTTTCTTTGTTTTTATATGTACGTATGCTTTCTTGGAACATTGTTGAGAAGTTTACACAATACGAAATTGGAAGCCTATCAGTTGGGATTATTTGCTCATAGTTTAGATAAGGGTTGTCACTACCTGTCCACACTTTCACTCGAACACTGTAGTTTGGGTGATGAGGGTATCCGGCAGTTTTTAAACGCTTGCAACAAGGAATCTTTTGGGACATTGAAATATTTGGATTTAACCAATAATAAAATATGTACGTATGACTGATGAACGAACAACGAACCAACATATTCAATTTAAATTTCAAATTCAATTAAAGAAATTACAATTTCTGTAAATCTTTTGTCAGCTTCTGAGGGTGCTTACATACTCAGCAAAGTGCTAAAGAGTTTATCGTTGGAGAAATTAAGCCTGCGTTTAAATCCCATTGGCAGTGATGGTGTCGCTTCTATATTTATGGTATTGGAAGCTCTGCCCATTATTTATTTAGATATTGCCGGCTGTTCACTTGATGAGTCGATTACCAAAATCTTTATGCAGCTGATTGTTGAAAATAAGACTTTATGGTTCATAGATGCTTCTAATAATTGCTTAGGAAACGTAAGTTTATTCTCAAAAACTTGCAATTGAAATTGTAGATGACGAAAAATATTTGTTTTTTTTCTTCTTGGTTTCTAGGAGTTTGGCAAACATTTATTTAAGGTTATAGGTTTCAATAAGATTTTAAAAGATCTGATGTTAAGCAATACGGGTTTATCTTTGGATTTGTGCAAAAACTTTCAGGAAATTTTAAAAGACAATCATTTACAAAAGCAAGAGAAAAAATGATAGTACAGTACCTCGGTTTACGCGGAACTCGGATTACGCGGTTTCGAATTTACGCGGTTTTTAAAATGAAGAAAAAAATTTTTTCTCTTATATTCTATTCAAACTGAAACTAATTCAACCATTGCACAATCTAATGAGATGACTTTATCCAGTGATGAGTCGGAAATCATAAAAATTCCTAAAAAAGACTTGTTGTTGAAAATGATAGCTATTAAGTTAGCTTAAAAATTTTATGTTTTGTGTAATGAGGTACATTGTATATGTATGTATGTATGTGTATTTTTTAATTAAATAAATGTATATGTTTTTTTTACTTAAATCATACTTTAATAAATTATTAACAGTATAAAACTACATTTTTACAGTAGGCATTCGCTTTACGCGGTTTTTCCATATAAAAATGAAAATTTCGATTTACGCGAATTGGCCAGGAACGTATCTACCGCGTAAATCGAGGTACAGGTGTATGTCTAAAGCCTGCTTGATGGCTTACAGTGGCACAAACGTATAATTGGGCACTAGGTATGAGATTATTCAAATGCTGATTTTTCCACTTCAATGGAAATATTTAAAAAAAATGTTGATTCCGATTTATAGATAACACTATGCGAAAAAATGAAAAAAATTAAATACACCCGGCTAATGACATAGTGTAGGTTGTGAGTTTTGTTGAGTAGACCTCAAAATATTTTTTTTTTTATTTCTCGAACCCTCCAAACTTTTTTTATTTGACAAAAACTGTTTTTTAGACTTTACACAAATTTCAAACATTTCTGACCCGATTTCCAAAATTTAAATCTTGTTGGAAAGGGGAGGAAAGGGAGGACCTTTAAAACGGTATACATATATCTATTATTTGACTTAATATGCTATGAGTTTTGATGAGGTAAACTTGGAAAATGCGAATTTTTTTCATAATTTTCATGTTTGTCTGTTCATAGTAGCAAACTTTACTTAAAAAATATGAAATAAGTGATGACATTCTGAAAGTACATTATCTTGTAAAGAGATGGGCACCTAGTTTGATCAAATCGGACAAAAATTACCGTAGTTATTATATAAATAGTATAACAGTCGTGTTATATTTTTTTATATATGTCATCTCATCAAATGAACTTTTAGTTCAAAAATTTTCAGAATTTTTGATGGATCTTGATTGTTTATCACAAAATGTGTCAATTTCACGTTTGAGTGACCACCAGAAATTGGCCAATGATTGCGCATAGAGAAATAATAATATTTGCAAAAAACACAAATATTATCCGACTTCTGGAAGTCGTGCAAACGTGAAATTGATACATTTTGTGATAAACAATCAAAATCAATCAAAACTTTTGAAAATTTTTGAACTGAAAGTTTATTTGATAAGATCACATACATATATAAAAATATAACACGACTGTTATACTATTTAATGTATAACTTCGGCAATTTTTCTCCGATTTGATCAAACGAAGTATCAATCTCTTCACAAGATAATGTACTTTCAGAATGTCATCACTTATTTTATATTTTTTAATTAAATTTTTCAATTAAGGATAGCTAAACTTGAAAAAACAAGAAAAATATTATATTTTCCAAGTTTACCCCATCAAAACTCATAACATATAAGTTTGGATAAAATGTTTATGTATACCGTTTTAAAGGCTAATCTGTCCCCTTTCTAAAAAACTTTGGATTTTTGAAATAGGTTCAAATATATTTGGGTAGTCAATAATTTTGTGTAAAAAGATCAAAAAAACCGTTTTTGTCAAATAAAACAAGTTTGGAGGGTTCGAGAAAAATAAAAAAAGTATTTTTGAGTTCTACTCAACCTAGTGAATAACTTAGACTATGTAGGTGCTCGGGTGTATTTTCACTGTCGCACCGTGTAATTAAAAATACTTTTAAACAATGTTTAATACTTAGCATTTCTTATTTAAAAATATTTTTAAAACCAAAAAAGGAAAACAATATTAACTACTTTCATGTCAAACGCGTAATTGTACATATGTAGTAAGGACTACCTGTATAACGCCTGCATAGTACCTATTATTACTTTTTACTTATGAGAGTAAATTTAACCTACATGGAACACATGCAAAGCAGTACGTTTGGCGTGTGCCAAATACTGACTTTGCCTAACAACACTCAGGCTATTTTCAAGCATGGTGGAGTATCGATACTGGTAGGGGATGTGTTTCCATTGCAGGAGTATGATATGTTCATTATATAGATAGTAAAATGAATTCATTCCAATATTTGACCATTTTTAAACAAAATATTAAGCAAAGTGGCAATAAGTTAAAAATATTGGACACATTTGTTTCTACTAGAACAACGGTCCGAAGCACGTTGCGAAACTTTAGCTTATGCATAATTGTTCAAAACTACTCTAAACACCAGCACAGACCCCTGGTCTCAACATTATTGAGCATGTTTGGGAAAAACTTGCCCGTAAGCTTTATAAATCTAGCATCAGTACAGTGGAGCGGTTGAAATAAGGTATTAGGCGAGAATGGAACAATATAAACCCGGAATTTTATGTCAATCTCGTGTAGTCGATATCTCTAAGGTTGGAAACAGAAATAAAGCAAAAGGTTTTGTTCCAAGAGTTAAAAAAGTGTCTTTTATTGGACTGTCTAATTCTTCATCCATATTTCCATTGAAGTGGAAAAATCGGTATTTGAATAACCTCACACCTAGTGTCCAATTATACGTTTGAACCACTGTAGATGTACGCCAATTTGAGACAAGTGATTGGTCTCTTCTCCTTCAACCAAGCTCGTATCGTTTTTATTAAAATGATCTCCCTGATGGCAGTTTGCTTATAAATTTTTTTTATTTTGAAATATTTTTTATTGCAAATTTGAAAATTTCTATTTTAATAAAACGCAATACATGCACAATCAAATAAAGGGTGATTTTTTAAGAGCTATAGGAAAATTTTTCAAAAAAAAACACATAAAATTCAGAAAAATGCATGAAATCTTTATTTGAATCGATAGTACGGTCCATATAATTTAATGTTTGAAGATTATTTCATGCAAATGTTGACCGCGACTGCGCCTCAAATGGTCCATCCGCTTAGTCCAATTTTGGCCGGTATCTCACGAATAAATACTTCAATGTTGTCTTCCAATGCGTCAATTGAAGCGGGCTTGTCTGTATAGACATAAGCTTTAACATAGCCCCACAAAAAATAGAGTAAAGGCGTTAAATCGCACGATCTAGGCGGCCAATTGACCGGTCCCGAACGTGAAATAAAATGTTCACCGAACTCGCCTCTCAATAAGTCCATTGTTACGCGTGCTGTGTGGCATGTGGCACCGTCTTGTTGAAACCACATGTCATGCAAGTCAAGCTCTTGCATTTTGAGCAAAAAAAAGTTGGATATCATCTCACGGTAGCGCTCACCATTCACAGTTACGTTACGATTCGCAGCATCTTTGAAGAAGTACGGTCCAATGATGCCAAATTCAATGATTTGCAAGCGTTGTTCGTTTGTAAGACGATTCATGGTTAAATTATAGACCAAACTGAAGATGTTTGACAGTGAAACAAAATACGAAACGTGCGTGAGTTGTTTAAACCAGTGTTGCCAAAAAGATAATAGCTAAAAAATCACCCTTTATAATATTTATTTTTATTACTGGCATACATACAAACAAGCATATATATGTATATGCTTACTTTTACATACACAATAGAATTTCGTTTTTTGAAGAAAATTTTCGGAAAATGCAGATGCCATTAAATTGTATCCTCGTGTTCAATGTTACGTTAAGTGTCATAAAAATAATTCATAATAAATTGCTTTGCATATCCACTAAATATACAAACGCACACACACACACACACACACTGATACAAACTGTATCTATGAAATAGAGATACAAAATAGGTAAAGATACTCCAGATAGATATGTTGTACTCAACTTACACAGGGGCAAAGTTTCTTACAGAAAAAAAAAGAGAAAAACAAGAGGCAATCAAAAAAGAGACAAAGTAGGAGAAGGAGAAGGAAAATATACTGTTTATAAGGTGTACGTAGGTAGTGTGTAGTATAATTTGGCCATAATAATGCTTGTCATGAAAATTTTGAAACGTTATTAATTTTATTTTCAAATAATTTTCCAAAAGCTTAACACACAAAAAAGAAGAAGAGCAATGCCGTTATTACCAAAACCATTGCCAACATTGTAAAGTCATGAATAGTAAAGAAATAAGCTATTCAAGTAGTTTTTTTCTTCTCTCTTCTACTTTTTTACTTTTAAGGGTAAAATTTTCTTTCGAAAAGTAAGAAAATTTTGTATTTTTTTTTTTAATAACAAATAAAGATGATTTGGGGAAAGGGGAAGAAACAAGTCAAATTATTTATTTATTTGTGTTTAAAAAAGAACAACTTAATCATGCTTTTGATATTTTAACATTCAAACAACAACAACCAACAGAAAGAAAGAATAAAGTCATGTCAGCTGCCATAATCTCAACTTAATCCCAGATAAATTTGCCAATTTCAAAGCCACAATCTCACGCATACAATCACATCGACACACTAATACACAAATACTTTGCCTTAACCTTCTTATTTGTAATCTGCATTGAATGGATGAGTTATTCCCAGCTATCACTACTACTGCTACTACTGCTACTGCTGCTGGTGGTGTCTTCTTTAAGGTGAACTTTCGTTTATTATTCTTGTAGAGGATTTTGAAGGTAAAAATGTTATTCATCAACACGAGAGGGGGAAAAAATAAAGGTAAAGAAAAACAAATTTGTGGTTTTTCATTGTTGAAAAAGTCAATATTTAATTTATTGTATACATACATACATATTTAAATGCTAAAAATGTATAAACAATCTCATCTTAAGGAGGAATTGGTGATAGAGTAGGCGGGTGACAGATACACACCACACCACAAGCTTAAAGTCTTCATTCAGCAGCAGTGATAGCATATAAAGTAAATCAAGTGGCATCTTTGTAAAAGCAAGTTTAACAAATTTATATCCTTCTATTCCATAAGAAAAAAAAAAAAGAAAATGGGCCTTTGCAAAAATATTTATACTGAAATCTATCACGTATCGGGTCCGCCATCTAACGTTTTTTTTTTCAACTAGTGCTTATTTCGTGAATGGTAACACTTAGCTCATGTCTGATTTGACAGATAATTAGTTTTATCCTTCCGCTGAACGAATATTGACCATCCAATGCGTTTTCGCTTCGCTAAGTGGGCCTGCGATCGACTTACAGAAGATGCCGATTTTGGCAAAAAAAAAACCATCTTTTCAGATGAAGCTTATTTTGATCTTGGCAGGTATGTAAACAAGCAAAATTGTTGCATTTGGGGCACAGATAACCCGCACGCATACATTGAAAAGCCGACGCACCCAAAACGAGTCACTGTTTGGTGCGGATTTTGGTCCAGAGGCATAATTTTGCCATTTTTCTTCAAAAAGGAGCAAGGAGTGGCCGTTACAGTCAATGGCGATCGTTATCGGGCCATGTTGAACGAATTTTTGTTCACAAAAATTAAAGAGGAGGATATTGGCAACATTTGGTTTCAACAGGACGGCGCTACGTGCCACACAGCCGAAGCTACACTCGATGTTTTGCGCCCTGTTTTTGAAGATCGCATTATCAGCCGCAGAGCTGATGTCGTTTGGCCACCTCGGACAACCGTTGGACTATTATTTGTGGGGTGCCGTCAAAGATAAGTGTTACGCCGACAAGCCAGAGACAATTGACGCTTTAAAGGACAATATTCGTGAAGCCATTGGTGAAATACAGCTGCACACAATCGATAATGTGCTTAAAAATTGGACCGATTGGACTGTAGGCTACTGCATGGCCAGCCGAGGCCCCCATTTGAATGAAATTATTTTCCATTATTAACCATAATTAAAAAAAGAAATTTGAAAAAATATTCAGTAGTTTTTTTAAAGCATTTTCAAAAAAAAAAAAAAGTTATTTGGCGGACCCTTTACATATCAAACTGATCAGACACAATATCTTCAAGTAAAGTACAGAAGAACTGTTACTGAAATTCTAGTATCTGTATTTATATCAACCTTTTAAAGGATGTTGTTACAAAATAAAATCAAATAAAATTTTATAAAGCAAGTCTCGTATAATCACAGTAGATTTCGTAAAATTGTGTGCTTTCTTTGGACGTTGCAAGAATCAAACAGTGTCCTTAAGGGGTTAGTATACTTCATAACTTTAAAAAAATCATAAATTAAAAAAATTTTTTTAAAGAGTTTTAGTTACTTTAGAGCTATAGAAATAAGTTAAAAATCTTCTTTTCTCCCAAACGATATGAATAGAAGGAGAAAAGTGCAAAATAGGTTCAGGTGCGGGCAACTTAAACACTTTTTTCTCGAAATTTTTTTTTTTCGACTTGGCGACCACGATTTAGCATAAACTACTTGACCGATTTCACTCAAATTTTGGGACAAATCATCTTTAGGAGACGATGGAACTAGGATATGTTTGATTCGTCAATAATTAACAATTTTATTAAACAATTAAGGTAGAAAAAGTTGGTGAAAACAAGAAAAAAATTCCAAACTCTGCCATTTTGTTATTTTTTGACCTTTTCAAAATATTCTGGTTCAAGTCAGAAACATACTTTGTAAGAATTCTAACTCCTTAAGTCATGGTCACCTTCTTTCTGCTGCCGTATCAGCGCCGAACTCAATTAAATGTTCTTTTTAACATTTAAAAAGAAGAACTTATTTAAATAAATTGATCTTTAAAAAAAATTGAAAAAAGACTCTTAGGAAGTATATTAGTCCCTTAATATGATTCGCCACCATTAAATTATTTTAAGCAAATCAGTAGCACAGATATATATAATTCTTCCGGTTAAAAATGCGCTCTCTCAGGTCGAGAACATTCGAAATACGTCATGCTACGAATGAATTATGTACTCAACTTTAATGTTATCATCATGAAGTCATTGTTGTTTTCTAAGCCGTCTTGAATAGCTTGTCCTATGTCACTGTCAGTAGTATCTTTCAAACTATAATGTCAATATAATAGCTTAAAAGATTTTCAAACATTCTTATGAAATTCTATTTTAATTAATTTTACATGCATACAGTGGTGTTGTGCTAATTTTTTTTACCGGAACGCGTATATATAATTATATAAACAGGGCCGATCCTAGTAATTAGTTCGGGTTCGGGTTCACGTATTTGTTTCGGTTCGGGTCGAGTTCCGGTTCAGCAGAAAAAAAAGTTCACGGTTCGGAAAAACAAGCCGGTTCGTTCCGGTTTTTGTTCCGGTTCGGGTTCGGTTCAAACCCTTGCTTATAAAAATACATATAAAAATTCGTCAAAAATTAGGAAAAAAAATAAGCAATTCTTTTTAATTTTTTTTTTTTTTTCAAAACGTCAGCTAATTCTCGTTATCAGAAATCATCTTTAGTTCCGGAACGCGTTCCTGTCCAAAAAGAAAGTACCGGAACGACGTTCCGAAGCGTTCCGGCTCGACAACACCACTGCATACATATGTATGTAAACAATAAATAAAACAGAGAATGACAGTGCCGTGTTTCGTTTAGTACACTATATACAGTGAACTCGCGAAAACGTGAACACTCGAAAGTGTGAACGTCTCAGAAACGTGAACAAATTTATTTTTCCACAGAGTATTCTAAAACGTGAACAAAATCTGAAAGCTCTAAAGCGTGAACACTTTTTTATATTTTGTCTTTTTAATCTGTTTTTAAATTGGAAATCCCCGAACTACACTTTACAGTTTATTTGTTTGTTTACTTATGTTTAAACTTATTTTTCATTGTACTCGTTTATGTATGCGTTGACCTGTATGCTGAGAAACTTTAAATTAGTAGCTCTATTAAAGATGGCTAAACAAAAAACTTCCCAAAAAAAATTACTGATTTTTTCCTTTAAACTTTATTTAACTTAATTATCCAACGGGAATAATGTTCCTATTAGTTTTAATTTATTTTTTGTTTTTTGTTAATTAATACGGATTTTTTGTATCCTTTATTTTATATTTTTTTTTGTATTATGTACATATGTATATTGCATTTAATGTTTGTTATTAAAATTTAATTTAAAATAGTGTTTAGCAATTTTTACTTATTAAAATATCATTTTTCATAATAAATAGGGTAATTTTTTGTTTTAAATTTGGGTACTCGATAATGTGAACAAACTCGAAAATGTGAACTGCCTTGGTAAAAACTAGTTCACGTTATCGCGAGTTCACTGTAATTAAATTCCTCTAGTTATTCTTATCTACCTGCTCATATACTATTTCATTATGAATCATATTTAATAAGCACGTTTAACGTTTTTAAAGATTTCAATAAAACATTACGCTTGTAAAGTTATTTTTCTTTATTTTTTTAACGAAACAATTAAAAATCTCCTTAAACATAGCTAGATAGAATAAAATTCAATTCATTTTTCCTCTCTCTTCTCTTTGGCATAATATTTTATGTAAATTTGCCAATGTTTATACCAGATAATCACAAGACTTTGCGTCAAATCAAGACAGTTTTTATGGTCATAATCATTTGATAATAAAGAGACATTAAACATGCAAATTTTTATTGTTACACACATTATTTACAAGCACTTAAATTTAAACATTACACATTAAATTTAAACATTCTTTTAGCATATTTAGTTTGGTAAAGATTCCAGCATAGGTGGTTTCTCCAATAAGTGATGTTTATTGCAGAGCCAATCGTATGATATGGTCAAAGAGAGCAGCCCATTATGACGGCCTAGTAGAGGGCCCTGTACATAGATGGACATATTACTGGTAAGGTCAACGTTAACTGCTTCACCCTCTGATTTCCACAAATTCATTTTTATTATAATGTCTGCAGTAGTAGCATTAAATAGTGGCGTATGAGTAATACCAAAAGATAATAGAAAACCATCGGCAAAAGTATAACACATATTGCCAGAGTAACGGGAATATTTGGCTGTTCCCAACAGATTTGTAATGCTGTGTGCAAAATTTATGTCCCAACTAACATATTCGTCAGCATATAAACGCATGCGTATGCCGGCCTGTATGTTTTCGCCGACATCAGCTATGCTCGCATAATTCAGATTAACCGCATGTCCTGCGCTGAGAAAATCAAATTTAAAAGAATTTCTGTTCAATAGTTTTTCTTTAAAGATACCAACACAGTTGTTTCGCCAAAAAATCCCGCAACTAAAGGTCCACGATCGAGATTAATATTGGAAAATAAACCACCAACGGTATTCACTTGATCATCACCAACTTTAAAGGCCCCAAATAAATTTAGACTACTGAATCCCAAAGTGTTTGTTGAAAAAATTATGCCCATAAGATTGCAATTTCTTTTTTTTTTGTTATTAATTTACGAAATGAATTTTTGTAAATTTATAAAAAATAAACAATAATAATAGCAACAGAAACAGAAACAGGGTTGTCTATTATTATATTCCCGGGAAATACGGGAAATTTTAAATTAACGTATTCTTGTACACTTTTTTGGAAAAAAAGGTCTGTAGACTAGTAAATAGACTGTTCTGAAAACTAGTAAATAGACTGGTCTTTTGACTTGTTTATGGACTAAAATCATTTAAAAAAGTTTTATTGAAAAAATAAAGCAGAAAAATAATTCTTTGTATAAATTGAATTATTTTCTTTATTTCAGATAATTATAATGAAGCTATTGCCAAGATAAGGAAAATAATCAAAATTTCCAAAAAAAAAAAGTCTTTTAAAAAATGCTACTCTTCAGAAATATGTAAAGGAAGAATTCAATCATCTAATCCTAGATGTACAAACAAGGTAGAACAGCATGGTTGGAATGAAACAATCATTTTTAAAAATTAAAAATGCAATAAAAAAAGGCTTTAATAGATTTACATTTATCATCATTGTTTGTTGAAGATTATGTCCCACACTTGGAAACATTGGTAAACGTCTTGAATCCCATTAAAGATGCAGTGGAAGCATTAGGCAGGCGTGAAACCAATTTGATAATAGGTTATGCTATTATGAATACACTTTATGAACAGTTATTATCTGTTGATGCTATACTTTCGGAAAAAATGGTTCACCAAATAAAAGTAAAGTAAATGAAAGATAAATATAATGACAAATTGATGTCATTAGTAAATTATCTAAACACTTCACAACACAATAATGTTAACATAACAAAGACAATGTTAAAATCCTATGCAGAGCAAATGTATATCAATGTTTTAAAGAAAAGTTGAAAAACGCCATTAATGGGGCTAAAGAAAAAACAAGAAAACTGAAATTAAAAACAGACTACTTATTTAAAAGAGAGCTTTATTTGAAGCTAGTACAAACAGAACCAAAAATTTAGACATACTTTTTAATGCATTGTTAACGCTTAAGCCCACCTCTGTAGAAAGCGAACGTGTTTTTTCGTTAGCTGATAAATTTTCAACAACTTTACGAAATAGAATGTCTGATGAGTTATTAAATGCACTAATAATTTTAAAAACTCATTTTTTGAAAACTTAGTTCTTCGAAAATTATTTATATTTTTATTTTCAAATAATATTTTTAATTAATTCTTAATAATAACTGATCTCAAAATGTTATCATTAATCTGTTTGTTTCTGTTTATACAGTATGAATTTAGATGTATTGTTTTCTTTTTTGTTAATAAAATAACATTTTAATAAAAATCTTAAGCATTTTACTAGTATTGTGAATTTTAAAAGATTTCCGAATTTTTTCGAATTTTTCATTCCCGTTACCCGGGAAATGAAAAAGTCCGGGAATTCCCAAACTCTAATTATAACGTATAATTGTCAACAATTTATTTTTTTTTTTGTTTGTTAAAGATAGCCCGACAGCATAAAATTCAATTCGTTTTTTCTCTCTCTTCTCTTTGGCATAATATTTTATGTAAATTTGCCAGATAATCACAAGGCTTTGTGTCAAGTCAAGACAGTTTTTATAGTCATAATCATTTGGTAATAAAGAGTCATTAAACATGCAAATTTTTATTGTTACACACATTATTTACAAGCACTTAAATTTAAACATTATACAGGCTTTCAAAAGTGTTTCTTTTAGCACATTTAATTTGGTAAAGACTCCAGGATAGGCGGTTTCTCTAATAAGTGATGCTTATTACAGAGCCAATCGTATGATATGGTCAAAGAGAGCAGCCCATTATGACGACCATGTAGTGGGCCTTGTACATAGAGGGACATATTACTGATAAGGTCAACGTTAAGTGCTTTACCCGCTGATTTCCACAAATTCATTTTTATTATAATATCTGCAGTAGTAGCATTAAATAGTGGCGTATGAGTAATACCAAAAGATAATAGAAAACCATCGGCAAAAGTATAACACATATTGCCAGAGTAACGGGAATATTTGACTGTTCCAAACAGATTTGTAATGCTGTGTACACAATTTATGTCCCAACTAACATATTCGTCAGCATATAAACGCATGCGTATGCCAGCCTTTATGTTTTCGCCGACATCAGCTATGCTCTCATAACTCAGATTAACCGCTTGTCCTGCGCTGAGAAAATCAAATTTAAAAGAATTTCTGTTCAATAGTTTTTCTTTAAAGATACCAACACAGTTGTTTCGCCAAAAAATCCCGCAACTAAAGGTCCACGATCGAAATTAATATTGGAAAATATACCACCAACGGTATTCACTTGATCATCACCCACTTTAAAGGCCCCAAATAAATTTAGACTACTGAATCCCAAAGTGTTCGTAGAATAAATTATACCCATAAGTTTGGAATTTCTTTTTATTTTCTTTTTTTGTTATTAATTTACGAAATGAATTTTTGTATTTTTATAAAAAAAAAACAATAACAATAGCAACAGCAATAGCAACAGTGTTGTCTATTACAACAAATGATTGCCAATAATTTATTTTTTTATTTGTTAAAAATATCAGTAAAAATAATCGATTCAATTTGCTTAAATAAATTTCACTATTATCTAATATTTTTGATAAGGTCTATTAAACTATTTTCAGAGCATTTGATTGTAAGAAACAAGGCGCCGTGGCTTAGTTGGTTAAAGCGCCTGTCTAGTAAACAGGAGATCGTGAGTTCGAATCTCGCCGGGGCCTTTAAAATCTAAATAGTACCCATATAGCGGATTCTAAACGGTACTTTTTTCAAATATATTTGTATGTACATATATACAAAATAAATTAATACTTTTCCCCAATATATTATTATGGGGTCGGTAGATGCACTGGCGACCGCATCATAAGGGGGATAGAGAGATTGGATCGGCAGAATTATCTTGCAAAGTTCAGCGGCAGTATTCCTGGGATCTTATTTTCGCCCATATGGGTTTGGATATTCTGCAAGTAAACAACTATATTCATACTATTTAGACTCACTTATCAATTATACTGGAATTATAAATTTAGGGATATAGAAACCACACACTCTGCATTTTAATAATATACTAGTAGCTGACGCGGAGAACTTCGTCCCGCCCAAAATTGATTTTTTTATTGCCCAAAACAGGTCACATTATATATTTATTGTAATACGCTGCATAAAACAGTTATATAAAAATAACTAACTTACTATAAGTGTGTGGATCTATCTATCTAGTTCAAAATTTAATCGAAGTCGGTACGTTATTTAGGTGAGGCATACAAAGAATAACAATAAGAAGTCCGAATCATGGGTAGCGCTGACGAAGTTGTAGTTGTTGTACTCGCTCCAAAACAAAAGCTAACAGACATACATGTTATATATGTACATATGTAGTTATAAACCATCGAATTAGCCGACTTATAGGTATCTTTTAAAGGGGAAGGGTTGCCACGCCCATTTCTGGTGAGTTTGTCGATATCGACTCTACGAACTTACCCACCAAATTGCATTCGTCTACGATAACTATGTCCCTAAATATTCAATTTTAAAAGTTTTCCACGCCTACTTTTTGCTATATCGAATTTTTTTTAACCATCTAAACCTGATAAGCTTTCGAACAAAAAAAGAATGGTTAAAATCGGTTCAATAGTTTAAGAGTTATAGGTATCACTTGAAGGGGGAGGGGTTGTCACGCCCATTTTTGGTGGGATTGTCGATATCGATTCTACGAACTTACCCACCAAATTTTATTCGTCTACGATCAATATGTACCTAAATATTCGATTTTAACGATTTGACACGCCCTCTTAACATTTAGGGATATGAAAAATAGATGTTGTCCGATTCTCAGACCTACCCGATATGCACATAAAATTTCATGAAAATCGGTCGATCCATTTCGGAGGAGTTTAACCACTAACACCGTGACACGAGAATTTTATAATATATAATTTGTCTAATAAGATAGAGCCGATTAATCTTTAGCACTTTTGTCGGTAATATAATTTCTATAAATAGCTGACTGTCTCGGTATACATACTTGCCTTGCTCAATGTAGGGCTCGTCGCTCCATTGCCTCCCTTGATTCAAAGCGTTAATTGCTAATAAACTGCCTACCCATTGTGACATGAAATAAATTTTGTTAAAGACAAAGTCCTAAAACGACCTAATTAGGCAGATGATCAATTTAGAAACTCCTACAATTTTCAACATTACTGGTAAATATCTGTTCAAAGCAAACTAAGATTTTTATTTAAATAGATCAAGCATTGCATCCATACGAGTCTGTTGAGAAGATTTTACCGACTCCAATATGTCAAGACAGGCTAGTCTTCCAATCCTTTTCATTTATAGAACATCTGTTTACAATCTTATTGTTAGTGTTTCACATGTCAGTAAGTTTCAAAATACCGCAATATTTCATTTTCTATAGCAAATTTGTCGATGACTTGCATTTTCTATGGTAAAGTTGTCGATGATTTGCCATTTTCTATAGAAAATTTGTCAACGTCTTGCATTTTCCAAAGTAACTTGCCAAATTTATTTGCATTTTCCATAGTAAATTTGCAGATGACTGGCATTTTCTATGGTAAAGTTGGCGATAATTTGCATTTTACAAAGTAAATTTGTCGATGACTTGTATTTTCTATGGTAAAGTTGTAGATGATATGCATTCTCTACCGAAAATTTATCAATGTCTTGAATTTTCCAAAGAAATTGCATTTTCCATACTAAATTTGCCGGTGACTTGTATTTTCTACGATAAAGTTATCGATGACTTGCATTTTCCATAGTAAATTTGTCAAAGACTTGAATTAAAATAAACCAATGCTAAATGCATACCTATTTTAGTTCAGTTTTATGCTACATCTAGTCTGGGACGCTGAAAATTTTCCAAAAATTCGATTTATGGCCTTCCATTTCAAAAAGTATATCATGGTGCCAGTATTCACTTGCATTCTATGGAATGAAATACGAATCAATATAAACTCAACTACAGCGACAATATGAATATCTGATCAGAGCTACTATTATTTCAACTTCCTTCCTAAAACTGTCCAAAAAAATGTTTCTAACAAAAAAAATTTAAAAACAAAAGCAAAACTCTAAATCTAGATGTGATACGAAACAAAAAAAAAGTTGCATAAAAAATTACAGTAAAAAAAAAACGATTCTGTATCTGAATGTCATCATATTTGTTTGAACAATTTTTTATTGCTGCTGCTGTTGCTGCTGTTTTTTTTTGCGTCTAAATGGAGGAACTATAGATGGATGTCATATGTGCTGATAGCCAGCCAATGTGAGTTGACATATTCAACGATAACAAACGTACATATGTACACAACCAACTCGACAAAAAGCCTGCATCCACCTGTTGTTTTGCTCACAGAGTGGAAGGTAAAGGAGTGGAATAGTAGTCATTGCTATGGCAATACATAATGAAATTGACAACATGATACTGGCGCACAGTGTACAAAATGAATGGCTATTGGGAAGGGATATTGGTTGGTTGTTGTCGTTATTTTTCGCTTATGTATGGGAAATGTTATTGAGGACAGTCATGTGGTTATGTAAACTTATGGACGGACGGAATTTATCCAGCAAATTAACAAATGAATTTACAATGCCTACATATATTACGTTGGGTAAATAAAAACAATAACGATTGGCAATGTTAGCTGTTGCATGCAGCAAAAATTTGTTGCAGATTTATTATGTTTCGTTCGGCTTTAAGTTTTCCATATTTACTGCAATAAAAAAAGGCAAATTCATTTATTTTTCATAAATTTAATTGAATTTTTTTTTTTTTTTGCTTTGGATGAGATTCTGGCATATTTGTCATTTAAATAAAGTGTTTAATCAAGTTTAATAATAAATACCCTATAGGTGGTAATGGTATACGTATGTATGTAATGAAAATCTTGAGTTGTTTTTTATTTAAATAAAAGTTCGATTTCATCGTTATCTCTGCTCCTAAGCAATAATTGTAAAACAAGATTTTCATGATTAGAATTGTTTTCAAGAATCTGAAATCAAATGAAGGTTCAGACAAGACATAATCTAGGAATACGAACAGATCTGAATAGAGACAAAGTTTCTACATCTGCAAACCGTGAATACGTGTATTTAATTCTTGCATACCAATTGTAGGATAAGAACATATTGAAGCACCAATTCACCCTATACTAAACTGAGTTTAGATCAGGAGTCTTCTACAGCTATGCTACAAAGTTACTTTTCAATTTATTAAACTCTTTCAGTCTTATGCAAAAAAGCTTACAACATGCTTACTAACCGTTGTTAAGCTAAATTCGATAAAAGTATATCCAAAAACGATAATTAGCTTAAAACACCTGCTTTAAACCTACATTAAAGTCATATGTCATAATTTTATTACAATTTTTGACATTTTGTGAAAAACATTCTAATTTTTTAAAAATAAAATAAAAAAAAATTAAAAAACAAAAAACAATATGGATACACTCAATTTAATTCGGAGAATTGGTAAGTTTATTAGAATTGGAAAATATTTTGATACAAATATATTAATTTTGAATTTCAAAAGAAACTACATATTACCCAAAATTGTAATTTACAAGGAGCGGACCGACCCCTTCTCCATTCCAGAAGTGAAATTTAAATCCAAATACCGTTTCAATAAAGAAACGGATAAAAAAAATGTAAGTCCAATACGATCAGATATAGAAGTTGATCGAAGAGGATATGGAACTTGTTAGTAGCATTGCGTTGTTGGGGACGTAGGGAAGTATGTAAACTGAACATTACATTTTTAGATTCAGGATGATGCTGGTGATCTCCATGGCCTCCTTCCTTTTATTTGCAAGTTTTTTCTCCATATTTTTTCTATCCAAATTATTCTTTTTGCCAAAAATATAAATTTTGTTTACAAAATAGTTTAGTGATGTCTAAATTATCAAAACGAATTTAAAGAAACCGGTACTCGAATACTTTCTTTAATCAAAATATAATATTAAAGTGGTTCATAGGCAAATTAATACTTGGAACCTAATGAACTAAATTGATTCACAATTTTGTGAATTTCCCATAATATTTGCTTTTAATTTATTGTTTTTGTACGATTCATATTTACAATTCATATTTACATTTACTGTAAAAGAAATTTATGAAAACCAGTCGCGTTTAATAAGAGACTTGTTGTTCCGCATTTAAGAACGGCTGCTATATAATGTTCTGTTCAAAATTAAACGAATATGTATGTATGTATGCATTTATTCATAATAATTTTGTTTATCGCAATATTTTCTACTTAAACGCTTCGCAAACATTTAACAGAGGAATTGAATCAGTTGTAATGCTCATATTTAATGTTCATTGAAAGCAATTGAATTTGTTAAAAGACCATACAAACTAACAACTGAACAATCTATTTGTATGTACGTTTGTGTGTTTGTACATAATGAACTGAATTCAGAAAAGTTTTATGAAGATTTAATTCCAACTGGCCATCAGGAAGTTGGTGGCCAGTTTCGGTCACATGAAATGGTAGGAGGGGCGGGGTATTGAAAGATAAAATGAGAAAGAGATAAAATGTCCTTATTATTATGCGATAGTAAAGATATAGCCGGTTAAAAGATAAAATTGGCTGACGTTGCCAACAATAAAATGTTGTACAACAACAACAACTATACGATTAAACACAAACAATAAGGCGTAAACCATTAAGGCCCCCCTCAACACAACCACTGAATCTGTTATACGTAATTGTATGTTGTTGTCTTGACCAACTAACCAACCAACAACAACAACTGCAACAATAATTGAGCTTAGTTCTGTTTGATTTCATTTCGCCCAGTAGTCAGCTTAAATGTTGTGGTCATTTTATTTGTTGTTCTTATTGCATTTGTTGTAAAATAATGAAATAAAATGAGATTAAAACTAAAGAAAAACGTTCAGACATGTTTTGTATTGAAAAACAAACAATAAAAAAGGAAACCAGGAAAGCGTAGATCTCTTAAAGGCATACAATTTTATATACTTGGGTGGCAATGTCTGACATTGTTCTCCTGCATTCATTCATTTTATGTTCTATAAACCAGCAAAAACTACAATAAAACAATTGTCAACGATATCCGTTGACTTCTCCTCATGTCCAACGTAAACGACGTTTAGAAAAATTAAAATTTTAAATAAAAGTTTACCATTCAACCATTTGAGCTCTGCATGTGGGCGTTAAAAACTTATGCAAATAATTTACATGTGCCATCCTTTCTAGTTTAATCCTGTGTAAGTATTTATTTAATAAATAAATTTTAGAAAAATTTAAGTAAACTTTTGTTTAAAAACCCCGATTGTTTGAATTAGAAAAAAAAAATTATTCTAATGCAGTGTTGCAAAATTTAAATTTTGAAATGTTACTGAAGTCTAACTGAAAGTGTACTTTTTCATATCAAATGCTGCTTTTGTACAAAAATATTCATTTATACTTAATATACAATGGAACAGAAAAACTAACAGCATATACAAAACAAAAATAGCTGATTCGGAAAGTGACAGAACGTAAAAGATCCGTTGAGTCAAACGTCGACAGAACATAGTGGAACATACGTTCGTTTTTAGCATATGAAGAGCGTTCTCATTGCTTTTTGCCTTCTGGATACGAAAGTACCTTTCGAAGACATTTGGCTAACCGGGGCTAAAGACTTATTCCACTTTCAGCAATATATCGAACATGAAAAGGGCACCAAAAAATTTCGCGGGTGTACTGTGGTTGTTTTGAAAAGGAAAAATACTAAACTACTGGATTTTTCAACACTGCTGCCATACCTCCGCCTATACTTAAACTTAACTTCACTGATTTTATTTGTCTTTCGCTACGTTGTAACAGAGTACTGTTTGTGAGAGAACTAAGGAAGAAGAGTAAAAGAATTACATATGTATACATATTTCTCCTGAGACAGAGACACACAAACACTTATAAATATAAATATGTTTTGTTGCTGAACAATAAATATTAAATTAAAAACAAAAAAATTAATTAAATTAAAGAAACAATAAGAAAAATACAAATAAAAATTTAATTTTAAAATATATTTAAACTATGTATTTAATATATAAAAAAAATTTTAAATAACAAGTTTGTAAAAATTAAAAAAAAATTTGATCACTCAAAACCTTTTAATCATGCCTTTTGATTAAACTCATGCAAACTTTTATTCTTAAAATCTTTATCTGGTTTGGTGTGCCAGTAAATAACATTACTGCAGTATTACTTTAAAGTTTAAACAGTAGTGTTAGTGTTTTTCTTATCAGATAACAGATTGGTTTTTTTTACCATTATACACAACACTTTCGCTCTCTTTTTCTCTTGCAAACCCCTATGCTAAAGCATTTGTTTTGCAAGCATCGTAACAAATTGAATTTATTGTGTTGGTTTACAAATAATTTTGAAACTCACCTTTTAGAACTGCTCATCCACTCACACCCTCTCCTTCTCTTCGTTATTCCTATGCAATTTACTACCATGTGCATGTGCATTAATCTACGCACAAAAAAAAACACTTTTTCACATTCAAGGCCATTCACTAACAACATAACATATATTCTTTCCTTTTTTATATAAACCGGTTACTATGCCATTGTTTCCAAATTTTATTAATTATTGAAACCTATTTTTGTTGTTGCTGTTGTTTTTATTTTTTGACATAAAGTCCCAGAGTTTTTGCCAGAAGGAAGTCGCCGGAGAAATATTTTTCGTTTTGATGAAGATATCTGACATGGAGTTTGTACCGTGGGCTCACATCCAGTAACCCCGCACACTACCTACTAGGCTATTTATATATTTATGTATATTTAATATACATACGGCACTGAACAGAAAAACTGAATTTTTAAACACTGTTACGCATTTTATTTATTAAAGCAACAACAAATCAAATTGAAACACGGCTATGTGCCTTTCTCTCAATTTGCAATTACAACAACCTAAATCATTTGCCCTACTAATCTCTGTCATACAAAATTAGGGAAATTTATATGTTCCCTGTATTCAATATTTGCTTTGACTACCACCTCACTTATGCATGCAAGTAAAGAAACATTGTTTTTTACTCACCCAATTTCCTCTACACACGGAACTCCTTTTATCTGTATTTTTAGTACAGCAAGCCATTCGAAAATTTATATGAAAAAACACTAAATTGCCCATGTATTCTTGCTTGCGTCATTTTCATACAAATTTCCAATTGACCAAAATCACTTGCCGTACAAAAACAATTTTTTAACACGCACACACTTTTTTGAGACACCATTTTTTCTTTTCTTTTTCTCGGGAGCACCCCACATAAGCTTAATGAACTTTTTTCTTTTTTGATTTTCATGGCTTTCTTTTATTTTTTTCATATAAAACTTATGATTTCTTATGCTTTATTAACTTAAATTACTTTCTAACACAAAACTTTGATAAAAATAACCGAATTTACCAATAAATTTTTAATTTTCTTTTTAACGCACGGAAGTAATTTCCGACCTGTTGCACTTTTATCAAAGAAACTAAAAATGTCGCCTTTTTATTTCACAATTTCCCACTTTAGAACAAAAAATATCCCTTAACGCAATTTTGTTAATACATACATATGTAGTTATGCACCAAACGAATAGGAGGGGGTATTGTATGTTTTCATGTGTTCATTGTTGTTGTTTCTTTTATGTTAATGTTTTCAATTGTTGGTAACCTTTGTTTACTCTCTTCCCTTTTGTGTGTGATCTCTTGCTGTTGATATCGGCGAATGCTGTTGCTCATGCGTACGTAGTATGTATGCGTATATTTTGTGGGTTTTTTTCTAATGCATTTCTCTTTGGGATATTTTTTTTTTATTTTGTGGGTTTTTTTTCATTTTTTCAGGGTTGCATTTCTCTCTGGGAAATTTTTTTATTTTGATATTTATGTAAATAGTGACTGTGTTGTTGCTATTGTATATTAAGATTAGGAAATGTTTCTTTTTTGTTGCCATGTTTAGTTTATGCACGAATGAAATTATAGGGATATTTTTTGTTCTAAAGTGGGAAATTGTGAAATAAAACGGCGACATTTTTAGTTTCTTTGATAAAAGTGCAACATGTCGGATGTTACTTCCGTGCATTAAAAACAAAATTAAAAATTTATTGGTAAATTCGGTTATTTTTATCAAAGTTTTGTGTTAGAAAGTAATTTAAGTTAATAAAGCATAAGAAATCATAAGTTTTATATGAAAAAAATAAAAGAAAGCCATGAAAATCAAAAAAGAAAAAAGTTCATTAAGCTTATATAAAAGAAAGCCATGAAAATCAAAAAAGAAAAAAAGTTCATTAGGCTTATGTGAGCTGCTCCCGAGAAAAAGAAAAGAAAAAAAAATGGTGTCTCAAAAAGTGTGTGCGTGTTAAAAGTGTTGTGTGCCTAAGAAATTGTTTTTGTACGGCAAGTGATTTTGGTGAATTGGAAATTTGTATGAAAATGACTCAAGCGAGAATACATGAGCAATTGAGTGTTATTTCATATAAATTTTCGATCAAGTAGAATGGCTTGCCGTACAGTAAACACAGTGTGTAGAGGGGAGTTCCGTGTGTGGTGTAAATGGGGTAAGTCAACATTGCTTTCCTTTACTAGCTTAAGTCGAGTGGTATGCAAAGCAAATAGTGAATATAGGGAACATATAAATTTCTTTAATTTAATTTTAGCATATGAGACAGAATATGTGTTGTTTTTGTACTTGGATTTACAATAGCGAATTGAGAGAAAGACTCTCAGTAATGTTCTGTTCTGTCGTTGTTTTTGTTGTTTTAATAAATAAAATTCATAACGCTGTATAGAATGTAGTGTGTGTGGTGTTGTTACAAAATGTTTATGGAAGAAATCAATTTCCTTTGTTATGAGTTAAATAAAGTAGAAGCGAGAATATTTATTAGAATTTTTCTGCAACAAGTGATAGTTTCTAGTTTAATTAAGAAAATTGGATTATCTATGCCCTGTAACATGTCGGAGATTAGAACTTCCGAAGAAGCTCTTACAATTTCCGATAGTATTTATATGTTTTTGAATCCAAATACATAGTAGTTATTTTTGAAAAATTTAAATTTTTCCTGAGAAATCCTCTTTAACCGTTGGTGAATTTATAATAAAACTTATTGATGTTCTATTATTATTTTAATAAACAAAAACAAAAAAACCAAAAAGTAAAAAATAACGTTCACAATGATTAAAGATTAAAAATTAAATAAAAACCAACAAAATTCAACTCAAGTAGAAAAACTTACAATTTAATGTTTAATTGCATCGATTCATTTAAAAAAAACCTTAACAATGACAACATTATTGGTCCCCTTTAGTATTCGTAGTATTTTAGTAGTATTTAGAATGTCTTAGTATTCTAGTATTTCGTATTCTAAAAACGAACGTACGTTCTGTGGACGTTTGGCTAACTGGGGCTAAAGCCTAATTCTACTTTAGCATTGCGTTGAACGTGTTGCTAATGCATTAATAATTGAAAACCTTAAGACATAAAATATGTAATAATAAAAAAGTACTGAAAGCATCGCGGGGGTACTGCGGTATTTTTGAAATGAAAAAGTACCAAAAAAAATGTACAAAAGTATTGAATTTTTCAACACTGGTGTATAGTCATTATTTTGAAATGTGTGTGTAGTGGTAGTAAATTGCATAGGAATAACGAAGAGAAGGAGAGGGCGTGAGTGGATGAGCAGTCCTTAAAAGGTGAGTTTCAAAATTATTTGTAAACCAACACAATAAATTTAATTTGTTAGGATGCTTGCAAAACAAATGCTGTAGCATGGGGTTTGTAAGAAAGAGAGAGAAAGTATTGTGTTTTATTGTACAAGAAACCAACCAGTTAATTGATAAGAAAAACACTAACACTACTGTTTAAAGTAATACTGCACAGTAATGTTATAGTGATTTCAATGTTATTAACTTGCACCCCAACCCAAAGATTTTAAGAAGAAAATTTTGCATGAGTTTAATCAAAAGGCCTGAGTAAAAGGTTTTGTGTGATCAAATTGTGTTCAGATGTTTTTTTTTTTATTTTTTAAGGTTGTGGTCTTTATATTTCAAATATTTTTTAATATTTTAAATATTTTTTAAAACCAAAAAAACCTGACGCACTTTTAGAAGATTTAGAAAATTTCATCAAAAGTGTAATTCCTTTACCTAAGCAGCACATTCAAAATTATGCAGTAAATGAAGTATTTGTTTGAACGTTTTATTTACTAGAAAATCTTTATTAAAGTATTGTGTCAAATTGATTAATATTGTATGTATGTATGTACTAATAATATTGGCGTTTCATGTTTAACAAACTCAATTAAAAATATTCACGGCATACAATTGCAAAAAGAAAATCAATTTCAAGTTAAACTTTCCATTTTTAAATAAATATTATGCAAAACACGTCCATCTTTTTAAGAATGAATCTTTCGAAATTTATGGCCTATTCACTGTACACATTTCTAACGGTAATATATCAAGATTTCTTAAGAGTTTCAAAAATTATTCAGTATTCTCAGGCAAATACGACAAACGCACCCACTCATACATACATACTCATACATTTATTATGATTATTATTATCATCGTGACATTTTTCGTACGTTTTTTCTTCTCTCGTTCTCTTCTTTTAATTGTATGTGTGCGTAAAAAAATGAAAAAAAATGTTTGGAAAAAATAAATGTGCAAAAATTTATTGGCACGTTCTTTAACACTAAAATATAAAATAAAAGGACATAAAAATGACAACAACAGCAACAACAATAAAGCGTAAAACAACTAAAAGAGAGAGTAAAGTATATGTAGGCTGGCGGTGTTGTTTTTGTGTCTGATTTTTGTCACCTATGGCAACAGACCCGCAAAAACCCATAATTCACGTTTAAAAACTTGAAAAAAGGCCACCCACATGAAGTGAAACAAAAAAAAAAAACACCAACAAAATAAACGTTTAACATTAATACGATTCTCTTGCAAAGAAAAAAAAAACACTTGAGATTAATACATACAATAAATAGTATTATCATGCTTTTAACCCAAAAAATATTAATGTTTCGTAAGGAATTTAGTGTATAAAATTAGCCGCATATAGAAAAATATATGACTGGAGATGCGGGGCATCGATCCCCGTACCTCTCACATGCTAAGCGAGCGCTCTACCATCTGAGCTACATCCCCCTGTATCACTACAGCCAATAGCAAAGCCGTCTCAAGCGAATACTTCAATAGAAAATAACATTTTGAATCCACATTTGGCTGATAAAGGGTTAAAATAAATAAGCGGTTCGGTTCAATGGTCTAGTGATGTGATTCTTGCTTCAGGTGCGAGTGATGACGGGTTGATTTCACGGTTTTTGGGCTTTAATGTTCTTTATACTGTTACGATAAAAGTAACATGTTTTCGAATTCGAGTTTATGTTTTTTTTTTTTTGCGAAATAACCTATTTAGATAGGCTTAGGCACGGCTTTACTTTATTTAAAATATACTGATAAACAAAAACTGAGATTGGAGATGCGGGGCATCGATCCCCGTACCTCTCACATGCTAAGCGAGCGCTCTACCATCTGAGCTACATCCCCCCATAACAATCTGTTCCTACTTTTCGAAATCAATACAATCATAATAGGTTAATGCATGCTGGACAATCTCAAGTTTTGTCAAAAAAGGGTTAATAACCGGCTCAATGGTCTAGGGGTATGATTCTCGCTTTGGGTGCGAGAGGTCCCGGGTTCAAATCCCGGTTGAGCCCGTTACGTTTTTTATTATCACAGTTTTAAGTACGGCGCCGTCACAATATTCGAAACAAGAGTTTGGCATGATCTTACAAAGATGGGGATTTCATGAATGATCTGCGGATTCCCAAACTTCATTATTATAACTTTTAATATACTCGAGCAATCAGAACTATGTATATCTTTTAGAAGATAAAAAATTATCTTTAAGAATTCAACAATTTATGTATGTTTTTCGTTACTTGCTTTTACCCACACTTTTTAAGCCTCCTTTACGTCCACATTGTTACTTATCTTTCTACCACGATGAATGGTCATGGACACTATCTTTGAAAATGTTTTCTTTAGAAAAGTGTTTGATGTCTTTGTATAAAAGTTGATAGTTATTCAAGTACAAGTGTTTGCAAGATAATGGAAAGCCATTTAGAAAGTATTTTAAATTCTATTTTCTGTTTTTTGGTTTTTGTTTTTTGAAAAGCAATCATCTTGATCACCGATACATGTGGGAATTTTTAACATTGAAGCATGAAATGGACTTCCTCCATTAATAGTGTCTTGGGTACGTACCAATGAGATAAAAAAAAAACATGAAGCTGATGAAATAACAAAAAAATATTTATACAACAACAAACAACTTGTGGAAAAGTTCGTCATGCTTGGCATCCATTTTCGCACTGGACCTAAATAAACATTTTATCATCAACAACACAATGATGAAGACAATAAGAAAACAATTCATTTTTAATTGAAAATGCTGGCAAAAATAAAAGGAAAAACGTACTAACGAAACCGAAAAATAACATGCTTAAAATAATAAAAAAATAAAACCAAAAACAAAACACAAAAAAATTAGCACAGATGAAACAAAAAATAAACAGATAAGCAAACAAGGAAGCTAGCAAGCAATTGACCAACGGTCTTAGTTTTAACATACTGGCATGGCATAACATATTGAATTTGTCTGAGTAGGTGTTGTGACTACCACCACCAACCTACCACATACATACAACAGACCTGTTAAGAGAGAACTTCATAATAAGTTTGTAATATTCTTTGCATAACCCATGATAGTGTCTAATGTCTATACTCAGCCATTCGGTATGGTGGTTGGTTGGTTGATGAGTATGATGAAGATGAATTATATTTCACAATTTGATTTTTCTTCTCATCGTCTTCTTCTTCTGCTTCTTGTTCTCCTTGTTGAATATGTAAATGTTTTCATTTCATCATAACTGAGAAAATATACACATAAGCACACACACAAACACGTGTACGTATAAGTTAACAAGAAATCATAATAACAATCACAATACCAACAACAACTCAATATTATGAAGAATAAACATTGAAATGGACAGACATTAAAACACATATTTCGCACATCATATCATCATCATCACCGTCATCATCATCCTCAACACCACCCACTCAGCTCTTCTCTCATACACAATATAAACATATCCTGAAGGATAATGGATGGACAAAACTTGCAAAATAAACAAAAACAAATAACTATACGATAAATATGAATACATGAGGCCATGTATTAAAAAAGATCCTTGACAGTCTTTTAAATGAATGATATTTTATTAGAGTACACCAACAGCATAATTGAAAATAATTAACGAGGTGTGATCAACAAGTGAATTTCCTAAAGATATTCATTTTAAGTCTGAACTACAACGCAATGCAAACACATTCCAAACGAAATTTGTTCGATGTTGGAAAAATGATTTAAAATTTATCGTATGCGTAAATGCGTAAAAAGTTAGATAAAATGATTCAAAACATTTAAAGTATTAAATTAGGTAGCTAGATTGGTCAATAGCCACAAGCTATCATCATATACATTACGTTCATACTAGAAAGCGTATATGTATATGAAGAATGTAAAGAGAGAAAGTGAGAGAGAGAGAGAGATGAAATAAACAAAATCAACCTTAACATAACGTGAATAACGGTTCCCAACAGAGAGTTAAAACCCTCAATGAATGTCCTACATAAGATTTTCGACCAAGAGCCGAACAAATACAGATCAGATGCTCTATGAGCTATACTAGTTCCGCGTAAGGAACCCTTTTACCAATCTTATTACATTGGGCCGTTTGAGTCCCAATCACAAACCAATTCTACCACCGTCTATCAATGACCCAAGATTCCTAGGCACTTAGTTAGCCGACCTTTTTATTCAATTTTTTTCCTCCTTCCACCAAACACATTCCATGATGCACCAACAGGGATGGCAGAAGAAGTCTACAATTAACGGAAACTAATCCATAACGGATATCAACCTTCTTGTTCCCAAAAATTGTACTGTGTTCCGAGAACACAACAGGAAATTATTCGATCCGGTCTATAAACCATTGTAGAACCATTGCAGTCACGAAAGACTCTCCAATTACTTAGATTTATGCTAACCTGACAGATCCACTTGACTGCTAAACAATTAATTCTTTAACAGCTCTGGAGATCATTTCAATTAAATAACACCATAAAATGTACGAGTGTAGTTTGAGAAATCTATCAAAGAGATTTCAAAGAAGGTTCAATTTATGCACTTCCAGCCAGAATCTAGAAAAAGCTCCATGTTTTTAAGAGCTAAATAAAGGGTCCGCCAAATAACTTTTTTTTTTTTTGAAAATGCTTTAAAAAAAACACTGAATATTTTCTCAAATTTCTTTTTTTATTTGAAAGTACAATCCTTCCGGTTAATAATGGAAAATAATTCATTCAAATGGCTGTCTCGGCTGGCCATGCAGTAGCCTACACGATCGGTTCAATTTTTAATCACATTATCGATTGTGTGCAGCTGTATTTCACCAATGGCTTCACGAATATTGTCCTTTAAAGCGTCAATTGTCTCTGGCTTGTCGGCGTAACACTTATCTTTGACGGCACCCCACAAATAATAGTCCAACGGTGTCAAATCGCAGCTCCGAGGTGGCCAAACGACATCAGCTCTGCGGCTGATAATGCGATCTTCAAAAACAGGGCGCAAAACATCGAGTGTAGCTTCGGTTGTGTGGCACGTAGCGCCGTCCTGTTGAAAGCAAATGTTGCCAATATCCTCCTCTTTAATTTTTGTGAACAAAAATTCGTTCAACATGGCCCGATAACGATCGCCATTGACTGTAACGGCCACTCCTTGCTCATTTTCGAAGAAAAATGGCAAAATTATGCCTCCGGACCAAAATCCGCACCAAACAGTGACTCGTTTTGGGTGCGTCGGCTTTTCAATGTATGCGTGCGGGTTATCTGTGCCCCAAATGCAAAAATTTTGCTTGTTTACATACCTGCCAAGATCAAAATGAGCTTCATCTGAAAAGATGATTTTTTTGCCAAAATCGGCATCTTCTGTAAGTCGATCGCAGGCCCACTTAGCGAAGCGAAAACGCATTGGATGGTCAATATTCGTTCAGCGGAAGGATAAAACTAATTATCTGTCAAATCAGACATTAGCTAAGTGTTACCATTCACGAAATAAGCACTAGTTGAAAAAAAAACGTTAGATGGCGGACCCGATAGATTGCTTTAAATGTTGTTAAATAAAAACCAAATTAAAATGTAGACATATGGGAACCTATTTTAGAAAACAATATCAAAAAGAATATTTTACAACTCACTTGTTATACAACCCTCGCTTAAAAGGAAGTGTTCCTATGCGTAAAAAAGAGAACCATTGAAGCACTTTTACAGTTTCTGGTGACTTATCTAAAGGAAACACCGCCCAGCAGACAAAATTTATTAACTCAACAAAAAAGGATAAAAAACAACAAATAACAGTAGTAGCGGTTATAAAAAGAAGAAGACTGTTTTTAAATAGAAAATGAACAATAAATATATATTTATATAAATATGTACATACAAATATAGAGTACTTGCATATTTATTAAATATACATTTTTTTCCAAAAAAAAACTGCATCGGGCTCAACCGGGATTTGAACCCGGGACCTCTCGCACCCAAAGCGAGAATCATACCCCTAGACCATTGAGCCTCCTGGAGGGTCTTTGCATAGTTACTAATTTATTTATAGGCCACTATTTATTTATAATTATAAACGGGTATATATGTATGTATATGCAATTTACCATTTTAACCCTCAAATAGAATTTTACAACACAAAAGAGGCTATAATTTTCAAACAATCAACAGAATTGATTGGGAATGAAAAAATTCAGCCAATAATTGTTATAATTTAAAAATCCAAATGGAGTTTAATGAAACATACATTGCTTTAAGAAGCGATGTATAAAGCAAAACAAGCTATCCATTGGAACAAAGAAGTAGACTACAACCACACATTTAGAAACGTTTACAGAAATGTAAAAATATTTGCATTTTAACGGGGTTTTAAATCAACTGCCACTGATTATTGTGAATAAGCGAATACGACACCTTTTATTGTGAATGATTTTACGTAATATGAAATACACCACGAACAAATCTCACCTTTGCAATAACAGCCATATAACGCTAAGAAATGTCATGAGGCTCAATGGTCTAGGGGTATGATTCTCGCTTTGGGTGCGAGAGGTCCCGGGTTCAAATCCCGGTTGAGCCCGCTGTTCCTTTTTTATTGTTTGTTTGTTTGTGTTGCAATTAATTTTTTGGAAATCTTAATAATTATTCTCTTTAAAATTTTAATAAATGTAAATAGATTTTTATAGTTAATTGAAATATGGCTTATTTGCTTAATTAATAGGAATATTAATTACAGATCTTTTTAAAAGAAATTTTACTACACATATTTATTTACTTATAAACTAATATTAAAAAATAATTTATTAAATAAATTCGTATGACATATAATATGTAAAACAAGATGTGAACAATAATTTATTTATTATTTGCCCCACCATGCTCCACCGCCAAAACCACCACTGCTATGATGTGATTCATGATATTCATGATGCTCATAACCGCTGCTGTGAAAACCGCCGCCATGTAAATGGCCTCCACCTAAGCCATGACCAAAACCATGACCAAAGCCATGTTTTAGGCCCAACAATTTGGGTTTGTGTACTTTAACACCGGCAAAACCAAAATGGGGTCCCTTAAAGGCCACAAATTTTAACTTGCCACCGGCAACAAAGCCAATCAGCAGTAAGACCACCAATAAAGAAAGCTTCTTTAAAAACAAAACAAAAGGAAAATTTATTTTAATTTTTAATTCAATAAATTTGCACTATTTTTTCAAAAACTCACTATGATTTTCATGTTTGTTGTTGTTTTTTTTTTTACTATTCTTATTATGGTTTTGATTATAAAATATATTGTTTTTATGTTTTGATTTTATTTTAACGAGTTATTTTTGATAACAACCAACTGGGCCTCTATATTTGGATGCTTCTTGGTCTTGTAAAAACTGAAACCGATTTATTTCGATCTCTTACTTTTATTCATATTTTAGCCGTTTACATTTTGCGTTTTTTTTTCTCTTATTTTTATTAAATAACCCCCATTCCAATACTATTTAAGTATATGGGTTTTTTTTTTTTTTGTAGGTTTGGTTTTGTTTTCTCTGCCTTTACCTCTAAACATGAGTACACAAATTAATTTTTTTTTGTTAAAAGTTTTTTGTTTTTCTTTCCCAAAAATTACTGTGCCCCTGAAAATAATCCGGTTTTTATGTTGGACGCTTTTTACGTATACGCAAGATGTGCATTGAAAAAAAAAAACTTGTAAAAAATCTCGAAAATGTTTATCAATCAAACAAAAGATGCGATAGATTTAACCCGTTTGTTGCTGGAAATTAATAAACTATCATGTTATTAGTAAGTTGGTGTTGTATTTAGTATTTAATGGGAGTAACCACGTGCAAATAAAATTGCCATGAAAAGTTTCTCAAAAATCTGTCGTTCAGAGTCGACTTTAAACTGTAGGTCCCGCCACCCATGTATAAAATTAACGCACACAACATATGTGATGTGAGAAGCTAGGTCGTAATCCCTAGTGTTATGTCCTGCACATCCTGCCGCTCAAGCTTAACATTGAACTGCTTCATACTATCGGGTCGGCCATCTGACTTTTTTTTTTCAACTAGTGCTTATTTCGTGAATGGTAACACTTAGCTCATGTCTGATTTGACAGATAATTAGTTTTATCCTTCCACTGAAGGAATATGGTTGTGTATACGCTTGATCAACGCTGGGAAATATTGCGACATTACTTTGAAAATCATGGCGAAAATATCATCTTTTCAGATGAAGCTCATTTTGATCTTGGCGGGTATGTAAATAAGCAAAATTGTCGCATTTGGGGCACAGAAAACCCGCACGCATACATTGAAAAGTCGACGCACTCAAAACGAGTCACTGTTTGGTGCGGACTTTGGTCCAGAGGCATAATTGGGCCATTTTTCTTCGAAAATGAGCAAGGGTGGCAGTTACAGTCAATGGCGATCGTTATCGGGCCATGTTGAACGAATTTTTTTTTTCACAAAAATTGAAGAGGAGGGTATTGGCAACATCTGGTTTCAACAGGACGGCGCTACGTGCCACACAGCCGAAGCTACACTCGATGTTTTGCGCCCTGTTTTTGAAGATCGCATTATCAGCCGCAGAGCTGATGTCGTTTGGCCACCTCGGAGCTGCGATTTGACACCGTTGGACTATTATTTGTGGGGTGCCGTCAAAGATAAGTGTTACGCCGACAAGCCAGAGACAATTGATGCTTTAAAGGACAATATTCGTGAAGCCATTGGTGAAATACAGCTGCACACAATCGATAATGTGCTTAAAAATTGGACCGATCGAGCAGGCTACTGCATGGCCAGCCGAGACAGCCATTTGAATGAAATTATTTTCCATTATTAACCGGAAGGATTATAGTTTCAAATAATAAAATAAATTTGAGAAAATATTCAGTAGTTTTTTTTTTTAAGCATTTTCAAAAAATAAAAGTAATTTGGCGGACCCTTTATTATCTTGTTACGTCAGATTCTTCGTTGGGTACATCTCACAAACAGAAGTATAAAACAGAGATTTGTATTGATTTATGGGGTTACGTGGTTAGTGGTCTTTGCTCTAAATGGGAAAGATTGTTAAAGTTGCCATTTATCTGTTTATTCATAAATTTCTTGCTTACCGTTGCATATGTGCCGTGCGAATTCTGCTCACAATATCGTTTGGACAAAGCATTCCCAAAGCGGAAGAGATCCATGCAGTGAAAGGGATTTGCAATGATTGAGAAATTAAAGATTTAATCACCAAAAAGAGCTTTAGCTTATGCACCAAAATGCTTTAGAGAAATATTTCGTCTAATGCAAAAGCAACAACCCTCGCAACTCTGACACTTTATTTATCAAATAATTATTTGATACAAATTAGTTTCGAAAATGAACCCCCCCATATGCTTTAAATGGTTAATAAGCACGTGAAGTTGATATCTATGAAACAATAAGAGATAATTTACATAAAAATACAAGAAAATGAATAAATAAACGAAGAAATCGAAAGCAAAATTTTGAAGAAATATTTCGTAATTTCCCAAAAATCTAAACATCAAGCCATGGCTTAGAAATGAATCACTTTAAACAAAAAAAAACGAAAAATTAATTCAATTATAAAGATTAATGACCTCCAAAATCCAAACAAATTAAAACGTAAGCGCATTACAGTTCAAAACAAACAAAAAATCAAATGATTTGAAAGACAATTTAAACCATTTAAATATTAAATAGACAGGCTTAATATGTTTAAGTTTTTGAAAAAAAAAATTAACAGTTATTTTATTAAATTGTATTACAAAAGTTCCAAATTAACCATAAAGACCACCATAGCCGCCATAACCACCATAGCCGCTATAGCCGCTATTGTAGCCAGCATAACCACTTTTGTAGCCACTATAACCGCTATTATAGCCGCCATATCCACCTAAACCGCCATAACCTCCAAAGCCACCATAGCCAGGATAACCACCATAGCCTCCATACCCTCCATAGCCTCCATAGCCACCATAGCCACCATAACCGCCATAACCGCCATAGGCCTGATTATAGGAAGAAGAACTGGCATAAGAATTGCTTTGACCATATGCTGAACCATAGCCGCCTCCGAAAGGCCCACCATAGCCCAAATTAAAACTCCTGCTCTGTGCTCTTGACTGCTGTTGCTGTTGCGTCTGTTGCTGCTGTATTTGAGCCCAGCAACATGAGATCATTAGGACCAATAAACTTAAAACCTAAATTAGTAGGAGTAGAAAAGAGTTCATGATAATGTATTAAACTTCCTAAGTTTTCCTTTATCCACCTTTAACGCCATGTTGCAACTAAACTGGTAATGAAACTACTGTTGATGTTTGAATTTGGATTCCAAGTATTTATATCTCAAAATTTTTGGATAATTTCTACTAAAAACATTAAAAAAGAAAAAAAACATAAAATTTAATCTAAAAAAAACTTTTCCGCCTTATAAACATAAAAAACAACAAGAATAATAGTTTTAGAAAAATTTAAATTTGTTACTGGTTTCAAAAAAAAAAAAAAAGATTCCGAATTTTTTTTTTTTATTCTATTTGAATGGAAAACCTCTACTCCGCTTTCAAATATACCCACAACTACCTACATACATACATACATGAAGATGTCATATAAAATCTTGAAATTATTATTTCATAACACCGATTGCATGTTTTTAACAAATTAACAGAAAAACCAAATCCGAGCATTACCGCATTATGTTCCACATTTAAACTTGAACTTGAAATCGTTCATTGTCTCGCATGTTGAATTCTGAATGAAAATACAAGTGAAGAAAAATCATCATCATGAGAATTTTTAATAGTTTGGTTGTCATCATCATCATCATCATTGTCCAATGTTGTTATACTTGAGTAACTTTTCCACTTACTTTAGAAAAATTCCCCAACAACAAATCTTTGTTAAGAAAAGAAAAAATCATATAGAAACAATGTACACAGAGTGACAATAAAAAAAGTATACCAAATAAGAAAAATAGTAAGAAATATATAAGGGAAGCGTCTTCATAGGGTCACTTAGAATCTGCTGATGAGAAATAATTGGATTTATACAGCTTTACGACTGAAAGAACACCTAAATTGAAGAACCATTTTTTGGAAATGTACATCGATCTTCAAAAGTCATCTTTCAGAATGCTTAGAGGCTAAATTGGAGGGCACCAATTACCTCTTGTGCCCTGTTAAATCTACAACCAATACATGGTGACTTATTTAATGCACACAAACATTAGCCATTACCTGCTTTAACAAATCAGAATCATCATCGACACGTAAAAGATGTCTTAAGTGATGAATAGGCATTTTCGGAACAAACTTAATTGTCCAAATCAAGGCGCCAAGGTGATTTGTGGTAAGTTCTCTCAAATCCCCATCAGCATTTTTTTAATTCTTCAACATTTTCATCAGGTTTTGACGTGCTACAGCGAAGTTAGTTAAAAGAGATTCAGGCATTTTCACTGACCCATTTCTTCGCTAAGTACCTCCGACACTTCTATTCTTTATGACTATAAGAAGTTAACAATATGATAGAATGAAGCTACAAGTGCAAGACGAGAAAAGTTCCAAGTATTTAAATAGCTTAAGTTCATGGTTGTCAAATTTAACGAGGTGGCGAATCGATATAATGTTTGTATCACATGGGTACCGGGACATAGGGACATTCCCGGTAACTGCAGAGCGGATGAGCTGGCCGGAAGGGGCACAACCAACGAACTCTCTGATGAATTCTCTACATTACGGATCCCTCTGGGTACCTGCAAGCTTATAATTGACAATGCAATCGTAGATCTTGTAGATGAGCAGCTTCAGACACGGGCAGAACAGCGCACAATAACTGGCCAAGGTTGGATAAGAGGCGCGTGGCGGCTCTGATTAAACTCCAAAAGAAGTTATTGGGGTTATTACGGAGCATTATATTATAGGACCGCATGCGAGGCTGTGTAGATGAGAAGGAGGATGAGACTGTTCTTCAGCTACTGTGCACATGCTCGGCACTTGATCGGAGGAGAAAGTGGCACCTGGGTGCCTACTACATAGAGGATCTGGATGAACTGTCATGTATGGATAGTGGCAGTCTGAGTCGCTTCATCGGAAGCTCCGAGTGGTTCCTGGACTAGGGGAGAATGTGAAACTATGGTATCATAATGAGCCCTGTATGCGGCCATGGTTTCTCGGGATGGTTTTCTCTAGAAAATGATTGATTCCCGGGTAGAATTAATTGTGGCCTCACAATAAGCCTAAGTGAGGCTTGTTCCCTCGACGGGGTTTGCCGTCTAACCTAACCTCTGCTCGACACCCAGAGTCAGCAAATGAATAATGATTCAAGTGTATTACGGATTCATCAGTTATTCTCATACCACCACTACATTATATTCGAACTCAGCTTTCGCACAAAACTATAAACGTGTGTCCGCTCATGACTCCATCGAGGCGACAGCCACTTCTACCTACCTACCTACCTACCATGGTTGACAACTTGTCTGAAAATATTTAAATTGGGTCTGAAAATTTTACGGATTGAAATTTTTCTTTTGTCCGGCAGTGATAATTAAAGTTAAACAATGAATTCTTATGTCCACTTACATTTCGTTCACAGTGTTGGTTTGTATAACAATTTTCTTGAAATTCTGAAATGTTTACCTAACTATAGGAAGCATAAGTTGTCTTTCATAAATAATAGATCATTAATTTAAAAACCAAATAAATAGACATTGTTTTCGTTTACTTTATTAATTCTCAAACGCGAGATTAACCATTTGAATTATTTACATTAAAGGGGTTATTCCACCCGACACTTTATTCCATTGGCAATATAATGAGGAGATCTTGTGCAGCAGAGCTACTCGTAGAACAATTAAAATTAAACATTTCGACTAAAGCAGGTGCTAAAATCAAAAGAAAAAACCATTAAAATAATTAGATTACATAGCAAATATACATAATTACGATCTCTAATCATTTAAGGAAGGCGTTAAATTTTAATATGTGAAATTAATTTGGATTTTAAAACTTAGAAAAAATTTAAGATACTTTTCAGCGGGTAATTTTCTGCATATTTTTATGCATGCAGTTTTACAGTTATTAAGTCCATGCGATTAATTAAACATGAGTTAGAAGTTGTTGTTTGAAAAAAGTACCCAATTTCAAATCCAAAAAAAATTAAATTTTAATACATTTTCTTATTTTATATTTTGCAAATCCGATTCGAACTAACCACAGGAGATTCTATTCTTTGCACGTACTAATTTAATTCTCTTTTTTATATAATTTTTTTTTTTTTTTTTTTTGTTATTTGTTTATTTAATTTTATTTTACTGTCAACAAAAATACGTTTTTAATATTGACATTCTCATTATATTTGTTTTTTTTTAATCTTATTAACAATGTAGATTTTTTATTGTTATTCTCTCTCTCTCTCTCTCGCTTTCTCTCTCTGTAGCTCTGACTTTAATTTTTATTTTTCTTTTGATGGTCATTTCCGAAATCTGGGAGATCCCCAAGCCAGCACATAAAACACTGATTAATCGTCATCAACCTGTTAATGTGCTAAGAATTGTTATGGAAATAATGACTTACGCAATGACATACAGTGGGTCAGTGAGAACTACAAAGTGTACATTTTATTAAAACTTCCACACGTAATTAATGTTTGTGATCCTGAACCTTTCATGCTTTAATCGGTGATTATAAAGCATGATCGAATGTAATTTTTTTCCTTCGACGTCTGTATCGCAAAGGTGAGCACATTTTCATAAAGTCTGCACTTCAGTCAGCCGTTTCTGTTTTTGATTTTTTCTACTTCGAGAAGGAGCAAAAGTCACTGAAGACCAGAACGATAATAAACTTTGACTTACAAGTTATTACTACAAATCCATGATTCGTTAAAAGCATGGACTCCATTGACTTAATTTAATTGTACCAGAGTAGAAAAACTTTTCTGACCCTCATTAGAAGTTCTATTGGAAATGGTGTATTTACAGTGGACAGCAAAAGTCTTAATACTCTAATATATTTTGAAAATTTCATGAATTTTAACCAACAGTTTATATAACAAATTAAGGTTTTTATAATTATTTTATTAATTTATTTCTGTTTTATTATAAAACAAAGAATTTTTTAATGTTTTTCATAAAACAAGAGAAAAATAAGGAAAAATTTCAGATGACTCCATAGGAGAACCCTGAGTAAATTTAAAATTCAAAGGCTTAATATATGAAAATGTTATCCTTTGTATTTAGTAGAATATCCCTTAAGATCAAGCACTCTATTGAACCCATTTGGAATTGAATGTACAAGTTTTGTTTAGTGTTTTCTGGTGGCATCATGAGCAAGTTTTTCGGTTAACTTTTGTTTGAGGTTTACTCTCTTGAACTCATATTGGGACTTTGTGCAAGAGTATTAAGCCTGTTGGGACTTTTGTTTTGTCAAAATATATTGGAGTACTAAGACTTTTGCTGTCCACTGTAAATGTTATTAGTAATTTCGTTTATTAGATTAAAAACTTTATAATTTAATATATTCCTACTACATATTTCACTTCACATGCCCACTGTGCTGCCAATAATAAAGTGTGAACCTTAAAAAACAATATCTTGACTATAGAATAAGATGTAAAGAGTTATTTTCATTATTTGATGTTTCTAAACGTATTGAGGAGATTTTGTCTCTATACATAACCAAACACATATGTATATGTACATACATATGTATGTATGTATATGCCATATATGCTCACGACTATAAAAGGTAAATACAGTTTAAGAATATAATTCAGTCTTAAATTAAAGCCCGGACAAGAGTAATTGGCCTCTTCGAAACTTAATCAAACAAAAGAACATTGTAACAGTGGAAATGTATAGTGTTGTAAGTAAATTTGAAAAAAATTACATATTTAAACTGATTGTTTTAACGTTTTTTTTCCTTTTAATGCACTTTTACAGACCATAAAAATTGTATTCATTGTGACTTTATTTGGCTGTGTTTTAGCCGCACCCACACCCGGAGATGACGCACCTGTAAAAGCCGAAGGCCGAACCTTAGGCCTGTTAGGTGGAGGCCTAGGATTGTCTCTAGGCTTAAATAGCGGTATTTCCGGAGGTTTTGGTAGTGGTGGCTATGGCCATGGTGGTTATGGCCATGGTGGTTATGGCGGCGGTTATGGGCACGGCTACCATAGGCCGGGCGGTTATCATGGCTATCACGGTTATCCTGGCGGCTACGGTGGTTATGGCGGATACGGTGGTGGTTTTGGCGGTTATGGAGGTGGTTTTGGCGGCGGTTATGGCGGCTACCCAGGTGGTTATGGTGGTTACGGTGGCTATCCAGGCGGTTATGGTCATGGTGGCTACGGTGGTGGTCATTATGGTGGCCATTATAGCCAGAACCATCAAGAAAGTGGTTATTATGGAAGCCATGGCGGTTTCCACGGTTAATTTTATTTGTCGAATACTCAAAAATTGTTTAAGAAGACTTTGTTAAGCCATATTTTTTAATTTCTTGTTTTTATAAATATTTTTAAGAAAAAAAAATTTTTTTTATTATTTTTTAAATGAATAGATTAAATGAAGGCAAATATGCCATTGATCAAAGTAACACTCTATTTTATATGTACATACATATATATTGAGGGAACTCAACTCGGTTTCAGGTTTTTGTTGTCCTTCATACCAAAAATAAAAATCTTACACGTACACCACGTACACGTACATACATACATACACAGGTAATTGTTATAGATTATTTTCAGTAGTGTTATTGTAACCAGATGAAAACAACAATTAAAAAACAATCCAGTTTTTTTTTTTAACAATTGTTTTGTTAATACTACGAGTATTCAAATATTCAAAATAATCATAAGTAGTCCAGCAATGGAACATTAAATCACACTTTCTCATCACACTACAATTGAGTGATGTCTTTCAAAGTTCAAATATTGAAAACATCGAATATTATTTAAATTAACACCATTTCCATTGTGAAACCAAACCGTAGTGCGGTGAATTATAATCAATTTTGTAAATTAATTATATTAAACTTTAATTTTTAAATTATGTTAGTGTAGGTTGTCCTGATTTGTGCAGGCAACGAAAACATATCGAATTTTTTTAGTTTTAATATCCGTTTTCCTGCTAATCCTTAAGCCAAAATTTGGCTGCACGCTGAGGATAACAGTACAATCAAAAACGTCCGTGTGGCTTTCATATGCTGCGAAAAGGCAGATCGTAGCCATCTGCAAACGGAGAAAATCTTCTGCATAGCCTACAATTCAGAAAATCATTTTCGTGGAAGCTATAAGGGAACAAATGGAATTTTTAAAATTCTAGTTTATTTTTTCAAATGCAAGTTGAATTTTTTGAAATTTTTATAAAGGGTCCGCCAAATAACTTTTTTTTTTTTTTGAAAATGCTTTAAAAAAAAACTACTGAATATTTTCTCAAATTTCTTTTTTTTATTTGAAAGTACAATACTTCCGGTTAATAATGGAAAATAATTTCATTCAAATGGCTGCCTCGGCTGGCCATGCAGTAGCCTACACGATCGGTCCAATTTTTAAGCACATTATCGATTGTGTGCAGCTGTATTTCACCAATGGCTTCACGAATATTGTCCTTTAAAGCGTCAATTAGCTCTGACTTGTCGGCGTAACACTTATCTTTGACGGCACCCCACAAATAAGAGTCCAACGGTGTCAAATCGCAGCTCCGAGGTGGCCAAACGACATCAGCTCTGCGGCTGATAATGCGATCTTCAAAAACAGGGCGCAAAACATCGAGTGTAGCTTCGGCTGTGTGGCACGTAACGCCGTCCTGTTGAAACCAAATGTTGCCAATATCCTCCTCTTCAATTTTTGTGAACAAAAATTCGTTCAACATGGCCCGATAACGATCGCCATTGACTGTAACGGCCACTCCTTGCTCATTTTCGAAGAAAAATGGTCCAATTATGCCTCTGGACCAAAAACCGCACCAAATAGTGACTCGTTTTGGGTGCGTCGGCTTTTCAATGTATGCGTGCGGGTTTTCTGTGACCCAAATGCGACAATTTTGCATCTTCTGTAAGTCGATCGCAGGCCCACTTAGCGAAACGAAAACGCATTGGATGGAACCATATTCGTTCAGCGGAAGGATAAAATTAATTATCTGTCAAATCAGACATGAGCTAAGTGTTACCATTCACGAAATAAGCACTAGTTGAAAAAAAAACGTTAGATTGCGGACCCGATACTTGAGATGAGATTGATATTTGATTTTTCTCTTCAATTTCATATTGAAACAAGCGTTCTTAAATGGTTTTCGTTATTTTAATATTATTTTTTTTTTTGAGAAATAAGCACTAATTTTGGCCCGCCTGCCACTGTTATTCTTTTCTCATTTAATTCAATTCTACAGTTTTCTTCTTGTATTTTAAAAATTTTAATTTGTATTTTAAAATATTGATTTTTTAATTAAATAAAAATCCTATTATAAAAAAATCTAAAATCATAAATTGAAAGCCCATTTTTGAAATTCATTTCATTGAAAACAGGGCGAATTTGCCTTGATTGAAAATTTAAAATGGCAAAAAATAATTTTTAATGTCATTCAGCTTGATTCCAATTAAAATTTAATATTGAAATGAAATAAAAAATAAATTTTTTCGAATTAAAAAATTTATAATCGTTCTGAAACATAAGCCGCAAAGGTACCATAATTCTCTAGTTTATAAATAAAACTACTCTTTACAGCTAATATTTTCTTTTTTTTTTTAATTTCGTTTTTATTTTCGTACAAAAAAGGTATTCTTAACAAATAATTTAACAACAATATAAAAAAATCATAAAAAATAGACTTTAAATTAAGGAGCGTATCAACCATAAACTGGTTGTACATTACCAGTCAGTTGTTGAATAAGGCCATTAACAGTTGTGGAAATGCCACCCGCTAATTGAGCAGGAGTTATAGGAGGCTGAAATATATTAAACAAAAGAATATATTTTAAATCTCTATTTAAGATAAATTTATTTTCATTCTACACTTACCGCTCCAGCTGAATCATATAAGATTTGATTTGGTCTTCTTACTGGCAATGGAGCTGGTCTATTATAATTCGGATCTACTTCTGGATCACTTTGCAAGTCATCATTATTGTCTTGCTGGTACTGATCAGCAAATTGTTGAGGGCGTGCAGTGACGGCTAAGGAATTTTGTAATATTCCGGGAGCAAATAAACTTAAAAAGGTTGCTAAACCAGCACCTGGAGGATAATAAGGTGCCGCCGCTATAGGGTCTGACAATAAACCACCTGCTAGACCACCACCACCACCACCACCACCAAAGCCACCACAACCAACAGCGCCACCAGTCTGTGGATAAACATTGTACACATTAATGTCCCACAAAAAACGTCCTTGTTCCTTAGGCGGTGGAGTAACACCATTGCTAGCGTCGCGACCAAAAGGTGAACAAGGATTACCAAAACGCCGAAGTAACTTTCTGCGTTTTAAGTAAGCAGTACGACCGTCTTCTTCATATTCCTGATTTGCTGCACCAGCAAATTTCGCATTTTCTGAATCAGCTTTAGTAATACGATATTTACCGGTAGTTTTGTCCTTAGCATTATAATTTTGATCATATGAATTGGCTAGATACGGTTTTGAAGTCGCTGAATTCGCGGTGCTATAATAAGAACCTTTAGCGTTGTTGGTATATGTAGACGAGGCAGGCGAATGAACTGATGCTCGATAATATGCTTGTGAAGGTGATGTTGCCACATAGTTACGATTCACTGGATAAGCCTTATTTGTTGTTTTATAATATCCTGTCGAACTGTTATATGGATAAGAATTTTTTTGCGATGACTGCTTGCTATAGGAACTTTTTAAAGCAGGATTTGAAAAAGTATTATAATAAGCCGAAGTATTGACTGGAAAGTTTCTATTTGATGTTGATTGGTAATTAGCTTGTGATTGGCTGTAATAACTTGGCTGTCTATAACTATAACTAGACCGTCTTTGAGCTGGATAACTGTAGGTTTGTGTATGACATAAAGTTAGCAAACAACTAAATATGACAATAACAGCACTTTTCAAATTCATTTTTATTTTTTTTTTTATCTTTTTTATTCCTTTTGGAAGTATTTAGCATAAGTCCGTTAAGAAGGACGTTTAGTCGTATTCTTGTAGCGATTCTCGTTTTCTATGCTTAATGTTTAATTCGAAAAACTATACTAAACCGTATTAATAATTTACACTTAAACTTATTAACTTTTGCAAAAACAGAAAAATAAAATAAAAAAAACAAACAACAACAATGTTCACTAAGCAAAAATTGGAGTTCGCATAAAATTTTGTAGTTTTTACCAAAAAGGGCTGTAACAAGATATTGCACAATATGTACGCAGATATCATCTGCATTAATTTAATACCGCCATCAACAAATTTAACATTATTGTTGGCCACAAATAACATTGGATTAAAATATCGGTTTGTGTTTTACACCTACACGCCTGCTGCGTGTGAGTTCAATGAAATTTATTCAAATGAAACAAACAAAAAAAAACAGAATTCTCTTTGTTTTTTATTTGTTAAATGAGGGGATTGTTAGTTATTTGCCTTCCGTTTTTTATTATTCCCGTGTTCACTGGCCTGTATCTAATGTTTTTGTTCAAAAATAGTATTTGGCAAGTCTTATCTTATGAGTTTTCATATATTGCAGCAGGTCATGGCATAAATTAATTTCCAAGTCAGTACTGTTAAAAGGAAAACTATATTAATACCAAAATGTTGTAAACATTTGAAAACAATGGTATTTCCCATTTATGTTATTTATTATCGCTGACGTAGTGCACTTTAATTCGACTTTTTTATTTAAAGCCATACCTGGTTTGTTTATTGTCTCCTTAAAAGTCGAATGTGTATAATAAATGATGGCTAAAAAATAACTAGGTCACGTATAATAGCAAAATATGAGAAAACAACCGAAAATAAAACCGATGACTATTTGTTCTATTAATTTGTTAATGGATTTAATTTTCGTACTTTTTTCTAGCTTCCATTATTTTTATTGTTTATAATGTTACATCCATGATTTTTATTTAGATCTTATTTAAAACGGTATGTTCTTTTTGAAATCAATTTCAATCCATTATAATATTAAGAATATCTAAAGAGTTTAAATTAGAAATTAACTTTAAAACTTTTAGAGAACTTCGGTGTTCTTAAAAAACAAATTTTTAATTTTATCTTTAACTTTATTTAACTTAAGCGGCAGAGGAAATGACATCAGTATACATTTTAACCTTGCTGGCAATGCTCATGTCAACGTATTTGTCTCCAATAGATACAATCATACCACCAATGATGCTGGGATCGACACGGGAGGTGATCTTCAAGGATTGATTGCTCTTTAAGAAAGCCTATCAAGATTACAAATACAGTTAGAGAGAGGGTTTAATAATAGTTTAATGATACAATTTTTAATCAAGCTGTATTACCTTCAAAGCACTTTCCAATTGCTTGTTTTGGGAAGAGTCCAATGGCTTGGCAGTCACAACTTCACATACAACTTCACCACGATGGGCAGCCATAATAACTTGGAAAGCACTGATGACACCATCCAAAAGTTTTAAGCGGCCATTGTCAGCCAAAAGATCCAACAAATTGCCAGTGGAGGGAGCCCAGCGCAATTTACCAGCACTTTCTTTCAAGGCGGTGGCCATAACCCTCCTGTTGATAATGGGGCTGGTGACATATTCGCGCAATTTCTTGTCTTCCTTAAGGGTAGCTTGGAAAGCAGTCAAATCTTTTTCGACTTGATCCAATTGCTTGGTTTTCGAAGCAGCCGAATATAAGGCAGTGGCGTAACGTCCCGACAGACCGAAGACTTGCACGGGTGGTTTAACCATTTGAGCTGATGCCGAGCTCATGGAACGGCTCTGAAATATAAAACCATACTTTTAGCCTCTTTATATAAAATAATCAATTGTTTTCTTAGTGCTTTTGATTTTATCACATTTGATTTAATCATGTCTAGCATTTGCATTACATAACCAATAATTTTGGTTGGGTAATTTTTTCTAGTCGAAAACTTATTTGCCGCAGTATATTTATGGTTCTATATGGTTTACCATCATTCATGTCTTCATAAAATATTGTTTTATTCAAATAAAATAGGAAATTTCTTACCAAAACAGATAATTTATTTACGGCTGCCATCGTTTTTGCCTTTTTTTTTATTCAGTGCAGAAAAAAGTCACGAATACTTTGCCAAGAGCGGCTGTCAATAAACTACAACCGTATGTCAAAATTCACTTACGCTCAGAGCTGTATTTTTTAGTATTAATTTATACTACACCTAGACGATTTCACACAGAGTTGTAAAGGAAGCAAATAACGCAAAACAACAGAATAAAAATTCGCATTCTTAAGTCGAAAATTATGAAACTTATTAAAAATAAAATCATTATAATTAATTCCTTATACACAATAGACAATTTTTTAATTACTTCGTGATAAGCGTGAATTCAATTCTACAAATCACGATTATTTGATGAAAAAAGCGTTACGAATTTATTATTATTTAAAGAAAAAACACATACAACAGAGAAATCGTCGTATACGAAATAGATACTTAATAAAATTGATCGTTACCACAGCGCATTTTCCATTAAAAAAAGAGATATTGGTTTTTATAGTATTTTATTGAAAATGAAACTTTTTTACTGTTAATTCTAATATGAAATTTTGTTTTTCTCCGTATATGTTTTAATGGAATCAAATTATTACGGATTTTGTTTATGTATATGCATATATATATATATATAATTATATATATTTGTCATATCTTCAGAAAATCAACTTCTTACTTGTCATCTGGAATAAAAAACAAGCTTCATTACAAAACAAATCCGTTAACCATATATTTTCATATACATACCGTCATCGTCATCTTCGTCGCCTTCCCCATCTTCATCATCGAAACCCTCCTCTTCATTATCCTCATTGTCTTCATCATCATCTTCTGGTTCAACCTCAATATCAGGTACCAGATAATACTGCAGAGGATTAAGCCATAAATCATCTTTAATAAGTTCAGCAATTTCATCGTTAACTGGATCACTGTTATCAGTGAACCAATCGAAAAATGTTTTATATTCGGAATTTCGCTTCTTTTTGTTAGTGAATGGTTTTGAAAGTAATTGTTTTAACAAATTTTTGCCCTCTTTCCATTGAATAGGCGTGCTTGTGGAAGATGGACAATCACTATTTTCAGCAGCTGAAAAGAAAATGTCATAATTAATTACATTTTATCCGGCAACGATTTGCAAATTTTAACTTACAGCCGGATCCCAAATTAAATTCTTTTGTTAGGACTTTATTTTCAAAGTAAGGGTTCTCATCAAAATAAAAGTGTATACGATAGCCAGATTTAATGTCCTCAAATTCCTCCACCTCCAATTTTGTCAAGGCATGTAAACATTCCTCTTCTTCTTCATCCAATATACCCGAAACTTGTGGATGATTGATAAACTGTATGAATTGTAATAAAAATTGAACGATGACTTATTAATGGTACACATATAAAATGTACTCTTTTATTCTTAATTCTAAGAAAAATCTAATTATCTATGATAATGTTTATTTCCTTTCTAACGGCCAAGCTGCGTTTCATTTAAATCTGATCAACGATTGTGCGAACTTGTAGAAAGAAGCCTTTGTATGTAATGTAAAGAATAACTTAAAACAAACAATATATTGTTTAATAAACATGTCCACCACCACCACCACTAAACCCAGACAAACACGACGAAAATCAATGAGGAGGAGGCGTAAAAACAAGCAGTAAAGAACGAAAATAAAGAGTTGCCATGGGTTAAAAAATAGCATTTTACGTAGTATTTTCCTATTTGTAGATTTAAATTATACACAAAAACTCTTTCTTGTGTGAAGACATTTATTATTTGCTTCATTTTCGCATTTCTGTGTTCAACCCAACTATTGTTGTTTTATTTTGGCATAGACGAAAATTAACAAATTTTCGAAATATTTATTTATTAATAAATAGATCAATTATTTTGAAAATTTGATTAACACTCACGCCGGCGCTTTAGTTCATGCTTGTCGCCTACTGGCGGTTGTTATATTTATAAGACGTTATTAATTATAATTGTTATTAAAAATAAATGCTTTTAAGATAACGTGACTCTCAGGTATTTTTTTCGGCAGTCGAAGATCTAAATAATTGGTATTGGGTACCACCGATGGTACACGCCGCCCGATGAGACAGTCTAGTGCGGGCCACCGGTGGTCTGCGTGGACGTGAACTTGCTAAACATTTCTTTATTATACGGGCCATTCGTCTTAAATAAATTATTAAATGATGAATTAAATCATTTAAAATATAAAACTAACAAATAATATTATTAAAATCAGATTTTATTTTGTACTTTCTGTTCAATATTCTGCCTTTATCTTCTGTTTACAAGATTATTAATATTAAAGTTCTCCATGAACCAACTACTATTTTAAAATTTTTCAGTTTCTAAAGAATTCTTCACGAGTGGTGTGAGAAGCTAGGACATTGTACAATGGGTCAATTCGACCTCCGGGTACTGTACTTGTCACAATTGACAAGTACACGTCCTCTAACCTAACCTAACTTAAAGAATTCTTCAATTAATCCTTTTTAATCCGGGTATTGGGCTTAATATTAAAATATGAATTTTTAATATATATAAAGTTGAAGCAATTAAAATCCAAATAAATAAATATTAACAATTGCCAATTATATTATTTTAAATATACGTATTTTTTTATAATTCCTAGCAAAATTGAAAATTCTAGAAGTAAAATATGATCAGCTATGGTCGCACATGAACGTAGTATCAAAAGCAAGTCTTCTTCATTAAATGTAATGTTTCTTAATTTGAATAAAACAATGTACCTTGATACATAAACTTATTAAGAAATGTATTTGTAATAAATCAAGGTAAAGATTTCGATTTTTTAATACAATATTTTGAGGCAAATTTCCTGTTTTATTAAAATACTTTGGCAACCCTTCTAATAGATGTACACAAAGTTAACCCGCCAGCAAAAAAGCGACTGGACGAATTGTTGTACTCAAAACATGCACATACAAACATGCGCTAATAAATATTGCAAGAATGGCCAGAATAGCAAAAGATGGCATATAAGCCCTTTTCTTTCTTTCTATGGTACAGAAGTTAAACAAATAAGCAATTTAAAAATAATTTCTGGGGGTGCTCCCAACTGTTGTACAATGCTTTAGTTTTACACTTTTGTTGATACACATGTTTAGTTTGGTACTTACCGCTGTCACCCAGAAGTTGGGAATGCGTTTAACTAATTCACTGCGTTTCTCGTAGCATGGTTTCCTCAGTTTATTGTATTTCTGCTCTACCTTTAAAATCTCCTCGCTGGCCTTTTCGTTGAGGGCATCAATATCGTTCTGACACGCATCGATTAATTCCAATGCCTCGGTCACTGCTTCGTTGGGTGTATTTGAATTGCCCTCATCCAATTTTGCGCGCTTACTCGGTACACTGGACATTTTCAATGGATGATCTGGACTTTTCGGTATTTTTAAAACAAAGGCTTTCTTTTACCTAATAAAATTACGGCGTCGATATTTTTCGCGAGTAGTAGTAGTAAAGGCGATGATAATGATGATGATTTTGTGTGTGTATTATAAAGAATGGCGAATTTTTAGGAAAAAAATGCCGGTTTGGTTGTAAGTACCTATACAAAAGTTAAACATTTTGAAAACCTTCAACTCTTGCATTTTGTATACAAGAATTTTGCAGTGTTACCAGCTTACCTAATACATTAGAAAAAACAGAAGCCGCAATCGTATTACAACTTTGAACAAATTATGAACAATATAATTTGTAATGCAGCCGCCATACGTTGCGATTAGTTGTACAACATGTTGAATCAATGGTGGGTCGTCTTCTTAATCGATTTTTCAATCAAATTTTCATATAAATTGTTATTGTAGCATCTTATTGGTCGTCGGTTGAACGAAAATCAAAATTTGTTGGTTTTCAACCAACTGACGACCAACCCGACATTCAACATAACAATGGTTTGCCCAAAATAAGAAAGTTGCACCGCAAGTCACAATGTGTATGGGCCGCATAAATATTAATTTATAAGTTGAAACTCCGTTATTTATATGTATTATTTTTAATTTTCTTTGTTTTTTGTATATACATATATGTATATAATATATATTTAATAGCCAAGCGATCAATATCAATAACTGAATTGGATGAATTAGATATATGTATGTAAAAACAACAAATTTGTGTAAAGTAATTTTTAAATTATTTCATTGGATAAATTTATATCTTTGGTATATATGTTACAAATATTGCATTCTTTGTTAGTCTGGCATTATTTTTCTTAAATCTATATGGCAACATTGAAAATTTCTCATCGTCTGGCAACTAATTAAATTTGTGTTAATATACATATATCGATCTCTTTTTCTCACATGAGAAAAAGAAAAATCGTTCCGCTCAAAAATTTCATTAATTCTTTTTAGTGTCGGTAAATTTTGATGTAAAGGCGTAAACGAGTTTGTGGGATAATTTTATTAATTAACTGGATAAGTGTAAAAATAAATAATTTAAAATGTCGGGGACGGAAAATCAGATTGGCGTCAATACAAATTTGCAACAGCAGGATCTAAACAATTTGGTAAGTCCGGAAAATACCTATCTACCAGTGAAAGGTCAATCCAACATTGCTAAATTGTCAGTCATAAACTATAAAAAGGAGTGACAAATTAGAAAATAAACTATAGCAGATCATAATATTGACGTTAAAATTCATAAAAATGACTTAATAATATATGTAAACTTTAAAAAAGTGTCCCAGCGCCGAAAGACGTTAGCATTAGCAGAAATTTGCATGGCTTGGGTTTTCTGCACGTGGCGTTTTTATGTACAGTATCTTCTATGATTGTTGTTTACTAAAGAATTTTCTTACAATAGGACACTTAATGTATTTTTTCCATTTTTTTATGTGTTAAATTTGTCCAACTTTGGCAAACAATAGTTTTCTGATGCAATTTGAAATTAAATTTTCTAACCTCAAAAATCTGCCACGACAATTTGTTGTCTCCTTGTTGTTATAGTTGCTTTTGCTATATCAGTGATGGATTTTCATTTTATTATACTTGTATAAATTTTATTTAAATGTTTTTTTTTTCTTTTAGGACATCAGCAATTTAACTCCTCTATCTCCTGAGGTTATTTCACGTCAAGCTACAATCAATATTGGTACAATTGGCCATGTAGCCCATGGTAAATCAACAGTGGTTAAAGCCATTTCTGGTGTGCAAACTGTTCGTTTTAAAAATGAACTTGAAAGAAATATTACTATTAAACTCGGTAAGTTTCTGTTACAATTAATGAAAAAAAAAAAAAATACTTGGAAATTATAATTTTCTCTATCGGTTTCTTGAAACATAAATGTGAATTAATTGTATTTTATAGTATACACAACATTTATAATGACACTATATTTAAGTTAAATCAGCATTATTCCCTATCATATATTATATTTATACACAATAAAACACTTAAATCTTAAATGTTCAATTCATTTTAAAATGTATAACCAGTGTAAATTGTCACATATAAACTATTCTTGTATTTTTATCTTAAGAAATTTATTGTTTAAAAGCATACCGACGCCAAGTAAACTTCATATTATTAATAATTTTTCATAATTTTTATGAACATTTTATTTGTCATCACAATACATAATCTCTTTTTGTATAAAAAACTATCCTGGGGGCAAGCAATGCGTTCTGTAAAATTTCCTTATTTTATTTCTTTTTGTTTCGATTATAATTGCTGGAAGTTAATTTCTTTTCATTAGAAATGATTTTTATTATTTCTTTCTTGTTTGTTTTCGTAATATTTGATAGGGTATAAAATTGATTTTGATTTTAAAGAAATGATTTTTTTTATTATTATTTTGTTAATTTTGTAACTTTATTAGTTTTGTTACCAATTTACCAGCAATATAATTTACTTTTTACCGTTTTTGTTTTGCATTTTTTTCGGTTTCGTTTGCACGATCGGTTTCGTGTACGTTTGCTTGTCGGGAAATTTTGCAGAACGCATAAGTCACCAACGTATGCAAGCTCTGTTGGCATCTCCCAAATTATTGCGAGAATTTGAGGCACTCCAGAATGCAAAACAGTGGCAAAGGCGAAAACAACAGCAACTGATGTTGCAAAGAAATCAGCGTGGGGTTACGCCCCTGTCATTATCAGTTCCATCAATCACTCCAGATCTAATTCGTACACGCGTTCCATCCACGAGCCCAAGCAGTGGCTATGAGAGTCTTAACGATAACTCATCTATTTGCAGTGAGGAAACTTGCATTCGCAAGGGCTCCCCATTCAAATCATTAGCTATTAATTTAGTAAGAGCAAATGCCAATTTCGAAATGGGACAACAAAACACTCAAAAACGGCGTAGAAGTTCAATGACTGATGACATGCCGGCAATAGCATCTGCATCTGCAAAGAGAAAAAAACATGAATATGTTGTCGAAAACATTGAAAGTTTAGAATCAGTCAATGGCGATCCCTTGTTTTACGTGAAATGGCTGAATTATCCCAAAAACCAAAACACCTGGGAGAGTCTAAGTAACTTAAGTGAATGTGTACTCTTGGAAGAATTTGTTGAGAGTATGACGGTATTACATGGTGCTGTTATAGCCAAAATAGTTGATGATATTAAGCAGCGAATTAAAGAAGAAAATCTCTCTTTAAGTGCCTCAGAAGTTAATATAAGAAAATTAGACGAATATGATCCATTAAAACTAAAGGTCGATTTAATATTATTAGCTCAATTTATAATGGCAAAATCTCGTAGCCAGCGTGAACCAGAAAAAATTCGTAGTAGAGTTCTGAGTGCAATACTTATTGAACCATGGTATTATAAAAGAAAAGAACAATTGAACTCCATATTGGAATGGGAAAAACGCATGAATATTATTGAAAGTGATGCGCCTATTAGGGTTGAAAACTATGCTGATTTTGATGTTCCTGATCCTAATTTTCATTACATATCTGAAAATTTTGCATCGAAAGACGTAATGATAGCTAATGTGTCACCAATAGGTTGCAAATGTGAAGATGGTTGTGCACCTTCTAAAAAATGCTGTGCCCGTATGGCAAATACTTATTTTGCTTACGAGAAAAATGGTCGCCTACGAATTTACCCTGGTGAAGCAATTTACGAATGCAACTCAATGTGCGCTTGCTCTATGGATTGTCCAAATCGAGTTATCCAAAGAGGTCGTAAAAATGCACTTTGTTTATTCAAAACATCAAATGGTCGTGGCTGGGGAGTGAGAACGGAAAAAGCATTACGCAAGGGTGAATATGTAAGCGAGTACATGGGTGAAATTATAACTTCTGAAGAAGCTAATGAACGTGGAAAACAGTACGATGCAGTAGGACGCACATATTTATTTGATTTGGACTACAATAACACTGACAGTATATATACCATTGACGCAGCTGTATATGGAAATATAGGCCACTTCTTCAATCATTCCTGCGATCCAAATGTCTCAGTCTTTCCTTTTTGGATAGATAATCTGGACATTAATATGCCCCGTTTGGCATTTTTCACATTAAGACCCATAAAGGCCGGCGAAGAACTTACATTTGACTATATACGTGGAGATGTAGAGGTGAACGAATATGAGAATCTCTCGGAAGCGGAAAAAGTTACTTGTCGTTGTGGTGCCGCCAATTGTCGCAAAGTTTTGTTTTAATTTTATCTAAGATAACTCTTAATCTAATTAATTTATCATAAGCAAACAAAGAAAGGAATAAAGGTTACACCTGAATTGTAATATATAATAATGTAAATGTATTGTTATTTCTATTAGATATAATATCTACCACTCATTTTAAGATGTTCAAACTTGATTTTATTAATTCATTACTTTTATGCATATTATCGTTAATTTTAATTATTACACAATGAAATAAATAATACATATCTAGAGAGAAGAAAATGGTGATTCTTTTTTTTTTTATGAAATATTATCGATTGTAATTTCTTTTCTAATCGCAGGTTACGCCAATGCAAAGATTTATAAATGCGATAATCCAAAATGCCCACGACCTGCTTGTTTTGTTTCTGACAGTTCTAGCAAAGATGACAGTTTCCCCTGTGCTCGGCAATCATGTACCGGTCGGTTTAGACTGATACGCCATGTAAGTTTTGTAGATTGCCCTGGTCACGACATCCTTATGGCAACTATGTTGAACGGTGCCGCTGTTATGGATGCAGCTTTGCTTTTGATTGCCGGCAATGAATCATGTCCCCAACCTCAGACTTCGGAACATTTGGCTGCCATTGAAATCATGAAACTTAAACAGATTTTGATTTTACAAAACAAAATTGATCTGGTAAAGGAGTCGCAAGCAAAGGAACAATACGAAGACATAACAAAATTCGTACAAGGTACTGTGGCTGAAGGTGCGCCCATTATCCCTATATCAGCTCAATTGAAGTACAACATAGACGTAAGTATAACAAAGCATTTTATAAATACTCACTATAATTATGCATGCACTTTGACTTTATTTGTTACGCATCAAATTAGTTAAGGATTAAAAATGTGATTTTGTTTTTATATATTCCTGACAGGTATTGTGTGAATATATTGTTAAGAAAATTCCTGTACCACAACGTAATTTTAACGCACCTCCCAGGTTAATTGTTATTCGTTCTTTTGACGTTAACAAACCAGGTTGTGAAGTTAACGATTTGAAGGGTGGCGTTGCGGGCGGTTCGATTTTGTGTGGTGTTCTTAAGGTGGGACAAGAAATTGAAGTACGCCCTGGTGTTGTCACCAAGGACAGTGAGGGTAATATAACATGTCGCCCTATTTTCTCGCGCATTGTTTCTTTGTATGCAGAAACAAATGAATTGCAGTATGCTGTGCCTGGTGGTTTAATTGGTGTGGGTACAAAGATTGATCCTACCTTATGTCGTGCTGATCGTTTAGTTGGTCAAGTATTGGGTGCTGTTGGTCAATTGCCAGACATTTACATTGAATTGGAAATTTCATACTATTTGTTGCGTCGTTTGTTGGGTGTACGTACAGACGGAGATAAGAAGGGCGCTCGTGTTGAGAAACTACAAAGAAATGAAATTCTCTTGGTAAACATTGGTTCTTTGAGTACCGGCGGTCGTATTTCAGCGACAAGAGGAGATTTAGCGAAAATTGTCTTAACCACTCCTGTGTGTACGGAAAAGGGTGAAAAGATTGCTTTAAGTCGTCGTGTAGAAAAACATTGGCGGTAAGTAAATCTGTGCAGACGTTTTTTTTTTTCCTAGACCTGAATATTAATTACATTTCTTCCATTGTTTTTTATTGCAGTTTAATTGGTTGGGGTCAAATCTTTGGTGGAAAAACTATTCAACCTGTTATCGATAGACAAGCTCCCGTATCTAAATAATAATTATACAAGAAAAAAAAAATTCAAAAACAAAAAACTATTTCAGTAATTTATGAATCCAATGTCTTGATCAAAAAGTTTCAAAGAATAGCTCTAATTTGAAAGAACACAAACGAAAAATACAATTTGGAGCTTTCAAAAATATAAATATATATTTTAATATCACAACAAAAGTACAGAAGTCCATTAAAATTTAATACATTCATAATATTTCAATATTGTGGTTTTGATAAAAAAAAAAAGCAAAATAAGAAGAATTAAGAAATACGTTTCTTTGTGTAATTTTGTTTTTATGAAATAACTTCATTGTTAAGACAAAAAATAAAACGCATTTTTTACACCACATACTAAATTCACTAAAGGTATTCTTTTAATATTCTTTTAAAACGAACGGAATACGTCAACTTAATCAATTCTAATAACATAACATTATCGAAAGAAGGAAACAGAAAATTCGTCTTTCGGTATACATAGTTCGAAGAAAATAAAGAATTCAAATAAGCATTGTATATGTTTTATATCTCAAATATAAATAATTTTATTGCTAAAAATTGTCATGTTAAATTAATGTGTGTCATACAAATCTTACTTACATACATATATAGTATATTATATTATACGGGATTACAAAGGTGCTTTTGAGTTTTAAAATTTGAGGAGTTTTCTTAAATTAGCCACTGGAATTGTTGAATGTGTTTGTTATTGAAGCCTGTTCGACGCTAAATTCATTCAATATCTTTTGGTCATTTTGAGTACGTGTAAGTATTTCACTTTTAAGCAGGCAACGCCTAGTTTCCTGTGAGAAATAACTGGTAATCATTTAAATTAATTCTAGCTAAATTGAAACGCTCATTCGCCAGACTTCAGCTATTTCTTACAGTAGCAGTATTTACGTAATTCCGGATTACGTTCGTATATACAATTGGCTTGTGAACCATAAATGTTTACTCGTGAAATTTGTGACAGTTTTGTGTGCATAGTAAGGCTATTTAAATTGTAAGATACACTGGCTTCAAAAAGTGAATCACCAGGCGATACAAGGATCTGAAGTTGATAATATACTTCAGGCGAACGAGAGCTGCCAGTTAAATCGGATAAATAGCCATCCATATCTAAATTGTGCTTGAATGACAGCAGCTCCTGGTGTGGCTTTAACAAGAGGGCCCAATTGATGCGCTTCAAGTGTAAATGTTCGCAGTACTCTCGATATGTCTCAGTAGCATTGTTAATAACATTCAGTATACTTCCAGCAGCTTTAAGTAAGATACCAATATCGGAAGTAATATTTAATTGTTGCCAATTGAGACAGGCACACCAATGAGGTTCAATGTAGGCATCTGCACACGAACGATTTTCTGGTATTGAATTGAAGAGCGAAATTGCGCGATTTTTAGCTAAATCCGAAATTTCAATTTTGGGTACTTGTTCTTGAGAAGTTTCTTGCGCAAATGCATCATATGACGTTAATTCATCAGATGTTGCTGTAGGTTTCACATTTTGCAGCTCTGAAAGAAATACGTCATAGTTTCAAATAAAATTATGATTCAGGATTTTATATTCATTTAATTATACCTAGTATGTGTTTAAGTGTGGCATGAATATCAAAAGGTGTGGTTAATCGTTCACTATTTTTAATAAAATTCTCATATTCTTGCGGAAAACGCTTTCTAAAAGATTCAGGAAAAGCAAAACTGAAGAATGGCAAGCGTTCTTCTTGTTTGCCTTGTAATGTTTCTCGTATTTCAGTAAACCTAAAAAGAATAAAATATTTAAGATTATAAAACAATTTAAATTCGATTATTGTTTACCTTATGCCATGATCAGACATAAATATTAATATTGTATTGTCTAAAAGCTGTTTTCCTTTCAAAGATTCTAACCATGAGACAACGTCATCATCGGCAGCTTCAATTAGATTTATTGAATCGTGAGAAAGACCGCCATGAAAGCTAAAAACAAATCTTGGCGTATCACTATATTTTGCCATAAACTAATGATGCAAAAAATGAGTTATAATAATCAGAGGGGAATCATTTAATCATTTGCTTACTAACATTTTTAGTGTAATCCATCATTGTTAAATGTGTAGACTGGTGATTGATGCAATGTTGCTTGCTAGAACTTAATATATTTTCAGCTTCCAGAAAGTAAGTACGCAAGTAATGATGTACAGGTTGTTTTTCAAATCCAGTTAAACGGTAGGTAAAGGTACCAACGGATGGTATATCTTCATTGAATGATGTAACGTAACCATGTTTTTCATAATCTTTCCAAATCATTGGATATGCCTGGTCAACGGATACAGCATTAATCATGCGTTTTCTTGTTTCGGGCATCTCAAGCTCCGTATAACCAGTCAAAATAGGCGTTAAAGCCTGAGGTGTACCATCGCCAACGATATTATAACCTTTGAGTACCACAGCATTGAGTTTCCTTGTTAGATAGTTATAAGTTTTAGGTAGCTTGCGCATAAAAGTATTGCGACTTATAGAATCAAAACCAAACATTAAGACATTATAGTAACTGGGTAGTTCTGACTGAGATTCCAAACCATTTATGGGATTAAGATTGTTCAATGGTGGCGGTACAGGCTTATGTAGAAGAGTATTTTCAACACCATCACGTATGCCATAGGCCATACCAAACCAACTGTAAATAATATATTACATGAGCATACTTTATATGGATATTAATTATATTTTAAAAGCACCTTAATCCATTTTCAGCAGTACATAGAACTTTAACGAAATCTGATGCCTGCAGAATATATGGTTCTTTAGTTTTTACTGACTTGCCATAACGTGCCTTAAAGTCGCTTTTCCGTATTATATCCGTGTAAACACAAGTTATATCTCCATTTGCAGCAATCGCTTCAGGTTTTACAAAGCATATCGATTTCTGTTGGTTAACAAAAAAAATTATCATTTTGGATTAAAATATTCTAAAAAAAAACGTTTCGATTAAATTTATATTATCTTACTTCGCACATTACCCAATCGTCAAATGGGTTACCGCAGTCAATTTTATCCACTGAATGGAAAAATTTTGCCAATTCCGGATTATCTATGGGTAGTTCAGGTAATCGGCATTCAACTTGATTCATTACAGATCTAATTGAACGTTCCATTATTTGTCTGAAATTAATTTGAAAATAAACGTTTTTAATATCACAGCATTTTCGTTTTGAGTCTGGCAACCTCCGCTCTGCGACTGTGAACTGTTGCAATTTGAGGTATATTTATTACGTCCAATAAGCAACTATGAATTTTCCTTTTTTTGTTGTTTGACAATTACAAGAAGCTGTACGTGTTTATTATGAATTATAGTCTTCGATTAAATTAATTATATTTACAAAAATATGTTGTTATTATTAACGAATTTAGTGAACATATGAAGTGCAAGTGTATAGGAGCTATGAAAATTAACAAAACTTTGTTAATGAAATGATACATACATTGAGAGAGTAGATCTCATATACATCAAGCGTGCTGTCAGTCAGCCAATTGTGACAATTTATTTATTGTTAATTACCCTTTTTGTAAAATATAAAACAGTGTTTTACAATTTTTTAATTGTGTTAAAAATAAAGAAAACATTCTACATATGAATGCTTTAAACAGACTATACGTGACTATACACTTCTTTTTCGTATGAAATATCATCTAATAGCAGTATAAGACGAGGATTAAAACATCAACACAATATATCACACAACAAAATACTACTCGTCTACAAAACATCGATATGTTGTCTTATAATAATGGCAACAATAACAGCGGAAACAATAATATTACCGTTAATGCAGAGTCAAGCGGCAACACATTTCCTATTAGCAGTTCGAACACATCACTAGATCAAACTACCTCCATAAGCAATCAGCAAAATAATACAAACACTGGAGCTGTACCCAAAGAAAAGTCAGGCAAGACTAGCAAACAACAACAGCCGCGTAAACCACCACCCACCATTGAAACCTTCTGGCCAACCATTTTGCAAGAAGTCCAGAATACCGTTATAGATTCTAAACACCAGTCACTACCCTTAGCGCGCATTAAAAAAATAATGAAATTAGACGAAAATGCAAAAATGATAGCTGCTGAAGCTCCTACACTTTTTGCCAAAGCCTGTGAGTTTTTCATACAAGAGTTGACCATGAGAGCTTGGATACATACCGACGAAAGTAAGCGACGTACATTGCAAAGGTCAGATATTGCCCAAGCGATAGCCAACTATGATCAATTTGACTTTCTCATTGATATTGTGCCAAGGGAAGATATAAAACCACCAAACCATAGACGACATCACAACGAAAGTACTTCAGCGGCCAATAATGCAGCTTCCTCCAATACTCCAGCAACAAGTAATGCAACTGTAGCAACAGTTTCGAATATGATGACCGGTGAAATTTTAAATGTTACAAGCCTACCCGTAGAAACGGTAAATGCAACAGCTATGGCTACAGCACAGCCCACGACAACAACTATTACGGGAACTTTAGCTCAGGCTCAACCAGCCCACCAGATGTTAACAACAAATCACACAGCACCGCAAATACAAATTTTTCAGCAGGCAGCCCATCATCCGCAACAAAATTTGCAATACTTTATCACTCTGCCGGGGCAGCAATCCGGTCAGGCTCAATTGGTGCATCAACTTCAATTGCAACAGCAGCAGCAGCAGCATCAAATTAACAATGGTATTACAGCCGGTACACCATTGACGACGGCAAGTTTAAATTTGGTAACACAACAACCTCAGCAATTAATACTAACAGCCACGAATCCAGCAACCGCCCAGGCAACAAATGCAGGACATCATCAACAACAAACAGCTCTATTACAAAATTTAGCTCAACAGCAAACACAGCAACAGCATCATCAACCACAACAAGTGCAACTGGTACAACAAGTAATGGTTACGCCAAACGGTGAAATAACAAATATACCTGTAAATTTTTAATCATGCTACAAGTAAAGAAACATTTTATAAATTCTAATTTTTGATTTTCAGATTGCTATAAATGCAAATCAATTGAATCTGCTGCGTTTACAAATGCAACAGCAACATCAACAGCAACAGCAGCAACACCCGCAGCCTCAACATCACCAACAGCAAGTCATAATACCAACACAACTATTAACTGCTCAACAATTACTGCATTTACAGGCAGTACAAAATCATGCTCAAAACAATACAACAGCGCATATCATCCATCACCAACCTCACACCCAGTCCCATTCACAGCAACAACAGCATCAACAGCAAACGCAACAACACCCCCAAAATACCACCAATACATCAAATAATATTTACATTAACACAAATACCATTGGAACGAATCCCACAGCAGCTACCTCTATGGTGTCCACAGATCGTAATCTAGGCAGTACATTTCGGACTAATTGCTAGCCCCAACAAAGTATCCAAAGCAAATCTTTCGATACAGCTGCCGAGGATTTATTGAATTTATTGTAAATACAATTAATATAATCATTTTATTATATTTAATTTGAAATGTAATTTTTATTAATCCAGGTTTTAAGATAAACATTTTAAATAATACCGTAAATTGTAATATTTAACTTTATAGGGCGATAAACAATAGGTTTGTAAAATAAAAATATTTATTTTTAGTGTTTAAAATTATTATAATTTTTTCTTTTTTTTTTTTGTAATCTTATTATTTTATTGTTCTAAATATTTATCATTTTTTTTTTTTTTTGTAATCTTAATTTATTGTTCTAAAAATTATCAAAATTTGCACACAATCACTTAAGTGCATAACAAAAACTTATAAAAAAAAATTAATAAAATGTATAAATATAAAATTAAACATAATTTTGTCCCTTTTATGTTGTATATAGAAATTATCATGAAATATCATTATGTACTCAAATGATTGATTTAAGATTTGTTAATAAAATATCATACTAGATGATTTTATAAAAAATGGATTTTACCCTATTCTTACTGACATAAATACGTAACAAATCTTACTAACATATTGGGCTTTCCCAACGTTAAAGTAAGCAGAACAGAAACATTCGTTTCTGAATATGAAAGAGAAACATTTTTATAAATAGAATATACCTTATATATGTAGATGATGATTTATTTAGTGAAAAGCTTTCAAAAAATGTGAATTACTTTATATGTGACTCTGAGGGTCATGTCAGTATTTAACGTTATTATTTTATATTTCGATCTCTAACAGATAGAAGTGTTTAATATATCATGATTTTTTTTTTTTTTTACTGAATTTTCCAAAGCATATGTAAAACAAGTCCTGAAATTTGGTCACGATATGTTAGGTATTTTATAATCAAAATGAGCGCCACAGGCTCGTGTTAGTCAGTTTAGGGTTAAACTGGGTTGGGTTTCAAATGCAAATGCAAAAACTGTATCAATTGAATAAATTTTTCGATTCTCTAAAATCATTTAAACTATAGCAACAGTATTAAAGGGTAATATAAGTAGATATGGACGCTGCTAGAAATAAACATATTACTTTATTAAAAATAAATATGTACTAAGGAATAATAATTGTAAAATAAATCGTAAATGAATAACTTTAACCAAGGCATATCCAAGGCATTTAGATGTGCCTTGACTTTAACAAGCTGTGGGATGAAATTTTTGTTCATACGCCTACTATTGCCACTTGAAATTAGCAAATTATTAATCCGATTGTCTTTTATGTATTAAAACATATGAACTCTTTAAAAAAAGTATTTTATTACACTTACATTTGTGTTTGCCTGTCCACATCCTCTGTGCCTTTGGTAAAGTATAACACACCAACTCCACAAAACACCAGCAAAATAATAAATTTTATAGAGTGGCGACGTAGCCGACGCATAATTTATGAATTCTTTTACCAAATGCAAAAAAGAAAAGTATTAATTAACTAAATTCCAACTAACTAAAACAATGCGGCTTCTATTAACTCTTAATTATTTAAAAAAAAACACGCACAACTGAAGATGACCGAGTATTTTGTTAATACTTTTTGTTAATGCTTTGTCGAAGTATTTTTTTTAATATAATAGGGTAGCCAAGTTTGCCTAATAGGACACTCAGGATAATGAAAGAAAAAAATACAAAAATACTTTCTTTACAACTTTCTATATTTATTTTTAATAATTAAACCTTTATTATTTGAATACACAATCAATGATTTATGAAAAAATATTATTTATAAGGTGTTATAGAAAGAAAGTGAGTATTGGCACCCCTAAAAAATCTTTACATCCCTTTTTACTCGCAAATTCAATTTTGTTATTCTCTCTTTCCTTTCATTTTCTCACAATATAAACAAATAAATACAGCTGATGAAGCATAGTTGCCATACTAATATTTATTAATCACAATGTAAAAGAAAGTAAGAATAGAAGTATGTATTGTTTGTGTAAGCTTTTATAAATAATCTGTAAAAACAACTAAAAAATCATTAAAGGATTTACAGTATTTATTGGTTAAAACACTAAAATTTATTTAAGGCGCACATGCTAATTTAAAATTTTTGAATATGGCATCTTTCCTACCAAAGCGTGAATTTTAAAAGAAGAAGAGCGCTTTAGCATTAATCGAAAAAATAAAAAAGAAAAGAAAAGAACGAAAAAGAAAAAGAGTTATTTGTTAAATTGTTGTCGTTAGAATTCTTAAGAAGCAGAAATTGCATATTCTGCATATTTCATTTAACAAAAATGGAGGACGATGGTGTACCAGTCACTAATAATTTTTTAAAAGATCCTTTATCTCTTGGGTAAGTTGATTTAAAGCAATTTATTCCAGTAATGTGTATAAATTATAAACAATTTGTTTGACTTGATAGTGACCTTATAAGTAGCGGAGTTAATTTTGAAATAAATACAAATTTTGACGAAGGTTTCACCAATGAAATCTACGATGAATTGAATATGGGTTCAGGTGATGAGCTTGACGATGAGAATATCAATATTGTACAAGAGCAAATTGTCTCTCCTTGGACTAAACCTTTTGAGGAACTAAAACCGCTCATGCAACAGCTTAATGAGCACATTTGGAAGAAAGTAGTAAAGGTGGGGGTAGAACATGAACCTGTGGTTCCGGCTAATGCACGTGTACGTATACGCTATAATGCCTATTGGGAAGGAGAAGGTGCACCATTCGATTCCAGTTTTCTAAGGGGATCCTCATATAGCTTCTACACTAGCAGAAATGAAGTTTTAGAAGGTTTGGAAGAAGCTGTGCGCACAATGCATAAAGGAGAACATGCTCAATTTATAATCTCTTATCATTTGCTATTTCGTGAAATCGGTTGTCCACCACGTGTAAAACCAAAAGCTGATGCTTTGTTTATAATTGAATTGGTTTCCTACAACTTGGTGGGTGATATAGATGCTGACCAACAAATAGCTGAAAAAGACCGAGGCAAATATCCTGTAGTAATTGAAAAAGTCAAAGAAATCCATCTAAAGGGATTGGATTTCTTTAGTCAAGGAACGTATCGCAATGCGTGCAGAGCATTTGAGAAGGCTGTTGATATTTTAAAGTTTTGCAGACTGGCAAATGAGGAAGAGGAGCGTGATCAGACTGCGTTTTTAATAAAACTCTATACAAATTTAGCAGTGTGTTACAACAAAATAAATGCTCCTGGGAAAACATGTTTAACATGTAAAGAAATTCGCGAATTAACACGTAATAAACCGTCATGCAAAGCATTATTTCAAGAAGGCAGAGCCTATCTAATGCTGGGTGAATACGAAAAAGCACGTCATCTTTTAGTGAAGGCTCAATACATGGAACCGCAAAATCTCGATATTAACAAGGAACTAAAAATATTAGATGAAAGATATACCCGTTATAAAGAAAACGAACGTAAGATTTGGACGAAAGCAATGGGTATTATTCAAACTGTGCAAACAACCAAGCCAAATGAAAACGGTAATAAAGGGGATGATGATGATCTTTCTGTTTTAAGAGAGGAAATGTTGAAGTTAATGCGTAATTTTAAAGAAAACGACGATCAAAATAATTTGAAACTGCCGGCTGGTTTGACAAATAAAGAAATAGAAACTGTCGATGAACTTGCTAAACAATTAAATTTAAAACTGTCTTTGAATCCCTTAGACAATATCACTTACACTGTTACTAAGAAGAAATAATATGACAGAAAAATTTCAATTATTGTTTGAATTCCATTTTTTAATTTTTCGTTTTTGTTATGTGAATTTGAAAACAAAAAACAAACCAAGTTACAACAAAGTAAGTTCATACGTGAATATTTTTATATACAGTAGATACAGATTTTGAAATACGTAGGGATTTTGTACTATAGACACAAATAAAAACTGAACATATTTTTAAGGATAATTCAACTTGACAAGATGCTAATATTTTCCAGAATTCCATAAAATACGAATCGTTTAATATTAAAAATAAAATGAACATGTTGGAAATATAAATAATAAACCTACAGTTTTTACTCATGAATTTAACAAAAACAATATAGTTTTCGAAAATATTAAAATTTATATTTTTATTCTTTGTTCTTAATATAATGTGAATAAATAAAATATTGAAAACAAATAAATTTATATTGACTACCATGTTTCTGTTTTTCTAAATAAAATAACTTAATTTCTATGCTTATACATTCACTAAATTATATTAAGCTTAATCTTCTTGTTCTACATTAATATCACTGCTAGTCTTTGATGATTTTGAAATTAAGTACTCGACTACGACTGAAATAAAATACAAAATGCCAACCCCAATAAAGTAAAACGCGTAAACTGTAAATTGACCTTTCGGAGATAAAGCAAATCCGTTTTCCGAAATTACAATTAACGTTAAAACTGTTTGGAAAATTAAAGCCATTGTTGTATTAATACCAAAAACTAATCCAAAACTGTCTTCTTCCAAATAACGGGCTACTTCAGCGCTGTGAAAGAAAAGAAAAAAACAAATAAATAAATAATTTGTTGATACAAAATATTTTTAAAAACTAATTGCCTACCCTGCCACGGTAATAGTAAAAGCATATAAAGCTCCAAATATGATGTAGCCGGTATACGAAACAAAAATGTTTTCGGTCCAGCAACATAACAGTATAGCACCACCCTCCAGAGCTGATAAAATTGCCAAAACTACCAAACTAGCACGAGACTTTAAGCGTCCTGCATGTATATAACCTGCACCTAAAGCAAACAAAGCTGCTAAGGCAGTAAAAATAGCATCCACAGCACCATTCCAAACAATCTATAGAAAATTCGAGCAGATTAACAACAAACAGATTAAATTAAATTGATTGTCACAACGACTTACATCAGGGTTTGGTGATATATCTTTCCATAGCAGCTGGACGTAAGAGGTTACTTGCAAATAACCACAGAGGCCTACTGCATACCAAATAGACCATTGGAGTACTTTTATATTTGTATAAGCGTTACTAAAATGTGCCCACAATAATGTAGTAGGAGAAGCCAACAATAGCTTGTCGGATTTTTCATCTTCAGCATTACAACTCTCTATAGACTGTGACGGTGGTGTAATTTCGTTAGCCTTATCACTTATATATGCTTTGCGATGAAAATATAAACTTCTGTTGACTTTTGGCAAAACAAACGCCCATAAAGTCGCAATAATTTGTGCTAAAAAAAAATTTGTTTTCCATCATCACAGTAACTAAGGGATTAAGATTTTCCTTTTTTGCAATTGTATTCCTACCTGCTAAGGTTATATAATTAAGATCGCGATAATCCATTACATTAAATGATAATAGTAACTGAGACGATATACTGGCTACCAGTTTGCCCGCAAACATGGCTGCCCTTGTGTGCGATGTTACTTTGGGATAATGTTTCTTATCAACCTTTGCATAGATATAAGTATAGTAGGCTACTTCAGCTGCCATATAAGTACCATAGAAAAATTCCAAAGTCATTAAGGCCTCCAGTGATGTTGTCCATAGTAGCATGCTCCATACTATAATGCCCGTAACTCCGATTGTTATTATCAATGGTTTATAACTGTAATTTTTTTTTCAAAATAATCTTTTTAGTTTCTTCAAATTAGACATATGTATGGTAAACAGTTATTTGTTGTTCTATAGTTTTAGATAAGATTTTAGTGAACTTACAGTAAAAAATCTGTTATCAGGAACACTACCACCAATTGTGCTAAATATGAATAAGTACCCATAGGATATACTTGACGGTTTAACTATAAATAAGAAAAGAGAGTGTGCAATAAATTAATTAAAAATAAATAAACAAAAGAATAAATTATACAATGGCATTGGAAAGATAAAAAATAAACATTATAAAACGTTATAATTATATAAAATATGAAAACAAAAAAAAAATCTGCACTCATTTAATGGAAAATTAAAAGTTATGTATGTAAATAAAAACAGTGTTTGATTAAATGTGGGTCTAGATTGTTACAAAAAGTTTGGAGTGCTATAAAAAATATTTTGGGGCAAAGCATTGGGGGACTAATGGGAAAGTGAAGCGTACAAAAGACACGTACTTTTTCACATAGTCAATCCTTTTCAAAAGTCAACCTCACCCACTGTCCTCAAGGGCTTGGTGTCTCCTGTCACGCTAAAGAGGCTCTGACGACCGACCATGGGCGGTATAAGCTTAATACTTGAACGGCTAAATCCCTGCACTTAGCATGTCTGGTGGCAATGTTGGCAACCACAACACCATGATCAGACGCTATTGCCTAATAAGCTGTACATCATAAATAACTATTATTACCGATACCAGCGGCTTTATACTCCCTAGAGGAGTAAAAGGAACATATATGTATATAAAGCATTTAAGTCGCCGTAGTCTAGTAGGTAGTGTGTTGGCTTATTAGACGAAAGGCCCGTGTTCAAATCCCAGGTCAGACATCAAAACGAAAATATGAAAATATTTCTTCGGCGACTTCCTCTCAGCAGATTTCTGGCAAAAACTCTGAGAGTTAAAATTGCCCATGAAAAGCTTCTCAAAAATCTGTCGATCGGAATCGACTTTAAACTGTAGGTCCCGCCACTCATGTATAAAATTAACGCACACAACACGAGTGGTGTGAGAAGCTAGGACGTTGTACAATGGGTTAATTCGACCTCCGGGTACTGTACTTGTCACAGTTGACAAATACACGTCCTCTAACCTAACCTATAAAGCATTTGCCGTTGGATAACATACTAGGCATGATAGTAACTGAATTAAAAGACAACATTTTTTTATACCCCAGAGTTTGCAATTTTCCTATTCGACATATTAAAAATTTTACGAAAAAATTAAGCAAATTACAAGTTAAAGATTATCTACCCCAAGGCAAAACGTATTGGCACAATATTTCCCGATTCAAAACTTATGAACTGAGTTGGTTTCCCTATCATAGTAATTGAAATTGTCTTCCACCAAACAACTAAAATTTACTCCTAAAGAATGGAAATGGAATAAACTCTTATTTGTTCAAATTTAGTTTTACAAATTGTACGCGATTTATTAACAATAGAAAAATCTAATTTTTTTTTTTAAATCTTCCTTTATAACGGTCTTTTGTTTATTTTTTTTTATAAATCTAAAAATAAACTCCTTTCTTATCAGAAATTTGTGATTTATTACATCAACTTGTTAGATTTGCATACAAACTGTATTACTAATAGAGAGAGACGTAATAGTAGTAGTTAACTCACCTGAGTTTCTGTTATGTTGCGCCATGGTCCAGCCAGAAATTCTGTTATGTATGGTTCTGAAGGCCGTATTTCACGCACAAACCCAAACACACACAGCAAGCACGAGATCTTCAGCCAATCCATATGAATATTTTTATGTAACAAAATTAATTATAAATTTTTGCTCTCAATAATAAATCTATCACAGTTTTGCTTTTTGTTTCAATTTTGTGGAATTCAGCATAAATATTGCGTTGTGGCTGCCGCCGCCGTTGCACACAAAAAATATCTTCCAATATTATTGAAATCTTGCCAAGAACAACATTACCAAGTAACTGCAAAATTTGTTTATGCGTGATCTTTTTCGTATTTGTTGCTGACTGTTGTCAAATGGAATGGAATGAATGAGTGCGATATTAGTTGGAACTGGTGTTTGGTTGTTAAGTAAGCATTTGTTGTCGCCTTAAATTCTGTCAAATTAACAGGTTGTTGTTGAATTTGCAACGTTATCAGGAATTAAAAAACGATAGTAACGAATAAAGAGCGCGCTACACCAATAAATCAAATCGAACGATTGACGATAATGATGGATGAATCTTGATTGATTTATTTTAATCATTAATTATTTACGTGTTTTGATGGCGAAAAACAGCAAACGCCAGACCTCAGCCACTATTAATGTATAACAACCAACCGTATTGTTCAAAAGCCGGTAACATTTTAAATCTATTTTTGATTTTCTTTATGAAAAATCACACCGTCAGTCAGACAAGCAGCAGCAGCAGCAGCACATCACGAGTAATCGCGTCAGCAACAGCAAACAGCGTAAACGTAAAACGCTGCATTCATATATAAATTTTTAGATTTTTTTGTTGTTGTTGTTTTAGTTTTTATTTTAAACTTTATCTAATCTGTTTTCACTTGTTTTATGGCACAAATTTTCTATAATTGTTTGGTTAGAGGCTGATGGCTTTATTAGAGGATATAACAATAAATAGAATTTCATCACACTTCTGCCCTTTATTGTCCTGGATTTTTCTGATGCATCACAAATTGATAAACACAAAATACAATTGTTTACAACTTGCCTTATTTATTGTGGTTGCACTTAAGAGGAAATATTTTTATTTATTTATATTATATAGTAAATATAGAAATCAATTTGTTGTTAGATAATAAACAAATACATTTTAAACTTCTTAAATTTCGCTGCAACAGCAGATTTTTTAATTATATGTTGCAACCGATGTCAATATCAATTGAGCAAAAGAGAGGAAAGTAAATTTAGAGGTTAAATTCTTGAGTTTTTAAAAACAACAATTGCCAGAAGAAATGAGTTTTATCTTCGTCTGTTCTTAAAATTTTTATTGCACAAATATTATTCTCATCTATATAAAAAACGTGTTATTTTTTTTAATAAACAAAAAATTATTTAGACGGATTTCGATACTGATAAACGAAAATATAACTTTCTTAATAAATATTGTTGTTATTCAATTATAAACAAGTCACACAAACACAAGTGTTTTCTTAAACAGCCTTTTTTTTTTCTAATAAGTGGTGAGTGCGCAAATAAAATTATAAACAGAGTGTGTGTGTGAATGAGTGAAAAAGAGAGAGAGAGGAAGAAAGCAACCCACAAACAAACTTGCCAAGTGTCTTATTATTAAAATAGGAAAAATATTTTTTGCGTACTGGATTACACGTTTTCTTTTACTAGGACTTTTTTTTTACAAAAATAATAAAATTCCTATTAATACTCCTAATTAAATTCAAAAAAGCTGCTAAAAAAAAGATTACTATATACTAAGTGCTTGATAGAATGACTAAACTAAACGAAATTAATGAATTAATAACCTGCCATCATCCATATTATATGTAATACTTTTATTAACCATTATAAAAGGGAAAGGTAACCCAGCCAACCATATTAGAAATGTGCTCTGTGATTAGAAAGGCACGTGTTATAAAAGTTTGTTTACAAATCTGTAAAAGAGCGAGAGCTTTTTTTAAATACACGTCTTGGTCAGAGCTGCCGTATTGATGTATGCCTGCAGTGTTTGTCGATGATGCCATCCTATTTCAGTACAAAAACTTTATTCTCCACATTATAAACTGCCAGATTTTTATATATGTGAAGATTACAAGTGTTGTCAATTTTTGATTAGCCATTCTTAAAAATCAAACAATGACGGTGGTTGAGAAACATCGTTTTTATTCGTTCAAAAAACAAACGACTGAATTAATTCTCACTTTCTTTTTTCGTTACAGATTTGTGTAAAGGATTCAATGAAATTTCGTTTAAAAGGAATTTGGCGTGTGTTGTGATTGTTAGTGTTTGTTGGTGGTGGCGTATATGGCGTATGTCTGATTGATGATAGTGTGTTTGTGTTGTGTTGTTGAAATTTGATCGGATTTGTGTGAAGTGTTTCTAAAGTGGTGAATTTATTTAGCTTTTTGGGTTTTCAAGGTGGTGAGTTTTTGCAAAGTATGGTGAATTTGTCCGGTGTTGTGAATAACATTGAAATTCACCAAAGTGCTGTTATTCGTAGGAAGTGATTCATTATCACAAATCACTGTACTATCCGTGGTGAATTAACCGGTGTATGTCTAGAATAAGTACTTTTCACCTCCATTAGCGGAGCCATGGATTTAAAACAAACCCACCATACATAAATTGGAGTGCAAAACAAATATGGAAGGACTTCACAAACACTGAATAATGAAGAAACTAAACGAAAGTAGTGTTGCCACTGTTTCATTAAATTCAAAAATTAAAATGAAAAAATATTGTGTAAATACATAAAAAAATAAAATTTGAATTACATATTTGTAAATAAATTTTTTAATTATTTGTTTATTCTTAATTAAATTTATTAAAAGACAGGGTTTGTGGATATAAATTTAAAGGGCTTAACAGCATAAATTTTTTCTTTTACGCTTAGGAAGACTAACTAAACTGAAAGACTGTAAAATTAATATAAAAGATAATCAAGAAAAATTAATAAAAAAAAATTAAACTATGTATGAAATAAAATAAATTTGATTATTTTTTTGCCTCTTTGGAGATTTGTTTTTCAGAAGTTGGCTACAAAATTTATTTATTTCCTGGCAACATTGTTTCACATATTTTTTCGTATTTTCTTCTCTCATTCTTCTTCCTTCTTCTTTTCTATCAAGTAGTTTTTTCTGCCAATGACAGTGATGGCACCCGGATGATTTAATGGAGAAATAATCAAAATTGTAATAACACCAAGTTAACTTATCCAGTGTATTATAAAAATTAATCAAATGTAGAGAAAATAAACAAAGTGTATTTATTAAAAATATAGAAAGATTTTCTTCAACTAATATTTTGTCCAATAGTTTTTTTACTGGTGTATTGAAATAAATTCACCATTCTAGAAGTGTCATCTCTGATGGTGAACATAAACAACTTACTACATATTAGCTTTTTACTACTACACTTCATATTTTTCTTCACTTTGCGTTGAGCTGGTTCGCTGAGTGGACCGTTGTCGGAATGGAAACCTTCAGTTATTTTTTTTTGTTATAATTTGTAAAGATAGTTTAGTGAGATAAAAAAGAATGCAAAATGAAAAAATTTTATAACAAAATCGTTTTTAATATGTAAACTAGTGTGAAAATTGTAATTATATTAAATAAAAAAGTACAATAAAAGCAAGAAGAGTTGTGTATTAAAGAGTTAAATAAAAATAATTTTAAAAAGACTACTGCACACATAATAAGTACACAAAGATGGCTTATAATAATAAAAATGTACATACAATTTTGTTTCTAATGGCATAAAAAAATAAAAAGAAGTTTAACAGCAGAAAAAATCCAATTGAAAATCCTTTTGAAAAGAATTTTTTTAAGTATCATGAGTGTAAGTTTTTTTTATAACAAAATGGAAGAGTGTGAGTGAGTGTGTGTGACGGTTCTGTTCTTTTTTACTTGTGGATGCGTGAGTACCAAAGAAAAACTTTTACGGATTTTTTTACTCCAATATTTTAACGACGTCCGTCGGGTGTGTAAAGAAGCAGCAAACAACAATAATAATAAAAATAAAAACAAAATGTACACAAATTCAAATGAAACAAACAAAGGAGTAAAAAGAAAATAGAAAAAAAGCACACAAATCAAAAAAATGTTCTGATACACAAAAAAAACGTAAAGAAAGAAAGAAGAAAGAAACGTTGAAAAAACAAGTGGTGGTGGGCTGGGGGCACTAAACAGCGAACAACTACAATACAGTCATGAATGTGAAAGAAGTATAATGAGAAAAAATACGGCAAAATAAAAAAGCGTGTGCCCCAACACAATACGTACTCGTACATAATATTTGTTGGTGATGATGTTGGGTTGTTTAACGATGAAGAACAAGAAGAGGTTAGAAAAGCAGTGTAAAGCAAACGACAACTACGAACAACTACTGGCTACAACAACGAAAACGACAATGACAAACAGCAATCACGATAACGACGAGTAGACTATAGAACATATACGGATAGTTTGAAGCTTTTTTAATAGGGAAGAGAGTGATGGTTGTTGGCAAGTATGTATAAAAAGCAGGCATTATTGTTACACATTCATACACATTAAGCTTGTATATTTTATATGAGAAAAGACAACAAAGTCGATGCTTCACTGCCCTAGGTGACTACTAGTGGGTGGGTGAACGGAAGGTTGGGTCGGTTAGTGTGAATGGTTCGTTAGAAAAAGCATTGTTTTTGTTGTGCGGTGCAGTTTTTTTTTTTATTTTGGAAAAAAATTTGCTCATTTCAATTTTCTTGAATGAATGGATGAAAATATTCTCAAATGAAATAAACTACGTATATAACAAATATATACATATGTATGTATGTATGTATAGATATATACATATATAATATCTTTGCACGACTGTATTCTGTATAATATAAACATGAACGAAAATTGCTATGGTTGTTTTAAGCTAAAAATGGATAGATAAGATGGTAGTAGATACACCGACTGAATAGTACAATAAATAGTGTAGTTAGTACAAACAAATATGTATGTATGTTAAAAAAAGTGTGCAAATGTATTATCATATAGACTATAATATATGTACATATATGCCGATATACTTACAAAACAACGACAAACTGACTGGCAAGTTATTCAATGATGTTCAAACTTTTGTACAAAATTAAAACAATTATTTAATAATTTATTAGTGTCATATTGTGTAATTTGTCTGCCAAATTGTAGGTATATTCTAAATAAAAATCTTAAATTCTAGTAAAAATTGTTTGCTGCTCTATTGTTATTTTTAATTTCTTTCTACTTGTGATGTAAAAAATTAAACAGCAGCACAATTTGTTTGTGCTCTCTTTGACGGAAGCTATGTTTCTCTCGTAATGGCTTTCTCTCTCCAATACATACATACGTCAACAATGACCATGTTGTGTTGTTGTTGTCATTAAATTCGTTGTTTTTGCCGCCTATGTCCCCAAAACAACATACATTGACGTTTATTTTTCTTTCTTCTCTCGTGTTATACTCTTTCTCGTGTTTATTTTTAATATATTTTTATTTATGAATATAATTTTCAGAAGTGTGTGTGTACATAAAAAAATATATAGATATATAAATTGCAAGAATGCATAATTTGCAATTTTCTTATTTTATAAAATAAATTGGATAGATAATATAAAAATGTCATAAAGAAATGCAGTGAAAAAGTTATAATTTTATTAATCAAATAAAATAAAAACAAAAAGAAACAAAATTCCGGTGGATATAACAGATAAAAAAATACTGAAAATTATTACGGTTGTCGTTTTACTTGCAGCCAGCCAGTCTTCTTGTTAAAAAAAACAGAATTGTTGGTCTTTTTCCTGCTTAACAACCGTCAAAAATTTCATAGAAAAAAAACAGGCGAAAACCGTAATAAGGTAAGCAAGATTTCTCCTTAATTTTTTTATATTATAATTAATGCATACATTTATAAAAGAGGTTTAATTTTAAAAAGAAATAAAAACTATTTCTGGCAAAAGGAAATTACATTCGAAATGTTCCCTTTACAATTTCATCCTTCTCTCTCTCTGTTCCAATACTTGCAATTACATTATTACAACAAAAGAAGTGTTACCATTTTTAAAAAAACTGATTGAAGAAAATTTAAAAAAATATTTTATACAGACAATGAAAAATTAAATATGAACAAAGAAAAAATAAAAATCAAGTAAAGTATTATTCTTTTAGAAAGCCCATTAAAGACTTTTTGAATTCATCTTATCTCATTAGGTGTTGCTCTATTAGATTCAATTAATTAAATCTAATTTACATATTTGTGTAAATTCGTGGACCTGTATACCGCTAACGTAGCTCGTTCCCATCTTTTATTATAATCACTCCTATCTAAAAAAAAATGAAGTAAATAAAATGATTCAACGTTAGGAGAGTTTAAATTGCGGAATTAGTTTTTGCTGAAATAGTCACAATTTTGCTTAGAACAAAATCATTCAATTCAATAAATATGCAACACATAATATAAATAAAAAAATTTTATTTGCTAATAAACAATTTTTTAAATATACTAGTCAACAATTCCATTTAATAAATTAATTTTTTTTATTTTCTATAAAGCCATTATTCCGTACCAGTTAATAATTTAAAAAAAATCTAATTTTCGTTTTTTAATAACATAATTAAGATATATTAATGTATGTTAAAAATTAGTAAGCACTATAGTATAAAGTGCCTATTACTTTAGTTTGTTGGCAACACTTAATACCAGCCAGACACAGGCAAGAAAAAAAGTAACAAATAAACAGCTTTGTTTTGCTTTTTGTATTTCATTCATTTACAGGAGAATCATATTCTCGCTATTTTGTTTTTGTTTCTGTTTTTCATTTGTTTGTGAGAATGTATGAATTTTGCGTTTTTTTTATTTTCTCAAATTATTATTTTTGTGTTGTGTGTGTTTATAATTTAGTAACACTTGTTATCTCTTTTTCTCACCTACACCTCCAAATAGCAGACATTGAGTAATACTAAAAGTATACGTAGTGTTGTTGTGCTTTGTTTGATTGATTTTTTTCTTTTTTTTTTCTCAAAAATATTCTCATCGCGTTTCTAAATGTTGTACTAAATACATGATTGTATTTATATAGTATATACCTATATTTTATCATTTATTAGCTAAAAAAGATATTGTAGATATAATAAAGAAAACCATGAATAAATTAATTAAATTTCTTTACTGATTTTATTAATGGACAAAAAGTAATGTAAATAGTAAATTAGTGTTAATATTTATTGAAAACAACGAAAGCGTTCTGGTCCCAAAAGCTAGATTTTCAGTTTAGATTGTTTGGTAGTATTATTCGCGTCATTGAGTGATAATATCCACCTCGCTAGTCATTATTAAGTACAGGTGAGTGTACATATAGGCGAATAACATTTTATTTTAATAATTGTTAGAGATTTTTGTTTGTTTATAGACTAATAAGAATTTGGCAGAATAAAAAAATAATAAAAAAAATTGGAATGAATACGTTGTTAGTTTATTGAAAGGGCCACGTTTAAAAATGTATTTCGAATAATTTGGATTTAATATGCTATTAATATGTATGTACATACATATATTATATTTATGCCATGTTTTGTGCGAAAAAATAACATTTGTGAGTATGGACGAAGACGGTCATTGCTACAAAGCGGGTTGAAAATACATAGTATGTAGGGGAAACCATTTTCCAGGACTTCTTTGCCTTAGATAATTACCTTACGATATTACCAAGAGCGTAGAAAATTCTCTCTGATCATCAACCTAGGGTTGACTACCATTTTAAGCCGGTTTACAAACTTATTTCTTTTTTGAAATACGGTCTTATCAAGTGGTTCCAAAAACAATTCTTGAGTAATGTTTATTCCACCTGCTTTTATGATGACTGGATTCCACAATTGGAAAAATAATATAAAATAGTGATTTTTTTAACTGAAAGGTTTATTTATAGATCAGACAGTACTGATTATCTGAAAAAGTCAACAGAATATATTTTAAGTTACAGTGAAACCACCCTGGCTTATCAAATAAACCCATCATCTTAAATAATCGCAATTAACAAGATTTGTATTTTTAAATATTTTTTTCCCCAACTGGATTACATTTAAATTTCTATTATTACAAATTTATTCCTCTGTTTAAGTGATATTGTATGTGACGACCGACTGTAGCACTGTAGGCGTTTAAATAATTGCAATGAGTACCATTTCAATGTAGTAAGTATGTACATGTGTACGTTTGTTTGCACGTTTGTAAAGCGTATTGCCAACTATTTTACATTTAATTGTTTGCAACAATATTATACGAAATAAAAAAAGTTCTATCAATTAATTAAATAATTTCAATTCAATTCTATTTTTTGTTTGTTTGTTTTGTTTTACTGGAATAAATATTTCAACCTTAATCTCAAGTTAATTTTTTAATGCATAATTTTATTTATAATGTAACACCATCCATATTTATATTGTATTTATAGTTGGATATACATACATACATACCTACTTACTTACTCCTCACCAGCCAGCACGTTGTGGTTTTCCACTTTGAAACTGAATTTGAATTTATTAAATGAGTCATTCTGTTTAGGGTTTTAATATTCTTGAGAAAGTTTTTTGTTGTAATTTTATTATTTCAACATATTAATATACATATGTATGTACATATTTTGTAATATATTTTATATGGGCTAATAAGTTCGCGAACTTTTAAATTTCCTGTCAAAAAGCATTTAGCGACAAGCATCTACCAGTTGATTTTTACTTAAATTATAACAATTTACGTTATTTAGATTGCGTTTGAAATCCATTGGAAAATTTAAAAGAAAGAAGTTTTTTTTGGGGACTAAAGAAACTATCACTAGGGTACCAAGGCAAGGCTCTGCTCATAAAAAGCGGAAGTAGATTTTCGTTGTTGCCGTACAAGTAGAGAAGATGATGAACTTTCGGTACGTCGAGTTCAGTTCTGTTTTTCTCAACACCGAAAACAATTGAGAAAGTTCACAATAGACGTATGATAATGGTTTGCGTGCAAACCATTTTTTTCTCCGTTTCGTAACGGTGAACAGAACGTAGATTCACCACAAGTAACCAGTGATGACCAGAAAGCAATCAAAGCAGTCATTGTGTTGTCAAACAGAAACCTGTACGTCTGAAAATTGATGCTTAAATTTGTTCTTTTTTAATATTTTGGAAAGGGAATCTCTTTTAGACTCTATTGACAATTACCCCAGTCGTCGACTCCTAGAATCTAGAGAATAGTAAGTTAATTTTTTTCGATTTATGTATATAAATCAATTGAATTTACAGGCTTTAATATTTAAATATACATAGTTTCCTATCTTTTATTGTTATTCAGTTATTCATTCATTCCATTGATTTCTTTACTTAATTATAAATTTAAAGTCTTTCAAATTAAACGAATTTTTTTGATCAATGCAACAAATCCAATGTCAAACAATCATTTGAGATGAAAATGCAATTACAACAATAATAAGCACGCTATGAATTTAATTTATGTTATAGAGAGAAAAAAAAACAATAATAAAAAAAACAACAACAATAACAATGAAATTGATTTTATTAAAAAAAAAGATTATAAAAAATTATATGCAATGAAACACAATTTTGCTTCCATATTGGAAGATTGAACTCTGCCTGTTCTGTGCCGCCCTCCCATGTGAATCGAGGTACGCCCAATAGTACATACATATGTACATTGCAAAGGAGCTACATCCTACTTCCTTTCCTTGCTGAACTAAGGGCGTGTTGCTACAAGATTACAGCCGTACTCTGGCTATTAGAGAACATTTTAATTCTACACCAGAACCCCGTTTCTTAATACGATCTATCAGCGGATATCATCTTTGTAAACATTGTAATATCAGAATTCGTAAAAATTTTACGAGATTCTAAAAATTGGAGAGAAGAAGGGGCGAAACTACTCAAAGATTGTCTTCATAATTCGAGTGCTTTCAGCCTGATTGTATTTTATATTGAATCTAATTAAACGTGGAGATCAATGGTAGCATGAGTACATTCAGCAGTGACAACCGCGGACTCAGACATCTGCTCCATTTCCTAATTTCCTGCTGTTACGCTCTTTACATTCTACCGGGTTATCCATTTCGTGGTTTCAAAAGTAAACGTAAATAAAATACATATAAAATATTTTTTTCATGATATTCCTTTTTTATTGTAAAGTTTGAACGTTGACATTATGTGTGAAACACTACATCATTTAAATGACCTCCACGCGAAGTGTTGCAAGCATTGATTCTTTTGAGGTAATTTTCGACCACTTTTTGACACATATTGGGCGGTATCTCAGCCATAACTTGACGAATGTTGGTTTTTAAGTGCTCAAGAGTTGAAGGTTTATCTGCATAAACACGGTCTTTCGCTTAGCCCCACAAAAAAACGTCTAATGGTGTCAAATCGCATGATCTTGGTGGCCAGTTGATATCGCCACGACGAGAAATTACGCGGCCAGGAAATGTCTCTTGCAATAAAGCCATATTCGCTCGAGTTGTGTGGCATGTGGCACCGTCTTGTTGAAACCACATATTCTCCAAGTCGTATTCTTCAATAGCAGGCAAAAAAATAGTCGGTTATCATATGACCATAACGCTCCGAATTGACGGTGACAGTCGTTCCATCGTCGTTTTCGAAGAAGTAAGGTCCAATCACACCTTCGGACCAAAGAGCGCAACAAACAGTGACTTTTTCTGGATGTAATGGCATCTCTTCAATTACTTGAGGATTCTCAGAATCCCAAATACGACAATTTTGTTTATTAACATACCCACCGAGTGTGAAATGTGCTTTATCGCTGAAGAAAATTTTGTTCGATACGTGGCTGTGGCAGAATCACCATTTTTGTAGTAGGTTTTGATAATTTTTATGCGTTGTGTGATAGTTAAGCGATCCATTTTCGTCAATGTCAGACTTTCAACTGAAAAGAAAAAAATTGGTTTTACAACTTAGTTTCACAGATGTCGAATTCCAGTCCCATACTTTTGAAACCACGAAATGGATAACCCTTTACAATAACCGTTGTGTCTGGACTGAAAGCTCACTTAAACTCGAAGTCATTGTTATAAATTGTTTGAAATTTATAAATGAAGTACAAAATGATATTTAATGCATGGTCTAATGACTAAACGTACATAATAGTAGTCGGTAGAATTTTCGGAATGCCATTTGGTACGATATTGATTGACACTCATCGTATATACAGTGGACAGCAAAAGTCTTAGTACTCCAATTTGACAATTTCATGAATTTTAACCAACAGTTTGTATAAAAAAATTCAGGTTTTTATAATTATTTTATTAATTTATTTCTGTTTGTTTGGAAGTCGCCGTAGTCTAGTAGGTAGTGTATTGGCTTATTAGACTGAAGGCCCGAGTTCGAATCCCAGGTCAGACATCAAAACGAAAATATAAAAAATTTTTCTTCGGCGACTTCCTCTCAGCAGATTTCTGGCAAAAACTCTGAGAGTAAATAAAATTGCCATGAAAAGCTTCTCAAAAAAACTGTCGTTCGGAGTCGACTTTAAACTGTAGGTCCCGCCACTCATGTATAAAATTAACGCACACAACATAAGTGGTGTGAGAAGCTAGGTCCGTAATCCTGACTGAAGGGTTGTAATGACCAATTATGTATGTATGTATTTCTGTTTTATTATAAAACAAACAATTTTTAAATGTTTTTCATATAACAGGAGAAAAATAAGCAAAAGTTTCAGATGACTCCATAGGTACCCCCAAGGCGAACCCTGAGTAAATTTAAAATTCAAAGGCCTAATATATGAAAATGTTATCCTTTGTATTTAGTAGAATATCCCTTAAGGTCAAGCAATCCATGTAACCCATTTGGAATTGAATGTACATACAAGTTTTTTTTTAGTGTTTTCTGGTGGTGACACCATGAGCAAATTTTTCGGTTGACTTTTGTTTGAGGTTTAGCGATTACGTAACCGTTCTTTCAAATGATCTCCTAAATACTCTCTTGAAGTCATATCGGGACTTTGTGCTAAGTGGACTTTGTATTAAGCCTGTGGGAACTTTTTTTTTTGTTAAAATATTTATATTGGAGTACTAAGACTTTTGCTGTCCACTCTGTATGTGTGTACCTTATTGACAATGCAATGAGACAACTTAATGGTTTATTTATTTTTTTCTAAAACGGTAGAAAATAGATTAAAAACAAAATTTTTGCTATTCCTATAATATATTTTTATTTTTTTGTGATTTTGTGTGAATTTATATAGTTTAAGGTGTGAAAAAAATAAGGACACTTCATGAAATCTTAAAGCTATAAGTAACTTGATTAAAACTAAATAGATATTTATACTGAATATTGTTGCATAAAACCTTAGTGCCACATTAGGACTTTGTTGCGCATCTTTTGTTATCCAGAACATCAGCACATCTTCTAGACATTGAGTCGACCAAATTTTGACAAACATGTAGCGGTATTGCGTTCTACGCATCCCGTATAAGATTCCAAAGCTCGTCGCAAATTGCTGGACACTTTCCCCTGATTGCCCTTTTAACTTCGTGCCACAAATTTTCTATTGGGTTCAAATCAGGGGACTGTGCTGTGCTGGCCATTCTAAAACACTGATTTTTTGTCCTGGAGCCACTTTTTTGTGTACTTTGCGTATGTTTAGGGTCATTATCCTCCTGGAAGACCCATTTGAGTGGCATATTTTCTTCGGCATACGGCAGCATTGTATTTTACAAAATTTCAGTGTTATCAGCCGATTTCATTATATTCTGGATACGATATTGAGGACACACGCCATAATAAGAGAATATCCCCTATACCATGATGTTACCACCACCATGTTTGACCGTCTTTAAGGTATATTTTGGATTGAATTCTTGATGGGTAGGTCTTCCTACATGGTAGAGAAGAATTCAATTATTATTTTTCACATCACTGTATATATTTTTAATTCATAAAATTCAAACTGAAAACTGCAAACTTTTTATTTCATACAAAGTTAAAAAATAAATAAAAAAAAATAAAATAAAATAAAAGAATGAAACAAATGTTGAAAACAAGACATACACACGCAGATATATACTACATATTTGTAAATAAATATACATACATATATTTTTACACACAAAAGCCATTCAAAAAAAAGTTTTGTCTGCATTAAGACTATTTAACCACCAATGTCTGTCTATGTATAGTACGCTTGTATATCTGCCTGCCTGTGCTTGACTGCCAGCCTGCCAGCCAATTTATCGGTGTATCGAAAATAGTATCCAGTTATGGATACAATTCAATGTTTAGTTTTTGTTAAGGTACCTGAACCTGTTTCTCTGTTGCTTTGCTCTGTTCTACTTGACTTTGCCCTGACTCTGGTTTTTGTTATAGTTGTTGGTATTTTTACTCAATCTAAAAAAGAAAAAAGAAAAAAAAAACACTCTTTGACAACAACTCAGTCAGTCATTGTTTACCCAAAGGCTAAGTGATGTAGTCATCAACCACTGATGTTATAGTAAAACCCTGCTACAAATCACCATCATCATCACCACACACCACAATATCATCTGTGAGTGTACAAATTGGTTAGGAAAACCCAGAAATCAAATAAAACAAGAAAAAAAAAATTGGGGTCGGTCTGACATAAAAATACGACAAAAAATTAATTAAAATAAAATGATTGTTTTTCCTTTAAAAAAATGTATGTAGGTATTTGTTTCATTGTTTACAAGTTTTACGAATACTAGATAAAATAATAAATTTTTTTAAAGTAAATTAAAAATCATTTAAAAATAAAAAAAACAGTATTTGATTATATCTGAGACACCGGGAAAAAAAGAAAGTTTCTCCGGCCATGATGTTACAGAACTTATCTGACAGTGTACTGCAGTTACTGACCGATATTTTCAAAGTATTGGTGTTTTCTTTTCTACCAAAAAATGTGCATTTTATTTAAAAAAAATGCAATTTTGTGTTTGTTTCTTAAAAATGTTTCGCCCTCTAAAAGGGTGGTATGTTTTATTCTAAATAATTTGCACTTGCCAATGGTGGAGGGCATTGCATTTTATGCCCTGTATAAATCGAGAGTGCTGATAATGCCCTGTAAAGCAGATGACTTTTGTTTATTTATAGGGCTACCAGATGAAATTTAAAAAAAGTCGCCTGGTATCGTTATCCAATTTTGAAGTTAATTTTTTCATTGGTTTGTGGAGTAACATTAAGGAAACAATTCATTATTAAAGCTACATGGTCAGTAATATAAAAAAAAAAATTGTATTCAGTGTTAGAACAGTGTTCAAAATTTTTTTTTTGTTATGAAAAAGTGCTCAAAAAATTAAGTCGAAAAATTAGTGATCTGGCAACACCTTTTTCATATTTACATATTTTATTGAAAACAAATCAAAAAATACATCAAATTTTTAAATTAAATTTTTAAATATGGATATTGCTGCATCTATTTTATTTAAGAAAATTTAAATAAATTAATTATTAGATTCATCTTTTGAACAAATTGGCATTTCCTCATTCATTTTCTTAATAAGTGGTAAACACAGGGCATACCCTTTTTTAAAATTTGTGTTTTGTTCTTCTCAAATAAAAAATTACATTACAACAGGGTTGGTCAGCAATTTTTTTAATGTACCTTGTAAGAGGGTGACATTTTCTTTGTAGAAAAGAAAACACCATATGTCTACTGAAATGCTACATACATACCTAGGGGGTGGAGTGAGATCATAGTGGTTTTCATTACGAAAGCGTGAACTGCCCTGTGACTCAAAGCCGAAAGATTTGCTGCCAATCAGCCTATGATCTTTTCTCTATTGAAGATATTAGATCCTAGGAAAACAAGTGATACAAAAGGGTTTTCCATATTTAAATATTTATCTTGATTTTTGTTGCATGAGCATGAATTACATATTTTCTCAACGAGTTGCACACGTCGCTTAACCTGCTCTTTGGAGCACTCATTGTTATCTGTTTCCAAAAATGTATAATATTTCTGACTATGTATCACAGTACACAAAGGAAATAAATAAGAGACTTTTTCAAGAGCATCTCATGCAGATAACTTCACCCGCTATACATACATAGTTTGCACAAATACACCAAAATTAAAATAAAAAAATAAGAAAAACGTGCAGAGATGTGAAGGAGCAAGGCATTCTCATATTTTGGCAACACTCATCTCATTCATTTCATTGTGTTGTTGTTACAAGCAAACCAACAAACATAAATGGAAACAAGCAAAAGCACATGCACATGCATGCCTGATCTTGTTTCTATTTTAGTGTATGTATGTAGTTTGTTTTGAACTTAAAAAAATACGTTTACAAACAAATATTAAGGCCCCAAAACGGCAACAACAACGAGCATAACGCGAGAACATGTTGTTGGAGTAAGAGTAAATAGTGAAAAAAACTGGTTCTTTTTTATTTTTGTATATACGTAAGTATGTACACAATTTGTGTCTCCTTCATTTTTATTGACACTATAACGCCGATTGGTATAAGAGAGATTTTTAAATCCAAGAAACGAGAAGTATAAACCAGAATAACAGAATAATAATAATTAAAGAAAAAAAAAATACTCTAAACAACAACAAATCACGCTTAAATATGTCTGCTACTGGTCTTAGGCATTATAAACATCAGAGTTTTTAAACTATTTAATCTTTTGTATTAACCTTGAGTTTAGAAATCAAAAAATTTTATTTTATTTTTAATAAAATATAGAATATTTTGTGTTTTCATTTTCAAATAATGCACAATTTATGTCTTTGTAAATTGTGTTTGACAATAATTCATTTTTTAAGTTTTGATTGTACGATTTTTAGCGTTTTCTATGTATTATTTTTTAACTTTACAACACTAGAAATCGCATGTACACACACGGTTTCATACAACATTAAAATTTTTAACCATGGATTAAATTAAAATAAAATTTGTGTCATAACATCATTTACTTTTAATTTGATTTGATGATTTTAAACACATGAAATATGAAAATCTATTTTCTGCGCAATTATTTATTTATTTATTTAATTATTTAAGTCAATGGATAAATTCCTTACTGACTAATAACAAAAATAGGTACGAATAAAATTAAATACAATTACAAACAGTTTCCTCAAAAATACACGTAATTATTACAATAAAAATAGGAAAAGTTATGAATTAAGAAAAACAATAATATTCAGTTTTATAGCGTAAGAATTTAAAGAAAAATCAACAAAGTCTGACAAATAATTAAATTAACGGCAAATTCTAGTTAACGGATCAGAAACAGCATAATTAGTTCTGCAGAATGGAATAAAAATAAGATTATAACAGCGGAAGTTACGACAAGGAATACTGAATTTAACCGATCTTAACAGAAATTCACAGCAAATATTACCATTGATCAGGTTAAACATAAAGGATATATTTAACATCGTTCGACGGCTCTTAAGGGTAGGCAGTTTTATTAACGCCAGTCTGCTAGTATATGGAGGCATATCCGAATAATTTCATCCAAGGCCACGCAAACTGAAGAGTAGAAATTGTTTCTGCACAGATTCAATGTGTTCGCTGTAAACATTATAGTGAGGATCCCATTACAATGGATCCATACTCCAAAATTGGTCTGACAAGCGATACATAAAGCTGTTTTGTAATAAATGGATCAGAAAACTCTTTTGCCCAACGTTTTATGAAGCCAAGAGTGAGTGCTTCTTGCCTTATTTACAGTCAAAGTGATATGATCATTAAAGTTTAATTTTAGGATCCCAAGATCAATAAAATAGTCAACATTCTCCAATTGATGACCTCCAATGAAGTAATTAACCGCGATAAAATTATTTCTTGAGAACCGCATACATTTGCATTTTTTTAATATTCAGCCCCATCATGTTGTACTCGCACTACAAAAAGAAATTATTGAGATCATTTTGAAGATATATATGCTCGATGAAATTATTAAAGGAGAGAAAAACTTTTACATCGTCAGCATACATCAAGATATTGGCAAAATTAATTATGTTGGGAAGATCGTTTATAAACAGCGAAAAAAGAAGTAGACCAAGATGGCTGCCCTGAGGAACACTAGATAACACATATGTAAATATACTTAGATAAGCTATTGTTCACACATACGGTCTGCTTTCTACCAGTCAAATACGGCTCTAGCCATCTTAAACTCCTATGATTTACACCCATTAAATCCAATTTAGTTAACAGAAGTTTGTGATTCACTTTATCGAACGCTTTGCTAAAATCCGTAAAAATTACATCAGTTTGCTTCTGTTCAGAAAAGGCTGCATTTATCATGGATGTTAACTGAAGCACATTAGTCGTTGTTGAGCAGCCCTTTCGGAAACCATGTTGATGAAGTGATAATAACGATGAAGTATGATGGAAAAAAAAATCGGCAATCAGTTTTTCGAACATTTTTGGAATTAGACGCTCTACAGTACCCTATATTACCTGTTAGCGTTTTAAGATAGTTTTAATTAAAATTTTGATATCGAATTCCAGTTAAAGATGAGCAGAAATCCGTTATTGATTGATATCGAATTACTTTTACAATACATGATCGTTGCAATCTGTATATGACGTTTGTCCTCAGAACGATAAGATATTTTTTTATCGGTTATATATTATATATAATTGGATAACACATGATTTTTTTTTGTATTTATCCTAACTGAAATTGGGTTTAAAATGGATATTGACGAATACAAATAGAAATTTTTACAAATAAATTTTCAAGATAATGTTTAACTACTCAGAACGGGCCATTATTGTTTTTCAAGTGTATTTAAAATAAAAACTAAGAAGAAGAAGAACACAAAAAAATAAAACAAACGCACAAAATTTGGTATAAATAGTACCTGGGCACATCTTTCAAAGATAAAGAGTAGAAAAATGTGTACAATAACAACATAAAGTTGAAAAGGTAAATAAATATTACAACAAACAATCGAAAAACCGGTTCGACTAATAATTCATGATCACATTACAGCTTGTATGACCGGTTGGCAGGGCTTGCTGGCTGGCTGTCTGTCTTTCTGCCTGTCCATCAATCGGTCTATCTTCTAATACCCTTTTGTGTAGTGTTTTTATTTTTATTTTGGTTTTTATAATTGTGTTACATTACTACTACATTATAACGCATAAGTATATGTATTACGTTTTACTATTTATGGACGGACAGGGAAAAAAAACGTAAGATTTGATTTGATATGTATTTTTTTTTTTTGATTCCAAACAAGACTTTGTAGAGACAGAGAAAAAGGAAAAACAAAAACAAAAATCAAAAGACAACAATTAACAGCAGCATCATTATGTCGTTACAACATCAGTTTACAGTGACAAACAAAAGAGTTGATCATTTTTTACAATCGAACATTTCATAATTAGTTGCCTTAAAATCCATCTTTCTTTTTATTTTTCAATTGTGTTTTGTTTCAATATTTGCTCCTTATAAGGGGTGATTTTTTAAGAGCTATAGGAAAATTTTTCAAAAAAAAACACAAAAAATTCAGAAAAATGCATGAAATCTTTATTTGAATCGATAGTACGGTCCATATAATTTAATGTTTGAAGATTATTTCATGCAAATGTTAACCTCGACTGCGCCTCAAATGGTCCATCCGCTTAGTCCAATTTTGGCATACTCTTTCCAACATTTCGGCCGATATCTCACGAAATAAATGCTTCAATGTTGTCTTCCAATGCGTCAATTGAAGCGGGCTTGTCTGTATAGACATGAGCTTTAACATAGCCCCACAAAAAATAGTCTAAAGGCGTTATATCGCACGATCTAGGCGGCCAATTGACCGGTCCCGAACGTGAAATAAAATGTTCACCGAACTCGCCTCTCAATAAGTTCATTGCTACGCGTGCTGTGTGGCATGTGGCACCGTCTTGTTGAAACCACATGTCATGCAAGTCAAACTCTTGCATTTTGAACAAAAAAAAGTTGGATACAATAGCCCGAATAGCCGCTTCAGTGTGTCGATTAAACTGACCATAAAATGTAAGAAGCGCGCGACGAACTTTCTTAACAGAGCACGCATTTTGATAATAAAATTCAATGATTTGCAAGTGTTGTTCGTTTGTAAGACGATTCATGGTTAAATTATAGACCAAACTGAAGATGTTTGACAGTGAAACAAAACACGAAACGTTCGTGAGCTGTTTAAACCAGTGTTGCCAAAAAGATAATACCTAAAAATCACCCGTTATATACACATGTATGTAAGTATGTTTAACGTGTGTATTATAAATAAAATAATATAAGAATTTATTTTGTTATAACAAGATCATTTCAAACTGGCTTAAACTGCTTAGGATAGTGGCACTAGGTGATAGATAATGTGTAATTACTTTTTGCAGACTGATAAGAAGTTCTATTTTATACTCTATAGTTTAGTGGATCGATGAAAAAAATATTTTTTAACAAATGTTTTCGTCCAATTGGAACTAAAAATTCAATTACACTTTTGAAAATAATTATGGGTACAAAAAGTTTTCACCTAAACTCCCTTGAAGAAGTTCAGCTAAATTCAATAATAAACACTGTAAACCTCACTCACAAGTACACTCACTACAGTTTCGAAGAGAGCGTTGTTTCAAGGCAACGTGAAATGGCAAACCTATCACCTATGTATTACGATAAATTAGAATTTAACTAGCAAAGACAAAAACCAATAAATTTTAACAGAGCTAATGTTAAAGTTAACATATACAAATTGTAGCCTAAGCTGTCCCTAATAAAACCCAATTAACGGCATTGATACCTTGGATCAAGGTTTCCAAAACAGGTTTCCTTGCGGTCGGGCGTTACTTGGGAAGATATATAGGCGATGAAGCTAATTGTTTTCTTCAAATGAACTAAAATCTAAATCTAAACTAAATCGGATAAAAAATGGACTTGTGAGGGATGTGGACCTAGTGGGTTAGATAGCCGTGGTATCAATGATTCCAAAACAGGTTTCCTTATAGTCGGACGTTACTTGGGACCGGAGATATAGGCGACGAAGCTAATTGTTTTCCTCAAATAAGCAACAAATGGGACTAAATCGGATAAAAAATGGAAGTGAAATTAGTGGGCTGGATAGCCATGGTATCAACTATTCCAAAACAGGTTTCCTTATGGTCGAGCGTTACTTGGGACCGTAGACATAGGCGACGATGCCAATTGTTTTGTTCCAATGAGCAACAGCAATTAAAAATTTTAATAATTCTCATTGAGTTAATATGCATTTATATATATACATATATGTATATATCCAACAAAATGTATTTTTCGCAAGCTCCATTTCTTTGGTAGATGACTTGCATTTTTTCGACGATAACTTGGAATTTTTTGTGACGATGACTTGCACTTTTTGGTCGATGACTTGCATTTTTTTGGTCAGTGACTTGTGGATGGTGACTTGCAATTTTTGTTCGATGACTTTCAGCTTTTGGTCGATGAATTGCAGTTTTTGTTGGATGCCATGCATTTTTTTTTTGTCGATGACTTGCATCTTTTTTGGATGATGTCTTGCAGTTTTTGGTCGATGACTTGAATTTTTATTTGGTCGTTGAAATGTATTTTTCTGATTTTTAGCCATAAAGAAGATATTAGTTTCGTCCCTGTATTAGTTCCGATTTAACCTCATTTGTTGCTCATTTGAATTAGTTTCGTCGCCTATATGTCTGTTCGCAAGCTGTTCCAGTCAGGAACGTGTGGGTCACAATTTTTAACGAATGGAATAGAGATTCCATTATCCGATATCGTATATTTGACTGATTTCATCCTTGACCATGTTATGTATTTTCTGTTAGCCACTTAACATTGCTCCGGCTCGGTGCCGGACTATCGAAAATTTCGGTCTATCGGGCGGTAATTATAAGAACAATTAGGTTAATAATTAAACTAAAAATACATACAACAAAGTATGTACACGTACTGTAAAACATATTTCACTTAGATTTAAAAAAGTCGCGAATGTCTTTTTGTTTTGTTGTCTTTTGGCGTTTAGTATAAAATTTATTTCTAATGCTATGGAAATCAATAATTTCTGTACTGTACTGTAGCTAGTACTTTTGTTGTGACAAATGAGACTAGCCGGCTGTTAATTGTTTCCGAACAATACCGAGCGCTTCCGGATGATCCCGAACTACCCCGAAAACTTCCGAATAGCTCTCGAGCGTTTTTATTTGCTTTAAAGGCACACTTTTGGAGAAAACCAAAATTTTTAAAATTTTTCGAAGCGATGCCGGATTATTGGGCATTCCGGACTGTTGGATGCCGGACTAATGGAATTCTACTGTATTTGTCTTTGCTAGTTGAATTTAAATTTATGTTCACACACATTCACCGTTGCACATACTTCAGTTGATCAAACGCTTGCTTAGCTGAATTATCTTTAGTAATGAAACAAAACAAAAATAATAGGACAGTGTGGTAGATAGTTACAACCGTTGCCTTTATTAAAAAGAAAATAAACAAAAAAATCCGCATTTTCCCGGAGGCAAGTCACTATTGTGTAGGGTCTAGCACAACGTAGATGATTTCTCGCTGTGAACCAAACAGACACCGTCAGACCCGGTTTTGTCAACGTTTCGCTGGTCACTGTGTTTTGAGCACTACAACTTTCGATTAACATTATCCGAAACTACCAACCTCTTGCTTTTTTCACCTCTTACTTTGTGAGGAATCCATACTTGAACTTTTTAAGGTGCTAGTCCTCGTGGACATTAAAACAAAGCATGATTGCTTATTAGAGTATGAGGATCAAAAACGTTGCAAACATTGGCTTGCAATTTAGTTTTTTTTTTTATAAAAAAAATAAAATCTGTAAAACCATGTCAAATGCCATGGATTTCTTTTTGCTGGTGTCCAATTTGAACGCAATCACTTGAATTAAGCCATCATAAGTCTGTCAAAGAAGTTCTTACAACTACAAAATCTTATATTTCTTATATTAATATGTATAGCCATCTAATGTTAATGCGTGCGTGTTAACGGTTTTTTCTAAATAATTTTTTTTTTGTTTGTAAATACTTTGAAAAGTGTTGGAAAGCGTTCTGCTATGAGCAATGTTGATATGCTGCTGATGTTTTTGTCAAAAAATAAAAAAATCAATCACAATCGATTAAAATGAATAATCCTGGTGGATTATCACACTTGCTCAGTTAGTAAGCATTTAAAATGTTTGAGTTGCTTTTTGTTATTGTACTGGTGCCAAAGTGTCTTATTCCCATTCTCTTTCGGCGTATTTGAAAAAATGCAATCTTATTGCATTTACTTCAAAGAAATAATAATAATACTTTGTTATTGTACGTGCATGTGTATGTGTGTGTGTGTGTATTTGTTGTTGTTTTATCTTCACATGCTTGCTTATTATATTTTGTTTTTCTGTTTTATTTATTTTTTTTTTATTTGAATAACAACAATAATAGCAACAGCTGGGTCGGCCATATAAAAAAAAGAAAATTAAATTAAATATGTATACAAAAAACAAAAAAAAAATATTTAAAACAAAATCATCATTTAGATGAGGTTAAGAAAATAACGACTGTCTGTGTGTCGTGTTTTTTTTTCATATTTTTATTTAAAGGTAGAGTTAGAATATAGTATAATTTTTTACTGTATAATTTTAATTTAATTTTTCAAGATTACGTTCCAAGTTCCCAGCGGTACCGTACCGGTTTAACAGACAGCCATTTCACTGATAAGCACAATACAATCTAATTTTTTTTTATTATCATTATTTTCTAAATAGGTACATATTGATATTTTTGAGTACTAAATTACAACAACAACAACTGCAACAAGAACAATGAAAAACAAAAATCTAAATTTAATTATTATTATTTTTTGTTCATAAGCAAGCGATTAGCATTATTGCGGTCATTGTTTTATTTTTACAAAATTTTTAAATTCAATAAACATTGTTAAAAATAAAATATTGTATAAATTTATTTAAAAAAATTAAATAAAATTAATAGAATATATGTAGATGATGAGAATGGTGAATGGGATTAGATGGCATAAGATGGCATTGTTGGATAATTATTGTTGCTTTCATTGACGTCTATTGCATTTTAGAAAAAATGTTAAAATTCGATTTTAAGCATTCATGTATTTTAGATCCTCTGAAAACAAAAAAAAACAACAATTTCAAATAATTTTTATTTTTAATTTAAATTTTTATTTTATTACTAGCTGACGCGGCGAACTTCGTCCCGTTTAAAATTGATTTTTTTTATTGCCCAAAAGAGGTCACATTATATACATATAAAACAGTTATATAAAAATAACTAACTTACTATAAGTGTGTGGATCTATCTATCTAGTTCAAAATGTAATCGAAGTCGGTACGTTATTTAGGTGAGGCATACAAAGAATAACAATAAGAGGTCCGAATCATGGGTAGCGCTGACGAAGTTGTAGTTGTTGTACTCGCTCCAAAATAAAAACTAACAGACACACATACATGTTATATATGTACATATGTAGTTATAAACCATCGAATTAGCCGACTTATAGGTATCTTTTAAAGGGGGAGAGTTCCCACGCCCATTTTTGGTGAGTTTGTCGATATCGACTCTACGAACTTATCCACCAAATTGCATTCATCTACGATCACTATGTCCCTAAATATTCAATTTTAAAGGTTTGCCACGCCTACTTTAACCATCTAAACCTGATAAGCTTTCGAACAAAAAAAGAATGGTTAAAATCGGTTCAGTAGTTTAAAAGTTATAGGTATCACTTGAAGGGGGAGGGTTGTCACGCCCATTTTTGGTGGGATTGTCATATCGACTCTACGAACTTACCCACCAAATTGTATTCGTCTACGATCAATATGTACTTAAATATTCAATTTTAACGATTTGCCACGCCCTCTTCACATTTAGGGATATGAAAAATAGATGTTCCGATTCTCAGACCTACCCGATATGCACATAAAATTTCATGAAAATCGGTCGATCCATTTCGATGGAGTTTAACCACTAACACCGTGACACGAGAATTTTATATATTAGATTACTATTATTATTTTTATTTATTTAAATTAATTTATTTAAACGTAGTAGTAGTAGTAGTTGTTTAAAGAAATTAATTAAAAATTTATTTCACTTTCTCCCTTGCTCTACTCCATTTCGCGTTATTCATAAAAAAAGACACTCATAATGCTACGTATGTATGTATGTACATATGTATTGTGATTTCATTCTTTGCTTTTCGCTTCATAATGGCGTGTTTAATAATTTTCTACAGAAACAAATTCATTAATGATATTAATTTTATTTTAGTCATTAATTACCTTTACTTATGTGATTCACTGTAGTATACTATAACTATTCGAAATGAATTATTATTTAAGTGATGGCAGAAGAGGGCTGGGAATGTACGGATTTTAATTTTTTTTTTTCTTAAACGGCGATAACATTTGTCACGTACAAATGCATACATACGAGTATATGGACATACATATGTATGAAAGTCCAACACCCAATACCCAAAACCAGTAAAGAAAGAAAATATTTCATTACTTTCTTTTAAATCATAATTTTATTGAATTTTCTTTTAGAAATAAAAATCGAATGTTCATAAATAATAACAGAACAAATATAGAACAAATTGTGCGATTAGATAAAAAAAAAAAAAAAATAAGAAAATGTTGAGACAAAATTATAATATTCGTTTAAAGAGTATGAAAAAAAACACAAAACACAAAAACGAATAATAAAAAAGTCAGAAAATATATGAATGAATGAAATTTGCTATACACGAACGAACGAGTATTATTTGTTTAGATAAGTCATACCAAACAGACCAGACCAGACCAGACCCCACAGCGACACACACATACAATTTGTTGTATTAATTTTTTTTTTTTGTAAACGTTAGAGTAAATTTTTCTTTTTATATTTGTATTAGATAACATACAGTGAGTATCAATAATACTTTTTCACTACATAATTGGTCACAACTTCCCTGCAATAGGGGTTATCTGCTGACATCTATCAATAATATAAGACATCGTTTGTAATCAGTCAATATTTACATATATTTCAATGAGTTGCCAACTCTAGAAAAATATCTCTAATCGAAGAGAGAATACAACATTATTTGAGCCGTTTTTTTTTGAAAGTGGCTTAAGTCCATTTTCATCTTTTATCAAGTTGGCACTTGTGACATTTATAATTTATGCTGAACTGTCAAAAAAAAAAAAAATAAATCGGTATTGAAATATACTCAGTACATTTGAAAATTTTATATCACGTACATTTTCAAAATAATATAAATACTGAAAATCCTAATTTTAAAAGTGACCTAAGTCCACTTTTTATTGACGATGTCAAAAAGTGCGGCCCAAAATGTTGAAAGCAGTGATGAAGGTAATTTAAATTACGTTTTGATATTAAATTAAAATTTAAAAAATAATATTTAATTTAAAGAAATTATTAAACCCATGGGAAAGGATAAAATAACAAGATTTCTTTTGATTCTGAAAGTGAAGAGGAATTAAACTCATACAACAGGTTTAAAAAAAAGCAGAATTTTAGAAGTTCATTCTTCAACAGAGGAAGAAAATTTACAAGACAAAGAAGGATTCAGAGAACACAGAAGTGGTACTTATATTCAGAAAATTCGTAAAATTAAACGGAATTCAGGGAAAAGATACGATACACAATCGGATAAAATTATTGCCTGCCAAAATTTTTCAAAATGAAGATTACCAATGCCGAAAAGACTGCTTGAAAAATTTAAATGAAACAGACCTAAAAAATTTGGAAATATTGTTGTATTGCCATCGTTATATAAAAGTATAAGAAGCATCACATCACTAAAATACCTACCGACACATGATGGACTTATTGCGGAGCACCATAACTACTTCAAATCACTCCCGCATACTGAGAATGTTAACGAATAACTTGCTAATAAATTTATTTCTATTATCTAATGGTGTTTTCTTTTCTACCAAAAAATGTGCATTTTATTAATGCAAAATGCAATTTTGCTTTTGTTTCTTAAAAATGTTTCGCCCTCTAAAAGGGTGGTATGTTTTATTCTAAATAATTCGCACTTGCCAATGGTGCATTTTATGCCCTGTATAAATCGAGAGTGCTGATAATGCCCTGTAAAGCAGATGACTTTTGTTTATTTATAGGGCTACCAGATGAAACTTAAAAAAAGTCGCCTGGTATTGTTATCCAATTTGAAGTTAATTTTTTCATTGTTTTGTGGAGTAATCTTAAGAAAATATTACCTATGCTGACCATAGCAATATAAAAAATTGCATTCAATGTTAGAACAGTGTTAAAATATTTTTTTTTTGTTATAAAAAAGCGTGCAAAAAATGAAGTCGAAAAATTAGCGATCTGGCAACACCTTTGAACAAATTGACATTTCCTCATTCATTTTCTTAATAAGTGGTAAACACAGGGCATACCCTTTTTTAAAATTTATGTTTTGTTCTTCTCAAATAAAAAATTACATTACAACAGGATTGGTCAGCAATTTTTTTAATGTACCTTGTAAGAGGGTGACATTTTCTTTGTAGAAAAGAAAACACCATAAAAATATAATTTAAATGTTTTTTTTTCTATTTTTTAAGCTATATATGTATAACGGATTTAAGCTCTTTCACTTTTTGTAACAAAACAAATTTTTATTTTGAAAGTGACCTAAGTCCTTTTAAGGTAAGCAAGGTCATATTATACACTTAATAATAGCTAGGATGTATAAAATTAAATCCCTTAAATGCGATTTAACATTGCAAGTCAACCATATATCTTGCGTATATTTTTAATTTTGTAAAAACGCAAAACCTCAAATTAAAGATAAATGGACTTAAGTCACTTTCAAAATTAACGGCTCATTTATTCGATTCTCTAGAAGCTAAAAATTACACAAAAGGCTGATTTTATCGCTCATTTACCATGAGAAATTGCCTAAATATTTGTATGAAAACATAGATATAGATAAACTGAATTTGAAATAATTTAAATTGCATTCGGCTATCCGAATATTAAATAACACTCACTGTATTATTTGTTTTGTTTATTATACTATTAAAAAATATATACATATACATACATACATATGTACATACATATAGTATACTTAAGTATGAACTAACAAAAATGAAGAAAAAAAAAATATAAAAAACGATAACAATTGTACTCAATCTTTCTAGCACGTGCTCATAGGAAAACATTTGGCTAAACTAATATAATTGACGTAGACGACAGCACTGTCGTGGTTTCTGTTTTTAGCTCTGCCCCGTGTCTACACTCTGGGTCCTCATAATTTTAAAGACACTTATTTACTCAGCTCCTCTCTCTATCTCTCCCCCTCTCTTTATCATTTAACTATACTCTTTTTAGATATATTATTTATCATTTTATCTGTATGTATGTATGTATGTATGTGTGTTCAGGTTTTGTATTTTAATGGTTTATTGTAGCGTATATTCCATCCATACATATGCATGAAAGAACAAGAACATTTTTGAATAGTGTTGGCAATAAAAACAAAAATATAAACGGCTTAACCTACTAAGTATTAACGTGATACACTTTTTGTTCACTAACATAGTATGCCTACAAATAAGGGGTGATTTTTTAAGAGCTATAGGAAAATTTTTCAAAAAAAAAAACACATAAAATTCAGAAAAATGCATAAAATCTTTATTTGAATTCATATAATTTCATGTTTGAAGATTATTTCATGCAAATGTTGACCGCGACTGCGCCTCAAATGGTCCATCCGCTTAGTCCAATTTTGGCATACTCTTTCCAACATTTCGGCCGGTATCTCACGAATAAATGCTTCAATGTTGTCTTCCAATGCGTCAATTGAAGAGGGCTTGTCTGTATAGACATGAGCTTTAACATGGCCCCACAAAAAATAGTCTAAAGGCGTTAAATCGCACGATCTAGGCGGTCAATTGACCGGTCCCGAACGTGAAATAAAATGTTCACCGAACTCGCCTCTCAATAAGTCCATTGTTACGCGTGCTGTGTGGCATGTGGCATCGTCTTGTGGAAACCACATGTCATGCAAGTCAAGCTCTTGCATTTTGGGCCGCTTCAGTGGGTCGATTAAACTGACCATAAAATGGAAGAAGCACGCGATGAACTTTCTTAACAGAGCACGCATTTTGATAATAAAATTCAATGATTTGCAAGCGTTGTTCGTTTGTAAGACGATTCATGGTTAAATTATAGACCAAACTGAAGATGTTTGACAGTGAAACAAAACACGAAACGTGCGTGAGCTGTTTAAACCAGTGTTGCCAAAAAGATAATAGCTAAAAAAATCACCCGTTACTAATAAAATGTTAGTATTTATTAATTTAAAAACGGCACGAATCTTTCTGTAGGTCTTCGTAAGTCATTTATCGTTTACAAATGTAAATATTTTTATAACAATATTAAAATATTTTATAATATATTGGAAAAATTAACGAATTGTATTCAATTATTATGATCGATCATCATCTGTATGTGTAATATTTTTAAAACTTAAAATTAAAATCAAATAATATGAGTTTTAAACTATGATTTCAACTATATCCCGACTATTATCCGGACTTTTCCACAATGCAATAGCTCTTCCACAATCATTTTTAGTTTCTGTGAGTCTTATATGCGACAATTGTGAAGCAACCACTGTGTTAGAAATGAACTTCTCCTGTTGCTTTAGCACCTAATCAATTTATCTACTGTGTTGTGAATGGTTAGCTAGATTTAACTGTTGCGCGAGTTAAACTTTATAATGATCCGTAAAATAGGCTGAGAACCCCGTTAATTCGCCAACTCTATTTACCCGCAACACGTTCTCGTACGCAAGCGATATTTTCGGCAATGATGTACAGACAATTCTCAAATCCTAAGCATTGTGTGGTAGCTCGATTATGGCAACCATAATTCTTTTTAGAAAAGAAAATGTCACCCTCTTACAAGGTACATTAAAAAAATTGCTGACCAACCCTGTTGTAATGTAATTTTTTATTTGAGAAGAACAAAACACAAATTTTAAAAAAGGGTATGCCCTGTGTTTACCACTTATTAAGAAAATGAATGAAGAAATGCCAATTTGTTCAAAAGATGACGAAGATGAATCTAATAACTGATTTATTTCAATTTTCGCAAATAAAATAGATGCAGCAATATCCATATTTAAAAATTTAATTTAAAAATATGTTGTATTTTTTGATTTGTTTTCAATAAAATATGTAAATATGAAAAAGGTGTTGCCAGATCGCTAATTTTTCAACTTAATTTTTTTAGTACTTTTTTATAACCAAAAAAAGTTTTTTAACACTGTTCTAACACTGAATACAATTTTTTTTTCTATTACTGACCATTTAGCTTTAATAATGTAATGTTTCCCTAATGTTACTCCACAAAACAATGAAAAAATTAACTTCAAAATTGGATAACGATACCAGGCGACTTTTTTTTAATTTCATCTGGTAGCCCTATAAATAAACAAAAGTCATCTGCTTTACAGGGCATTATCAGCACTCTCGATTTATACAGGTCATAAAATGCAATGCCCTCCACCATTGGCAAGTGCAAATTATTTAGAATAAAACATACCACCCTTTTAGGGGGCGAAACATTTTTAAGAAACAAACACAAAATTGCATTTTTTAAAATAAAATGCACATTTTTTGGTAGAAAAGAAACACCATTAATCTCCACTTTTGTAGGAAGTTTTAACACTTTTTACGCTTTCTTTGCTTATTAAACAATTCAAATTAGTAAATTGCAAACCATTCAAAATGCAAATGGAAGATATTTCTCAGCTTATAGCTTGGCCATGCAGGCCGTTTTGAAACAACTGAATGGATAACCCTATACATTAAACCAAACAATCAGCAGTCCGAATGTATTAGCATATAAAACAATGTCGCGTATTTGTATATTATCATTGCCTAGACAATAAAATAACAATAATAACTAAAGCTTAATAGTTGCCTCAAACACAAAAATTATTTTTATAGTGTTTAAAAGCATATTAAATTAAAATTTATAATAAAAAACAATCACAACAAACAATGTAAATGTAAAAAAAATAAAATAAAACGATTGCGGAGAGCACAAGAGTGTCAGAGAGGGAAAGTCAAAACAGAAAAATAAAAATAAGAATAAACTAAACGTACCTACCTACACACCTTATTTATATCGATAACAAAAAACGATAGCAAAGGCAAAAAAATGCCATCACCAATACGAGTACGAGTAAAATGATGAAAAAAAGTCAAAATGTTTTCGAATTGAATTTAAATATTTTTTGTTTTATTAGTTGCTTTTTTTTAAATAAATAAAATAAATCATTAATAAATTAAAGACATAATCCGTGTGTATCAGCATATTTGAGGATAATAATAATAAATCCAAATATATATTATAAATCTTTCTGTAAGTCTGTTTTTTTTTTTTGTTTGTTTGTTGGTTTGTTTGTTAGTCAATGACGCCTGAACGCCTCAAACGATTTTCGTGAAATTTGGGATATAGATCGAGCTTTGGCGGTGCAGGTTATAGGCTATAAATCTTTTTCAAAATTTTGACCAAAAGGGGAGAAAAAATGGGACAAAGGGAGAAAAAATGGGCAAAAATTAGTACTTGTATTTTATCTGTTTTAAAGGTAATTTTTTACGATTTAGCTTGGTTAAGTTTCCCAAATAGCTATTAGAGGTGTTGCGTTTATAAAGTTGGACCAAAGGGGTCCAAAAAGGGAGAAAGGGGCGAAAAACGGGCAAATTGAGTGCATTTATATTTAGGACTTAGAGTATTCAAAAAACTGGGTTGTTTGTTAAACCGGTTTCCGAATAATTTGAAAAATTGCATTTTTTAAGAAACCGGTTTTAAAACCGGTTTCGAAAGCGATAAACCGGTTTTTTTTATTTATTTTTATTGCAAATATGACCCAATAATAATTTTTTTTTAATTTTTTAAACTAATCCAAACTACATAACCCGCGCAACGCCGGGTACAATCTGCTAGTATATTAATAATTATTGCCGTCAACAGTGGTCAATGAATGGTCTGACGCCTTAATGGTTGTTACTGTTTAATGTTTAACCGTGAAATGAAAAAAATATATGTATATAGTATATATGTACATTGTACATATGTATGAACATACATACTTACAAAACCATACATATTCAAATTCAAATATAGTGGTGTACTATTCCAGTAGTGGTAGTAGTATAAAGTTTATTTTATTTTATTTTTTCTTTAACGCCAAACAATCCCACATGATAAATAAATATAAGATTTACGTTACATTATTTATGAAATATTATATTAAAAAAAAAAAACAAGTTTTAAATTTGCTTATGTATAGGTATGCAACACTTTAATTTTTTATTTTTTTAATAATTATGATTGTTATTTAAAATAGATTATTTATTATCTATCGTTGGATATAAAAATTCTGCTGCTTTCTTTTTCGCGTTCGCTGTCACTGTAAATTCTGACGCTGCTGCGTTTACTACCGAAAAACAAAATAAATTTAACAAAACAAAACAAAAATAAAAAATAAGTACCGAACACAACAACGTAATTGAGCAACATTGAAACAATTGGGTGAGGAGGTGAGTGGGTGCGAAGTAAAACAAAAAAAATAAAAAGAAAACAGCGCGTACGTGCCATTATTATTACTCTTTTTTCTCTTTGTGATTAAAAAATAATAATAAAAAGAGAAAAAAAATTTCATTGTCTGCCTTAAAAAGTTTCTTACAGCCGCTAATTTCTTTACGTTCAGAAAAATACGCACATAAACAAAGATTATAAATAAAGTGAGGTGTTGTTTTTTTCTTCTTAAAAAAAAAAAAAAAAAAAAAAAAGAAAACATATTTGGCGAAAAGATAATAGATAATAAAGAGTGATAAAACTGCGATAAAAACCAAAATATTTTGATGAAAGAACTTAAGCAAATGTTTACTTCTTCATAGAAAACCTCTGTACAGTGGTGGAAGTAATAATAGTGACAAGAAATATATTTTTAATTTTCCTTTTTTAATGGTGTTTTCTTTTCTACCAAAAAATGTGCATTTTATTTTAAAAAATGCAATTTTGTGTTTGTTTCTTAAAAATGTTTCGCCCTCTAAAAGGGTGGTATGTTTTATTCTAAATAATTTGCACTTGCCAATGGTGGAGGGCATTGCATTTTATGCCCTGTATAAATCGAGAGTGCTGATAATGCCCTGTAAAGCAGATTACTTTTGTTTATTTATAGGGCTACCAGATGAAATTTAAAAAAAGTCGCCTGGTATCGTTATCCAATTTTGAAGTTAATTTTTTTTATTGTTTTGTGGAGTAACATTAGGGAATCGTACAATGGGTCAATTTCGACCTCTGGGTATTGTACTTGTCTTAACGGACAAGTACACGTCCTCTAACCTTAGGGAAACATTACATTATTAAAGCTACAGTGTTGGAAAAAATAATAGAAACGATTACTAGTTTATCATTAAAATATTGTATACTTTTTCGTAATAAACTTTTATTGTTGGAAATCGCTGTTAAATTCTTGCTAATGTAAATGACAATGGGGATACTTTTAAGTTTATATATATACTTTTTTTTATTTACTTAAAGATAAATAAAAATTTAAGGAAATAATAAAAATTTGATGCGTTTCTATTATTTTTTCCAACACTGTACATGGTCAGTAATATAAAAAAAAATTGTATTCAGTGTTAGAACTGTGTTAAAAATTTTTTTTTGGTTATAAAAAAGTGCTCGCAAAATTAGCGATCTGGCAATACCTTTTTCATATTTACATATTTTATTGAAAACAAAACAAATAATACAACATATTTTTAAATTAAATTTTTAAATATGGATATTGCTGCATCTATTTTATTTGCGAAAATTGAAATAAATCAGTTATTAGATTCATCTTCGTCATCTTTTGAACAAATTGGCATTTCCTCATTCATTTTCTTAATCAGTAGTAAACACAGGGCATGCTCTTTTTTAAAATTTGTGTTTTGTTCTTCTCAAATAAAAAATTACATTACAACAGGGTTGGTCAGCAATTTTTTAATGTACCTTGTAAGAGGGTGACATTTTCTTTGTAGAAAAGAAAACATCATAAGTTTAACTACATGTAATGTATTTAGTTAGATCCACTCAATCATCAAATGAGAAAACCTCTTATCTATGTTAGATATAAAAGTAGTTTATTTTTCATAGTTAATGCCATAATTTAATATCCTTTTATTATTAATTAAGTAAATAAAATTCAACAATTTGTTTTCTAGATGATAAATTCAAAGCACAAGTAAAAGGGTAATTGAATGGAAAACATTTAAATTTAACAAAACGTTTGAATTTCATACTGACTAGAGTAGTGTTTTGTAATGTCGAGAAGTATTTAAACTTTACTAGATTTATCCTGAAAGCATAATTAATGTTTATTCTTTTTTTTTTTTTGTGTAGTTTCTATATTCAATAGAAATTTTTTAATTGCCCATTTTTTTTCTTTTTTTTTTTTTATTATTATTTATATCTAAAATAATTCTGCTTATATTTTATATATATATGTATACATATATATATACATACATACTATTGATCTTTTAGAACGCTTTCATCGTGCATTTTTTTTTTTTTTTTTTTTTTTTTGTTATCGTACGTTGTGTTAATTTTAATTAATGAATAGCCCCAGCAATCTTCTACACTTTTCGTAGTACAAAGCCATCGGTTAAAATTAGGAGTAGAGGAGGCAGAGGCAAAGATAAAAAATATTATTTTAATGCCAATAATAAATGCGAGTGTTATGAATGTTTTTTTTTTTTATATGAAAATATCACATGTGTGTGTGTGTGTGTGTAAAATATACAATTGTATACACATACATAAAATACATACATATATGAATGTGTACACAATGTACACACCTGCTCAAAATAATAGATACACCTTATTCTAAAATATTAAAGAAACGTTAACTGTAAAAATGCCCTCGAAAACGCAGCGAAAACTATTTTTTATTATAGTTCCATCCGACTACATCTTTAAAACGAAAAATTTGAAAGGTTAAATATAAAAAGCGAAATTCCGATGAATCCATAATAATTGTTGATCATAATAATAGATACACTTGACTTATTTATAATTTTTTCCATAGTAAATTAAATTTTTGAGTGATTTTTCATAGTATTTATGTGAAACGGTAAGAATAATTTCATTTTGATATAAAATTACATAAAAATCAAAAAATATTATAAAGGAAGTGGAAGGAAATTATCATTGAACTGAAGAAGAGGAAAAAGTTGTTAAAACCATGAGAAATCACGGAAAATCATTAAGAGAGATATCGAAGAACTTAAGAAAGTCTTTAGACTTTGTACAAATATTTTTTAGCAAAAAAATTTGGCAGAATCTCGTGGCAGACCTATGAAAACCAGCTCAGAAACAAATAGACGGATAATCGTATTGGCAAAAAATGACTTCTTCAAATCGTCTGATGCTATTTCTGTTGGGATTTTTATTGAAATTATTTCAAAAACAATTCGCCGTTGACTTGTGCAAGCGAATCTTCTAGAAAAAATCTTGCTGCAAAATTTTTACTAATGGCGAAACGTCAGATTAATATTTTAGAATAAGGTGTATCTATTATTTTGAGCAGGTGTGTACGTAGTAGTAAATTCTGTGGTATATTTACAGTTAAATGCATAAAAATAGTAAAATATATACATTCATTATTAGTTTGTATTGTATTTGCTGCCTGAGAAAAATATGAAATTAACTGGAATAAAAAACCAATTAAAGCAAAATAGAAAATGAAAAAAAAATATAAACAACCCTGATCTATTACTTTTATAATTTATTATTTACTTGGAAAAATTATTTTCAAACTAAAAGGAAAAGAAAGAAGGTCGTCTCCCCTTCGCTATGTAAGGAGAATTTGATGAGCACAATTGGCACGAGTGTGCTTTAATTTCCTTTTTCGTTTCGTTTCTTTAGGTAACATAGGGCTGTCGCATAGCATAACTGGAATAATCAAGTTGTTCCAATCAAGTTGTTATAGTTAGCACGTTGTAGAATAATGCGATTTCCATTAGCCGCTGCCTAGAAAGAACAACAATGCAGGGTTTTATTCTTTTTCAATGCATTCCTATGATATTTATTGTTGATTTTATTCACTACGCCTGAATATTACAAGATAGTTTATTTGGAATGTGTGTGAAGATAAATTCGAACTCGAAAATCCAAGACGCAATTCATAAATTTTAGCAGCGCCACATTTAGCGTTAACAGAGCAAAATTTGTCCTTAACAGAGTACTGTTAACTGTTTAACAGTATCCAGCTGAACAAGATCACTTGTTTAGGAGCTAATTTTAGGGCATATACTAGGTCTATGAGTACCATATCATACTCAAAGGAAGGTTCCAAGGCCTCTTAATACAATCAAAAATATAGTGCCATATAAAGTGACATGGTATTGTGAAAATTAGCTTTGAAAATATCAATTTTTTGATTGAAAATTCTATAGAAGATCAGTGACCATTTGAGAACATATAAGACATAGTACACCATACAGACTATATGCAAATGATAGTCCATTGGGTCCTCTTTCCAACCATGGTAGTGGGATAGCTGAAATAATTATGAGAGTCTAGATTTTGAATTTTGAAAAAATCGATTTTTGGCCAAAAATATATGATAATTCTTTAGAAGATCAGTAGCCATTTGGGAACACATAAGAAATAGTACACCATACTGACTATTTGCAAATGGTAGTCTAGAGGGTCCTATTTCCAACCGTGGTGGTGGGATAGGTGGAATAATTCAGTCCTCCATCCCCACCAACCATTCTTTACATTTCAACACTTTTGTTTACAAATAATAATGATCATAATGAGAATTACATTTTATGCCAATACTTAGTCTGCAATAATTGCAAAGTAAAAGACTAATAATCTACTATTGCCGCTATATTAAACAGTTAACAGTGCTCTGTTAATAGCAAAGTTTACCCTGTTAGCGTCAAGAAGTGGCGCTACTAAAAATATGGGTTTGCGTCTTTGGTTTTAAAATTCGAATTTATCTTCACACACATTTATTTGGAGGGGATTGATGCCTTCTAATAAAAAAAAAAAACAAAAATTTCGAAAAGCATAATAAAACATTTTTTGCCCTTTTCGAGGTACAAATCTGAATTATTTCGCTTTGGTTTTAACATTTTGTCGTTTCATTTAAAATTTTTATAAGCGTGAGTAATTACTGAACAACGACTCTCAGATGTACTCGTATCTTACTTAAAGTTCAAAACATTTTTTATCTCCAGTGTAATAATGGTCCACTATATCTTGACATTGGTTTCTATTAGTATTTTACCGAGACAGTAAAATTTGCTTACAATTTTATTTATTTATGACCCTGATAATTTTTTATGTTTTTTTTTTGTTTGTTTGTATTAATTCTAAACTATTTTCAATAAAAATATTGCATAAATTGAATATGTAAACAAAAGTGTTTATTTCCTTCCTTTCATGAATTTTTTTGAATAAATTAAAATTGGATTGTTAAAATATTGAAATATTTTCCAAATAATTAAAAAAAATATTTTAATTGCATTCACTAAAATATACATTCAATTAAATAAGTAAGGAAGTTGTATATGTTAGGTCAAGTCCAACTATTTGATACCCTATATTACTTAAGTTCTTGGTAACAGAGTTCACCAATGAATATTCAAAAAGATGAATAGAATCGAATCATACTTATAATTTCTGATACTTTTACGCATTCATACTTATTTTAATATCATGGAACCTCCTCTACTCATATTCAAAGTTTGAAGTACTCATCATATTCATATTTAACAAACACGTATGATGTTGTTCGATTTTGACTCTCCATAACTCAACATATACACGAAGCATAAAATAAGTATGAATCGTGTACGAACACTAAAATACTTACTAAAAAGCTGTGTGTTTGCTCTGCTTGCTGCTTTGTCTTTTTTCTTTTTTTTGCAAATGCAGCAAAAACAGGGCTTATGGCTTATGTATCAAACATATTTCGAACGGTATGAGTTTGATGTCAACGCTGTACGCATACTCATTGCAACTCAACTCATTACAAATTAACGTTGTAATCAGCGTTACCGTTGAGCGACTAAAGTCGCAATTTGACACTTTTTCAACGACACCGGCACTTTTTGTGCCCCCTTACTAAAATGAACTAAATCTGACACTTTTCAAGATTAGTGACCCTTTTTTCCCCTTTTTTAGAAAAAGTATTTTTTCTTTTATTTACATTATTTTTCTTTGTTTTATTTACATTTTTCGGAACAAACATCTTTTGAATTGTTTTTTTATTTTAAAATATAAGGAGTGCGCACAAAAAAATCTGGACTTACACTTTTCGTTATAGAAATAAAACCAAATGGCGGATTTTTTACGTTTTATATTTTAATTAAAGTAAATAATATTTGAATTCTTTTGTGTATAAAATTTTCTTCTGACAAAGGTCTCAGAGCATCCAACTTTTTGAGCCACTTTTCTTCCAGACATGTTAGGGTGTTTTTTGAAAAATACATATTATTTTACTTGCTTTGTTTTGGTCGGCAAATCCGTTTTTTCTTCCACTTCCACGCTTTCTCTCAATACTTAAAGACTCCTTATATTGTTTTATTCTTACCTTAGAAACTGTTTTTTGGTTAACACCTGCGAGCCTAGCAATCGTTTTTTTGTAAGCGGCGCGATTTTTCATTGAAAATATCAATTATTTTTTTACGACATTCTTGTTGGGTGCCCATTTTCAAAAAACTAATTTTGCTATTGCAATGACATTTAGCACGTGGATTTTGAAACAGATGACTAACAAAAACAATGTAACGGTATAAGCTTAAAAGTTGGCCCATTTTTTTTGTGCGCACTCCTTATATTATATTTTTTGTTATTTTTTTTTAATTTGTTACAAAATACGTAATTTTGTTTAACATTTTATTTATTTTTAATGAACTGTTTTTTAGTTATAATAATAGTTTTGTTTTGTGTTTTGTATTATTATATAGTGGGTTAGCAAAAAAAAAGTTTTATTTAATGGAATTTTTATAAATTTAAAAATGCATTTCTTATTTTTGAAATTTAAATGTCCTAACGTTCATAAATTTGAATGAAATTACATTTTAAAGCTAGAAATAAAACAGAACAAATAATTTTTAAAAAATTAAAATTTTTGTTTAGGCTTATTAATTTTTGGCTAAAAATTTGTTTCTATTATAAAAAATTGGAAAAATTATTAAAAAATAAACTTATATGTTTGTTAATGTACAATACAAAATCCAATAAAAATTTATTTTTTTTATCTGTATTAGTTCATTTTCTTTTCTTTTAAAAATGTTGCCCGTTTTTACTGCCAAAATACCCTTTATGTGCGACTTTTTTTTCAAAAATCCCCTTTTTGTGCGACTTCTTAAAAATTTCCAGCGGTAACGCTGGTTGTAGTGAGGACGAATGAATCAGAGTACATAACATTAATTTGTAGTTAAATTTCAGTATTGTTGGCTCACTTATATTCAAAATTTCGTGAGTGCTTATGATGAGTAGCGAAAAAAACGATTCATTGCTGACCTCTGCTAGGTAAGCCATTTAGACATTTTGTTTATCTATATTGAAAGTGACATGAAAAACTTTGACGTTTTAAGCATTCGTAAAGCATTACATACAATACCAAAGTGTCGATCATCTCAAGACGGCGCTTCGCCAGGAATGGGCCAAAATACCGCAGAGCCACTTTCGTGCAGCCTGTGATGGCTTTGTCGGCCGTTTGAAGGCCATAATTCGTACCAAAGGTGGCCAAATCGAACAAATCTAAACTGATTCTAAAATTTAATGTTATTTCCAACATTTTTTGCTTTTGAACAATAAAATTAAAAATAAAAATTAAAAAAATATAACGCTTACTTTGTTGCATTATATACCAGCCACCCTGTATAAGCATAATACCCAATAATTATATCCTACATTAGGCAAGTGTAGGGTTAAAGGTAATTAAGTGTAATGTATATGATTATGCCCGTATTCCCTTGATTTTGTTTTCATAAAATAGCAATCTATTCGATTCAAACAATCGGTTTTACTGAATGTCATATCTATTGTATTAAAATTTGATTTAAATAAAGAGAACAATTCTTTTTTCTTTTATTTGAATTTTTTAATTTTAAAATAAAGGGTGATTTTTTAGCTATTATCTTTTTGGCAACACTTGTTTAAACAGTTCACGCACGTTTCGTGTTTTGTTTCACTGTCAAACATCTTCAGTTTGGTCTACAATTTAACCATGAATCGTCTTACAAACGAACAACGCTTGCAAATCATTGAATTTGGCATCATTGGACCGTACTTCTTCAAAGATGCTGCGAATCGTAACGTAACTGTGAATGATGAGCGCTACCGTGAGATGATATCCAACTTTTTTTTGCCCAAAATGCAAGAGCTTGACTTGCATGACATGTGGTATCAACAAGACGGTGCCACATGCCACACAGCACGCGTAACAATGGACTTATTGAGAGGCGAGTTCGGTGAACATTTTATTTCACGTTCGGGACCGGTCAATTGGCCGCCTAGATCGGGCGATTTAACGCCTTTAGACTATTTTTTGTGGGGCTATGTTAAAGCTCATATCTATACAGACAAGCCCGCTTCAATTGACGCATTGGAAGACAACATTGAAGCATTTATTCGTGAGATACCGGCCGAAATGTTGGAAAGAGTATGCCAAAATTGGACTAAGCGGATGGACTATTTGAGGCGCATTCGCGGTCAACATTTGCATGAAATAATCTTCAAACATTAAATTATATGGACCGTACTATCGATTCAAATAAAGATTTCATGCATTTTTCTGAATTTTATGTGTTTTTTTTTTTGAAAAATTTTCCTATAGCTCTTAAAAAATCACCCCTTATTTGCATTAATCAGTCAGTCAGTCAGTTATAACAGCAGCCAGCAACAATTGTGCCATTAAAGCGTATAATATTTGTGTTATTTTTGCACAATTCAAACCTTTAATATATGTAAACTAACCTCCCACCGCCCATGCCTCTTTTCATATTACAACTGACTATTGCTCAACATTTGAAGCGCATTTGAGATGTGTGTGTCCCTCCATGAAACGCAGTTTATATTTTGTATCTTAAAATCGAAATTTAAATCGAATAAAAATCCCAACAACAACAACAACAACAGCATGTATCTGTATCTGTGAAATAATATACATACAATACGAGCATGTTTTGTGTAGGCTGATGATGACGACGACGGACGACTATGTACGGGTTGGTTGTATTGTTTTGTGCGTAGGTTTATAAAGTCGTAGTAAAACAGATTTTCCTCAACTCATACTTTACAGTTAACGGTCACAAAATAACGTACCACTTCAATTAAAACTACACTGTATTGCATCAAAATATATTTACATATATATGGCGGTGTTATCGCTCATTCTATTCAAATTGCATCTGTGTTTACCGGTAATTTATAGAAATATATTGGATTCAGGTCTAAGTGTTAGGTTTAGGTGTCTGTTATGCAATACAGAGAAATAATTGTCATTCAGAAAACAAACGAAATGCCGGGTTTACTGACGGGTTGATTAATTTGAGGTTTAGATTAGTTTCAGCGTATTTTAAATATTCAGACAGTACGGCTGTACTGATAAGATAATTGAAAGTAATTCGTATTCTAAGTAATTGCCGTTGTGTTGGCTTTCTAAATGAGATCTCGATATTTCGACCCTCATATGTGTATGTAATTACCAATACTTCTGCAACTATCTCCCTCCATTTTTCTCTGTTCATATCGTTTTGTTTATGTTTTCATTTGATAAATTGCAAATCTTCTGCAACGTCATCTTTCCTCCTTCTTCTAAGGAGCCTATTTTTTTGAAAACCCCCTGATTTTTATATCAAATCGTTCATACTTAAATTGTGTCCAAGCCATCTCATGATAATATCCTTAACATCTTTACGATAGTACTGGTTTTATTATTGTTCTGTAAAGGCTGAATCTTTGTTTCCTATATGTTAGTGTTGTGTTTCCCTTAGATACAGTTGTGGACACACAATTAAGTCACTAAGAAAAATAGAAACAAAAACAACTAATATTTATTAATTTCATATGCTTAATAACACTATGCGACAAAATGAAAAAAAATAAATACACCCGGCTAGTGACATAGTGTAGGTTGTGAGTTGTGTTGAGTAGATCTCAAAAATATTTTTTTTATATTTCTCGAACCCTCCAAACTTTTTTTATTTGTCAAAAACGCTTTTTTTTGACTTTACGCACAAACGTGGACTATGTAGTTACTCGGGTGTATTTTCACTGTCGCACCGTGTAATTAATTAACAACAAAAACTTAAATAGTTATTCATTATAAAAAATGTTTTAGTACGGAGTTGATATCAGACTCAAAATTTAAGTGGACACATAATTAAGTTATCTAAAAAAAAATATTGAAAATTTAATTTAATTACTTTATTTTTCACCCAAACTATTTTGAAACTTTAATATTTTGTGGTGTACCGTTTTTGACGTATTATTTCAGTACATCTTTGTGGCATTGAGTTGATTAAATTGCGACACTGCTCAGGACTAATGTTATTCCATTCTGCCTGGATAAGCTGTCAAAGTGCTTTTTTGCTGCTAGGTATTTTGGCTGCAACTGCTCATTTTACGATCCCCCAAAGATTTTCAATAGGGTTCAGATCGGGACTTTGAGCTGGCCAATCAAGAACCCTTATTTTTTCCTCAGAAAACCAGGCTTTAACTACCCGAGATCTATGCTTCGCCGAATGAAGTCGCCGTAGTCTAGTAGGTAGTGTGTTGGCTTATTAGGCGTAAAGCCAGGTTTCGAGCCCCAGGCCAGACATCAAAACAAAAATACAAAAAGTATTTCTTCGGCGATTTCCTCTCAGCAGATTTCTGGCAAGAACTCTGAGAGTAAATAAATTGCCATGAAAAGTTTCTCAAAAAATCTGTCGTTCGGAGTCGACTTTAAACTGTAGGTCCCGCCACTTATGTATAAAATTAACACACACAACATAAGTGGTGTGAGAAATTAGGTCAATAATCGTGACTGAAGGGTTGTAATGACCAATTATGTATGATCTATGCTTCGGGTCGTTATCATGCTGAAATTTCCATGCTAGTGGGAATTCGTCCTCATAATCTTTAGTCAAATTGTTCTGTAGGATGTGTTTATACATTTCCCCAGTCATTTTCCCATCGATTCTTACCAGTGGACCAACGCGCCGGATGAGGTAAAACAACCCCAAACCATTACTGATGAACCTGCATGCTTTACGGTTTTTTTTTTTTGGTGTACTTTGGGTCTAATTGTGTATTGATAGGACGTCTTACATAGGGTCTGCCATCGTTTCCAAAGATATTAAACTTGGACTCATCACACTGGACAGTAAAATAGCACAAAATTAAAATTTTTGAAATAAAAATAAATATTTTAATAAATAGTAAAAATATTATTTTATTGTTTTTCGTTTACTTGGTCAATATTTGGTAGAATAGCCTTTATTTTTAAGCACCGCGTGGCATCTACGGGACATGCTTTCAATCAAATTCTGGCAACGTTCTTTGGGAATCGAGTACCAAGCGTTCCGTATTCCAAGCCACAAATCGTCCAAATTTTTGTATTTTTGTTGAGCAATTACACATTTCACATCATGCCAGAGGTTTTCAATCGGTTTTAAGCCAGGACTTTGTGCCGGCCAGTCTAAAACCCGAATGTGCTCTTTGTAAAACCAATCCTTTACCAGCTTAGACGTATGTTTGGGATCATTATCCTGCATAAATATGAATGAAACTGGCATGTTTTCAAAAGCATATAGTTCCATTTTGTTCTTCATAATGTCCAAATACTTGTAACGGTACATATTTCCATTAATTTTGACGATTGGAGTCACACCGTGCCATGAAAATGATCCCCACACCATGATGCTTCCTCCACCATGCTTTACGGTCTTTAGGGTGTAACGTGGATTAAATGCCTGACATTTTAGTCGATGAACAAAGACTCTACCATCCGGTCCCAAACGATTTATCTTTCTTTCATCACTCCAAAGTATTTTTTTTTTCCAGAATGAGAGGTCTTTATCCTTGTAGGAAAAAAATCATAATCAAACTATAAATGGATTTTGTGCTAATTTAATGTCCATAGCTGTATTTCGTTTTTTACTGAAATTTTATCCTTAAACTTTTCTGAAAGTATCCTTTAGGTTGATTCCTCTTCTAACAATTATATGTATAAACTTAATAAATACAAACCTCATTCGATTGCCTGCAAAATCAGTAACTTTCAGGTCAACTACAGGTGAATACAAGTTGTTGAAATCGAACTCTGGCGAAATACCAAATGTTTCGCTAGATAAAGAGAATGAAATAATATTTTTCGCATCGTAATTTTAAAAATTTTTGTTTAATGTTTGCATTTTAGTTGTTCACATTTTTTGTACAATGTGCTCCTAGTGCACAATAAATAATTTATTAAATTAAATCTACATTAATCTACCCTTTACGTCACCACATACATATAATACATATTTATTGTATGCACATATTCATACAACAACGAAAAAAAAAAGAATTTAAAAAAAATCATTTAATTTTGATAATTTTCTTTCCTGAATAGAATCCGTCAAACCAAACATCACGAAACTGTTTAAATATGTACATACATACATATGTATTTAAAGCCTATTTTACTCACTTTATTTTAATCACTATACTGTACATATAGCACATATAGTACATACATAGTCAGTCTCTAACTCATTCATGCACTCAACTCACTCCTACTTTTTGCCCCCTAACCCCCCCCCCCCCCCTATCTGATCTCCTTTTTTTTTTAATTTCCCCTCCTCTACCACTACCTCTCCATCGCAACATTACAATTACAGTGCAATGTCATTTATTGTTGTGAGTATTTCAAAGATTGTTTCAGTTTCTTCTTGACAACAACTAAAAAATTTTTAATTTATTTTTTTCTCTTCTTCTTTTTGTTGCTTCTGTACAACACAATAAACGTTGTTGTTGATAAGATGAAAAGTGTTGGAATACAAAATAAGAAAAACAAAACAAAAAAAAAAAAAAAAAAACCAAATTGAAAATAAATATAAGAAAAATAAACATTCATACATACATATGTACATATGCATGTATGTACATACGAAAGTAACGGAATGAACTGTAGGGATAAAGAAGAAACTAAGCAAAGCCTCCATCAACTTGATTCCAAACGTACAAAATGGTAGAAAATTTAAAGTTCGAAAAGAAGTAACGGAAAGAGAGAGATAGAGAGAAAGATAGAGAGAGTACTAAATAAGTGAACTCTACCAACTCCAACTGACATTAAAACGGGATTTATTGCAAAGTTGATTTAGGATTAAATGATTCGATGATCATAACTTTATGGTACAGTTACCTGCAGGGCTGTCAAATATTCTGGATAGCTAACCAGTGACTACATGTTGAATAAAGTTCAAAGAAAACTAGACTGACTGATGATACTGACACTCTGAGAGACAAGTGGAAGCCGCTTCTGGAAATGGCATCATACTTGTGGAACTGAGTGGATATACATTCAAACTGATCTACATATGTACGTATGTATATACGGCCATTGTTTAAATGTATAATACTATGTTCACGTATGCACCTTTATTGCGTAAATCGCAATTAACGCCAATATTGTTCTCAATATTTCATATAAAATCTGATTTAATTATTGCTCAATTAAATGCTAATTGTTATAATATGTTGAGTAAAACTTAAAATACAGAACTGTCATAAGTACGTTCAGTGAGCATATTACAATTTTCCGAACACTTCTATTGATATTTGACAACTCAAATATCAACAACGACAAACAAAAAAAAAAAAACAAAACAAAACAAAAAAACAACGAACAAAACAAAAACAATGTTGTTGAAACAACCAGCTGTCAAATGAATATTGAGTAAGCTGAATATTGCGTATATTTATTATACCTGAACGGTTAAAATATTTTTCTCAATTAACCAAATATTGACTCAATTAATTTGCATACGTGAACATAGTATAAAGCTGTTTGATGACAATATGAATTCTTTTGTATATTTAATGTTCTAGATTAAAAAAAAAGAATTAAGATAACGATATGCAAATGCATTTGGTCATTAGAGTACCTAGCTGACTGTGGACTATAGATGACGCAACTAAAGTTTTAGGAGTGAATGGAGTAACATGTGAAACACTGAATGAAAACATCAATAACTGTGGTATCTTCAAGACTAGATAGATAGGTAGGTAGGTAGAGGTGGCTGCCCATCCAAGAAAAATCCTTGGATGGACTCACTTAGGCCGCATTGGGCCCATTGTGTTACCGCAGTTATCCGTTATCCCCTAGTCCCGGAACCACTCGGAGCTCCTGATGAAGCGATTTAGGCTGCCAATGTCAATCCTTGACAGTTCCTCCAGATCATCCATGTAGTAAGTACCCAAATACTTCCTTCACCTTTGGCAAAGAGCCGGGCATGTACCCAGCAGGTGAGAGACAGTCTCCCTCCTCCTCTTCCTCATCTCTGCAGCTTCTGCAGAAGTCGTTAGCAAGGTGTCCAAGACCAATGCGCCTCGCATGCGTACCCATAATGCAATGCCACGTAATGACACCGACAACTACATTTAGCGCGCCTCTTTGGAATTTAAGTAGACTGATTGTGCGCCCCTCATCCAGCCTTGGCCAGATTTTACGAGCCGTTCTACCCGTATCCGAGGCCGGGTGCTTGAGCTTGCAGGTCCTCATAGGTATGCCCAGATTCGAGAACTCATCAGAGAGTTCGATGGTCGTGCCCCGCCTGGCAAGTTCATCAGCTCTGCAGTTACCAGGAATGCCACTGTGCACCGGTACCCATACGATAGATATCATATCGTTCCGCTATCTCGTTGAGATATCTGCAACAGCCGTACACCGCCTTGGAGTTCATCACTTTAGAACTCAGGGCCTTGATAGCCGCCTGACAATCAGAAAGTATGGTGACGTTCCGCTTGGAGACCTTTCCGTCCCCAATAATACTCGCCGCAGCCTGTATTGCCACCATCTCCGCCTGAAAGACACTGCAGTGGTCCGGCAGTCAAGACTAGATAAACCTACACAGAATCAATTGTGATAAACTCGATATGATACTATTTGTCGGATTTTTTACGTTTGAGCATGCTGGACCATCGACAAATGATTAATGATAAGAAGCTGCTTCAACAAAGAAGATATCACTACACATAATCTTCTATGCGACTGCCTAGCTAGCTGTAGGGAAACGTTGACAGAAGCATTTTAGAGATTATTTCTTCTCGAAATATATACATTTATACGTTTCAAGGTCTTGTTAGATTTCTCAGCTTCCACACAAGTCGTAGATTACTTTTATGTATGTACCTTCAAGTAGCCAAGTCTAAACCAATGCTTTGCATGTATGTATATATAAGGACATTCTATTTACCTGGTATGCAATTCTACCACAATAAAAGAGCTCTAAAATCCATTTCTTGCATATGCGTACTATTTTCGCTTTTATGCTTAAGGTAGATATTGTTAGATAACTTAAAATCTCGCTAATCTCTAAAAACTTGATTGAAGTGTAAAAAAGAAAGCCTAAAGGGTTGACCCGTTTTTCGCGAATTGAAAGGCTTAGTGTGGTTAGTAACTCTCCTTTATTTAGCCAACAACCTTCCTTATATTCCTTGCATTCATATCCTTTTTCTCCTTCTCCTTTTTTAAGTATTTGTTCTCGGGACATTATTATGACTGTTGACTTGTTTCTCATTTTCTCTTATGCTTGTCAGTATTTTTTTTTTATTTTTTTCTTTTTAATTGTTGTTTGCTTTTGTTTTGTTGTTGTTGCTGTTGAAGCTACTGCTGCTGCTGTTGCTGCTGTTGCAATTGTTGTATACATATGTATGTATGTTATCAGTCATCATTGCCGTCATCGTCGTCGTTGTCGTCATCGCCATCGTCAACGTCAACGTCGTCAGTTGTAGGAATAATATAATAGGCCTCTCTGTTTATATGAATTTATAACTTTATGCCGATTCGGTTGCCATGCGGTGTTGTTCTGTTCCTTAGAATAGAGAAGAGAGTACACTCCATAGATTTCCATTATACCACCATACAGTGCAATACCATACCATACCATACCGTTGAGGTAATTTTTTCTGCTGAATGAATATGCTTGAATTTGAGTTTCAGATTGTTTGTAACTAGTATGGATGGAATATATAGTGGAATGATGATTCGTTTGTTTATTGCTGTTGTTGTGTTTATCCTTTTTTCTTTTTTCTTTCGTTTTTTATTTTACTCTTGTATGTGAATATATTAAATAAGTTTTTTCTACCGATATTTATGAACCCGTTCTTAAGACTTTTTTTGTTCTCAATTTTTTTTTTTTTTTTTTTGTCTTTTAAAAGAATTGCACAATCGACTGTTAAATATTTCAATTTGTATTATTAAATGAAGGGCTATTTTATGATGTATGTGAAGATATATTCGAATTTAAAAACCAAAGACGCAAACCCACACTCTTAGCAGCGCCATTTCTTGCCTTTAACAGGGTAAACTTTGCTATTAACAGAGCACTGTTAACTGTTTAACAGCGCCAATAGGTAGATTAGTCTTCTACTTTGCAATTATTGCAGACTATTGGCATAAAATTTAATTCTCATTATTATCATTATTATTTGTAAACAAAAGTGTTGAAATGTAAAGGATGGTTGGTGGGGATGAAGGACTGAATTATTCCACCTATCCCACCACCACGCTTGGAAAAGAGGACGCTCTGGACTACCATTTGCATATAGTCTGTAGGGTGTACTATTTCTTATATGTTCCCAAATGGCCACTGATCTTCTAGGGAACATTCAATCAAAAAATCACTTTTCACATATACCATATCACTTAATATGGGACTTTTTTGCTGATTATATTAAGAGGCCTTGGAACCTTCCTTTGAGCATGATATGGTACTCATAGACCTAGTATTTGTCTTAAAATTAGCTTCTAAACAAGTGGGCTTGTTCAGATGGATGCTGTTAAACAGCTAACAGTGTTCTGTTAAGGGCAAATTTTGTTCAGTTAATGGTGTTTTCTTTTCTACAAAGAAAATGTCACCCTCTTACAAGGTACATTAAAAAAATTGCTGACCAACCCTGTTGTAATGTAATTTTTTATTTGAGAAGAACAAAACATAAATTTTAAAAAAGGTATGCCCTGTGTTTACCACTTATTAAGAAAATGAATGAGGAAATGCCAATTTGTTCAAAAGATGACGAAGATGAATCTAATAACTGATTTATTTCAATTTTCGCAAATAAAATAGATGCAGCAATATCCATATTTAAAAATTTAATTTAAAAATATGTTGTATTTTTTGATTTGTTTTCAATAAAATATGTAAATATGAAAAAAGTGTTGCCAGATCGCTAATTTTTCGACTTAACTTTTGAGCACTTTTTTATAACCAAAAAAATTTTTTTTACACAGTTCTAACACTGAATAAAATTTTTTTTATATTACTGACCATAGCTTTAATAATGTAATGTTTCCTTAATGTTACTCCACAAAATAACGAAAAAATTAACTTCAAAATTGGATAACGATACCAGGCGACTTTTTTTAAATTTCATCTGGTAGCCCTATAAATAAACAAAAGTCATCTGCTTTACAGGGCATTATCAGCACTCTCGATTTATACAGGGCATAAAATGCAATGCCCTCCACCATTGGCAAGTGCAAATTATTTAGAATAAAACATACCACCCTTTTAGAGGGCGAAACATTTTTAAGAAACAAACACAAAATTGCATTTTTTTAAATAAAATGCACATTTTTTGGTAGAAAAGAAAACACCATAAGAGTAAATTTTACTCTGTTAACGCCAAATGTGACGCTGCTAAAATTTATGGTTTGTGTCTTGGATTTTCAAATTCGAATTTATCTTCACACACATTCTAATACTATACCATCATATCCTAATATTATTTGTGCAATTTTTATTAGTATTTCTCACTTTCATTCAAAATTCAAAAGCCATTGTGCAGTCTGTCATCACTATACTTAGTATACAACAAAAAAAAAAAACGAAGGAGTTAGGATTCAAAAACAACGAACGCACGAACTCTAAAACAAGAACAAAAAAAGGAGATTCAAATAAATTTTTTTTTTTTATTTTTTTTTTTTTTAAATTGCATTAAAAAAAAAGAATTTCATTTTTTATGATTTCTCTGTGTTTTACTTTTCCAACTTTATTTGCAGCGATGGCAGTTCGTATTCATAATATCAACAACATAGGCAGCAGAAGCACGAGTATAAGCATCAGAACTTGTAAACTTTAATACACAAATGAAGCAGGCAGCCACCACTACCATTCATTCAGGCATCTATCCTTAGAGTATGAGTATTTCATTTTATTTTTTTTTTTTTTTTTTTTGTTTTTTTGTTTCGTGTATTTCCTTCAATATACAATTTCTCTATCTCTGTCTCTGTCTGATGATGATTGTTGCAAATGTATGAATGATTGTTGCTCGATGTACGTACGAGATGTTGCATTTGCTGTTGGTTGCTTTCATAGATGTTGACGACGACGAAACTGAGGCTGAATGACTGACTGGCTGGGGGTTTTTATGTGTAATTCAACATGCATATTCAAATACGTGTGTTTAAGTGTGTGTGGAAGAGTATATATATATATATATATATATGAATGTGTGAATTTGTTTTCTCCTTGTGTGTGTTTTTGTTTTAACCGCATGGTTACTCATAGATTTTAGTAAAAAAAAAAAATGAAAAACACCATCAGAGACAAAAAATATATATGAATAAGGGAAAGGAAAAGAAATATAAATTTTTTTTTTTTCAGAATTATACTTATAATACACCATATCCATTACTACTTCCACACAATACGAACACGAACACCTTCTCAATCATTTCCTCTTACTGTTTGTTCTCAGCCTCATTCTTTCTCTCTCTCTCTCTCGGTTATTATCCTAATATATATTATAAATCTTTCTGTAAGTCTGTTTGTTTGTTTGTTAGCCAATCACGCCTGAACGCCTGGACCGATTTTCTTGAAATTTGGGATATAGATCGAGCTTTTGTCGGTGCAGGTTATAGGCTATAAATCTTTTCAAAATTTTGACCAAAAGGAGAGAAAAAATGGTCAAAAATTAGTACTTTTATGCATAAATGCTGTATTTTATCTGTTTTATAGATAATTTTTTACGATTTAGCTTGGTTAAGTTTCCCATATAGCTATTGGAGGTGTTACGTTTCTAAAGTTGATCCAAAAGAGGTCCAAAAAGGGGGAAAGAGGCCAAAAACGGGCAAATTGAGTGCATAGCCAATCACGCCTGAACGCCTAGACCGATTTTCTTGAAATTTAGGATATTGATCGAGCTTTTGTCGGTGCAGGTTATAGGCAATAAATCTTTTCAAAATTTTGATCCAAAGGGAAAAAAATGGGACAAAGGGAGGAAAAATGGGCAAAAATTAGTACTTTATGCATAAATGCGGTATTTTATCTGTTTTAAAGGTATTTTTGTACGATTTAGCTTGGTTTAGTTTCCCAAATAGCTATTGGAGGTGTTCCGTTTATAAGTTGGACCAAAAGGGGTCCACAAAGGGGGAAAGGGGCGAAAAACGGGCAAATTGAGTGCATTTATATTTAGGATTTAGAGTATTTAAAAAACTGGGTTGTTTGTTAAACCGGTTTCCGAATAATTTGAAAAATTGCTTTTTTAAGAAACCGGTTTCGAAACCGATAAACCGGTTTTTTATTTATTGTTATTTTTAATGCAAAAATGACCCAATAATAATTTTTTTAATTTTTTAAACTAATCCAAACTACATAACCTGCGCAACGCCGGGTACAATCTGCTAGTTGCACATAAACTGTGTTTATTACAGTGCAAAGAGTAAGTGAAGAATAAAAAAATCAAAATAATTATAATAACGGTAATAGATAGTTATGATGACATGCTCGATAATTTAGTTTTGTGTCAACAGTTATTCTTCGCCATAGTAAATGTATCCATGTTTGAAATATCCTAGTCAGTAAAAATAATATCATTGTTGTTTGCAATGGCAACACTGTTTAAGTTTTATTCTCTAATTAATTTTTCACTGGTTTTTTCAGCGTAAGAGTATAAAGAAGCAGCACTTTATAAGGAACATATTCAAAATTGTTAAAAAAAATAATCACTTACACACATACATACGTACTATTTCTTAATCTCAATAATTTTGTTCTGTTAGTGTAGTTTTGCATACATATTGTAAATCTAACCTATCCCTCTAAGTATACATTCATATGTATGTATGTACGTATATTTTACTGTTCCTGTAAATCGTGTTTAATGATTTATGCTGTAAACACATTCGAGACTTTACATGCTGCAGCTTAATTTTGTAATGTTGTCTTAGCCGAGCAGCACTCGCTTTAATTTTTATAAAGACGGCAGCACCAAAGTATAAGTGCAATAAATAAAAAGTGAACAGTTCACTGATTCTTTATCAATGGTGCCACTAAAATGTTTTTTCACGTTTTTAATAGTTATATTAAAATAATCATAATAATATATGAAATACACGCATGTATTCTGTTTTTGATGAGTTGTGACGCTACTTTTCGCGCATCTAATCTGTTTATAGCATTAGTTTCCTGTTTCAGAAAAAAAAACAAGAAAATATTAATTCAACACACCTTTTTTACTCTCCCTACAATTCCACCAAACTGCTCTCAGTTCACTGCTCTCTCTCAATGCTATTTTTGCTCTCATCCTAGAATTTTCATGTAAAAAAAGGATAATTTTCGCAGTACATTGGTTGTGGATATTTTTATGCACTCTACTACATCCAGGGAATGATTAAGCGGTGCATTTTTATTTAAACTGTTATTATTGTCTGTGTATCTTCTGCTGCTGTTGCTGCTGCTGCTTCTGTTACTTCTGTAACCGAATATATGAATCTGTTGTTGTCGTGTGATTATACATGCCTACATACAGTATGGACTTTTTACGCTTCAAAAAGACAAAAAAAGGCAACGAGCAACAATGCAAAAGTTAGTATGTAGTATGATTTTTGTTCTTTTCTTCTTCTTAAACGATTTCTTTTTTCTTTGCGTTTTTGTTTACAAATCCCAGCCTCTGTAACCCAACCAACCCATCTGATCACTTACTGCCTGTGCCTGCCTGAATCAATGAATGGAAGGTAGAAAACTTTTTCAAATTACTTATTTCTTTCTGTACAAGCAATTTATTTATAAATTAATAATTTTGTTTACACAACGCTAAAAATGCGCTATGCTTTTGAAAGGGTTAAAAAAACTTATTTTTTATATCATAAAATAATTTGACTTTGGCGTTAACCAGTATTCATAGCAAGTAGCAGATTAACAAAAAGTTTATAATAAATTTTAGTTTGATTATTTCGAAATATTTTCTTTAGTTTTTTAAATATTCCTCGTAACTTCATATCTAATAATAAAATTCGATAGAAAATTCCAATAATTGGAATACGTTATATGTTTTTTTTCCGCGACATGAGATTTCATCAGAATTTTATTTGAACTTATAGGTACCACATTAAATATTCTGCATGATTGTCATCTCATATGGAGGTGATGTGTACTGGCCACCGAGATCATGTGATTTGATCCTTTAGATTTTTTTTTGTGGAGATTCCTTAAGGTATTTTAGGCGAATCAAAAATGTGAATAATATGTATCACACACAGATAATATAGGGTCCGCCAAATAACGTTTTTTTTTTCAACTAGTGCTTATTTCGTGAATGGTAACACTTAGCTCATGCCTGATTTGACAGTAATTAGTTTTATCTTTCCGCTGAACGAATATTGACCATCCAATGCGTTTTCGCTTCGCGACTTACAGAAGATGCCGATTTTGGCAAAAAAAAAGAATCATCTTTTCAGATGAAGCTCATTTTGATCTTTGCGAGTATGTAAACAAGCAAAATTGTCGCATTTGGGGCACAGATTACCCGCACGCATAAATTGAAAAGCCGACGCACACAAAACGAGTCACTGTTTGGTGCGGATTTTGGTCCAGAGGCATAATTGTGCCATTTTTCTTCGAAAATGAGCAAGGAGTGGCCGTTACAGTCAATGGCGATCGTTATCGGGCCATGTTGAACGAATTTTTGTTCACAAAAATTGAAGAGGTGGATATTGGCAACATTTGGTTTCATCAGGACGGCGCTACGTGCCGCAGCCGAAGCTACACTCGATGTTTTGCGCCCTGTTTTTAAAGATCGCATTATCAGCCGCAGAGCCGATGTCGTTTGGCCACCTCGGAGCTGCGATTTGACACCGTTGGACTATTATTTGTGGGGTGCCGTCAAAGATAAGTGTTACGCCGACAAGCCAGAGACAATTGACGCTTTAAAGGACAATATTCGTGAAGCCATTGGTGAAATACAGCTGCACACAATCGATAATGTGGTTAAAAATTGGACCGATCGTGTAGGCTACTGCATGGCAAGCCGAGGCAGCCATTTGAATGAAGTTTTTTTCCATTATTAACCGGAAGGATTGTACTTTCAAATAAAAAAAAATTTGAGAAAATATTCAGTAGTTTTTTTTTAAGCATTTTCAAAAAAAAAAAAAGTTATTTGGCGGACCCTTTAGTTAATAGCTGTTGTCTTAACTTTGCATTTCTCTTGCTTCTTATTGATTTATTAAGCAAAGTTAACGCTTAAATCCAATCGAATTGATTTGAAACAAACACGAAAAAAAAATAATCACAAATTTTCGAAATGTTCAGCAGTTACGTTATTTATTTAAATTATTTATATTCAGTTTTTGAATCAAATTAGATTAGTTTTATTAAATTGTATAATTTTTACCATACAATCAATGTATGTATGTATGTATGTACATCTGTCAAAAGACAAAAAATCTACCAAATGTCCTGAATGTTCAGACATTCAGAAGATTTTTTAAATTCATTTTTGATGTAATAAATCTTTATTGAAAACATTTTTCTTGTAACATTTTGTATAATTAATAAATAAGTTTTACTGTTTTTCTCATATACAGTTCTAGTATATACATATGTACATGTACAGTTGTGTTCAAAATAATAGGAGTGGCCTTCATTTAAAAGCAAAGTTTAAAATTAAGAAAAATAAAAAAGAAAATATCAAATTTTTTTGACATAAAATTTATTTCTTATTCATATTCTAACTTTTTACTATTCAATTATTTAATTAAAACCATAAAAACAAAAAATATTTCATGTAAATAAAGCTTTTCTTCAAAATTAATTGTTCAAAATAATAGGAGTGTTAAAGGCACAAAAGCTTCATACTATCTTAAAATTGTATAGCTATTTTAGTATTTGGTTGAATAACCTTTGTTTTTAATGACTTCAGCACATCTATGAGGCATTGAGCCAATAAGATATTGGCATCTCTTTGAAGGAATTTGATGCCACGCATCCGCGCACTTTGATCCATAGTTCTTCTGCATTTGAAGGTTGTTTCTCTGCAACATATTTTTTAACATCTCCCCATAGACGTTTTATGGGATTAAGGTCAGGAGACTGAGCTGGCCACACCATAACCTTAACCCCATTAACCCGAAACCACTCATTTGCCAATTTACTGGTCTGTTTCGGGTCATTATCTTGTTGGAATATCCATTTGAGAGGCATATTACGCTCTGCATATGGTAGCATCACATCTTTCAAAATGCCGACATATTCATTATGCCTCTAATGGGATGAATTTGGCCTACACCATTATATGAAAAGCTTCCCCATATCATTAGTTTTGCACCACCATGTTTAACTGTCTTTTGTGTATACTGAGCTTTATATTCGGTGTTGGACGGACGTCTAACATACTGCCTAGACCCAGTACCACCAAATAAAACCATTTTGCTTTCGTCGGTCCACAGTATGTTTCTCCATTTTCTTTCGGCCAATCGATATGTTCTTGTCAGCAATGGCACCTTTCATGGACTTGTATAATAAAAATAAAATAAATTGCTGTCTATCAGTCGTCTAAGAATAGTTGGACCACTTACGCAAGATTCAGATCCTTTTGAATTTTTTTTGAAGACGTCGAAGGATTTATTTTGCTGTATCGTACAATTTGGCGGTCATCGACAGTTGATGTTTTGCGCTTGCGCCCAAGCGTTTCTTGTTCTTTTTTATATTTTAATGCATTTCCGATCATTTGATCGGAGCAACTTAAGGTTTCCTTTATTTCTTTATAAGTTTTGCCTTTTTTTTAAGATTTTTAATTAGTTCTCTCTTTACTTCAGAACAGTACTTTCCTCGTCCCACTATTACAAAAATTTATGGGAATCACTGTAGAAAAAGTTTTAACTTCATTTTCCATACCTACTTTTCACATTTTTTTAAAATTATATGCTCTTATATATTGTTATTTAAAAAAAAAAAAAAAACAGTCACACTCCTATTTTTTTTGATCAACCGAAGTCAAGGGCAAACATAGAAATAAATCAATTTCATGATAAATATTAACGTTATTATGAGATTCTCTTTTGTATTTTATTTCTTACATACCGTTGTAACTACCATCAGAATATATGTATCATGTTCTGCAAATTGGTAAAATAAAAAATTTGAATTTCGTAAATATTACATGGTAGCACTCCTATTATTTTGAACACAGCTGTATGTACATATGTGTAAATGATCGAATTATTATATAAAAACACAAAAAAATAAAATGTTCTTACAAGTCTTGTAGATTATTTCAAGTCTCTGTGAATATGCAAATGCCCATGTCCTCAAATATTTGTTGCTAATGTAAATATAAATGTGGGTGTGTGTGTGTGTTTGTTTGACGACTAATAATGTCTTTGGCTCAGTTAATGTCGTGTCTATTTTCTATTTTAATTTCAATTTACTTAATATCAGTCTTACAAACAATAAATTGTATTAAAAAAAAACCGCAACAACAAATCGTCAATGTAAAGGTCAGGAACCTTTGTAATACAGTTGTAAAATAAAAACAATAAAAAAAATGTTTTTCTAAAGAACAGAAAAGTATTGAAGACAATTTGTTGAATAGATCATGTTCTTTTTTTATACTTTTCTTTTGCTAATCTTTGTTTTATTATCGAAAATAAAGTCTCTCTTTACTCTTTCTCAGACTTGCTCTCCCTCGCACGTAATTCCTCTCTCTTTCTGTCTCTTAGTCACTCTCTCTACTGCTCTTGTTTTAGTGTTTATATGTTGACATGCAATGTATGTAGTCCAGTTTACGCTAAAAATGTAATTGTAGTACTTATTGTAGTACAATACACTCACACATATGTATAAGAGTAGTAGTAGTATATTGAGAACAACACCGCATGCATTAGTCAACGATAACAGAAGTTTTGTTTCTTCTCTCCTTTTTTTGGTTTTAGTATTATTTTGATAAGAATTGCAACAACGAACGGTATTAAGTTACTTCTATGCATATGGGCATTCTATTCTGCCTGCTGCCTGCTACCCACGCAATATCATAAAACGTTTACAGTAAAACCAATTAAATTTAAATAATAATAACATTTAGAGTCTTACATTTAAATCATAATTGTAAATAAATAATTAATTTTTCTCTTTTCTAGATTCGGATAATGCATATTATGTTTGCGTAGGCGTTGTTGGAGTACGTGTCCTTGATGATGGTAGACGTTTGCTACGATTGTTAAAACTCGCCTAACAATGTTTATTGCAACATTTTCTGAAATGTTGCAATATAACAATAAGCAACAAATGCTCCTGAAAATGTGTAATATCTCATAACACATTCTATTCTATTGAAAATTCTTAAGGATATCAGTATTATTTTTTAATGTAAATTAAGAAGAAGAAACAGCAGTCCTTTTAAATATTGTAAACGTACGTCTATCAGCAGCAAGAGGAGCTATTAATTGAAGCAATTACGGCACAAAAGTCTTGCTGCTGAGACTTGCCTTAACGCCCAACAAAATGGTAACACCATCAGTGGCGGCGGCAACAACAGCAGCAGCATCAACAACCTTATCAACTTCAACGTCGACCACAATATCTACGACATCCACATACGACAATAATAATAATAATAGTAACGTTAATAACTCGGCAACAATACAATCAAGTATTGATAACATAAATTGCAATAATAGTGATCAGCTACGGATAGAGCAGCAACAGCAACAACAAAAACCTCAAGATGGTAATCAACAAAAACTGTCTTCGACAACAATGTCATATTCGTCGTCGACAGCTGCTGCGACATCACAAGCAACGTCTTTTGTATCTACCACTTCATCGATACCAAGACAACATCCCAAAAAACGTAAATTCGATCCAGCTGAGCTGGATGAGGGCAATGATTCAAACAACAAACAGCAGGATCAGTTGCAGCAGCATCAGCGGCACCATCTTACATCTTCAGAGAATAGATATTTGCCATCAACAACAAAACAACAGATCTCAATATCATCGCCATCTTCATCAGCATATCTTTCGACGTCAGCGACTACAATAGCACTAGCAACAACAGCAACAACAACAACTGCGTCAAATGGTAACAACGTTGGTTCATTATCCACAAATAATAACACCCCAACAAGCGCCACCATCCATATGATACGCACAACTTTCGATAGTCCCTCAGATGTTGGTATCGGTACGACTTCAATGGTGATAAACAACAACAACAACAATAATAATAATAACAGCAGTAGTTGTAATGGTAATGAAATCAGTAGCGGGTCTCTGATTTCTATAGCCGCTAAAAGTGCCACCTGTTTAGAAATTCCTGAAAAACGTACAATTATAACGAGGTAAGTCCGTCCCTTTTTTAACCTTGCTTTATCTCACCTAACGTTCATAATCTAAAAAATTTGACGTGGCTTAATCACACGATTTGCCTGTAATATTAATTTACATACTGCAACCTCTTGCAATTTCATGGAAAATAGTGTCAAAGTTTCGAAATTTTATTTGATAAAGTGTACATATATGCACATGGAGGCTAATAATAAAATAATAAATAAAATAAAATTATAGCACAAACAATTATTTTCAAAAACAATAGAGATACATACTCCGATTTATCGTAAACACTTAACGATTTCTTTACTGAAATATATAGTTTATATTTTTATCAATTCATTGTTTCAATTCAATTACAATTTCCTTTTTTCAGTTCACATGCAAATTTAGTCGGAGTGGGCGGCGGCGGTATAACATATACTGTAAATAGCAGCAATAGCAACAACAATAGTAATTCAAATAATGTTGCTGGACAACGATTCTCTTTTATACAACATAAACAACCACAAAAACTAACTGTTAATACTTTGCAACAAATTCAACATCAGCAACACCACCACCAACAACAACAACAGCATAACTTTCATATCCAACAACCATCATCATCAACAACAACACATTTAACTTCCAACGAAGAGATTGTACTTAATCTACGAGATTGGAACAATACAAGAGTGCTGGCCAAATTGGGTAACTATTATGTTCCAGGTGTAACACGTCAACCGTCATCATCATCGTCGGCATTAAATGATGTACCACCAAATTCAATTATCGTTGAATTTGATGCGCCAGAGAATAGTACTCATATATATACGGATGTACTTAATAGTGGACGTTATAATGTGATATTGGACGCAAGTCCACCAGCATCCGATGTAAGTCTTTTCATTTTGTTTTTCTCATTCAGACTAAAATATAAAATAAAATTCGATTATTCACTGACTATTCATTTTTTGTTTTTCGATATTTCTGACACATAAAATCGTCGAATTGTAGATTGTGGAGGATACAAGAGTTTGTGTGCGGACATTAATTGAGGGACGGGAAGGTTGTGTTTTTATTGAGGGCACTGTTACGGAAGTTCATACAGCAACAAAACAGTTTACCGTACAAATAGCAACTGGAGAGTCCGGTCCAACAATTGTATGTTAATAAGAACGATAGATGCGATATTGCATTATTAGGTAAATTATTTAAAATAATTGTTTTGTGTGTATATTTTTAGTATAAAACAGTTAAACGTGCTGATTTACGCTTTCTATTACCGCCTTGGTGGGATGAACTAAACGAAGTATCACCGCAATTAACAGTTACACCAACAGCAACTAATTTGGGCAAAAAAGTGGTTGTATCACCACATTCCAGACGCAGTTTTGGACACAATCAGCCCGTGCTGTCATTAAATCGTCCATTGGGAAATAAAACGGCATCAACAGTATCTGTTACAGCTACAACTGGCAATCATATACAACATCCTCATACTTTATACAGTGATCAACACAATCACCACCAGGGGCAACAATTGCATTCTCAACAACCGATAGCATACGTTAGTAATAAAATTTTAAATACTTGCACTGTTTTACATCGTCCCCAAACGAGCACTCAACAAAAACATGACGAGTATTATCGTACCATTGCTACGTCACCATTTCAAAGTTCTACGGCAGGAAATATTGTTAATGGCAATAACGGTAACAATGGCACGAGCACTTATGTGATACCTAATGAAAATGGCTGTGTTGATGCGACAACGGCGGCGTCGGCGGCGGCATCGACAACTGGAAAGTGTAACGATCAAGCAACACTTATTGCTGAGGGTGGAAACATTTTGCATCAACAGCACCCTCACCAGCAGCAAGTTGTTTGTAATAACGAACAACAACATGCAATGGATGCCAAAATTCAACAATCTGCAACTGATGCTGAGATGTTAATGCAACAACAGCGGCAACGTCAACAGCAACAACAGCGTCCATCCGGTTCTACTGGTCCATCATACGATGACTCCTACGACTCGGACGATGAACTCAAACGCGTCGACATTGGTGGTTATACTTCTCTGGGCGATGCTGATCCTGAAAAATTTTCAGGCGGCAGTAAACGCAGTAGCATGCAGTCACGCGGCAGTACATCATCATTAGTCGACCAGAGGCTAACACCACGATCTCACCCAGCTACACCACGATCTCAAGCAAATACACCACATCGTTTTAAGAAAGGCGATATAGTCGAGTCCGAATCGGGCGTACGAAAAAAATACAATGGTAAACAGTGGCGCCGTTTGTGTACACTATGCTCAAAAGAATCTCAGCGACGTGGCTATTGCTCTCGTCACTTAAACCAAAAGGGCAATTCACTGCGCTCCACTGGTCCAAGTCGTTTTCCTAGGTAAACTATTTATAGTTTAACTCTTCAATTCATAGTCCTTTTATATTTGTTTTTTTATATTTGTATTTTATAGTGATATTAGCAGTCGTTCTAGTAGTAAGACCCAAGTTGATGAGGATACTTCTCGAGATTCGGAAACATCCCCCAATTATCGCACAACGGGTCGTTTTGATCAAGAGGAAACAGATGTTGCCAATATGTTAGGTAAGTTAACTTGACAGTGTATACAATAATGGCTTACTTTTTGCGACTTGTGAAACACTGCCAAAAATAATAACTACAGCCACCGAAAAAGAAATGTGTACATAAATTCATGCATTAAGATAATTAATTAATTTGTTCAACAATAAAATTAAGCGAGAAAAAAATTCCCCAGAATCTTGTAAATATTATTACATTTGTAAACACTTGGACATGCACAAACATGTTGTCACTTTTTAACACGATGTTTTCTTTTAATGTAGTACATATTACATACCGAAAGAGAAAAACAACCGTTGTTTTAGAAAGATACATACATGTCTACATACATACATATGTATGTAAGGATGTATATACAAAGAAAAAGTAAAATAAATAAATTTATAGTCAAACGAAGAAATATAAAAGCAATATCAAGTCTACAAATTATGCTTAAACAAAAATGAAATCTCTGCAGTAAAAACTGATAAGTTGTAATTATATTTTTAATAAAATTATATAAAATATTTGTTAAAAACTTTTAATAAAAAGCATACATATTATAACGGCAGACTAAATTGTAAACACAAACAGTAAGTAATTTATTAATTGCTTCAAATGTAATGATCATTGAATGTGTCGATTCAAGATTTGAAGATTTTGATAGAAGCGCAATTTCTATACATATATGATTCATTTGTTTACTCATGAATTATTATTATTATTATTATTGCAGTGTCGTTGAGTAGTTCGAGGTCTGGAACGCCATCTTATTCATCTCCCGTAAATCACGGCACTTCACCAATGAATAATTCGCCGGTGCCACAGGTAGTAGTAACTAATCACCAGAATTTCTTTACACCTATCGGGAGAGGACCAGTCACCCCAACGGATGCCCATGCGAACAAACCATGGAAGGCTACTCCGTCACCAGTAATGTATAATGCCCCAAGTTACGGACCACCAGTTGTTTGTCCCGAGTCTGTACGAGCACCTGGCTCAGGAGTTGTGATATCTGCTCCTGCACCAGTGCCACCACCACCGTCACAGCAGTCTCCGGTGTCTATGGTTATGCATACGAAAACTATGCCCTCTACAGTTGTATCATCACCTGGGCAGCAATCAGTAATGTCGCCACATTTACCAGTTGCTACACAACAGCAGCACCAGCAGCAACAACAACAACAACAATCTCAGTCACCTGGACCGCCACCACCACCGGCAGCCGTGACATCCTCAATTGCAACTACAGCCGCAATAACGTCTATGGCACATGCTACCAGTGTGATAAGAATTTCACCAGCATCATCTACGGCAACAACTTCGTCAAATATGACGAATGCAGCAACCATAGCATCACAATCATTTCATCCAGTTATTGTGGATGCCACACAGTTAATGCCTCTACTGCCACATCATCAACAGTCTTCAGCCACTACAGTTGCTGCACCGCAAACTGTTCAAACAAGTACGATCACTCAACAACATGCATCAATGCACCAATTACGCCATAGTCAGCAACATAATGCATCAAGTGCTTTGGTAGCTCTAGGGGGTCCTGGTAAACAACAACAACAACAACAACAATATTCACAACAGCCTCAGCAGCTCACACAGATACAACAGCAAGGAGCACAATCGCAACAATTAACAAACGACAAGACTATTCCAAAAAACGGCGTTAACTCGGGGTCGATTTTTCACTGGCACACGCTGCTGCCACACATCCATCAATCCCCCGTGAAAACTCAACAACAAACAGCCACCAACTTCACAATACCCGGTATTGTACTACCGGCACAATCGCCATCGGAAGCAGCAGCATCATCTACACCACCACCACCATCATCACATCCGCCAGTGAATAATAATAGCAATAGTCATTTTTTGGTACAACAGTCAATGTCTTCTCCAGTCAATCCCTTGGATTGCACCGTTAGTGATGGCTCAAAGTCTACATCTGCTGCATCTGCTGTTTCCAATCATCAGCAGATCAACATTAATAGTAATAATAGTAATATTGATGACGTTGATGAACAATTGGATGACGATGTCTTTGAAACGTCATCAAATAATGAAACTCAGGCCAGTAATTTGAGCCTTAAAAATAAACAACAGCAACAGCAGTCACAACAACAACAACAACGCTATCTAAATAATAACGGTGATCAAACCATATGCAGTGGTTATAGACCAACTATTTACAGTACTTCAGCAGCTGGCGAACAGTCTACAATTGGTGCTTCCTTAGGAGGGGTTACAGGTGGAGGAGTAGGGCGACGATTAAACGATGGTTTAAATGATTTACCAGACAGTAGTACAACTACTGTTGGTACAACATCAAAACGGCGTTCACAATCGCTGAGTGCTCTTCAGCAACAGCAGCAGCAACAACAAGCCTTAGCAAGTGGCAACGGTGCACCGGGAGGAGAAAATAATCCCAATTGTAAAGAGCCTATGAGTCCCATGACAAAGGTGATTAATAAATGAACACAGACATAGTTATTTTTAAAACAAATTATCAAATAAATATTGTATTTTTAGAATAAAATTCGTCGTCCTATGAATGCATTTATGATATTTTCCAAGAAGCATCGTAAATTGGTGCACAAAAAGCATCCCAATCAAGATAATCGAACTGTAAGCAAAATTTTGGGTGAATGGTGGTATGCATTGAAGCCCGAGGAAAAAGCTCCATACAATGAATTGGCTTCATCATATAAGGATGCCCACTTTAAATTACATCCCGAATGGAAATGGTGTTCAAAGGATCGACGCAAATCATCTAGCTCAGGCAAGGGTGGAAATCATAGCAATCCGAATGCTGCATCTAACGATGCCAAGCAGCGAAATGACTCAATCGATGGCTCCGATTCGATTGATCAAGAACACAGTCCCACCACTCCGGGTCTCATAGTTTTTTCCAATAATATAAACGCTACTGGTTCAAATACACAAAACGGTCAATCCCAAGATGATATTATACCATTAACAATTGCAAATTACAATCCAACAATTACCGAATCGGAACCAGTTGTCACAGAAACTAATTTGAGTACTGCTAAATGCATTAAAGAGGAACCCATGAAACAAGACACAACATCCGAAGATGAACAGGTAAAATACGGTTGCGGGCAAGAATAATATAACGCTGTAACATTGTGATATTCCTTACATCGCTACCATTTCAAAATTATGATAAACAAATCGTCTTCCCCTTTTGCCTGTTGTTTATTCTTTTAATTCAAAGTATTTAAAATTAATCACAATTTGTTTTAATTTCTTTTGCAAAAAGTTTAAAAGCAAACAAAACTAATTTTTACTCTTTGTAATTGAATGCATGTTTATTAAAATTATAAATTTATATGTTAAAAAAAATTTACCTTAAATTATTACTTTCTTGTGGAGGCATAATTTGCACCTATCGTACTTAACCTGAAGGGCAATGAATCAACTAGTGACATGAGAGAATTAATGGATATTGTTTCCAAAATTCATTAGAATCAGGAGATTGTGTATTAAAATGTACATCAGATTAGCTCGTTATTGTACTGCCAGAGTCCATTTTACCTCGAAGATGTGAAATAAAATGTTCTGGAAGTATTACCTGATATTTACATTCATTAGTCTCTTGATTTTGAACATTGAATTGACACCACCACGAACAATATTACACCATAATTAATGTGGAACCATTTTTAATTGTTGGTATCAACATCTAGAAATAATATATACGTTTTGGTGGTCTTCACATGAATTTGATACCATAAGTACTCAACAAATTGCATTGGTTTTCGCATTTCTTCGAGATCTTTGCCCATTATTCATTTAACTTATTATTTTACATAGACAATGTGTTTCTTTTTGTTCCTTTGGTGGCTTCATTATATGTACGCCACGCTACGTGTACTCATGCTTATGCTTATTTGAGAAGCTACACTAAATATGGCAGTTTTCTGTTGAAGACAATTGCTTTTTTTTTTTCTATTTGTAGTGAGGTCAGAAGTATAAAAATCATCTGACAACTACATATTATATACATTTTATAAGGTAAACGTTTTTAGGAAAGTTTTATTTAAAAAACAACAAGTATTGTTACTATTAAATTAATTTATTACTTTCATTATTATTATTACTATTATTTTTTGTAACCGTAACCGAAACTAAAACAAATTATGGTTTACTTTCTATGCCCGTATTCAAACGAAATGACAAGCTACAAGAAAAGGTGTTTTATAAATATTTATCAAAAAATTTATTACGCTTTTAAGAAAATATTTTGTTCAAGACATTATTTGCTTATTCGCAGATGGTAATTGTCGAGGATCATGATGAACAAAGCAATAGTAACAGTGGAGGCATGTACAACAATAACTCAAATACACAAGCTCAAAATTCATCATCATCTGTTGATTTAAAATGCCGCGAACGTGTCACAGATTCGGATATTGAAGATACGGGTCATGATTTTCGCAAAACAATGGCCTCTTCCAATAATCTTAGCAATGAAAAGGTTAGATTGAATTTTAAATTCGAAGACAAATAAAATAACTATTATTGATTAAATATTAATTAATTAATATTTAGGATGAACAACAGCAACAAGCATTGGGTAGCACTCCACCGGCCACATGCAAGCCAACGCCACTTAAGGCCTTGCCGCCAACTTTGGAAAATAGCATTATCAATTACAAACAAATGTCAATGCTTTCTTATCCAAGTCCAAAGAATCCAATTGGCGTTACACCATTCCAACCAACAGGTAAGAATTGTAAAGAACTTTTTACTCAATTTCATATTTTTTAATTAAAAATATAAACATTTACCCCGTATATAGGTGGTGCTTTTAAGACTATGCCTATAAGTCCGAAAAGTACAAAACTGGACGAACAACAAATTATAATTAAACAAGAAGATCTCATGGATGCCAAGTATATTAAACAGGAGCCACCCTCACCATATAAACTTAATGGTAGCTGTGCTGGTTCTAGTATTACAACTTCATCATCAGCAACCTCATCGACATCGTCCTCATCTACATCATCGAATATAACGTCAGCTGTTAGTCAATCCAATAATATTTTCACATTTAATGTGCCATCGGCCACGGCGTTATCACAACAAAAATCACAATCTCTTTTACATCAGCATCCAACACTAAGAAGTCCATCGGCTACAGAAACGAGAGGTTAGTAATAATAATAAGTAATAAGTTTTTATTTGTTTTTTTATTTATTTTTTTTAATTGTTTTTTGTTATTCAACAATAACATTTGTTCAGCTGTTACTTTATCTATTATATCACATACCTATTAAAACAAACAAAAACCATTTTAGTTTCACTCATTATTTCTTTCAAATAAGAACATAGTATATGAACGAACATTTTCTACGCTCTTATTCTGAACTTATGATAACAGCAGTAATATATGTATTCTGGTCATTGTTTGTTCAGTATAAGAGTATGAAGAAAATTGTTAACTGCATATTTTAATCATCTAACTATTCACATATTATTTTTCTCTCTTAAATCATGCATACCACAAATTGTAAATTTTTTGGGTTCGATTTTTGAATATATATTCAAATGAAAATGAAATGTAATACATATTATGTGTGTCCATAACTTCTAAACTTAACAAATATTTAATAAAATAACTAAATGTGTATGTTTTTGTGTGTGTGTGTGTGTACTTTGTTAACTAAACTAAACTAAACTTGAACCTGAACTGATACTTAAAATAAAAACAATCCAATCGTCATTTAATTCATCATTCAATTCATCATTCATTCATTCGTTCGTTCGATCGATCGTTTAATCAATCATTCACTCATTAATGAATGCATACACATGTGTCCATTCAATTTGTCGATAACGTTAAATTGCAAACTCTTTACTCTCTAAATCTATCTATCGAAATGGCAAAAATACTTTTAACAAATAATAAGATGAAGACGATACTACGATAGATATAAAAAGAAATGATAACAGCATGGATGTTGATGAGGATGATATAACTCTGTATGGCGATGACGACTACGATGACTATGAGACAGAAACAGATTTTGATGATATTGAATTCTATACCATACCAAAGACAAGAACCTTATTAGTATCGCGAACGCCAACACCCACGTTAACAACAGGTAGCATAGTACCTGTAAATCATATACGTTTGACATCAATAACGCCACCTATACGTACACATCATTACACGCAGTTAAGGCGTTCGATAACGCCACAACAGCATAAGGCCTCACCTCACAGACATTTAAAAAATTTACACTTTAGAAGAGTGGAGACTCCGCCTACAGTTATAACGCGAGTGCCCACACCATACTCCTCACATGATCAGACCTCCAACAGACAGGGGATTGTAGTGACGCCAACACCAACGCTTATTAAGACTTCTACACAGCATACAAGCGGTGGAGTTAATCAAACTAAACAAATTACAATAATTAGAACACTAACAACGCCACCGCCATTGTTTTTTCGTACTATACAAAAGACCATAACTGGGACAGGAACTTTGACTGCTACTGCAACAACAAATACGGCATCAACAATAAGGACAAAAACAAACGCTAACAGCAGCAGTACAGAATTATCTATTACTAAACCATTACCTTTGGTCATAACAACATTACCATCATCATCATCATCGCCCTTATCACCATCAAATTCATCGTCATCAGCATCAGTATCAGTATCAGCCATACCATCATTAGCATCTTTTAATGAAATAAACGATACTAAAAATCAATATCCGAAAATATGCTCCTCCTCTTCCTTCTTAACTAACAATAACAATAATAAATATCACAATAACTGGACCACAACGACAACGATTACAACAACTGCTGCTACTCCTGCAATGAATGCTACTCTCTCAACTTCCAATTCAATACAAAATTCACAAAAACCATCAAATGTACGAAATAATAATGTAAATAACGTTACCACAACATCATTATCTTCTTCGATTGCTAATGGAATAAAATTAGAAACTTGTACTAAAGCGACTGGTAGAGCTGCCATTCTTTATGATGCACTAGTGTTGGACACTTTAAATGACGACGTTATCTCGTCATGCGATGATCAACAACAACAACAACAATTACAGCAACAACAAGTTAAAAAGGAATTCGTTGAAAATAATATTGGTACGGTGTTGGAACAGCAGCAAAGACACATTTTGAAGCAGCCGCTACAACAACAACAACAACAAAAACAACATCAACCACAAACAATGCTATTGATAACCGATTCCAACAGTTTAAATCGCCAACAACAGCAAAGTATTGCCCAACAATTGTTGCAACATAAAATACGTAATAATAACTTTACAGCAGCAGCTGCTGCTGCTGCAGCCTCTGCAACATCCTCAAATACAGTACGACCGTCTATATCGTTTATTAGTAAAATAACTTTACCTGCAAATGCTCGCATTTTAACGACCACCACCAATACATCATCAACAGCTAACAATAAGAACAATTTGAATAACATAAATCAATTACAAAAAAATGTTACATCAACAAATTTAACATCGAGTGGAGGTGGCGGCACCATAACCATAATACAAGCGGCTGGTGCAAATAACACTGCTTCTACTCATACATCTACTACTTCTACTACTACTAATAATCCATCAATAAATAATAATTGTAACACTAGTAAATTAACCACTAACACAATATTTGTTACCGGTGGAGGCGGAAGCGTAGGCGTAGGCGAAAGAGGAGGCAGTGGTGTTGGTGGTGGTGACGGCAATGTCATCAATTGCATCACTGCTGCCTCTAGTACTACCACCTCTGGTAGTCTCGGTCATGGTTGTAAAAATCTCTCTTCCTCTTTGTCTTTAACTTCAAACGATTGTTGTAATGCCGCCGTTGGTGCTGGTATTAGTGCAAATAGTAATTTTATAACAAAAAACGCTTCTTCTTCAATTCTTGGTAGCGCAATAATGGCCACAAAATGTTCATCAACCAATTCTATTATTTCAAAAAATTTAGGTTCATCAAACCTAGCTATGGTTACATCTTCGGCATCATCGGTGCCATCCTCACCGGCTTCGGGTGTACAAACGCAATCCTCCTCATTGCAACAACAGCAGCAGTTAACAGGACAACCGAAACAAATACTATTCGCGGTCAATAATGTGTTGCCACATCATCAGGTAAATACATACATATGTGTAGACTCATATACAAATATATGTACATACTTGTTATACATATGTACGCATAATTTTTTTTTAATTTAAACTAAAATTAAAATTAATTAATTGTAGTATGCTATCCTTCCAATGCAACATCAACAACAAAATTCAAATGCTTTACAAATGCAGTACATACTTAAGAAACAAAATGGTCAAACAGAGCTGGTTTCAACTACAAATTCCAATACATTAGTTCTGCACAACTATAATACACAGCAAGGTAAAATAAAGTAAACAAAATTAGAGCTAAACGAACGAGTGAATAACAAAATTTAAATTATTTTTAATTCTTTTATTAGAACAAGTGCCAATTTCGCCATCTCATCGTTCATCATTGCCAACGACACCCAAATCAGCCAACGAACTTGGCGGCGGCTATAAGCGTAACAGCGACTTGGCAATAGGCGATGAATCGCAGAAGCAACAGCAAGAAAGTAATGAAACTCAACAGCAACAACAATTTGTTTTAGCACCAACCCCAGCCCAACTTGGCCGAGCACCTTTACAGCGCCGTAAAAATCTATGTAACTAACAGAACAGAATTGAATGCCCATGTTGAGCAAATTAAATTAATTTTTGCGTTTTTTGTTTTTAATTTTCAGCTGTTGGTAGCATGAGTTCCATTAAGCAGGAAAACAATAATCAAAGCAGCACTTTTCCAACTACAACGTCTTTGTCAAATCCAAACTCAGGTGGCCAAATGAAAAATCTGAACACTCCCATAGTGGAGAGTTCCTCGCCAATAATTGAGCATGTCACTTTAACATCGGCTCTGCCAACACCTACCTCATCCTCGACCACACCCAATAGTGATGAACAATTACCATTGACACCGGCTTCTAGTACAGGTGTTGGCAGTGGAAGCAGCGGCAGTAATAGTGTAAACAATAATGGGAGCATTAATACAAATCCGAAATCTCCGAAAGCCAATGCTGGATCGAAGAAAAAACCACAACAAGATGAAAAATCAAGGTATTTATTGTATTAATGACAAACAATTGTTTACGTATGTATGTATGTACATACATATAATAATAATTTCCATTTATCTATCTAGTGCTCTTGCTTCTACTGTTTTGGCTGATTTTGAAAAGAAATATGAAGCTTTGCCACAATTCAAACCCAAGGATTGTCAATCACCCAGCGCTATTGTTGTGCCGTCATCACCTCGTGTTTATGGCACAAACTATCGCAAAAAGAATGCTACAGCTCCACCACCAGTGCAAAGAATACGTAAGTAGTGTATACAGAACGATTTAATTTATATTCATGTTAAAATAATTACAATATTTTTCATGTGAATTACAGAAAGTGAAGATGAAGCTACTGACGACACGGCATCTATACCTCCAACACCGACTCAACGTTTCTTTGGTCCAGACTTTAATTTAGACACCTTAAGAGGTACGTAATTTTCCTTTTTTCTTTCCATTTTGTATTAATTTATTAATTTTCGCCTAATTCTTACTTTATAGAATTGGAATCATCGGATCAAACCGGTCGCTCTCCACGTACACCCCAAACACCTTTACAAAGTGCCCGTTCGGATGCCAGTGAAAAAGGCCATCGAAAACTTTTAGAGCAACGCCGCCAATTAGTATTACAATTATTTGCTGATCATGGCCTATTTCCATCTGCTCAAGCTACAGTAGCTTTTCAGGTAAATAAGAACTTACTTTATATGTAAGGGGTGATTTTTTAAGAGCTATAGGAAAATTTTTCAAAAAAAAAAAAACATAAAATTCAGAAAAATGCATGAAATCTTTATTTGAATCGATAGTACGGTCCATATAATTTAATGTTTGAAGATTATTTCATACAAATGTTGACCGCGACTGCGCCTCAAATGGTCTATCCGCTTAGTCCAATTTTGGCATACTCTTTCCAACATTTCGGCCGGTATCTCACGAATAAATGCTTCAATGTTGTCTTCCAATGCGTCAATTAAAGCGGGCTTGTCTGCATAGACATGAGCTTTAACATAGCCCCACAAAAAATAGTCTAAAGGCGTTAAATCGCACGATCTAGGCGGCCAATTGACCGGTCCCGAACGTGAAATAAAATGTTCACCGAACTCGCCTCTCAATAAGTCCATTGTTACGCGTGCTGTGTGGCATGTGGCACCGTCTTGTTGAAACCACATGTCATGCAAGTCAAGCTCTTGCATTTTGGGCAAAAAAAAGTTGGATATCATCTCACGGTAGTGCTCACCATTCACAGTTACGTTACGATTCGCAACATCTTTGAAGAAATACGGTCCAATGATGCCAAATTCAATGATTTGCAAGAGTTGTTCGTTTGTAAGACGATTCATGGTTAAATTATAGACCAAACTGAAGATGTTTGACAGTGAAACAAAAAACGAAACGTGCGTGAGCTGTTTAAACCAGTGTTGCCAAAAAGATAATAGCTAAAAAATCACCCTATATATGTATACGTATATACATATATGTATGTGTAATTATTATTAGAAAAACCCAAGTGAAATATCTATTATTTATTTCTAGACAAAGCACATTGAAGTTTTTCCACGACGCCAAGACTTACAGCTAAAAATAAGGGAAGTGCGCCAGAAACATATGAATCAATCGGGCTATACACCACAATCGGCTGGTCCCATGACACCGTCAGAAAATAGTAATCAAGCTTTAAATTTAAACTCGAACAATAACAGCAACAACAACAACCATAACAACAACAACAGTAGCAGCAACAATAGTAATGGAAATTTTAATGCCACAGGTAGATATAAAATTGTTTTGATAATATTTCGTAAAACAAATTTTTAATTATTTTATTTACAATAGTTAATACTACACAACATGTTGTAGAACAACAACAACAACAGTCGAATCAACAACATCAGTCACAACATAGCTAACTTTAATCTAGTGAATATAACTTATATCAAATGGTCACTGTTGGTTGAACAAACAAACAAAATTTCGGTTTGGAAAATAATAAAGATGCTCACAATTTTCAAAAAAAAAAAAAAATATATATCGCACAGATAAACAAGCAACTCTAGATACAAAGCAGTTAAGAAGAAAAACAAAACGGAAATGCATAAAATGCAAACAAAACTCACAAGAATTACAAGTCTTTTTCACACTCACAAATACACACACTTACAAGAAGAATAAAAAAATGAGAAAAAATACATATAAATATATATTACTATACATATATATATATAGTTTAACGGAAGAAACCAACAAGATAAGATTATATCTTTATATACATATGTATGTATATAGAGACACATATAGTATATGTATATAATGAAAGCATTCATTTTTATATAATGTTGGATTATTTTCGTTAAGAAAAAAAATTGTAAAACTTTCTTAATAAGAAAACTTTGCAAAAGAGAAAAACTTATAAGTTTAATAATTAATAATACATACAATATATATTTATATTACAAGTATACAAAACAAGCATTCATAAAAACAAACCCCCCCCCCTTCTTCCTTTCCGCCCAAAATTAATTTTGTTCACATAAATTTAAAAGGAAATTTAAATTAAAAGAAACAATACATATGCTCTGCTGCATAAACTTAGAAATAATATAAAGAAATAGTCATTTTGGCGAGTCAATTGAAAAGTAAATTTAAATATGAAATTACAAATACAAAATGTATTTATAAATTTATATTAAAATTGTTAGATAATTATTATAATTTTTTTCTTTTATTTTGAATCTAAATTGGAAATTCTTTTAGAAAATTTTTATATGAAAAAAAAAAATTTATTATAAAATATCTAAAGGAATTATTTGTATGACCATGTTATAGTTTGCTTTATTATTTTCTTTTATTATCATTATTTTACAATACATATGATTTGTAAGAATTTTGTTTCTTTAGCTAAAGCTAATTTTAATCCTATCCTATCTATCAATCCTACCCCAATTCCCCCTTTTCCTTCCTCACTTTTTCTATTCATTTAATAATTTCTACAACTTACTTTCTAGTTTATTTTATTTTATCAATTAAGCACACACATGAATGAAGTTATACATTTTTTTTATTGTTTTATGAATTTTATTGAATTTTCTATATATTCCCTTTTTAAATTTCTATTAGATTTTAAGCTGATTTTAATTTGTTTTTTTTTTTTTATCGGAAGTTTTTAACAAATTGATTACAAAATTTTGCCAACCTTTGGCAAACACGTTTTAAAAACGTTTTTACTTTTTTTATTATTTAATTTTAGTATATATTTTAATTTGTTCTCCAAATTACACATAAAAAAAAAATGTTTTAATATGTTCCATGGTTTTAATCTGTTTTAATACTTAAAAAAAAAGAAAATAAAATTGGTTTTAAAATAGTGTGTTTTTATACATTTTATATTTTTAATTATACTACTATTATATGTTTATTTTAATTTAAAAAACAAAAAGGCATTTTTTTATTTTATTTTGTTTTTCTAATGAATGCAACAAAAATAATGAACACATGATGATTTAAAAAAAAAAAAAAACACAATTAATCCTAAATAAACTGTTGCAGTTTTAGTGGAATAAAAAATATAAATTTATTAATTATTAAATACATTTTGTAATGCTTTAAACTGTTAAAAAAAATATTACTTTAATTTTTTTTTTCTCAATTGTCTTCCACTTGTGCTGCAATATTAAAAATATAATTTTTAATTTTATTAGTTGTTTGAGTTTAAAATTAAGTTTATTTTTTATATTCACTCAAAATTAAGAATTTTTTTTTATAGCTTAGAATAGCTAATACATACATATATTATTTTAATTTGTAGTTGTTAGTACACTATATAACAATTTTAGAAAACCATAGATCATCATTATTTATATTTTTTTGTATAATACAAAGAAAACAACAACAACTAAGAGAAAAATGGTTTAAAAACAGAAAGATTGTTATAATATTTGTTAAAACAAATCCATATTTTTGATTAAGTTTCGCACGTTCATGAAGACTTTTTAAATATATAATAATTACAGCTTTTTAAATATAAAACTTTACAGTGTGTTTTTCTTTACATTTTAGCCTGCTTTTTGTGTTTTCCTAAATTTTATTCTGAATAAAATCAAAAAAAAAAATTATCTTGCTTTTGAGGAGTAAAATGTCGTGTAATGACACTTTGTTGAATAGAAAACGAAGATAATTCACTTGTAAAATTGATAAATTCATTCTCCATAATCGATATTTAAAGTATAAACATTTTTGTTTATTCCAATCAATTTATTGTTTTTTATTTGTTTTTGTTTTTTTTTTTTTTTTGTTCAGTACTAAAAATATTGGAAATAAAATCTTAATTAATAATGTTTTTTCTTATTAATTTGTTTGCTTACGTTGGCTCCTTTTTTTTTCCTTAAATATATCACAATTATTCAACAATTTGACTAGATTTTGAATTTGAAGAAAATAAACAATAAGTATCATCAAGTATTATGTGCCAAGCATTAAAAATAGAAAACTAATAATTATTAAACAACAAAATATGATAATATTTTTAATAAGAACAAGGTAAAATAAATTAATAAAAATACATACATACATAATTACACATACAGTGAGCGTTAAATGAAAGTAAACATTTCATCTTATTTGAAAAACATGTGAATTATATTCATAAAGACAGTAAAATATAAAAAACTGTATTTTGTAATTCATAGTAATTTCAAGTAAAATTAATTTCATGAAAATCGTATAACATTGTTTTTTATATCAACTATATACATATATATTTTTATCAAATAAAATGGAGTGTTTTACTTTCATTTGATTTTCACTGTACATATTAAATACAATTATAAATAATTAAATATTAAAAGAAAAACACCGACCTTAATAACACAACACCTCTTTGGCGTATTAAAAATTAAAATTACATCTACAACTTTGGCATTAATTAGTAAATTTAAAGATAAATGTTTTGGACTCAAAATAAAAAAAAACAAAATTCTAAAATTCAGGTACTAAATTACAAAACAAACAAAGCTAAACCATATAACATTTTAATAACAACAACAACAACAAAATAAGGCAAATTTATAAAATAATAAAAACAAATTAATACTGTAAATTATATATTTATTATTAAATAATAGTACATAATACAAAAGAAAGAAAAAAACGCAAATATGTCTTACATTTAAATTCATACAAAACAAAAAAAAGTGAAATGTTTAAAAAACATCGTCATCATATTATCATACAAAACATATTTTAAATATAATTTTAAGTGCTTTTATTAAATAAAAAAAATGAAACAACAATTATTACAAAATAATAAAAAAGTAAATACAGATATTTTTCCAGTAATCTTTATAGAAAACTGTAGAATAAATTGAAAAACAAATTAATAAATAAATACAAATAAATTATAAAGAAAGCAAAATGGTTTTGATAGTTAAAATTTAATAAACAAACAAAATAAATTAATAAAAACAAAACAAAAAATAATAATAATAAAAATTATGATAATAACTAACAGTTATTAATAATCATTGTATGTATGTACTTTCTGTTTACGAAATCCATTTTAGATTTCCATTTCTTAACAAACCTTGTTAACAAGTTTTTGCCCATATAGGGCTATAGCGTACGGTAATGACTACAATTCGGAGAAAGTCTATAAAGTTTTACGATAAAAAAAAACCAAAATTATTTTAATTCATTTGCCGAAATACATACATTATTCTAAAATAAGGTAAAAAAAAAACTGATCCAAACAATTTTAATTTGTACAAATCAAAATTTTATTTGCTCTGTTTTTTTTTTTTTTGTTGAAAAGAGGATAATTTCCTAAATATTAAAAAAAAAATTTTTTTTGTTCGATTATGGATGGCAGCTAAATCTCAGTTGAAAACCTAGTTGCCAAATGTGATATTGCAGCCTACAATTGAAAAATTATTATTAAATTTTAAAATTTTATTTGAATAAAAATGTCTTTCAGCAACTACAAATATTTAATTGGCAACTGATGTTTAGTCCCTAATAAACCCATTAAATAATGCTCTGGTCCAATATACTGCTTCAAAACATTGTATTCAAGTGCATAATTTGTTTACTGCTTACGTACATACATACAGTTGTGTTCAAAATAATAGGAGTGCCCTTCATTTAAAAGCAAAGTTTAAAATTAAGAAAAATAAAAAAGAAAATATCGAATTTTTTTGATATAAAATTTATTTCTTATTCATATTCTAACTTTTAACTATTCAATTATTTAATTAAAACCATAAAAACAAAAAATATTTCATGTAAATAAAGCTTTTCTTCAAAATTAATTGTTCAAAATAATAGGAGTGTTAGTAGACAACCTTATAATTTTTAAACAAAAGGCACAAAAGCTTCATATTATCTTAAAATAGTGTAGCTATTTTAGTATTTGGGGTTGAATAACCTTTGTTTTTAATGACTTCAGCACATCTATGAGGCATTGAGTCAATAAGATCTTGGCATCTCTTTGAAGGAATTTGATGCCACGCGTCCGCGCACTGTGATCCATAGTTCTTCTGCATTTGAAGGTTGTTTCTCTGCAACATATTTTTTAACATCTCCCCATAGATGTTTTATGGGATTAAGGTCAGGAGACTGAGCTGGCCACGCCATAACCTTAACCCCATTAACCCGAAACCACTCATTTGCCAATTTACTGGTGTGTTTCGGGTCATTATCTTGTTGGAATATCCATTTTAGAGGCATATTCCACTCTGCATATGGTAGCATTACTTCTTTCAAAATGCCGACATAGACTTACCTATCCATTACGCCTCTAATATGATGAATTTGGCCTACACCATTATATGAAAAGCTTCCCCATATCATTAGTTTTGCACCACCATGTTTAACTGTCTTTTGTGTATACTGAGCTTTATATTCGGTGTTAGACGGACGTCTACCATACTGTCTATACCCAGTACCACCAAATAAAACCATTTTGCTTTCGTCACTCCACAATATGTTTCTCCATTTTTCTTTCGGCCAATCGATATGTTCTTGGGCAAGCTTTAAGCGTGCTGCTGCCTGTTTTTTTGTCAGCAATGTCACCTTTCATGAACTTGTTGCGAATAAATTGCTGTCTATCAGTCGTCTACGAATAGTAGGGCCACTGAATTGAATTTTTTTTGAAGACGTCGATGGATTTATTTTGCTGTATCGTACAATTCGGCGGTCATCGACAGTTGATGTTTTGCGCTTGCGCCCAAGCGTTTCTTGTTTTTTTTTTATATCATAATGCATTTCCGATCATTTGATTGGAGCAACTTAAGGTTTCCTTAATCTCTTTATAAGTTTTGCCTTTTTTTTGAAGATTTTTAATTAGTTCTCTCTTTACTTCAGAACAGTACTTTCCTCGTCCCACTATTACAAAAATTTATGGGAATCACTGTAGAAAAAGTTTTAACTTCATTTTCCATACCTACTTTCACAATTTTTTAAAATTATATGCTTTTATATATTGTTATTAAAAAAAAAAAAAACACTCACACCTATTTTTTTTGATCAACCGAAGTCAAGGGCAAACATAGAAATGAATCAATTTCATGATAAATATTAAAGTTATTATGAGATTCTCTTTTGTATTTTAACCTACCATTAGAATATATCATGTTTTGCAAATTGGTACAATAAAAAATTTGAACTTCGAAAATATTACATGGTAGCACTCCTATTATTTTGAACACAGCTGTATGTATGTATGTAAGTCTTTTACTTCACTACTTGCCTGACAAACAAACAAAACAAACAAATTTTTATAATGGAATTATTTTCTTTTAATTTATTATTTTATAATTATGGCATGCATACATAGACATAAAATAAATAAATATAAATACATACGCATAATATATATATATACATACATATATGTATATTGTATCTAAAGAAAATAAAACACAAATTTAAAAATAATATTTATTGTTAAAAATTACAAAATAGGACAAAACATTTTGCACATTAAACAACTAAAAGCGTAAATAAATCATTTATTATGTTTTCTTTTCTAAATCACACGAAACAACAACAGCAACAAGTCTTGCAACACAAAAAATAAATTCAAAAGTGCAAAAATACTCAAAAGACAAATCAAATATGTAAACCAAATGAGTCAAGAGAATAATGTGAAAATGGAGTATACTTTTAGGAAAGATAACATTGTAAATATATATTTAAAATTAATAAAATAAAAAAAAAATTAAAAACAAAAAAAAAATTAAAAACAAAAAAAAAATATACGAAAAGAACAAACAACATACAATTTATATGTAATAGTAGCGAATTTATTATAAATAATTATAATTACAATATATTATATCAAATATACAGAAAATGAATGAATACACTGACACTAACACATATGAAATACATACCATACATACATACCATGTATACATATGTACATGGAAACAATTTTAATTTCCCTTTAAATCTTTCATTTAAAATTAAGAATGATGCGAGTAAAGAACAATTAAAAATTACATTTCATTTTGTAAAACATACAGACACACACTCACACACACACAGGCACACTCGATACCATATACATGCATACAAAAAATACATAAAATACACATACATACATACGTACATAGTATATAAAAAATGAAAAGAGCAAAAAAAACATTGTAATTGTGTATCACACTTATTTTAAAATTATAAATAAATACAACAGAAATGAAAATTATTAAAAGAAATACAAAGGATTTCATAAAATTGTTTTCATTACAATACATATTATTGTAGAATGCCGTCATCAGTTACTTTATTTAACTTTTATCAATTGCAATACTTATGAACAATATACGCTAGCTATTATATGGAACACAATGATCACATTGAAAATTTCAAGAACCGTTATCAAACGCCTTTACAGAGAGGTCAATGCTCACAGTAATTACCAAATGAATGTGATGTAATTAGTTAATTCTTTTCGGAGTAAAATATAAATTCAAATTAAAGGGTGATTTTTTAGCTATTATCTTTTTGGTAACACTGGTTTAAACAGCTCACGCACGTTTCGTGTTTTGTTTCACTGTCAAACATCTTCAGTTTGGTCTATAATTTAACCATGAATCGTCTTACAAACGAACAACGCTTGCATATCATTGAATCTGGCATTATTGGACCGTACTTCTTCAAAGATACTGCGAATCGTAACGTAACTGTGCATGGTGAGCGCTACCGTGAGATGATATCCAACTTTCTTTTGCCCAAAATGCAAGAGCTTGACTTGCATGACATGTGGTTTCAACAAGACGGTGCCACATGCCACACAGCACACGTAACAATGGACTTATTGAGAGGCGAGTTCGGTGAACATTTTATTTCACGTTCGGGACCGGTCAATTGGTCGCCTAGATCGTGCGATTTAACGCCTTTAGACTATTTTTTGTGGGACTATGTTAAAGCTCATGTCTATACAGACAAGCTCGCTTCAATTGACGCATTTGAAGACAACATTGAAGCAATTTATTCGTGAGATACCGGCCGAAATGTTGGAAAGAATATGCCAAAATTGGACTAAGCGGATGGACCATTTGAGGCGCAGTCGCGGTCAACATTTGCATGAAATAATCTTCAAACATTAAATTATATGGACCGTACTATCGATTCAAATAAAGATTTCATGCATTTTTCTGAATTTTATGTGTTTTTTTTTTGAAAAATTTTCCTATAGCTCTTAAAAAATCACCCTATACAATTGTATAAGCCATGAAATGTCTTTCTTACAGTTCCAATTAGGTTTCGATACCAGTATCACACCACGGTCATGATATAACCAATTCGGACAGAAGAGAAACATAGTAAGCAGTTGCGTTCAATTAAAGGTTTACTTTGAAAACGTACTGATGATTATAAAATAAAAATAAAAAAACATTTTGTTGAACCCTAAACGTCGTAGTTCATCAATGATAGTGTTGCATTTGAAGTCCATTCCGAAGAAATAAGAAAAATTAATTACGATATAATGCGCAGTATTCCACCGCAGACGTTTAAATAATATAAGAGGTTGGTATTTAAAACTTAGATATTTGGTGCTAAATTGAATTAAACAAACAAATCTACAAAATATTTTAATTTCATGAATTTTATTTAGAACTAGCAGACCCAGGCAAACGTTGTTTTGCCTTCGAATTTTATTTTCACTGTAAGTCTGGTTTCCATGCAAAGTCATGGCTGATTAATATTTAGAAGAAGAATGAAAGGTGCATTAAATCAATTAGCAATTATTGTTCAAATGGAAGTATATATTTTTGATAGCTGGGCCCGATCCGCGTTGCTGGCCCCAAATTTTTCTTTTATTTTGAACTGCCTCTCGAAGAAAATCAAAATCAGTGTGCTACACGCCGCCAAACGCCGATCAAGCACCTAACGCCTTCAGCAAAACATAAAATAGGCTTATTGCGCAAATAGAGTTTAAAAAAGAGTGATAGATATTTATTTACTTTTTTTTTGATATATTTTTTTCACAAAAAGATGTTAGGTTTCAGTCGGTATCGGGCTAATTAACGCCACTGCACGCTGATTAACGACCCAACGCCTTCAACGAAACACAGCATAGTGCAGTAGTTCTTGAGTTACGGTGCAAAAACACAAAAAAACTAAATATTGCGCCATCTGTCGGACGAACTTCAAACTTAACAGAAACACTCCTCACGCCCCATAGAGCATGTATATAAAGTTTGGTCGAAATCGGTCCAGTAGTTCTTGAGTTACGGTGCAAAAACACAAAAAACTAAATATTGCGCCATCTGTCGGACGAACTTCAAACTACACAGAAACACTCCTCATGCCCCATAGAACATGTACATATATTAAGTTTGGTCAAAATCGGTCCAGTAGTTTTTGAGTTTAGCGATCACAAAGATACACGTCATTTTTATATATATAGAGAAGAGATATAGCATATTCATACGTACATACCATAGAGGTATGTACCTTCATACTATCGGATCCGCCGTCTAACGTTTTTTTTTTTCAACTAGTGCTTATTTCGTGAATGGTAACACTTAGCTCATGTCTGATTTGACAGATAATTAGTTTTATCCTTCCGCTGAACGAATATTGACGAATATTGATCCAATGCGATTTCGCTTCGCTAAGTGGGCCTGCGATCGACTTACAGAAGATGCCGATTTTGGCAAAAAAGAAATCATCTTTTCAGATGAAGCTCATTTTGATCTTGGCGGGTATGTAAACAAGCAAAATTGTCGCATATGGGGCCCAGAAAACCCGCACGCATACATTGAAAAGCCGACGCACCCAAACGAGTTACTGTTTGGTGTGGATTTTGGTCCAGAGGCATAATTGTGCCGAGGAGTGGCCGTTACAGTCAATGGCGATCGTTATCGGGCCATGTTGAACGAATTTTTGTTCACAAAAATTGAAGAGTAGGATATTGGCAACATTTGGTTTCAACAGGACGACGCTACGTGCCACACAGCCGAAGCTACACTCGATGTTTTGCGCCCTGTTTTTGAAGATCGCATTATCAGCCGCAGAGCTGATGGCGTTTGGTCACCTCAGAGCTGCGATTTGACACCGTTGGACTATTATTTGTGGGGTGCCGTCAAAGATAAGTGTTACGCCGACAAGCCAGAGACAATTGACGCTTTAAAGGACAATATTCGTGAAGCCATTGGTGAAATACAGCTGCACACAATCGATAATGTGCTTAAAAATTGGACCGATCGTGTAGGCTACTGCATGGCCAGCCGAGGCAGCCATTTGAATGAAATTATTTTCCATTATTAACCGGAAGGATTGTACTTTCAAATAAAAAAAGAAATTTGAGAAAATATTCAGTAGTTTTTTTTTAAGCATTTTCAAAAAAAAAAAGTTATTTGGTGGACCCTTTATATACAGAATAATAAACAGTTATCTACGCAATAAAATATTTACTTTCATTAAAGTTATTTAAAAACTTCTTTCAAAAATATTGTTATCAGCAGGAGGCAGGAGTTTTAAGATGTTTAGCCCCTTGGTGTCGAAAAGATGCTTACAACAGCACATGATTTAAAAGTTTCCTGTGGACCACAGCCAAATCCTCTCTTGCCATTTCTACAAACGCCTTGCATATTACCACCAACATATGTCCAACGTAATACACAATGTTTGCAACTTAAGCCGGTTGGTAGTATAAGATCCAAATAAATCATACCGAGCCTGTTGCCAACAAAGAAATTCTCTTGACCATTGGCAAATTTTAAACGGTATTTTCTAAAACAATCCTCCGACTCGGCACGAGACTGGTCCAAATTACACAATTCGAAGTACATATAACCCTTATGGTTGACCATTAATTCCACACTTACATTGATTATGGGTGCATTCCTATATATTCGAACAATAACACCGGAACCACCATACTTGCCACCCAATTCATTGGCTCTGGGTCTACGATCGCCATAGTTATCACCGCACAAACCACACTTGCCACCATGTACACTCCATTGGTTCTAGTAAAAATAAATAAATAATCACCCTTATTCTGGTTGTCGTCGTCGTCGTCACCGTCGTTACCAAAAATGATGTCGATAAAATCAGAGTCGACACAACACAATATCGACGGCGTATTGACTCACAGAATACCAAATGTGTGTCGACAGTCATCTATAACTGTCAATAATGACAAACAGAATACCAATTTTAAACTGTCGACGCAAGAGACGTCGACGACGACAACCAGAATAAGGGTGAATATATCGTAACACATACATATTTCATTATTATGTTGTTGAAATGCTTTTAAAAATATTTGATGTAACTTACATTAAGACCGCCGCAATTATTGTAAAAATCCTTATTATTAACTGGTGCAGTTTTGTGGACACGCCAGCGTGACGACCTTCCTGCAGGTCTTAACATCATGCCATGTCCTTGCACTACATCTAGCAATGCTATACTTAATATAATCAATTGAAGAAATCGAATCATTTAGTAGTCCTTCACGTTCTTGCAGTTATACAGAGAATGATTGCTACTGAATAAATTGAACGGAGGTTTTATACTATTTCTCTAGAAGCTAATCGATTTAAATCACCTCAATTATCCATTAATTCATATACTGCTTCTCATAAGCATCTTATAATTACAAATTGGACTCATTTGGAAATCAATTAAAGTACATATTTACGATTGAATATTTCCGATACTGATCGAATTAAAACCGTAAACACTATATACATAGCACATGAAATATTATAATTTATTAATAAGAAGATTTTATGAATAAAAAGCAAGTTGATAGTTGCACAGACTATTTCAAGTTTGAGTTTATTTTGATGGCAGTTGTACCAGTTACTAAAGTGTATCGAATTTTATTAAAAAAAAAAAAAAAACAAATGGATCTCTTGAAACCGTATTCAACTGATATCGCAATAAGAAAGTTAATCGAAAATCGTGAAAGTCGCCGTGGTGTGTTGGCTTATTAGACGTGATGAGGCCTCGGTTCAAACCCCAGGTCAGGCATCTCCAACTAAACGAAATATGACAAAATATTTCTTCGGCGACTTGCTCTCAGCAGATTTCTGGCAAAAACTCTGAGCGTAAATAAAATTGCCAAGAAAAGTTTCTTAAAAATCCGTCATTCGAAGTCGACTTTAAACTGAAGGTCCCGCCACTCATGTATAAAAAATTAACGCACACAACATAAGCACTCACACAAGAGTGAGAAACTAGGTCGTAATCCTGACTAAAGGTTTGTAATGATCAATTACACGGTGCGACAGTGAAAATACACCCGAGCATCTATGTACATAGTCTAAGTTATTCACTAGGGTGAGTAGAACTCAAAAATACTGTTTTGATTTTTCTCGAACCCTCCAAACTTGTTTTATTTGACAAAAACGGTTTTTTTTAATCTTTTCACACAAAATTATTGACTGCTCAAATATGTTTGAACCTATTTTAAAAATCCAAAGTTTTTTTTAGAAAGGGGAGAGATTAGCCTTTAAAACGGTATACATAAACGTTTTATCCAAACTTATATGTTATGAGTTTTGATGGGGTAAACTTGGAAAATATAATTTTTTTCTTGTTTTTTCAAGTTTAGCTATCCTTAAATGCAAAATTTAATTAAACAATATGAAATAAGTGATAACATTCTGAGAGTCTATTATCTTGTGAAGAGATTGACACTTCGTTTGATCAAATTGGACAAAAATTATCGAAGTTAAAATTTAAATAGTATAACAGTCGTGTTATATTTTTATATATGTGATCTTATCAAAAGAGCTTTCAGTTCAAACATTTTCAAAAGTTTTGATGGATTTTGACGTCCGCACGACTTCCAGAAGTCGGATAATATTTGTGTTTTTTGCAAATATTATTATTTCTCTTTGCGCAATCATTGCCAACTTCTGGTGGTGGCTCAAACGTGAAATTGGCAGATTTTGTGATAAACAATCAAGATCCATCAAAAATTCTGAAAATTTTTGAAATAAAAGTTCATTTGATGAGATGACATATATAAAAAATATAACACGACTGTTATACTATTTATATAATAACTACGGTAATTTTTGTCCGATTTGATCAAACTAAGTGAGAATCTCTTCACAAGATAATACACTTTCTGAATGTTATCACTTATTTCATATTGTTTAAGTAAAGTTTGCTACTATGAACGGACAAACTTTAAAAATATGAATAAAATTCGCATTTTCCAAGTTTACCTCATCAAAACTCATAGCATGTTAAGTCAAATAATAGATGTATGTATACCGTTTTAAAGGTCCATCTCTCCCTTTTCCTACAAGATTTAAATTTTGGAAATGGGGCCAGAAATGTTTCAGTAATCCAGAAATTTTTACGTAAAGTCTAAAAAACCCGTTTTTGTCAAATAAAAAAAGTTTGGTGGGTTCGAGAAATATAAAAAAAATATTTTTGAGATCTACTCAAAAAAAGTCACAACCTACACTATGTCATTAGCCGGGTGTATTTAATTTTTTTTTATTTTGTCGCATAGTGTTATTATTATTAATCGAAAAATTTTATTTTTATTATTTTAAATGTTTTTTTTTATAGAACTCCTGCATAGAGTTTGTCCAAATAAACAAATAACAAATTATAGTTTTGAAAGGCAATATTATTTGTAAAATTGTAGAAATAGAACCGCAACTACAATTATGACAAAATGTTATCGAAAACTTAAAAAAGTATCGACTTTTAGGACACGCAAACAAACGCTTATTAATAAAAACGATAAAAAAAATTTTTAAATTTTTTTTAAAATTTTATGTTATGTTTAAAATTTATGTTAAAAAGACAATTGAACTTAGAATATCATGTACATATGTATATGACCGTAGATTTGCATAAACAATGCAACAGTGAAGGTTTCATCAGATATGTACCTGAAGGATTATAAATTGGGCAGTTGTTTAATTTTTGATATAACTGCCTCAGTTTTCTTTTTGTTGTAAAATTCCCGATTCCAATCAAACAATGCCGAATAGGTATTACGATTAGAAAGAAAACTCATTCGCAACTTACGCTGTAAAACACTGTTTTTCGAAAATTGTTCTTTCGAATCGAAATTTTATAATAAGACTCCCTGTAGTTCTGGATATTAAGCGATTGACACCAATATCACCACTTCTGCTTAAAATTCAATAGAATTCTTTCTTTTTTTCTTTTTCTTAAAGGCCATATAATATTCCATTATTTAATACAATAACAACAAATAACAAATAATTTTAAAATTTATACAATAATAATAAAAAATTAAAACATAATACTCGTACTGTTAAAATTTCAAGGCAAAGCGGTTACAAAGTTTTTTCTTATTGTTCAACAACAATAGGGATTTCATCTTTAATGTTACTGATGTTAACTGATAATAATTTGGATCTAGTTGGAGCGGCCTTAATACGTATATCAGCACATGATTTGAAATTTTCTTGTGCACCGCAACCCATGGCACCACTACCATCTTCACAAATACCCCAGTTGTTGCCAGCAGTATAGGTCCAACGTAAAACACAATGTTCACAACTTAAACCCGTTGGTAATACAATAGTCGAATCGATCCAACCAGTAGTAGTGCCAATATAAAATTTATCACTGCCATCGGCAAACTTGAGTCGGTATTTGGTGAAACATTCTTCGGATTCTTTTGTAAACTCATCTAAGTTGCACAACTCAAAGGAAATAAAACCCAAATGATTGGCAGTTATTTTAACACCAACATCGATAGTGTAAGCGTTTTCATAGGTTTTGACTATAACGCCTGAACCGCCATATTTGCCACCCAATTCATTGTCCCGGGGCACAGGATCACCGTAGTTATCACCGCAGACACCACATTTACCACCATGCGTACCCCATTGTACCTAACAAAATGACGACAATACATGCACGTAATTAATTATTAACTAATCAGATATGATTGTTCATCACTATATTACTAGATTCATATAAGTATATGTACATACAGTGGTGGCCTTATAATTAGAAACGACTTAGCAACTTGTATGTTTGTTAGTTAATTTATTTTCAAAACTTTGTTACTCATTTTAAAACTAATAGTTAAAAAGGCAATACAACATGTTAGCTTTATGTTTAATTTAAAATGAGTAACAAACTTTTGAAAATAAATTAGCAAACATACAAGTTGCTAAGTCGTTTCTAATTATAAGGCCACCACTGTATGTATGTACTTATGTATCGTTGGTTTCATGTAGAAAGGCCCTAACTCACACTTTTTTTGAAATTGATTTTTTTTTTTGCGATTCCAACACATTTAACACAAATAGATACACCTCCTCACAAAAATTTAATAAAAAAAATGTGCGAGTTAGGGCCTTTCTACATGAGACCAACGGTATGTATGCATGTATGCAGAAATGGTTAATTGATATAACTTACACCGTAACCTCCACAGTAATTGGCATTGTCATTATAATTGGGAAGAGCAGAGTTATCGTAACGCCAACGCGATGATCTGCCAGGAGGATCTAACATCATACCATGTCCTTGCGCCACATCTAGCAACACTGCTATACATAATACAACCAATTGGATAACAACTATTTTGAACATTCTTGTTCTTATCTTTCTTATAACTGTGCAGGGAATGTTTGACTCTCATACAAATTAAGATTCTTATATACGCTTTTCTTTTCTTATATTTTTTGTATAAATCCTTATCAACTTGAAGCTCATCATCATCGTCATTATGTGCCACCTCTAATCTACTTACGTATAAACATACATACATATGTATATGGATGTATGCTCAATAAGAAGTTGTTAACATACACATGCGCACACCCACACCTATACATCATACGCTCACCCATTTTATCAGTTACCAAAGATTATTTGCCACAAAATAAAATAAAAAAAATATATGCTGCAATAACAACAACAACAACAATCAGTAATTTCTTCCTTTTTTATTAATTTATTATTTGTTTTTCAGTTTTACTTTAATTTTATTTATTTTTTATCACAATATCACTTGTAAACAAAGAATAATAAAAAGAAATTTCTGCTTAAATTAGCAAATAATCTGTTTTCGAAGGTTTTCATGAACATGGGGCAAAGCTATCTAACACAGAAGCTTAAATTTCAATAACAAAAAAGTGATCAACATTGCAACGGATGTCGTAAATGAAGTTCTATTCGGATATATTAATAAGGATAGAAACTTGGTAGCGTTGAGCAAGCCAGGCTCAACAGATTGTTTTTAAGAGAATTGTTACTTTCTACTCTGCAATACAAAATTTTGATAGATGCTATGAGTATCTTGAAGTCGCCGTAGTCTAGTAGGTAGTGTGTTGGCTTATTAGACGTAAAGCCAGGGTTCGAGCCCCAGGCCAGACATCAAAACAAAATACAAAAAGTATTTCTTCGGCGATTTCCTCTCAGCAGATTTCTGGCAAGAACTGTGAGAGTAAATAAAATTGCCATGAAAAGTTTCTCAAAAAAATCTGTCGTTCGGAGTCGACTTTAAACTGTAGGTCCCGCCACTTATGTATAAAATTAACACACACAACATAAGTGGTGTGAGAAATTAGGTCAATAATCCTGACTGAAGGGTTGTAATGACCAATTATGTATGTGAGTATCTATAACTCAGTTGTTAGACCGCTTCTAGTTTATGAAAAGGTGCCAGTTGCGGTGTGGTATGTATCAGAGATCAGCAATGAATCGTTTTTTCGCTACTCATAAGCACTCATGAAATTTTGAATATAAGTGAGTCAACAATACTGAAATTTAACTATGCGCTCTGATTCATTCATACTCACTACAACGTTGATTTATAAGTATAGGTTGCAATGAGTACAACGTACAGCGTTGACATCAAACTCATACCATTCGAAATATGTTTGATTCATAAGCCTACTCATTTATTTTCAGAACTTTAGAAAAATACTTATAATACTCTTATAAATGATTCGATTGACTCAAATCATTCTTAGTTATTGTTGCATTTACAAAAAAAAGAATAAAAGACACATAAGCAAAAAAGACAGAGCAGCAAGCAGACAGAGCACAACCTTCTAGTGAGTATTTTAGTGTTCGTACGCGAATCATACTTATTTTGTGATTCGTGTATATGTTGAGTTATGCAGAGTCGAGATCAATAACACCATACGTGTTGTTAAGTATAAATATGATTTTTTTTTTCTGCGGGAAGGAGGGAAAACGCTTTATGCATTCATGAAGGTCATCACCATACATGGTATGTCGGACTCTCCCACTGGGTATAGTGATGGTATTACATTATTTACCATTTTATACCATTATACCACATCACTGTATACCGACTAAAAACCCGCCTTGTCTCCTCACCAGGGTATCATTCCACCTCGGAACCACGGTTGCATTACTTCGAGGTGGACCCCTTTTGGCACCTGTGCCAGTTCCATCATTGTCAGCCTGCGTCCAGGCTCCGCTCTTTTGTTATTCTACTGCGTCTAGATCATATTTTTTCTTTCGCAGGACATAGTGCACAAATTGTTTAACTGCGTTCCAGTTTTCTCTGCTGTTTATCATTTTCAGCACGACGTTTGTGGCACTAATAATGCCGATTTCAGCCTCGAGTCCCTGAAGTCTTTCGGCCCAGCGTCCGCAGTCGAAGAAAGAGTGTTCGGCATCTTCTAACATTTCCTCTTCCTCGTAGATGCAGAATGGCGAGCGACATTTCCCCATGCGATGCAGGTACTCTCTGAAGTATCCATGACCGGTTAGCATCTGGGTTATGTAGTAGTCTACTTCGCCGTTTTTTCTGTTTTTCCACACTTGCAATTCTGGAATCAGTTTGTGTGTCCACCTACCGTACCGTTCATTTTCCCAGCGATGTTGCCATTTTAAGACGACTTCGTGCTGTATCGTTTCTAGGCTCTGCAACTGAGTCGTGCTCTGTCTAGCGTTGAAAATCATCTGGCGCTCAATTGATTGAAGGTCTATGGGAAACATTCCAGCTATTATTAAGGCGGTTGATACCGTGCGATACGAGGATGTGACCCGTAAAGCTGCTGTTCTCTGCGCAGATAGCAGTTTTTTAGCTCTGGTTTGAGTATTCAGAGTAGAAGCCTAGATTTCAGAGCCATAAAGGAGTATACTATTTCCAGCCTCCATGAGTAACTTCCTCCTACTTGGGAGTGGTCCTCCAATATTTGCCATCAGTCTACTCAGCTGTGTTGTAATTCTAGCTGCTTTCGCTGTTGTATACTCTATCTGCTCTGTGTAGGTCAGTTTCGAGTCCAGTCTAATCCCAAGGTATTTAATAGATCTATTCGTAGGGATGACCAAGTCGCCTATATTTATTTCGATCTCGGTCGGAATATGTCGTCTTGTTAGTAACAGCAGCTCCGTTTTATGCATGGCCAACTGCAGGCCGTGGGATTCCAGCCAGTTCTTAGTGCGCATCATGAGTATAAATATGATGAGTACTTCAAACTTAGAATATGAGTGGAAGAGGTTCCATGATATTAAAATAAGTATGAATGCGTATATGTATTAGAAATTATGAGTATGATTCGATTATACTCATCTTTTTGAATACTCATTACTGATCTCTGGTGTGTACTAACATTGTTGGCAACTGATAATGCAACTGAGGTTCAATTGCCGTTCATAATAGAGCTATATGTCTAAGGAAATAAATAGGTGGTGGTGGTATGGTTAAGTTCATGACTAAAAACCAGAGCAATCCTTATTCGAAACCGGGTGAAACCTAAAGAATTTTCAACATGGTTACCTAAGTTGCTGTAGTCTAGTAGGTACAATGTTGACTTATTAGACGTGAGGCCGTGTTTCAATCCACCAGTGCAAAAAAATCGAACAAAACGAAATATTAACATATATTTCTTAGGCGTCTGCTGGCAAAATGTCCAAGTGTTAAAAAAATTGTCATGAAAAATTTCTCGAAAATCTGTCATCTGGAGTCGGCTTTATACTGTAGATTCCGCCATTCAGGGATAAAATTAACACACACCTTCATGTTTGCTGTCAGAAGCTAAGTCGTAATGCCGACTAAAGGTTTGTAATGATCAATTAAGAAAGTTAGTACATAATTTCTACGCTAGTTGCGGATTACCAACATAAAAAGAGAAAGTAAAGCTGATAATGGTGGGTGGCTAACTAGTATGAGACTGAATATAATCAATATTAAAATATTATCCACCTTTTAACCTTTAATCAATGGAAACGATAGTTTGAAATTCTTACTAAAAATATTGCAATAAAAATAACTTTTTAATTTTTTTTTTTTTTTTTTTAAATTGACGTAACATTTGAAACCAAAAATTCATTAATTTTCTAAAAATGTTTTTCAATTTTTTCAATTTCAAATTGATAGTTCCTTAGTTCTTTTTTTACATAATAAAGAGTTTCGTCTTTCAACACTTCATCTTGTCTCAATCATATTATCAGATTCGGATGAATTTGCATATTTTAAGGAATCGTAAATGTGATATTTGAATTTATTTATTTTTTAATTGAGCTATGAAATGCAAACAATATAAAAGCTCTATTAAAAGCAATTTAATCAGTTTTATTTCGGTATAAAAATAATTATTATTAATTATTCTAATCACAATTACAAATGCATGCACGCAATGAAGATTGGAAGAAAAAATAAAAGTACTCATTCAGGTACAAATTATTTTATGATCACTTGTGGAGTACAATCTGCTATCAATTGAAATGTCAAATGTAATAGTAAAAAATTAATAAAAATTTTAAAATTATGAAGAAACGTATGCACATATCGCTCCTTTATTGCAACATAGTCATATCTCAAAAAAAATTGAACTTGGCAAAATGCGATTTAAGTTTTCAAGACATAAGTCCTATGATCTAATTGCCTAACTTCTAATTGCTATAACTTCGGTTCAGCTTGGGATATAAAACTGATTTTTTTCAACATGTACAGAAGGTCTAAAAGAGCAGTTTTGCTTAACTAACTACAAATTTTTAATTTTTTGAGATATGACTATGTTGCAATAAAGGAGCGATATGTACATACATATACCTATTGTTGCCCAAACCGCAAGTGGACTTTTTTTTTAAATTTGAAAACTTTACTCGTTCAAAAGATATAAAAAAAATAATTAAAAATCAAAACCATCTGTTTTTGTTAATAAAATTTCAAATTTTAGATAGTGGAGATCAAATATTCGTTACAAACGTCCACAGTATTAATTATCGTTATTTGAATACCATTTGAAAATTTATTATTTCCAAGTCGAATTAAAAAATTAAACATTTAAACCACAAGTGGATTTTTTAAAAATTTGATCAGAAAATGTAAAAAAAAATAATTAAAAATCAAAACCATTATTTTTTGTTAATAAAATTTCGAATTTTGGGATAGAGGAGACTAAATATTTGTTACAAAAATCCACAGTATTAATTATCGTTATTTGAATACCATTTCAAAATTTATTATTTTGAAGTCGAGTTTAAAAATTACAGACACTTATGAATCTTCATTCTAATCAATCTTAATTATTTTCGCAATCTAAACATTCATTCGCATTAAAAAAAAAACAACTTAAATTTATGTTCCCTGGAATATTCTATTCGTTATTTTGAGGAATAAGAAAAACAAAACAACTACTACTACATCGTAACACAAATACTGGGAAGTGTTAATAATGTTTAATAAAAAAAAAACTGTGGTAAATATTTAAAATTAAAATAACATTTTTACAATTAAAATATTAAAAAAGGTAGGTAAACATATTTTAAATTAAAAACTAATCAATTTACTTATTATTATTTTAATATATTCATATAACGAATACAAATAATTTTTGTTAAAAATTAAATCCATTTGTAAGGTAAATTCTTCAAAACACATACATACGCACACTCAAAAAAAAAAGTAATTGTTACTTTCAATCTAAACTTATTTTTAAAGGTTCTTTTTAAATATTTCCCCATCAAAAAAATGGAACAAATCAAAGAAAAATGAAAATAAATTCCCAAGAAATAGTTAACCGAGATTAAATGTATCAGGGAAAGGGTATTCACCGTTTCAGTTGCATTAAATGTCTGTTTCTAATAAGAAACTTTGATATTTTAAAAGTAAAGATTTTGGTAATACATACCACAATTATCTTGTCTTTCAAAATCGTATAGATTATTTTTTATGTATACTTATTACTATCGGGTCCGTCATCTAACGTTTTTTCTTATTCAACTAGTGCTTATTTCGTGAATGGTAACACTTAGCTCATGTCTGATTTGACAGATAAATAGTTTTATCTTTCCGCTAAACGAATATTGGCCATCCAATGCGTTTTCGCATCGCTAAGTGAGCCTGCGGTCGACTTACAGAAGATGCCGATTTTGGCAAAAAAAAATCATCTTTTCAGATGAAGCTCATTTTGATCTTGGCGGGTATGTAAACAAGCAAAATTGTCGAATTTGGGGCACAGAAAACCCGCACGCATACATTGAAAAGCCGACGCACCCAAAACGAGTCACTGTTTGGTGCGGATTTTGGTCCAGAGGCATAATTGGGCCATTTTTCTTCGAAAATGAGCAAGGAGTGGCCGGACAGGACAGTCAACGGCGATCGTTATCGGGCCATGTTGAATGAATTTTTGTTCACAAAAATTGAAGAGAAGGATATTGGCAACATTTGGTTTCAACAGGACGGCGCTACGTGCCACACAGCCGAAGCTACACTCGATGTTTTGCGCCCTGTTTTTGAAGATCGCATTATCAGCCGCAGAGCTGATTTGTTTGGTCACTCAGAGCTGCGATTTGACACCGTTGGACTATTATTTGTGGGGTGCCGTCAAAGATAAGTGTTACGCCGACAAGCCAGAGACAATTGACGCTTTAAAGGACAATATTCGTGAAGCCATTGGTGATAATGTGCTTAAAAATTGGACCTATCGTGTAGGCTACTGCATGGCCAGCCGAGGCAGCCATTTGAATGAAATTATATTCCATTATTAACCGGAAGGATTGTACTTTCAAATAAAAAAAAAAATTGAGAAAATATTCAGTAGTTTTTTTTTAAAGCATTTTCAAAAAAAAAAAGTTATTTGGCGGACCCTTTATTAAGATAATGAAATTATATATCGTTTACTTAAGGCAAGATGTGTGTAAATTAACGAGAAATTTGTAACGATATATCCAACAATTTTTAAAAGTGGAAACAAGATTTTGATAAAATATCAAATATTATCCGTCGACAATGAATTCATAATGCAATTTGCCTAAAATATTGCACATGTATTTAGAAACATATCGTTCCCTAAAAAGAGTTGCAGCTATACTTAAAAAAAAAGAAAGAAAAGCTTACCGTTAAATAAAAATTAAATTATTGATATTTATAGTCCTCTGCAATAATCTTTCTCGACTCTTCTTTGTTCATAGCTTTGTGTTTATTTGCAAATCTCCTTGAAAGTCATCTTGCCAAGTTTTTCTTAAACTCTCTTTTTCTAAAAAACATGTACAATACTCTGGTTTCCATTAAGTAGCCGATACTGTACTGCTACAATTTTAATTTGGCCAAAAAATTTACGTAATATGTACAATGATTAGCCTAATAGTAGAATTTTGTAGATTTGTATTTCTGGTTGCGATATAACCTTATCTGCAATTATAACAAATATTTAATTTCATTATTTGACGGAATGTACCGAGAAATCTTTCAAAATCCAAATAATCCAAATGAAAGTTAAGTATTCTAAGAAGTTATAAATTTTTGTTTTTTTATTGACTGTTTACTATTAAAAAATGATGTGTATGTAGTATAATAATAATAAAATAACTAGAACAAATCTCAAATAAAAACAAAATGATATAGTATAGAATAGAACAGAACAGAATAGAATAATAAACGTGTTCAAACAAATAAAATGGTATATCTTAAAAATAGTTTTGTTAAAAAGTAAAAAAAAAAATAATAATAAAACGTGTGTCAATTATTGTTAGAGTTAAGCACTATTTCTTTAAAGCTTGTACGAAATTAGACATGTCATATTCTTCATCGTATTGTTGTTCAGACCATAGTTCCGGAAGATTTTCGATAATGGAATTCATTGACAATTGTGAGGAAGTTGATGATAAATTGGAATTTGTTTTGTCATTGGCATTTTTATTATTACGTTCATTCAAGTTGAACAAATCGAATATTTGACCAGTGGCCATGGTATCCAAGCTTGCATTTTCGGCACTAATAACGGTATTAGCTGTTAACAATTTGAATTTTTGCAAGCACATAATTTTCTCCTCCAGCGATTTGCGTGTAATTAAACGATAAACATTAACTACTTTTTTCTGGCCAATACGATGGGCACGATCCATAGCTTGTAAGTCTTTCATTGGATTCCAATCATGTTCCACAAATATAACAGTATCAGCACCGGTCAGATTTAAGCCTAAACCACCAACCTGTTATTTGAATGGTAAACATAACAAGAAAGTTTTTTTTTCAATATTTTCTTGATTCACTTAACTTAACTAATGTTTTCATACCTGTGTTGTTAGCAATAAGACATCAATACTTGGATCTGTATTAAATTTGTTAACAATATCTTGACGCATTGAGGCCGGTACACTGCCATCCAAACGCAAATATGTAACCGTGGGTAAATGTCTTTTAAGCAAATCTCTTTCCACTATATCTAACATGGCTTTTAATTGGCAAAATATTAAAGCTCGATGCTGAGACACCGATTCAGTTTGTACGCCAATGCCGCAGTCCAATAAAAGTTGTCTGTTGAAAAAAAAGCAATTTTTTTTAAATATAATTCTCGAGTTGTTCAATATTTTAATGGTTTGATAGATTAAAAATCAAATAAAAATAGAAAGTCTTTAACATTAAGTTTTGAGACTTAATTTATAATTTGTTTTTACAATAAAATGAAACTTACTTAAGTGCCGGTAATTTCGCCGAATGTTCAATGTCGCTAAGTGTACTCAGTTGCTGATTCAACTCTTGTGTTATGCGTGCATATTCAGGATGTTTTGGAGTAAGAACCAACTTTGGATGGTTACAAACGTTTTGCAAGTAACGTAACGCGTGGAATATATGAGTTTTGGAACTTAATTCTCCTCCATTTTCTAGGCAATCTTTTATTTCAGAATTGAGATGAGTACGACTAAAGTCTTCATAAAGTCGCTCTTGTAGCGGACTTAGTTCACACAACAAGTCCTGAGTAATTTTGGGTGGCAAATCGGTGAGTACATCCTCTTTGACACGTCTCAGTAAGAAAGGCAATACTTGACGATGTAGCGCTTCCATAGCTAAAACACCAGCTTCTTGTTCTTTTGGTGAACTTTTAGCATCACGCGAAGCGATAATAGGTCTTGAGTAGCGTGCTATAAATTGCTTCTCTGTGCCCAAAAAACCGGGCATTAGAAAATCAAATAGAGACCATAACTCCAAAACGTTGTTTTGTATGGGTGTACCCGAAAGTATCAAGCGATGATTAGCTTTCAGCATTTTTATTGCTTTCGAACTTTTTGTTTTGCCATTCTTAATTATATGGCCTTCGTCCAAAACGCAATAATTCCAATGGAGACTAGTAAAGAAGTCAATGTCTTTACGTATAGTGTCGTATGAAGCCACGACCAAATTACACTTTGTACCAATATTGCTTCGAAGTCTTTCGCGACAACTGGGCAAACCAACATAATGTAGTGGCACGAGAATTTTGGGATCGGTTAAGAATTTTTCCACTTCGTATACCCAGTGACCGGTTAGTGTTGGCGGACAGATGACTAAACTTGGTAAGTTGGTGCATTTGTTCATCTCTCGCTGACAGTGATCTCCCGCAAGTATGCATATTGTTTGAAGTGTTTTACCCAGACCCATATCATCACAGAGTATACCATGCAGATTGTACTTATTAAGAAACCAAAGCCAATTTATACCCGCCTGCTGGTACGTTCTTAGCTCCACCGAAATGGGAACTGGCACTTTATAATTTGGTATGGTTTTTGGTGCAAATAAGTAGTCCAAAAATTCACGATCTCTCGTTTTTCTGGCCTGTAAATCAGCTGACTTTATTTCGGATTTAAATTCGCTTTTACCCGCAGCAGCCGCTGTTGTGTCTAATGGCATTAATTGAATAAGAGTTGCAAAGCAATGTGTTGAAAGTAGACGTACACATTCATCGTTGTCACTCATGGCACCCAAAAGAGGCACTACCAAAAGCACAATATATGGAACAATACGTATTTGCAGTTTATCCACTACTCTTTCTATAGTTTCAATGGCTCCTTGGCGTTCTATAATGTTTTCGATTTTTGATAAAAGAGTCAATACACGATTTACAACAAAATCCATTACGCGACATGGATCTATATTGGCAAATGTTGCTATACATCTTGCGGCCATATGACGTACGGCTTTCATAGGATGGCCAACTAATTTTCCCAGTGCTGGTAATAATCGGAAGAGTCTCTCATGCAAATCACAGTGAAAGTATGGAGCAGCAATTTCAATAAGTTGCAATGAGGTCATCAAATCATTTGTTTGACCAACATCCAATATAATACCAGCTAGGACTTCCATATCAGGGAAAGACGTCACGAACTCTTCAATTTTACAGAACACTAACTGTTCTAAGATGGATATCTTTTTCAGTAGAGTGTTGCCAAAATGTTGGCATAACTTTGTAATCGCACTAGTTGCTCCTAAACGTTGAATGCGACACTTTTTCAGTTCGGCTTCGGTAAGGAAAACCTTTGAGGTAATTTCACTTACAGCTGTTACGGCTAATGTTTCACTTAAAGGTGGCCTACCGGGTCCTCTTGAGGTGCTAGTAGTTACAGTACCGCTAACGCCACTGGTCGCACCACCGACTGATGTAGATCTATTTAACGACGTTGATGTATTTTGTTGCAAACTCAATGTTAATATTCCATAGTAGATGCATGAATTACATTCGGAAGCATTTGTCAGAACTGGCGATTTCTTTAAGGAAGTAGTAGGGTTCAACTAAAACCAAATGATAATTAGTTTTACAAATATGAATGAAATGTATAAAAAATAAATATTTTCAATTATTTAATTAAACTTACTATTTTTGGAGTAAATTCTGTATCACTTTTAAGCAGGGTACTAAGATTAGTCAATAATTTGCTATTTGGATTTGGAGTTCTATCGCAAACTTCTGCCATAAATTGAACTAGAAATTCACAAGAGAGTTCTTGCAATAAAAAGCTCTCCTCTCGTTTTACTGATTCCATTAAAGGTTTCACCACAGGATTTAATTTTTCTGGCAAACATTTTAGATACACAATTGCACCTGCCAAGGCAGCTTGTGTGCTTACATTATAACAAGCCTGCTCAGTAGAAGTTTGTTGAAAAGACATTTGCAAACCTTTTCGACGATCCTCTAACATCTCAAGAATTTTTGGTTTCATAGGGTATTTTCGTAAATCGGCAGTAAGTGTAGTTCCAATGGCTTCTATTTGATCAAGTGTTAGAACTTTTGCCTGGCCAAAATCGTTAATTGGAATTTTATATTGTTTTAATGTGGCTATAAAATCGTGAGCCTCCTGATGCAGTCTTTAAAATGTGAAAGGTCATAAATGCCATTGAGGTTTACAAAAACAAATTCAATAAAAATAAATACCTTGTAAAAGAAACGGCTACTTCATCATAATAAACATATTCCATGACACACTGACGTAATTTCTCTTGTAATTTCGTGGGTCCTGGACAAATTGACGGATCATCTTTCGCCCAAAACGCTATTATTAAGCCACAAACTAAACGCTGAACAGCAGACCGCGAATTTAGATGGCCCAATAACACTTTGGTGTAACAATCCATAGGACTTTCTGTCTCAGGTGTGTAGATAACTCCTGGTGCAGGCTGCACTAAGTAATGTGACAATGACCCCAAAACCTTTGCAGCTATTATACGTGCACGTACATAATTTTTTTCTCTAACTTCGATAGGAGTGGACTCACTTCCTCCCAAATAAAGTTTAAGCGAAGTCGTGGGATTAGCTCCACCCAAATCATCAGAAAGTTTGCGATGTCGCTTTCGATGAGTTACAGTGTCATTAGAATCTCCAAGCAAGTTACTCGCTTGTATTAAAATAGAAGGATCAAAGGGCAAACGCGGAGGTTGCATAGCTAAACATATCCACGAAGAGACGAAAGGACATGCCGCGTGTAACAATGCCCCTAAATCGGCATTTGCAATTATATTTAACCAGACTTCTTTGGCCATATTTTGAATATTTTCATTGGCTTCGACTAGAATTCGTTGAAATATATGCCTTAAAGATTCCTGCAATAATTTCCATTGCCAGTCTATAACTCCGAAATTAAGTTTTAGGTTTTTAGAATCAAAACTAAAATTATCTCCACATTTCAAAGCATCACAGTTTGGATTCTCTATATTAGAATTTAATTTATCCGGATTAGTTTCTTCCTTTACTCTAGAATTAATAGTAAGAGTTTTTAAAGTAACTAAGGTTGACTTTCGAACACTACTAGAACTATGTGATAGGAATGGCCATAAGCGAGGTATTAAAGTAGACATTGGTTCCATTCTAAAAGAGAAAAAGTGTATTGATTAACATTATTTGATTTGTATGATGAATAAATTATAAATATAAACTCACTGTATCCACTGGGATGCATTTGGAAGACACAATATGGCAGCTAAAAGACCCATAAAATTGTTACTAGCTGACGTTAATTCGTCTTGGTCAAGTAGTAGATCCCAAAGCATTTTAACAATCGAAGAAACCTGGGTTGGATTTAAAAGTTTAGGCAGCCATGAAGCTACAGGAATAAGAGTAGAAGCAGCAACCGCACCAACATCATCGACAGAATCAAAAAGACCCATTAAAATGTCCGATATAGATTGTGGTAAATATATTTGCAATAAATCCTCACGCACCACAAATACATATTTTAAGCCCAATAGGCCACCATGACGAACTTCCCATTCACTCTGTTTAAGCAGAGTTCGTAAAATGAAGACAATTTCATGAACTTTATTAGCATCCATTTCTTTGACTATAGTGCCTAGTACTTGAGCACATGTTTCACGCACTGGTGCAACGACTTGATCGGACACAAAATCTCCAAACCGATCTAAACACAATACACAAAGCAAACGTAATGCTGCGTCTTCCAGCCACAAGTTATGGTAATTTTGCATCTAAAAAAAAAAACATCAAATAAATGCGAACGGAATTTTTAACAATTAAATATGTAGCTATTTACCTCGTCGAGAGTCATACTTAAACTTTTACCAGCACCCGAAGCCTGTTGATTGATAAGTTCACGCAAAGCTGTTGCTGCACCATGCCGCACTTCCCATTTTGCATTGAATAGATCTACATAAAGACGAGCACAAAAGTTCTCTAATGGCCAATGCACAGCGTCAATCCAAGTTCCAGTAGCATCAGGCACCGGATCTAAAAAGGTAACGTTTTAAATAGAAACAACTTCATCTTATAACTTTGAGTGATTCAGTAGTTATTTACCATTTATGTTATAGAATATCTCTTGATAGTTACTCTCGCCTGACTTTTGTCTCTTCTTTTCGGGTTCATCTGTTGAACCATTTGCTGACGAACTACTATTTGCAGTTGATACGGATGAAGGTGCTAACGATGAGTTTTGTCTTGCCTTTCTTTTAGCTCGATTGATTTCGCGACAGCTCAATTGCTGGCCATTAGGTGCAATTATGTTAGCGTTCGGCTTAATGTTGAGTATGTGTTCGACGGGAACCTTTTCTTCGTTAACATTGTAGTTGCTACTACTACGTAACATATCTTCATCAGTTATCATATCAGTCAGATTAACACCTAATTTGGATGCCTGCGTTAAGCCAAGTTTTTCATTTAATAAGGCTCTCTGGCGACTTAAACGCTCAGCAGCTGTATCAGCTGTAGCAAGTCCGGCACTTGTAGCATCCTCAACACAATCGAACTCATTGCCCTCGGAGCCAATAAGTCGTGCGCCCTTTTTCAAAACTTGTTCCAAATTAAATTCCTTAAATGTCAAGTAACGTTCTTTATGATAGTCACTATTCGCAGAAAACGAGGTAAGAGTTGTTGTGGACGAAGCATTCGATTGGCAACTGTTTTCTTCTTCAACGGCGGCAGTTGCAACTTCCTCTTTCTTCACCTCACGTTTTATTGCATATAGTTCTGGCTTCCATTCTGGTACATTAACTAAAATTGCTTCAACAGTTTGTGCAGCTGCAATACGCGTATCCCATGATGTACTATGCAGGTAGCCAATCAAACGATTCAATAAAGCATGTAGTTCATGTGGGTACAATTTCTGTATTTCTCCAATTTGCTTTGCAGCAGCTCGTCGTGTCACCGATGACGAGCCTGATTCCAACAGAATAAATAAACGATCAAGTCTGTACAATTGATTGTATGGTACGAACAGCAAAGAGATAATAAATTTAGATATTAAAGTAAATATTGTATGTATGAATGTATGTATGTACATAGAAGACAGATGTCTGATACAATACAAAAATTGCCATTTATGTACATTCATATACATATGTATTTAAACAAGTGTATCGTTGTTTATAATTACCTTGATGTCATTGTAGATGGGCTTGCACCAACAGCCACAAGGTAGTTATTTCTGTTTTAACTTTTCTCACACTCTTTCTTCCGTTCGTTTAAGTTTACACACTTTGAATTTTATCTAATTAAATTTTAATATTATTTTCTAAAATATTGAAAAATTGAAATAATAATGTGGTTAGATTTTAAATCAATTAATTAAATAAAAAAATAATAATATTATTAGGATTATTAATCACAAAACGAAACTCAAACTCAAACTAAAGCTTTAAAATATCAAAGGGATGTGTCTGTTATCTTGCAGAATAAATTGGAGATCTCATTTAGAATTAATTAGTATCCATATATGTATGTGATATATGCTCACTTATCTACTTGCGAAGAGATTATATCTGCCAATTCGATCCATTCGATTTTCAAATTTCTATCAGGTGTATTTTCCACCAACAATATAACGCGCTATGGACAGAAAGATGTAACAACTAATTGATGCCAGATTTGCAACCGGAGTTTCGAACGAGTAACAATCGATGTATATGAACTGACATTATCTTGATTAGCAGAATACATACTCATCAGGTTAGTCAAAGCTGTTTGTTTTTTATAAAATATTTCTTTCAGTCGATCAAATGCTTTACAAGAAGATACCAAAATTAAAAGATTCAGTATAGGATAACGGTTCAATAACTGATACAAAGAGCCGCTTTTTATAATGTTCACGATGATGATAGAATCGAAACAGTATTTATATGGCGACTGAACTCGCAAAGTTCTATTTTTTTTTTATCGATTTCTGTGTTGTTTTGTAGAAATATAGGAACGCCTGTACGGTTTATATTTTTATTGCATCTTTTAGAGGATGAGGCCTATGAACAGATGTTGGATCTTACTTACTAAATTGGCCATTACAACCCTTTAGGCAGAATTACGATCTAACATCCCACATCACCCATGCTGACAGAAAGTAGCTGAAGGAAATATTTTCGTTAATTTCGTTTTGTTTGAGATGTCAAAGCTGGCGTTTAAACTCATGACCCTTGCCTACTTCTGGTTTGAGATTTATTGTTGTATAAAAGGTAATCCGATTTAACCAAACATTAAACTTAAAATTTATTAAGGTGTTAAAATAAACATCGAACCGATCAAGATTTTCTTCAAGTTTTGGGTCACAAACGAAAACTAATGGTACTGTTTGATTGTCTGGCATCCCAAATATCAATTGTCAAAAAATATAAGCACCACACTTTATTTTCTTTGATAAACACCCACATATTAGGACGTGTTTTAATAAAGTATTTCTACTTCTAAATTTCCTTTTAAACTAAAGACGTTCTATTTATAATATAATTTATTACTACTTTTCATATTTTACCGTTTTTAAATGTTCTTACCTTTGGTATATTTTTTTATTCTCTTCTTTCCGTCAAAATGTAAGAAGACAACCTATTGGGCTGCTCTGCTGCGGCTCTGTTGTGACTAAAATATACAGTAACTGAGTATTTGTGTTCGTGTTAGTGGACTTGAAGAAAAAAAATACAAATACTAAAAATGCAATCGTTTTAATACATTTTCTCAAATTTTAATTACACTTGGCACTCGATTTTTTATGATATTGATAAGAAATTATCGATTTTTTCATATATTTTCAGGTTTAATTTGTAAATTTTATTGCGTTACCTATAGGAGACGCTTTAGTATCGACGCGATTATAAAGAATTTTGTATGAAAAATTTGCTTGATATTCCCTTTTTTGTAGACTTTTACTACTTTTTTTTGCCAACTAATTGATTTTTCCACATTCACTTTTTGCGTTGCATGCAAATTAGATCATAAAACAGCCATAGCTCAGTGGTGTCATGCTATGCGTGTTCACAGATGTACATAATTTTATTGAGCTTATTTTAATTTCACATAGGGTTTAACACGCCGATTAAAATTACTTCGGATTTTCTTAAATATTTTAGAATTTTCAAATTTCCCAGGGAAAGCAGCCATCGCGTTTCTTCTCAAATTTATACTGACAGCCATGTCTTGATTGTACGTCAATTTAAGGCAATTTCCAAGGATGCCAGACAAAAGAAAATAATTGCGTGTTCTGTTGATTGCATTTACATATGAATAAACAATGGATTTAAAAACATTTAATACTTTTTGCATACAAATTTAAAGTATTCTGTACATTCAAAGCAATAAAATTTGTTTTTAAAAACATTTCACATTAACTCTCTATAAACTTGGCTGCACTTCTACAAATCCACCATATTTTCTAAAAAAATTCTGCTATGTATGGTAACTATGCCAGTAGATGTCCAAATAATTTTATTTAAATAAATAAATATATTTTTTGTATGTGTACTTTAAAACTTCTATTTTATGCAGTATATTAAGTAAAGTTAAATACGATATAAAAATATTAAAAAACCATTTTGATAAGAATAGTGCCGTTTTGCTTTATTTATTACTGGTAAGGAAAAAATTAACTTGGTATTACATAGGATTTTATTTTCTTGTATGGCAATGCCATAAGAAACATTGACATTTATTCGTGCGTCGTTTTTGTTGTTCGTTCATGCGTCTTGCTGGTGAAAAAATATTTTTGTGTGAAATTTTATTGAATAAATTAGAAAAAATAGTATAAATATGTGCACTTTAGCTCCAAAAAAGGACGGTAGTCCAAATATTGAGTTCTACAATTCACCCGAATCATTGCAAGGTTTCGAAACCATTCGTCAATGGCTTCAAAAGAATTGTAAAAAAGTGAGTATAACAGCATGAAAAATGCAGACAGTAAAAATTGGCATTTCTGGATTTAAAACAATAATTTGTAATAAACTCTTTTGTGTGTTTTACATAGCATTTGGCTAGTAGTAATGAGCCAATAACAAAAGAATCATTGGCTCAACTATTGATACAATTTCTTCAATATGTGGAGGCGAAACTTGGTAAAAACTCGACAGAACCACCAGCGACGCGCATACCGGTAAGTGTATAATTTCGCATAGTAAATGATATTTATGTGGTAGGATTCTATATGCCCATAATTGAAATTCTTTTTAAATTGGCAAAGAAATAATTGATATATAAATCTATTGAAATCTATTGCAGATGCGTTGTTTTTTGGATTTCAGACCAGGTGGCGGCTTATGCATCATATTCTCTACCATGTTTCGCTTTCGTGCTGACCAGAGAGGAAAAAAATTTGATTTTTCCGTAGGAAAAAATCCTACTCGTAAAGACCCCAATATTCAATTACTGATTGATATAGAACAAGCCTTAGTTGAGGCTGATCTTTATCGCATTCCCTACATTTTTATACGTCCCGAAGTAGACAAACAACTAGTGACAGTTTTGCGGGAAATTTTAGCTACTCGACGTGTAGAGATTGTATCGGACGAAGAAGACGCGACTCATATTATATATCCAGTGGTTGATCCACACCCTGACGAATATGCCCGTCCGATTTTTAAGCGTGGTAATTATGTTATGATGCACTGGTATTATTTCCCAGAATCGTACGATACGTGGACCGCAAATACTTTGGAATTACCGGATAACATTCCAGAAAATCCTGAATCTCCAGCGGAACGTTGTTGGCGCGTGTCTGCCTCTTGGATCTTAGATCTTGATCAGTATAATGAGTGGATGGCTGAAGAAGACTACGAAGTAGATGAAATGGGCAAGAAAAAGATGTACAAACAACGTTTATCAATTGACGATATAATGTCTGGTGGTGTTGATGAGAAGAAAAAAGTGGTTGGTGGTACACCTGCTGCAGCAAAACAAAAACGTAGGCGATCACCGTCGCCCAGTTCTTCCAAATCAGGAAAACGTAAACGTTCTCCAGCTGTTCTCCATAAAAAATCTCGTAATGACGAAGAAGATGAAGATCTAACACGTGATATGGAGGATCCACCTGCCGAAACTAATTTGCAGGAAGTTATTAAGACCAGTTCATTGCAATCAACAGCTAGTCCCGCGCCCGGTGGCAAATCTCGGGCTGATAATGATATGATGCCGATTAAAGGTAAATTTCTATTTGACAAACTTGTAAGCTTTCGCTACCTATACTTTTGTTTAAATTTGTAGGTGGTACCATAACAGATCTTGACGATGAAATGACTGGTGGCAGCGGCACCCAAGCTTTATCTGCGTGTGATGGAGAAAATTCTCAAACAGGAAAAACTAGTGATAACAGTAACACCCAAGAATTTTCATCCTCAGCAAAAGAGGATATGGAAGATAATGTCACCGAACAAACACATCATATTATAGTGCCATCCTATTCGGCTTGGTTCGATTACAATTCCATTCATGTAATTGAGAAACGTGCAATGCCAGAATTTTTCAATTCAAAAAATAAGTCAAAGACTCCAGAAATTTATATGGCGTACAGAAATTTTATGATTGACACGTATAGGCTTAATCCAACTGAGTATTTAACTAGCACTGCCTGCAGACGTAATTTGGCTGGGGATGTATGTGCTATTATGCGAGTTCATGCTTTTCTCGAGCAATGGGGTCTTATAAATTATCAAATTGACGCTGAGTTGCGTCCCACACCAATGGGACCACCGCCAACTTCTCATTTTCATATTTTGTCTGACACGCCTTCGGGTATACAGTCTTTGAATCCGCAGAAAACACAGCAGCCTTCGGCTGCAAAAACTTTACTTGATCTAGAGAAGAAACTTTCAGGCGGTCCTAATAAAGAAGGCAAAGAAGATTCCTTGGATAAAGCTCCAGTGGGTATTAAAACTGAGCCGATAGAAAACGGTAGTGCTCCACCAGCATCAGGACAATTTGGATTAAAACTAGATCAGTATGCCAAAAAACCGGCAGCTATGAAAAATCGAACGGCTGCAAGCATGTCACGTGAATGGACGGATCAAGAAACTTTACTTCTACTGGAAGGTTTAGAATTACATAAGGATGACTGGAATAAAGTATGTGAACATGTTGGTACACGCACTCAGGATGAATGTATTTTGCATTTCCTAAGGCTACCAATTGAAGATCCCTACTTGGAAGATGACGGTGGATTTTTGGGACCATTTGGTTGCCAACCAATACCGTTTAGTAAATCGGGAAACCCTATAATGTCTACAGTAGCATTTCTGGCCTCAGTAGTTGATCCGCGGGTTGCTGCAGCTGCTGCTAAGGCAGCAATGGAAGAATTTGCCGCCATAAAAGACGAAGTGCCAGCAACAATTATGGATAATCACATGAAAAATGTCGAAAAGGCCTCAGCAGCTGGTAAATTTAATCCAACATATGGATTAGCAAGTAGTGGTATAGCTGGTACTGGTGCCGACAAAGAGGATGAAGAGCCCAATATACCAACAGCAAATGTTGTTCCACCTTCTGGACCTACCGATGAAGAAATGAAAGACATTTCGAAAAAAGATGGTAAGATTCTGCTGGCTTATAAAAAAGGAATATCGTTAGTCGTATTCATCAAATTTTTAGAATCGAATGTTTTTGTATCTCTATTTTCCTCTTATTTACGCCTTAAAGAAAACTTTATTTAATTTTGTTTGTGAACTCTTTTGTTGCTAAATTATTGCTTTTTCTTTTAAATATCCTGCATGCAGATAAAGATCTTACCAAATCCCCTTCCAAATCCAAAGACGAATCTAAAGACAAAGATAAAAAAGATGAAAAAGAAACCGATAACAAAACAAACAAAAAAGATGAAAGTAATATTGGCCAATGCTTTAATAATTTGTATATAATGCAACTATTTTTCGTTTACATTTTATAATTTGTAGATGCTACTGTCCTTGATGTCAAGGATATTAAGTCCGAAGATTCTACTGGTGATGGTACCGGAACTGAATGCACCTCAAAAGATATCGATCCAGCTAAACAAGTATTCAATGAAGCAAACGTTCAAACTGCAGCTGCAGCTGCTCTAGCTTCAGCTGCTGTTAAAGCTAAACACTTAGCTGCTTTAGAAGAAAGAAAAATCAAATCCCTAGTTGCTCTTTTAGTTGAAACCCAGATGAAAAAACTCGAGATTAAATTGCGTCATTTTGAAGAATTAGAGACTACAATGGAGCGTGAACGTGAGGGTTTAGAGTATCAAAGACAACAACTTATAACAGAACGTCAACAATTTCATCTTGAGCAACTGAAGGCAGCCGAGTTCAGAGCACGACAGCAGGCTCATCATCGCCTCCAACAGGAACAACAATGGCAGGGCGGTGCCCCAGGTACTGCGGCTGCGGCTGGTAATGCTAATGCTTCAAGCACAAGTAGTACAAGTAGCGGTTCAACACTTCCACAGAGTCATCCTTTAACTGGGACACCATCTGTTGGTACACAATTAGGTCCTTCTGCTACAATGCCTGGAGCTCCTGCTGCAGCTCCATCACCACAGGGTGCAGCTACAAATGCTACACCGGCAAGTAGTTCTATTGCCAGTGCTCAAACATCAGGTCAAACCACAACACCGATGGGTATGTTAAATGACCTTATATAAATCTCATTGTAATTTCAATATTATACTTTGTAGAAACTACTCCGCCTGCTGGCGCTCCACCAGGTACAAATACACCGGCAGAAACTCCTGTCCCTTCTTCTGTATCAGGCCCAACCATACCATCGACGAATCCCTCTGCTGTAATGCCAACTAATGTATCTGCACCTCCTCAACCAACACCTAACATTCCACCCGCCCCAGGAGGTCAAACAGGTGCACCCACATCATAAATGACTATCTATGATTTTATATCTCAAATGTAGATTTAGTATTTAATTTTAGTTTTATAGATGTCCCTAAGAATTGTATAAATTCATCTAATGTCCTTACGATTTCTCAATGAAAAACTTTAACAATTTCTCAACCATATATTGCAGAAAACGTACGTTTGTAAAATAAGCGAATTGCATATGAATGAATTCGTGCAGCCACAAATATTTATCACTTTGTGTGGATAAAAAAGTATTTACTAAAATTAATATTTTAATTACTATTATAAATAAACGTATTCAAAGGGTTATACACATATTGTGGAAGTTATTTGCTGCAAGATAAAATCATATAGGTAAGTGTAACCTACAAATTAACTAGTGCACACGACCAATAGAGAACCTCAAAAACGAATTTAGATTTATTTTTAATACTTTTTATGATTTTGTAGAACGTATTCGGTATGTATTTCTTTAAAAGAAAAACATTTTAATCATGAGACAGTTTCAAAAATAACGACTTTTTTAAATACTGTAATATAAAATTGTGTACATGAATTAATACGGTAACACTGTTGTTTGTGTTTTATAAACGTAGAACCTTTGGCAACAGTGTTACTTTCTGTTTTTTAGTACAAAAAAAAAATACAAAAAAGCCGGAAAGTAATCTTCGGCAATCTGATCTTTTTAAGAGGTATACGTATCTAGTTGATTAGAAAATTTCCATCGGAACGTACTGAAGAAGAATGTCGGCTACTGAAGGACAAGTAAATTTGTATTTCTTTATATCAGCTTATACAGTGTTAAAATTAATTTTGTTATTAAAATTTTTTTAGGTTATTAAGTGCAAAGCTGCTGTTGCTTGGGAGCCAAAGAAGCCTTTGGTCATCGAAGAGATCGAAGTAGCCCCACCCAAAGCACATGAAGTACGCATTAAAATTACAGCAACTGGTGTTTGTCACACAGATGCCTATACTCTGGGTGGTTTTGATCCTGAGGGTGTGTTCCCCGTGATATTAGGCCATGAAGGTGGCGGTATTGTTGAAAGTGTTGGTGAAGGTGTAACTAAATTCAAACCTGGTGACCATGTTATTCCCACATATGTACCTCAGTGTGATGAATGTAAATTTTGTAAAAGTCCAAAAACGAATTTGTGTCAAAAGATTCGTATTACACAGGGTCAAGGTGTAATGCCTGATGGTACATCCAGATTTACTTGTAAGGGTCAGAAATTGTACCATTTCATGGGTACATCAACCTTTGCCGAATACACTGTGGTGGCTGACATTTCTTTGAGCAAGATCGACGAAAATGCTCCTTTGGATAAAGTATGTCTATTGGGTTGTGGCATACCCACTGGTTACGGTGCTGCTATTAACACAGCAAAGGTAAAGTATGACTTTTATTTTACTAGGAATTGTTAATGTATTATTGGATTTTGTATTTATATAATAGGTAGAACCTGGCAGCACATGTGCTATTTGGGGCTTAGGAGCTGTTGGTTTAGCCACAGCCATGGGCTGTAAAAGAGCCGGAGCCTCAAAAATCTATGGCATTGATATTAATTCAGATAAATTTGAAGTCGGTAAGAAATTTGGCATCACCGATTTTATTAATCCAAAAGAAGTTGAAGACAAGGGACCCATTCAAAATTATCTAATCGATTTAATGGATGGTGGCTTTGATTATACATTCGAGTGCATTGGTAATGTTAATACAATGCGTGCTGCTTTAGAATCTACCCATAAAGGTTGGGGAACTTCAGTTATTATTGGTGTTGCCGCTGCTGGCCAGGAAATCAGCACGAGACCTTTCCAACTAGTGGTAGGACGTGTGTGGAAGGGCACTGCTTTTGGTGGTTGGAAGAGTGCACGTGATGTCCCTAAATTGGTGGATGAATACATGAAAAAGGAACTATTGGTTGATGAATTTGTCACGCACACAATGAAATTGGATAAAATCAATGAGGCTTTTGATTTAATGCACGAAGGCAAGAGCATACGTAGTGTTGTGTATTTCTAATTAGCCCCTCAACAACTTTGTAGATGACTAGGCAAAAAAGTTAATTTTTTTTTCTGTAAACACGTACCAATCTTTAATACATACACAAAATATTTTTTGGTTTCTATTTAGCATTTAATAAACGAAACATAAGTAATGAAAAATACAAGCTTATCAGTGTATTAATGTGGCTAACGCATAATGAGGTAATACTACATTAAAAAACTAATCACAAAGCATGGGTACATTTGTTTTTTAAAAATAATTAGAGAGAAAAATATAAAATCTCAATATTTTTAATATTGTTTACAAACATTATAATATATTTATGTACATATATTAAAGTGTTAGTTTATATTTATATAAACTATAAGGTTTTCATCTGACATTAAACGTATGAATTTTTTGTTTTGTTTGAAGTATAACCTTTCTGGAATATTATATAATATTGTTAATTCAGTTCATACAAATTAGAAAAGCAGTCGCTTAAAATCTCAACATATTATTCATTGCGTGAAATGATTCTGTGAAAAACCTTAAAACGTTTATAGAAAAAATGTATTTTAATTACAAACACAAATCACATTTCCTTATGTTAATATATAACGACAGACAGTGAAAATGAAACAGAAGTGGAATATGAAATCTATCACATATCTGATAATATGCGATAAAGCTATAGATAAGGGCAATTGAGTATTGATTAGACAAAATTTTTATGGAATTAATGAGTTCACATTATAGATCTTATCACTTACTCATGCAACTTTAATCTCGTTAACTACCAATAATAATAGAAGTAATAAAAAATATCATATTTATATATTATCTTGCCTGTTTATATACATATAATCTTGCCATCATTTATCTCAATCAACCGAACTATATACATATATCGTCATATAAAATTACTTTAATATGATGCACACTATCAAAATATTTTAAATATAACTTGGGGCTTTTTGAAATTTATATGGCGATATGTATGCAAAGAAAACAACAACAAATATTTTAAAATAAATTATTTTATTCAAATTCTTACAACACTAATACTAAAAAAATATATGTTATGTGTTCATGCTTTTATCGATTTCTTAAATCTTCAGCCTTTTGATTATTATAATAAATGGTTTTATTATATCTTAATAGCTTAGCTTAAAAATCAGCCTTTTCAAGTGTCTTGCGTTGCCTAATCGAAGTCCCCTCTTTGGCTTTACTTATATCGCCCGACCCGCTTATGTCATCAACATCGTCGGAATTACTAGATTTCTCGTCGTCGAGAAAACTTAATTCATCATCATCCTGTAAATTTGTTGAACTTTTTGAGGACATAAGAACGCGGCTGGCTGTGTTCTGTAAATTCTTGGTAAAGCGATTGTATTTTTTCTGCAGACGACGAAGCCAAGTAGCATCAGACCAGTGATACCAACTGAGCAAAAATACAACCAGTAAGAAAAATAAGTTTGTGCTAATGGCTGAAATAGTTTAAATTAGATATTTAAAACGTTTTTAAGTAAAAATTATTGCATAAAAACTTACCAATTATAGCAGCTGTTATAGGCCAATTATACATCATATAACGCAGTCCAACAAATTCCGCTACTATATGCAAAGAAACTGTATAGTATTGGATTTTTTGTGATTGTATTTCAACATAGACATCAGTTATAGGATGATGCTTTTGTTCCAAATAGTCACTGAAGATCTCTACAGGAACCTGTTGAAATTCTTCCTTCAGGCCCAAAATAAATAGTGGACTAAGACCCCAAGTTGACAAAGTGCGTATCAAAGGCGAACGATAACGCATCATGGCAGAACGACAAGAATGACCTCTTAACACGGACTCATTGTCACGCATTTCAGCACAAACCATAAACATTCCAAGATCGAGATTTTGTGGTGATTCTGGCATATCGATTTGTACTATAACTCGATAAGCCTGGCCCACCATTAGCAGTTGTTGATTTTTCGTTAATGGCACATGGGCATGGGGGAATGTACAAGGAGCACTTGTATCCAGACAAGTTCTAGATTAAATTAAAAGTTATTAGTAAATGTATATACATAAATACATACTAAAATCATATCCAAATTATAACTTACTTAAATTGCATATGCACGGGACGTGTATGTGATATGGCCGGCATATAGAAGTAATAAAATGCAGCATACATGAACACAGCGGCCCATATTATTAATGCTACAGCAAAAGCTACGATACCCAGGCGTAAAACTAATTCACGCAATGTGTCAACCTTCTCATCGGTCTTTTCTTTTAGACGATCATAAACGCCAACAGTTAAATTGTATGCAGGGTAAATAAAAAAACGACGCCCTAGACCTAAAGGATCTAGGCAAAATACTATAAAACGGAGGAGAATATTCATGATGCACACCGGCTTAAGAAACTACAACACCAGCATTCAGTCGTGGTAAAAACAATACTGCATTCAGCTTAACCATTTGCAGTATGATTAAGTCTAGGCGATATAAATTCTTATCATTGTTCAGAATATTATGGGTCGCCTTATCATATATCGCACGTTGTTCTTGTAACTAAATGTACAAATGGAATTCCTTAACCAACTATTGACTCAAAATTTACTGTGTATTGTTTTCGTTAGTTATTGAACCTTGAACATTAGATCATAAAATGTATTATAGATTTTATAAATAAAAAAAAAACACGCAGTAGAAACATTCATTGGCAACTGAAAAATAAAAAAGCAAACTTACCGACAAGATAAAGCTTTCAAATCAAAAGGCAATTATTGTTTATCAACAACAATCGTCTGATAAGATTTTAAACTTTTTAGTACTATTGCCACTATTTGGGTACACTACACACATAAAGCAACTCTGTTTAGTTTCAAAGATGCCAGAGGCTAGTTTATAATTGAATAAAATATTTTAACAAAATATATCCTTTTTTTAATTGTAAGAACAGTATTTTTTAGAGCTTCCTATATATGAAACATTATGTATACAATTATAGTTGTCATATAAACTCAAGTTCTGTATTCCAAAAAAAGTATTGAAGAATTTTGCGTTTTTTTTTTTTTTTGTGTTAAATATCCTATTGGCATCGCTTTTTGCCAACACATATTGAAAGTTGCCATATTATATTTTTGCAGAATTTTTGACAGTTTCAAGGAAAACAAAAAGGAAAGAAAGAAATCCAACAATAGGAGAAAATTTGTAAAGTTGTTGAACAAAAAAATATAAATTTAATTAAGAAAATCGCCCCTATGAAACCATAATTTGGAAATAAATGAAAATTAATTGTTTGGGTTGTTTAAGTGTTGTGTTTAAATAAATCTGGTTTACTATGATGGGCATTTTAAAGTAAAAATTCAACCGTACATTGTACATTGAAAAAAAAGGAAGGCGTAACAAAGCCAAGCAAAGCAAAACAAATTTCTAGTCACCAATAGAGGAAAACGCTCAATTTATTAATTGTATTCGTTAACAAAACAATAAAAAAAAGAAAAGAAAAAACTTTAAATTACAAATACACGTTTTAAATTGTTTTGCTACGGCAGCGATAAGGTTCGCAGTTAATTTGCAACGAAAAACTTTGGGAGAGATACTCATGAGCAATTATAGACATCACGGCGGTGGTGGTGGGTACTGTGGTATAGAAGTGCGCGATATGCATCCCAGAATTTCGAATAATTTCACTTATGTGAGCTCCTGTGTGAAATACATGATATTTATGTTGAATTTTATATTTTGGCTTTTCGGTGGTCTTCTGTTGGCCATTGGCTTGTATGCCTTCATGGATAAATGGGAGTCTACTGGTTGGGTGCGTCTGGAAAGCTTTTATGACGTAGTACTCAATATATCTTTAGTAATGATGATTGCTGGCGTTGTAATATTTGTGGTCAGTTTTGCCGGCTGTTTGGGTGCTTTGCGTGAGAATACCTGCCTGTTAAAATTCTATTCCATGTGCTTGCTATTGTTTTTCCTTATGGAGATGGCCATTGCTATAATGGGTTTTGTATTTCCACAAAATATGAATTCATTTTTGGAAGATACTTTCACTGACAAAATTATACACTCTTATCGCGATGATCCGGATTTACAAAATTTTATTGATTTCGCACAGCAGGAATTCAAGTGTTGTGGTCTTAGCAATGCTGGCTATCAAGATTGGAGTAAGTAAAATAGACTTGCATTAAAAAATGTTGACTTTATGTCAATACAATTATTTTTTTTATTATTTGTTTACCTTGGAATAAGCTTGACTTTTATTGTTTCGTTATTAATTTTGTTAAATATTTAGAGTTGAAAGTAATTTCCAAGAGATGACTCATTATTGATAGGTAGTAATTGTAACTTTTAACGTTTATCTGAAGATACACTTCAAAGAAGTATACGAAATTTGTCTAAAACATAAAAATAAAATATATTTTTCATTTATTTCTTTTTTTTTAAGGCAAAAATGAATATTTTAATTGCTCATCACCATCGGTCGAAAAATGTGGCGTTCCCTATAGCTGTTGCATCAATGCTACCGATATTAGCTCTGGCCTTGTGAACATAATGTGCGGCTATGGAGTACAAGAGCATTCAGTAGCGGCTGCTAGTAAACGTATATGGACTAGTGGTTGCATTGAAATAGTACGAGTTTGGGCTGAACGTAATCTTTATGTTATAGCAGGTGTTGCTTTAGGCATAGCTTTAATACAGTTATTTGTTATTTATTTGGCCAAAACATTAGAAGGACAAATAGATCTGCAAAAATCACGATGGTCAGCGTGAAATCAATAGCAGTTAAAGTGAGGTGCTCTTAACAGTAATTTGTTCAATAACTTATCTCACAACAAATATTGACAATTTGATGAATTTCAATACGCATTTTAAGGTACTGCCTTGCTCAATTTTAATTTAATATTATTAAAAAAAAGAATAGTGCTAACTTAAGTGCTCTGATATTTTGGTGAATAATTTCTTTTTTTCCCTTTTCACTAATAGTTCTCTAAAAGACATTATAAACCATTAGTAATTATTTTTTTAAAAAATATTTTATCTTATTTGTAGTATTAATGTTTTTTTTTCATTTTTCCATTTTCTTTATCGTAAATACTCGTTTATTTAGTTTTTTTTTTGAGATTCAAGGTCTTTGAAATTCTAGTACTCAGCAATTGTTTACATCTTCATCACTTAATTGAAAGAATAAGACTTTTTTAAAATAAAATTTATATATTTTACCATTATCAGTTTATTAAAGCAGTAGAGAAGAAAATAACGAAACGTGCAAAATTTTTAATTACAAATTGCCAAAGAAAATGTGCATTTTTTCTAATCCTACTAAAAAAAAACCACGGAAATTCCATTTTTAAAAAACTCTTTTTGCGTTGGAAAATTATACATGATTTATTTATTTTAAGCTCTAATAATAAAAAGAAACTATTATATTCTATTTAATATTTTCTTTTTAACTCAATGAAAAAACATTGCCATTTTTTACTGAATAGAATAAATTTTTTATAAAAGAATCATGCATACATACATATATTTAGAATTTCAGTAACAATCAAAACTTTTGTAGTTTAGTAACCCTTAAAGCGAAAACTCCAAACTTTTGTTTAACAAAAGTATTGGCGCTTTATATTTTTAAAGTAGGTTTACGTTTGTCATTTTAATGTTTTGAAGCTTTAAGGGTTACTTAGATGTCGTTTTTAATATTTAAAGAAAACAAAAACTAACAAAGAAGTATTTTAATTTTAAACATTGACTCAAATATAATCTCATAAATACTCAAATATAAAGAATATTATTCATAAATCTCTAAAATATAAAATCTTAAGGAAAATGAAAAACAGTTAAAACGATTTCGAAATAAATTTTAATTCCGATGATTACCGTATATTAAATCCATTCTCTAATGACTTAACAAAACAAAAAAAAAAAAACAAAAAACATACATATTTACTTCTAAATTTTCGAATACTTGGTAAATGTCATAATCTCCTGTATTTTAAATAGTTTTTAGAATGGCAACATACATACATATGTATATGCTCAGATGTATGTGTTTCAAATAGATTGTATTTATAAGTTAATAAATTTAAGAATCTGATATATAAATAATTTTAAGGTATAAACGTTTATTATATGTAGTTTGTATGTAATTCAAATAAATATTAAATAAAAATAGAATGATTTTTGTCTTATATTTATTCTTAAAAGCAGAGTAAAATTTTTAAAAGCGCTTTTATAAAAATATGAAATTCAATTAACACATATTTTACTGCGTTATATAGAACACAACTTAAATTCAAAACGATATGCCGAAGCTCCGTAATTTGCAAGAAGATAAAAAATTGTAATAAATGATATCGACGCCTCCGTTCTATAACATTCTAAGTCGAAAAAGTGTGTTTTGAGTTATGAGCTCTCAAAGTTTTCACGCTACATAAGACTATATGTGTATTCTAAGTAGATTTTTCCCTATAACTTCGGAACGGATCGGCGGATCTTAACCAAATTTTGACACTATTTAAGTTAGAGAACGTAGAATGCAAGAACATTAAAAATGTTCTAAGTACACTTAGAACGTTATAGAATGGAGGCGTCGATATTATCTTCCTTCAACTTAAATGCGAGTAAATCTTAGTGATTGCATTCTTTGATTTTTAAGAAATAAAAAAATTCGTTAAAAACCAATAAAAACAAAAGGAACGATTCCAAATGTGAAATTTTAATAAACTTTTAGTTTAAAACAATACCAATTTAAATAATCTTCAGAATAGTTCTTGTTTTAAATAATTTTGAATCGCTAATATAGTTATTAGAACTTGAGATATCATGTTGTTTTTATACAAATTCGAATGATTTTCTTTTTGCATTGAAGTCCACCAGGTTGAAAAGAGTTGTAAAGTAAGAATAGACAATAGAGTTAACAATTCTAATTTTTTTTACTAATCTTTTTTGGAAATATAATACTGATAATAGATTTCAGTAAAATCACAAGAAATAATCTTAAACTGAGATTATAATCAAGAGAATTAAATATCTATTGCTTACCAAAATCGAGTTACATCTCATAAAATAACATTTTTACTATCAGTTACGTTTAAAATTTAATTTAATAAAAAGTAAAACATATCATATTCAATTCAACATGTTGGCAATTTTATTTAAATCTATATCATCATTCACATTCTCATCCACTTTTAATTGAAATTCTTTGAGAATTGATTTTCTTTTATCATTGAGTTGTTTTGCAAGTAATTGTTTATTATCAGTTTCCGTACTGGCAATCATTAATGCTGTAATACGTTTGCGCATTAGCAAGTCCATCTCGTGTACTAGGGATTGTGGTGTTTGAGCCTTTGATTTGAACAAAACTAAAGGCTGCACAGGCGTATTAAGAATGTTAGTGATATATGATACAATATTTGTAATTGTATTGTTATTTAGATTAAGTTTGTTTAAAACTAAAGTATTTTCCTCCCATTTATGCTCAGATGCATTAGGTGGTTCTAAGCGTTCATACATTTGTATAAGCACATCTTTGGGAATAAATTCATTATTGGAGCGTAAGCTATTGCGTTCTAAAGCTAACTTAAAGTTATTTTCGAAATATATTTGACAGAAGCTGACATTATTATCTCGTGCCAGTTGGTACAATTTGTAACGCATACTACGGTAATAGTGGTTATCGTCGCATAATATAATGACATCATTTGATTTGTTGTTTTTGTATTGATCATACATTGAAATTAGCTCTGTTGCTAAAGTGCCAGAAGTCTGAAATGATTTGATTATACCAGTTAAGTACTTTAAGAGATTTTCTCTTTGTTCTTTATATAGCATTGGATTCCCTGGGTTAAATTGTATAAAGCGATCATAGCAAAAATGTAAAATATTAAAAGGTAATAACGATTCATATTCCATTAGGTATTTACATAAAGTTGTTTTACCCAAAGCGGGTAAACCTATTAGTGCCACTAAGCAAATACGATTCATACTGTAACAATTCCGTTTTTAATTACAATTTTAAAACTAATATTTGGAGAGTTAAGGAATAACAATTATTTAAAGTTATGCTGGTAGTTTTTGTGCTGGTGCAGCGGAGAAGGTCGATGTTGCTGCTGTTGTATTGGCACTACCCTCCAGTTGTGTTTGCTGGTTCTGTTGCAACAAGGTTTGCTGATCTTGGAGTTCCTGCATACGTTTGGTATTGATTTCTGTTTGCACCTCCACATAAACTTTCATCATAGTCTGATTAAATTGGGCAAACTTATTAACGCAACGATTTAAACATACTGTCTAAAGATAAATAAGAACCATTTAAAAAAATATCATTAAAAGTATTCGCATTGATAATTATTATAAATGCATGTACATACCTCATGTGCTGCTAAATCACGTTCATTGAAATCGTCCACACATCGGTTAAAACACAATTCTGTCACTTTATTGTATAATGTTAAAAAGTCTTTAAGCTGTTTTAAATGGAATTATTGTTAATTTAACATGTTTGCTGCATTATTGCAAAATAGACAGACTTACATTTCTTAAATTAGGATCCATTTGTTAATTTTATATTAAATTCTTTCAATAATTGAAATTTTTATCATTCCTCTTATGTTTTTTTATAAAAATATTTTCATTTTTTATTTCTGATGTACTAAAAAAACAACTGTTTTGTACGAAAAGAGAGTTGTCATATCAGAGGTTTTTCTGAATGGATGACAGCTGATATTTAGCGTTTTTACGTTTAATCCTACAATCTTTTTAACCCTTATACAAATCGTACACGAAAAAAGAATGTGCGAATTAATTCAAACGTCTGCTTTTTGAACGAACAAACCACCAGTGTTGCCAAGGAAGATAAAATTTTGTAATCAACTGCTGAAAAAGTAATCACTAAAATAGGAAAATATATACAAATATTTAAATTCATCGTTTTTTTCTAATTTCTCAACATTAAATTATGTTTATTTAGATTACAATAAATAAAATTAATAAAATTACATTTTTTGATAAAAAAAAAAAATAATAACCAAAACCAGAAAAATCCCTATAATCTTTACACATTGAACAAAAAATAATCTGTTTGGTTAGAAATAACCAGAAACGGCAACACTGAATGCAAAAGTGAAGTGGTGAACAAAAAAAAATATTTTAGTTTAGTACAAACATACAGTGCAAGCAGCGTTGCCAGAAGATTCTGGTGAAAAATCATCATTTTAAGGAAAAAAAATCATATTTTGGGGCGAAAATCATCACTTTTTAACTTTTATTTGTAAAACATTAAAAAATAAATAACAATTCAAAATAAAAGTGTATTACATTGATTGGTTATCGGGTTTTGTTATCATATACTAACTTTATTCTTGAGGATATGATATAACCCGATAATCAAACAATTTTAAATTAATTACATGTTTTACCAAAAATATTAAAAATGGGCGAATAAAATTAATTTCCCAAAAGGCACATAGGCCATTTTGCAGGCCAGCCGACGATATGTAAGTAGTAATTTTATAAGGTACAAAAATGAGATCTAAATAGAAAAGTAGAGTTTTGTAAAACTTTTAGTAGTTTCCTATAATAATTTCATTACAATACTGGGAAAGTTTCATATTTTTTACAATTTCTTCATCAATTTTAAGATTATAACAGGAACACCTTTTAACTAGTAAATAATCCTGTATAAACAAAATACCTTCTAATGTTGCATTTTCAAGCCTGTTCCTGTACTTAGTTTTATTTAAATTAACTTTAGAAAAAATTCGTTCAACGTTTGCAGATGAACTGGGAAAACAAAGTATACTGGACACAAATTTCGTCAATGTTGGAAAAACTAAATCGTTATCAACACGAGTTATTTTAGAAACTCTGGCCCAAAAATCTTCACAATTAATATTTTCGAAGGTTTGAAAATATTGTTTGAAATCTATGTGACGAAGCTCTCTAAATTCATCGTCTAGCTTTCATTTCATTTTCATTAATCATTTTCATTAATTAAATTCGGAAATCTTTCTATTAGTGGAGACAATGAAGAAACTTTCTTATTAATAATATTATGTGGATCAATAGATGACATTTCTTTTAAGGAAGTATCTTTAAGATTAAAACGTTTGGTTAATTGTTTACAAAACTCAATGAAAAATGAAACGCAGTAATTAGTGAATTCAGTTAATTCACTATTGGTAAATTTTGTTTCAGAAATCTGTTTTTTTAAAAAAAATACTCCTAAATATACATCTTCGGCGTTTAAAAAAACGTCTTTATTTTCAATATTTTCCTCAATATTGAAATCTGTGTAGCCAATGTATGTGGCTTTACAAAATTGTCTAATATTTTTAAGTATAAACGTTCCATTTCAGAATACATTTTTTGAATTTGGGAGTTTGTACTTTGAAACATTTTGTTTACACTGTTTATAACGTGAATTATCTATATACAAAAAAATCATATTTTTGGAAAAAAAAAATCATATTTTTTGGAGAAAAATCATCAAATCATATTTTAGTTAAAAAATCATCAAAAATATGATAAAATCATCATTCTGGCAACGCTGAGTGCAAGTGTGAAGTGGCGAACGTTTTTTAAGGTCGAAAAGGAAATCTGTGCGGAAAAATATAAAAAATTTATTGCCTTATTTAAACGAAAATAATTTAATTTAAACAAATCGTCCATAGCCTGTGGAAAACATTAATTAACAAGGAGTGCGAAAGAGAGTAATTTAACAAGTGAGTTATATGAATAGAAAATTCTTATTGGGAAAAACGTTAAAAGCAAGGAATGAAGTATTTATTGCATGTGTGGTTGTTTGTGCATTATAAATCAAGGACAGTGGGCAATAGATACGCAATATTATTTTTAAATTTTATTTTAATTTGTTGTGAGAAAATGTTTATAAATAACACTTTTTCTTTAGGTTTATGGATTTATAACTTAAACATACCGAATAGCCGAATAGTTTTTGTTTTTTACCATTTGCTTTTGCTTTCACTTTTCCCTTTTGGCCTACTGAAAGGTGATGTTGGTTTCTTTCGTTGGCAAGACCACCATGTTGGTTGTTACAAAATGCCAATAAAAATATATTGAAATAAAATATAAAAAAAAAGAAAAAGTGTAAAATGCAAAGGCTCGAAATTGCAGGCATAGATTCAAAACAACAACGTTATTGCATGGGTAAGGCCGGTCAGCTGAGAGGGATGCTTGTTGTCGGTGTATTATTATTATACCCTACACCACCCTAGATAGTATTAGTTGGATATTAATTCCGTAAGTTTTTTTTTTTAAAAGAAAACCATTTTATTATTGGCGATTGATATCTTTTTGCCATGTAATATGAATGCCTAAATGTTTTATCAATTATTCCTCTGAAGTTTATTTCAAAGGAAATTAGAAATCATATTATGCCATTCAAGAGAATTACTTTTTTAAGGCATTTGCATAGTCAGTGTTAACGAATTATAATTCTGTTACATGTTTTTTTTTAATTTATTTATTTTATTAACATTCTGACGTTCCGCTTTCATTCGTGTATTTGCTGGCTTTTGCCATTTTTTACTATTACAATATATACATATGTATGTAATAGGAATTATTTAGTTAAATGTCATTTATTTGTTTTCCTTATTATTTTGTATTACGTTTTAATTTAGTTTCCCTTTTGGCATTGCTTCGGTTTGTCGTGTTACCCAAAACACCTCGTTATTGAAGACGCCATTGTCATCGTATCGTCTAACCAGACAGTTATAAGTTCGTTATAAGTTTATTGTCTATTGGATAATCATTATTGCAGGGCAGTGTAATTAAATATTCATTCGTGCGGCTTTTCTTTTTTTTTTGAAAAGATCTAAAAAAAAAATCCAAATCATAAGTGTAATAATAAAATGCTTTCACTTTTACGCAATGCACTTAAGTGTAGTGTAGTCACCAAAAAAAATTCATTTCCTGTTGGTAAACTATTTCGATTTGCTTTGGAATCCAGTGTCATTTCCAATCCCTATAGTTGTTTGCGAGCAGCTGCTTTAGTTGAGCCTTTAATTGGCAAACAATATCGATATTTCTCATCATCATCCGGTAAGTTTTGTCATGTCATTACAACAAATGCGATATGGGCTCGGAAAATCTATTTATAGTTACTTTATTTATTGTTGTTGTTTTGTATCTATTTTTATTAGTTTTGTTTATATTTTATAATTGTTGTTGCTCCACCCACTTAGTTTGTACACCTTTTAGTATGCATGTATGTGTTTGTGTGCGTGTGTGTATTTTATGGGGGATTTATACTCGTATTGTGTTTTACTTTATAGGGTGCGTCAATAGGTTTTATTTTATATATAATATACAAAAAAAAAAAAAAAGAAATTTTAAATGCAATTGTCCAAAGACAAACCCATTGGCCACTAGCCAAATTATATAAAGAAAACTTTACCAAAAAACTGTAGGTTAATTTATTCTCTGCCTTATTTCGAAAGTTTAATCTGCTTATTTACGTTATTGAAAGCTTCCGTTGAAATGGTAGGTCAGTCATATCCATGGAAGAAGAATTAATATTGTCAAGGAATCAAGGTCTGTAATAAGAAGAAGTGGTTAAATTATAATTTAATACTTATTTCCCCCACTTAATACATAAATCGGTGAGTAAACATATGTGGATTGTAATAAAGTTCCAGGATTCTCAAGCCAATAATACAATAAATTTCGATTTGGAAGGAAAAGTTTGTTTTCTTTATTTATCTCATGATTTTAAATTCCGTCAACATATTTTTGCTTTTAACAATGCTCTTTTCGTGCTGCCTTGTCCATGCGAATGTTTGTTAATGGCCTTAGGTTGTTTAATTGAGTGACCTTTCTTGGAATAGAACCTATCCGGTTCCACTTTTGTTTCATAATATGTATTCAAATGTACTCGTGTTTGATCTCTGTTAGAGCTAATACTTTAGCATTTCAGATTGTAAGTAAGAGCTATAGGAAAATTTAAAAAAAAAAAAAAAACACGAAATTATTTCATGCAAATGTTGACCGTGACTGCGCCTCAAATGGTCCATCCGCTTAGTTCAATTTTGGCATACTCTTTCCAACATTTCGGCGGGCATCTCACGAATAAATGCTTCAATGTTGCCTTCCAATGCGTCAATTGAAGCGGGCTTGTCTGTAAAGACATGAGCTTTAACATATCCCCACAAAAAATAGTCTAAAGGCGTTAAATCGCACGATCTAGGCGGCCAATTGACCGGTCCCGAACGTGAAATAAAATGTTCACCGAACTCGCCTCTCGATAAGTCCATTGATACGCGTGCTGTGTGGCATGTGGCACCGTCTTGTTGAAACCACATGTCATGCAAGTCAAGCTCTTGCATTTTGGGCAAAAAAAAGTTGGATATCATCTCACGGTAGCGCTCACCATTCACAGTAACGTTACGATTCGCAGCATCTTTGAAGAAGTACGGTCCAATGATGCCAAATTCAATGATTTGCAAGCGTTGTTCGTTTGTAAGAAGATTCATGGTTAAATTATAGACCAAACTGAAGATGTTTGACAGTGAAAAAAAAAAACACGAAACGTGCGTGAGCTGTTTAAACCAGTGTTGCCAAAAAGATAATAGCTACAAAATCACCCTTTAGTTGTTTTATGCAGGACAACATTCCTTTTTTTATACTCATGTAAAGTTGGTGATTTCCATGCCTCAAATATGAATACATATGAGTAATTCTCCAACCTACAGACAATTCAGATGGATACGGTATTAATAATACCCACAAGATTATCCCAATGTAAATTAAAGTAAATGTTAGGAATATCTTAATACAACATGAACAATTTTTTATTTTCATTTTAAGCCTTCAACAGTTTTTCTCTCTAATGAGGTCACTATCTTCAGCGATAGTGTCCGATGCTACCTGCACCAATTGGAGGCAATTTTCATTTCTTTCAATTTCAAAGATTTTACTCGGCTATGAAATAATTTCTTTTATTGTTCAATTTGTTTATCATAAAATAGCTTTCTTACTCTTTCTCAGTGTGACGTGCGTAATGTATTTCCTCTGTGTATTGACCATCAATTGATAAATTGCCAATTTGTATACATTAAATAGAAATTAATTGAAGGAAAAATAAAAAAAAAAAAACTTTTAACGTTATTATATCGTCTATACCTAATTTGGGGTCATGCTTCGTTGATTTTCGCATACCGTGTGAACGCAATTGATTTTTTGTTGAGTTTTTTTTTTGTTTTTTGTTTAATTTTTTTATTTTGATTTTATTTTTTGGAAATTTTTTTAAAAGGCAATTGACTCTAGTTGGAAATAAATTGATGTAAAATTCAATTAAAACAGATTTGTATCAATTTCAAAAGAAATTTTTATCGTTTTGCAAACCAGCTCTCTATCTCTATGATTTATGATTTCTAAAGGTACACTAAAAATGTAATTTTTCTTGCAGTGTACGTACGAGTGTAGTTGCCGTCTACTCATGCATACACATAGAAATAGTTCATTTTTATTGTGGTATTTTTCTAAAATTCATTTTGGTGTTATAATTTTATTTACCATTTACGCTTATCTTGGCGTCTACTTCAAGATTAAATACATAAATTAATATAATCTTACGGCGAAGGCCATGAAGTGGCAAGTTTAAAACAATACAATACCAATGATTGGCTGAATTTTTTTCTTCTTTTTTATTTTTCTTTTCTTAATATTTTTGTTTTTGAGTTTTTCAAATCTAATTTCATAGTTATTTATTTCGTGATATGTACTCTTATATTTATGAATTTTGTTTATATTTATTTTATTCGTTGTTTAGATTCACATATTAACAATTGTGTTTAACATCGCTTGGTTATTATTCTGTTGTGCTTTGTAGATTCTCCCAATAATATGGAAAATAAAACGGAAAAAGTTACAGTTGATAAGGAGGAACTACGAAAACGTTTAACACCTTTACAATACCAGGTAACACAGGAAGCTGCTACTGAAAGACCTTTTACAGGTGAGTCGTTAAGATTTTGATACTTTCCTTCAGCATTAATCTGTAATTTCAATTTTATTTTAGGCTGTTACAATAAGCACTATGAAAAGGGTATTTATCAGTGTATAGTTTGTCATCAGGATTTATTTAGTTCGGATACGAAATTCGATTCCGGTTGCGGTTGGCCTGCTTTCAATGATGTCTTAGATAAGGGAAAAGTTACTTTACATCGTGATGCTAGCATACCAGGTACGTATGGAACTATGTTCCCTATCCATGTACATATGTACATACATACTTAGAAAGTTTGTATTTAAAAATGTATTGCAAATCCTTTTTTTTAAAGTTTGCAATTTAAAATTTTAAATTTGCTTTTTATTATTATCATTATTATTACGATTTTTGTTTTTAATTTCGATATTGTTTTGCAATTTTGTTGATAAGTTCAAATTCGTTTTCTTAATGTGAAACGAAACTAGAAAAAATAATAACTTGCAAAATGTTTACCTAATGTGGTTTTCCTCTATGTCTTAGATATACTTTTTGTGGTTGTTCAAAGCTTAGATATTTGTTTTCGAAATTTTATTAAAGTTTCTTGTTATGTATAGAAATAGTTTAAACAAAAAAAAAAAAAAAAAATATAAAGTTTGTTTTGTTATATTCTCATTAACATAATGTATTCCAATTTCTATCTAGTGTGTTTGTTGAGTGTTGTTTTACTAACATTAATTGTTAATTACTCTATATTTTTTGAAATAATGAAACTTCGTATCTAATATTGACAATTTTCTTCTTCTTTTACCTTCCAATTATGAAACAAAAAAAATTTTTGTTAATTTTTTTTATTTGTAATTTTTATTTTTTCATATGTTGTTTTCAAATCAAAAAATTTTATATTTTTTTGAGTTTCTTATTATTATTTCTCTTATGATTTAAATTTTGAAAAAAAAAAAATATAAAATTTTATGTTTTATGTCGATAAATAATTATATAAACAGTAGTCATTTCAAAAATGCTAGGCATGGTACGCACCGAAGTGCGTTGTTCCAAATGCAGTGCTCATATGGGTCATGTATTTGATGATGGTCCGCCACCGAAATATCTACGTTATTGCATCAATTCTGCCTCAATTGACTTTGTACCGCAAACGCAAAACCAACAAATGCCTGCTGCTGCTGCTGCAAAGTCAAACACCGCCAATCCGGCTGGAGCGACTTCACAAACAAAACAAAATGCCTCCACCTCCTCTAGTACAATTCAACACAATAAAAAATAAGTCTTTTCAAAATCCAATTTATACATACATACATATGTATATTATATACAAACAAATCTACTCAACATTTATAATGGAAAATGTATCATGTATTAATTAATAAAATTATTAATGTAGTTTTTGAAGTGATACTTTGAAGAAGATTTAATAAGATTATGCAATAAAAGTTTCAATTTCAAAGCTTATTTTATTCACTCATTCATATTTCAATAACCGTTTGTTTATATGCATACATCTGTATAATTTTTTGGTTTTGTGTCATGCTCAATATACCATAGAAACCATAACACATCATATTTTTTTTTATTTTGGTGTAATTTTATAAGAAATATTGGCTCATATCCATTGAAACGCTTCACATTTATTGGTGGTGTCATGCTCAGCATTACGAACTCATAGTTAATTGTCTTTAATTATTTATTTATCGTTGTTGTAACAAAGAATAGTTATGCATACATAGTTAAATAAATTTGCAAACCCAAAAACGATCTAAATATAGAGACATATCAAATGAAATCACTAGAATTTTTGAAATTTACAATTGAACTCATTTTATTTGTTATTAAATTTTTTTTTATTTAAATTTATTTAAATTACTCGTACATCTGATTTGCATTTGTTTCTTTTGATTAAAACTTTTGGATGTTTCTAAACTTTTGTCTATATGCCAGCGGCAGACATAGATATGTTTTTAGATTTTCTGTTCTGTATTCTTCTGCATTAGATTTCTAAGTAAATGCAAAATGTAGAGCAATTATTACAAAGTAAAAGGATCCATAAAATAATAAATTAAGCTAAAAGACTCAAGCCTAAACTATTTCAGTTTGCAAACGAAGGACATGTACTCCTCTAGACGACAATAATATAAACAATATATAGTACTGAAAACGTTTTATTGCCAACTAAATAAAGATAAGCATTTAGTAATAATTAATGTTTACTTAATATTTTTTGTTGTAATACCACAAGGAAATCAGAACAGAGTTTTATTTTTATTTTTCATTATTTTCAAACATTTATATGTTATCGCCATCATAGCGGAATGGCTTGATACTTTTTCTTAAAGATTGTTTTCTTTGCCAAGGAAATGTATTTTTTTTTAAACATGTTTTAATTTTATTTTAATTCTTTTTATACTTTTTCGGCTTTACCACCACTAAGTATCGTTTATTTTATTCACTAACATTTTATGTTGTTAAATCTAAATATAGTAAAAAAAAGGATACATATGCTTCTACATATGTATGTATTGCGTTATGTTTTGTTTTAATTATTTAGTATAATATAGAGTAAATTAATATTAAAATTAAAAATAAAAAAAAAAAATAAAAATTAAATTAAATTAAAAACAAAGAAATGATAAAGACAATATAAATAATGAATTATTTTTTTTTTGTATATTTTCTATTTCTTTTTTCTCGCTTTTTATATAAATGTGCCTGTTATTATTGGGGGTTTAACACAAAAAACAACATCCAAAATAAAACATACATAAACAATAAAACATCTGCAACATAAATAAAAAAAAAAAATAATAATTTTATTTCCGAATCGTAACGAATAAAAAAAAATTAATTAAAAAAATCAAACCAACTAAATACGTCATTTTGCATTCATACTTATTATGTTTTGGCTTCAAATGAAACTAATTTTTGAAAATGGCTTAATATAAACGCTTACAATGTATATGTACTGATAAATAAAATAATATTCCAAATTATTATTAATATTTATATATATTTATTATATATACAAAATAATTGTATTTCATACAAAATAATAATCATGATAACTGGCTGTTTATCATTATTATCACCTTTCATTATACTAAAACAAAAAAAAATATAATTTCAAAATATCATTTCACAATGTCACTCTAATTTATATCTTCGCTATAAATCATACATTCGTTTATTTTTTTTCTGCTTTTATTACTATTCTCATTTAATTACATAAAATCTTAATTCTTTCTTTATCATCTTTCGTTTTTATTTTGATTCTGCTACATTTATTATATATTTTAAATGTTTTGTGTTCGAATCACGTCTGCCACGCCTCATTTCCTTTTGTTTTTTTGTTTTGTGTTTATTAACATGTAACTTTTTCTTGATCTGTCTTGTTTTTATCCTTTCTTTTATATCTTCTTTGTTCATTTTGCAATTTGTTTTTTTTTTATTTTTCGTATTATTTTCTTGAAATTAAAACAAACAAAATAATAAACTAAAATATTAACAATAATTTTTGCTAAAAATTAAACTTAACTTTTGTCTATCATGCATATAAACAATAAAAAATTGTTTTAAAATTAAATAAACAATAAATAAAAAAAAACACTTACTGTGCAAAACAAATTTTTGTAAAAACAATTCAAATTAATTAAACAAACTCCTCTATCCGCAAAATACATACAAATCTAAAAAACGCAAAAAAATCTTTAAAAAAAAAAATGCAAAATTATTAACTAAAGGGGGTAATATTTTACTACTAATTAAACATCCAGAACGCATACGCACAGAGGTACGCTGCGCCAGATGTAATGCTCACATGGGTCATGTATTCGAGGATGGTCCAAAACCAACACGTAAACGTTATTGCATTAATTCCGCGGCTATTGAATTTATCTCGGCGGATCAGCTTAATAAAGGTGTGGTTACAACGGCCAATGTCAATACAGCCTCCCCCATTGCTCAGCAATAACAGAGAACTTCATAGAGTTCTCCCTAAATCCAAAATTCTTATTCAAAACCAGAACAATAATTAACAAAACGAAAAACAAATATGTTGTGTTCTACACTAACACTTTATATTTGTCTCTGAGGCCAATTATTAATATTAATAATTTATATTTAATAATAATAAAAAAGCTCTTTTTTTAATTTGTTTTTAAATATTTAACAATACCATAGAAAATGCTTAAAAATAATGTCAATTTTTAAATTTTGTAGCAATAACTGAATAATAACATTATTTTTTAAAATGTTTACTGTTATTTATACTAAAAGTAAAGTGAAAAAATAAACAAATTCAAAAGTTATGTAATAATAATAATAACAAATAATAACATTCTTAAGATTTGTTAATTCTTCTACTTTTATTTTCTACAAAAAAATTCTAATTTATTTCAGTGTAATTAATTAGCGAACGAAAATAATAAATTATTTTTATATTGATTGTTTTGTTATTTGTCGTCGTTATACACTTTTCTTTTTCGATTTGAATTTATTAAAAATTATTTAAAAATTTTAAATGTTTTTAAAAAAATTGTACTCATCTATGTTTATAAATTAAACCCAAAATAAAGTAATATTTTTATAAATTTAAAAATTTTATCTAAAAAATAATACTGTGTTTTTACTGCAATAGCTCTTTAAAAAGAACAGATAAGTTTGGCTGGAAAATATTTTTCATTTTCAACATTTGTACGGTTTGTAACGGTTTTTATTTTCAACTGCACGTTTCGTTATTTCTTTTCGTATTGTTTGCCGCTTCAAATGTTACTAAGCGAAAGCTTTCGTATTTAATTTAGCAAAGTTAACAACCAAATAAAGTATAGTTATATACCTGTCAAAACTGGTATAAATAGTGTTATATTATAAAATAAAAATGGGCAACATATTAAGAGCACACACATTACAACTTGCCGTTAAACTTGGGTTTAGTTAAAGGTACCTTTAGCTAACGGAAACTGTAAAGTTACCTTTAACCTCTTCAGGGACGATTTTTTTATGGTGACAAAAGAATGATTAAATTTTGTTTTCTTTTTAAATTAATTAACTTTATTTTAATAGGAATTCAAAAAGCAAAAAAAAAATGAAAATTCACAAAAAGGGATAACGTCCACATTTGTGGCCACTGAGCGTTAATGGTAATATATGTGTGAAATGCTTTCATACATTCCAGGCATATCAGGCATATATATTCTTAACATTTCTCACAAATTTAGAGAGTTCGTCTTACACAATTTTTGTCCTGACATCTGGGGGGATTTTTCAGTTCCTTGTATTTAGGATAATGACTTATACCGTCCAGTCTGATTTCAGGGTTAACTTTAGTGCAGCTGTTAGATTTTTTAGGTAGTGATGGTAAAACTTATTATATTAAATAAATCTGATATTATTTTTTTCAAATATTAACGATTTCTTGATATAACCAATAAAACAGATTGCCAAAGAATTATTTCACATTTTTTTTAAGTATCCAACTATGCATCGGAAATAATATCATCAGTGCAGACAAACGGTAAAATGATTACTTCTCTTGTTAGAGGATTTGGTAGTCAATAAGTTATTATTAAGTTTTTGTTGTTTTTAGTATTATTACAATTATAATTATAAAAAATTAAACGTCCACATATGTGGCCAAGGGCGTGAAGAGGTTAACTTATTTTCGTTATTACAACTTATAGATAAAATAAAGTTAACTTTTTAAAAAAATATGGCAGTACCGGAGCAATGTCGATAACACTGCTCAATTAAACAAGTTTGTTTTTATACGTAGTGGCAACGACTGGCTTCGTTTTTTTTTTGTTGTAGATGCTCATTTTGTTTATATTTGAAGTTGCAATATTGAAAATAATATATAATATGTTCAAACATAAACTTAACTTTATAAGTTACCGGAAGGATGATCCTCCCTTTAGCTTAACGCTCACTTCTACCATATTTGTCCACTTATAATAATGAAAAACAATTTATCTGCCTGTTAAAATCCTCCCTGTAGTTAACGGCAAGTTGTAATAATGGCCCTAAGTCATTTAAAGTCAAATCAAATCGTGATTCAGATGTGTTCTACGTCTACAACGTATTCGTATTAGTTAGTAACATACCTATGTGTTCAAAGCGAGGATTTCTTATTTCCTGTCACCAGCATATCTTGACCTGAGGAGCTTACGAGGTTGTCGTAGTCATAGCCTAGTGTGGCTCAGCTCCGACATCTAGAACGAAAAAGAAACATAATAAAATATTTCCTTCAGCGATTCGTTCTCAGCACGCAACATGGGTGGCGTAAAACTGATTAGTGGATTGTGTTGTGTGTATGGTTAAGATAAAGTAAGATTCTGTTCCGGTGATTGTGGTGTTAGATGTTCACCCTGCTCTGGAAAGCCACTTGTCGAAAATGTACGTGAAATAATAAAAATTTTTGAATGCCATCGTGCCGTGTAATTACTACTTTTATTGACCAGGAGTTAAACATATCATAAATATTCGTTCTAGAATAAGATTGTTCTATGCCGCAACAAAAGAGATCTATTTCTGAAGGCGATGGTAACTCTGCTGAAAAGTGATGAATGAGGATTGACCGTTGTAAGGGTTTTTAGTCTATATTTTTGAGCGGGATTAACAAGGTTACACTCTTAATTGAAATATTTACTAATTGGCTTTCTTTAGAAGAAAACAATTCCGAAGAACGGGCGCTGTAACAGCTGTCATATATTTCCTCCACTCTGCCATGCCGTCAGCGTGACATCCCTTAATAAAACTGAATTTGAGCTCATTTTTAAGCGATTCCGCGAGTTATGCTTATAGACGCCCCATGTCCCAACATATCTGCGATCGATGCAGCTGTCCAGAGCATATAAATTGGAAAGGCAGCTGGCATTGAAAACTTCCATGTGGAGGGCTGACTTTGGTTTATTTGCATAAATCTTACACGAGTTCTTCTAAGAAATTTGAGAAGCAAAGATTTTTTCCATCGATTGGCTGTAGGGGATTACATTTTGTTCCTGTTGTTATGTGAATGCTAAACGTGGCTCATGTCACTTGAAATCAGCAACAAATTGCAGACCTTCGTAAACAGAATCCAACACTATATTCTTCATATATGGTAGCCACATAATTCATTGTGAAGTTATACCAGAAAATCAATACGAAACCTATTGCTATCGAGATAGAAGCAGCTATCCAACGCATATAAATTGGAAAGGCAGCTGGCATTGAAAACTTTCAAGTGGAAGGCAGGCTTTAGTTTATCTACACAAATCTTACATGAGCTCTTCTAAGAAATTTTGAAAGCAAAGATCTTTTCCACCGATTGGCTGTAGGGGATTACATTTTGTCCGTCTTATTATGTCGATGCTAAACCTACTCATGTCACTGAAATCAGCAATAAACTGCAGAACTTTGTAAATCAGAACATGGTGGCCACATAATTAATTGAATGTCGATTGTGAAGTTATACCAGAAAATCAATACGAAACCTATTGCTATCAATATTCACAAAAGCAAGTGTAGTTAAGTAGGACATGTGCTCTTTTAAGTCTTCAAATGGAGCTCTCAAGGTTCGAGAAGACGAGTCGGGCCGCGAGCTAGCTGAAGTTGCAGTTTTGAAGAAGTTTTAAACTCTTATTCAGGAAATTTATCAGGAAGTAGAATAAAAGCCTTGAGTACAAATAGAAATCAGTGAAATAATAATGGAAAACGGAATAAAGGTTTAGGTTTAGGTCGGAGTGGCAGCTCTGATATCAGAAAGCTCACTTGAGTATGCATTGCGGCCTGTTGTAACGCCACAGGTAAACGCAGTCTCTGTATTGACCAAATTCCACCAAAACCAGGCGACAGGAAGAAGTTGGTCAGCGCAAGGGCTGCACATTAAAAGCACGCCTACCCTACGCTAGAAAACCGGCGTGAAAGTTTGATAGACGGCGTGAGAGTTTGACAACAATAGCTGATAGCTCCGTCAAGCAGACAAGAATCGGAGAGCCAACTAACCTATATCTGCACCTCGCAAGAGACGGGCATTGACAAAGAAATTGGATAACAGTCTCCTCTTCCTCAGCCGATCTGCACCTACGGCAGAAGTCGTTAAATGGGAGTTGCATCCTTTCTGCGTGTCTACCCATAACACAATGACCTGTATGCATGGCCACAGTGATTGAGATGATGCTACGACCAATTCCGAGTAACTGGTTGGCGGCCCTTCTATCCATCAAAAGCCAAGTGAGTCTAGGGGTGGAGCATGTGGCGTCTCGAAAGAATTTCCGCGTAATGGGCAACTTGACCGTGGCAAGTGGCATACCTAAGTCGACTGAAGAGGATTCCGGAAGGAGTTCACCAGCTCTGGCGAGCTGGTCTGCCTTGCAGTTTTCCGGAATGTTACTGTGCCGGGGACCCAGACCAGTGAGACACTGAAGCGACCAGAAAGAAGGTCGAGATAGTGGCGACATTGCCTAACGATCCTGGAGTTACTCACAACGTTTGACAGAGATCTTATGGCTGTCTGATTGTCAGAGAAGACCGAGACGCGGGTGAAAGGAGCACCGTTGACGAGGATCCATTGAGCGGCTCGGTAAATGGCCATCACCTCCGTCTGAAACACGCTACAGTAATCCGGCAGTCGGAGAGAAATATTTACTCTACTCTGGGAAACTGGACCTATGTAGGTAGAGAGTAGAGTCCGCTACCAACCCCATTATTGAGTTTAGAGCCGTCGGTGTATATATCCAGGATTTCCGAGGGGACGATCGTGTCAGGAAATAAAACTTTTCTCGATTCTTTTGAAATGAAACACAATCATTATTTGTTTTCATATTGGTTTTCAGTTATTTCACTTGTTTTGTTTTTTTTTTCTTTTTATTTCTTTTTTTTTACTATTTATTTTAATTTTTTTGTTTTTGTTTTTCACTTTTAATTTCCATTATTAACTATAACTTGTTTGTTTTGTTTTTTGTTTTCCTTTTTTTTGTTGTTAATATAACTTATTTCTCTACATTTATTATATTGTATGTATATTTTAGGGATGTTTTTCATTTCATTTCAATTTCATTTAAATTTTTTTTTAATTTTTTTTATATTTAACTGGATCAAAAATATCATTTAGACACAGTATAAAAACAATTGAGCAGTTTTTTTAAATTACTTTTTTTCAGTTTTTTTTATTATTTTAAAATTTTCTTAATAAAATTGTTAAGAAAAAACGAAAATTTAAATTAAATTGATTATGCACAGAAGTAAGTAAACAAAACAATAACAAATTAATTATAAATATTCTCATAATTATTGTTGTTTTATTTTTAAAATTTTTTTGCCTTTCGATTTGTTTAAACTATTTTAAGTCCTTTTGTTAATGGTTTTCTTTTTTTTTTTTATTATTAAATAGAAAATGTTTGAGTTTTTTTTTAAATTTGTTTTTTATTTCTCTTTTCAATATATGTTTTAAACAATGTTGTTAGGGTGTTTTAAATAATTTTACTATATATTTATCGATTTTTTCTTTGTGGTTTTCGTTTTTAATAATTATTTTTGGTTAAGTATGATTAATTTTTCTTTTCCTTTTTTATATGTTTTATAGTTTTTTTCTTATTATTTTAGCTGGTTTTTTTTATTATTTTTTTAATAATATATGATTTTATTTTATTTTTTTATTTAAAACATTTTTTTTTTTTTTTTTTTGGTTTATGTTTTAAACAAAATGCCAATTAAGAGAATCTATTTAAATTTTTTATAATTCTTATTTACAATTACAATAATATTACTACAATAGAAAAGACTGCTAAAAAGGTTAGTAAGTGGGATATTGATTATCCTATTTAAACATCCTTTTTTTACCTTCTTAAAGTCTATTCTTGTTAACAACTTAAAATAGTATTTTTCATTTATTTTTTATTTCTTTTAATTTTTTATTTTTTGTTTTGCTGAAATATTCCTTTCAAGTTTAAGCCAATCATCTTGGTTTTTCTCGAATATTATTTAGTTTATTTAGTCTAGTTTAAAATTATTTAAAATACATACATACATATGTATTATCAATTTATACTATGGTTGGTTTTTTTTTATTTTATTTTCAATTTCCTACATTTAGTATCAAATATTATACATTGACAATTACTTAAAAATTCACAACTTAATTTAATTTATCTAATTATTATTCATTATTATTAATAATATTATTGTTTTAAATTAAATTTAATATCTTTTTTATTTTTATTTTTATTTTTTTCAATAATATTTACAACATTATGTATATAAAAAACGAAACTTTAATTAATAATTATTTTTATAATTACGAGTATAAATATAGTTGAATAAGTGCAGTCTAAGAGTTGTATTTTTTTCTGTTTTTATTTTTAATTTTCTTCACATCCTTTCTTTTAGCTTGATTGAGTCCTTCTTGACTATTCCTCGATAAAGAGTTTGTTTTTTGTTTCTTTTTATGTTTCAATAAGAGTTGGTTAAACCTTTTCATTTCATCTTTTTTTTTTTTGTATCAAATCTTACAAAATAAGAGAATTATGTTTAATGTTTTTAAAATTAATTAAAATTAAATGAAAAAATATATGCCTTTGATAAGAACGTAAATCTTAAATGAAAAAACAAAAATGATTTTACAAAAGCTTTCAAAGTTTTATTATTTTTAAATATTTTTTAAATTTAAAAGTCTGTTCTGAAATAGGGTTCTATACTCCCAGCACATATATACATACATAATTGATCATTAACTTCAGTTAGGATTACGACCTAGCTTCTCACACCACCTTTTAGACAAATCACCAAAATAATGGTGTAGAGCAATGGCGACATCACTTTTATGTACAGAGATCCCACACAAACCAATGCAACCCATATGACTTCGTGACTGTTTAAGTGTTTAAAGATCTTAAGAATCTTAAGCAGATAACAAAACAAGAACGTATCGTATAAGATTTAAACCAGATACCAATCATCAACGAAAAATACTTAATTAGTCAGGTTTAAAACCTACATAATTTCTCACATTACCTATGTGGTGTGTATTAATTTTATACATGAGTGGCGTTACCTTCAGTTTAAAGTCGACTCCGAACGACAGATTTTTGAGAAACTTGTTCATGGCAATTTTATTTACTCTCAGAGTTTTTGCCAGAAAAATTTTTTATATCCTGTTTTGCTGGAGATGATTGCTCTGGGGTTTGAACCGTGGTCGCAGTACAGTGTATCGTAAAAGTTAAGTGTTGTAATTGTCGTATCATTGTAGCGTTGTATACACCATCAACCAGCGTTTGGTTTATACGACAAGGCCATAAATAAAATGGAAAACCAGACCATCTCGACTAGGCTATATACCATTTAAATATAAAGTGGGGGATCTGAATTGAATTTCTTCAGCATCAGTATTACCTTGAGCACTACACCTACGTTAGTACTTCTTTCCTCTTGATCTTTATTGCAACGGCAGCTAAGATTAGTAGGCGTCTGTGCACGTGTCCACACAAAGATCTTAGAAAAATTTATGACTATCCGGAGTATTGACTACACGATACCGAAGAATGACTTCTCATAGAAATTACGGACATCCATGCTGGAGAGAAAAGTCTAGAAAAGTGATACACTAATGGCTGCAAAATTGTGTGGGAATTTATTAAGAATTGGTTAGAATAGCTCAGTCCATAAGGCTGCTAAATCACGGCAACATCTTTTAAACGGAAGTGTCAGCAACACAGGGTGCAGCGAGAATTATTGATTATATCGCCGGAGGGGATATAACTATACTTTCTGAACACCAAGTGACGGAACACTATTATGTCCATATTGATCCATCGATGTTCCAACATCGAACTCTCCGATAAGTTCTGTGCTTTGGGAATCTATTTAAAGGCTTGCGTGCTATTAATTGACGATGTCGTCATGGATTCCGACAGAATGGCGCAGAAAATTTTACAAAAACGGGATAGAAAAATTTGCTTAAACTCCAAAGGAGCACCCTCAGTATAGATGTTGTAGTCATTGCTGGGCATTGCATTATGGGCCAACGTTTTCTGCAAAAGCTTTAGAGATACATGTCCAGCACTGTATCGGAGGAGAAAAGGACATATTGGTGTGTACCACAGAGCTAAATGCACTGTTAGGCATGAACATTGGCAAAAAAATTGGTAAATAGAAAACAGTGGCATCACAATGGGTCTTATATCCAATTTCGTCGGGCAGACAGCCACTCCACCTGTGGCGTTTATTTATTAATTTAATAATTCTAGTTATTATTACAAGTCGAATCAATAAGACTATATGATCGTTGTAGTAAATTTAAAAAAGTTTGTTCAGAGATAGAGTTCTATACTCCCAGCACATACATACATAATTGGTCATTATCTTCAGTTAGGATTACGACTTAGCTTCTCACACCACCCGTATTGTATGGGTTAATTGTATACATGAGTGGCGTTACCTACAGTTTAAGGTCAACTCCAAATGATAGATTTTTGAAAAACTTTTTCATGGCAATTTTATTTACTCTCTGGGGGTTTTTGCTAGAAATCTGCTGAGAGGAAGCCGCCGAAAGAATAGTATAACAGACTAGAGGCTCTAGTGGAAATAAAACTCACAATATACTGCCAACCGTGTAATGAAAAAAAAAATTTTCGCGATTGCTTGGCTCAAGAAAATGTCAACCATCCATAACCACTTTAAAAGCTCCACTATATTTATATGTTCCCTAAATTTTTATGGGTTAATAGTACGTCAATATGACAATATATGCGGATAGAAAAATTTAGAATTAGAAAATTTTCAAATCGAAAGTTTGATTGTGTAAAGGGCTTTTTTCACAAGGCCTGAGTAGAAACTGCGGCTTTAGCATGAGTATAAAATTCAGAAAGCCTTTGAAAACGAAGGAAAATTGAAAATATAATTCCAAAAAACTTCTAAAAAGTCTTATACAGCGACCAATCAGTCAGTATTGGTGCTTGTTTCACGTATAAATAGTAATAATAATTAATTTATTTTCAATTACTTTAAGGAAACATTTGATGTCTATTTTATGAAAAAAAATAACATTTTTTTTTATGTACGAATAATAATTCGTAGTCCAGTATATTGATTTCTAACCAATTGTAACAAAGCCAAAAAAAAAAAAAACGAAGAAAACAAAATAAAATAAGTCGTTAAAAAAGTTTTCTCTTAAAATAGTTTGTAATACATTTTTATCTGTTTTTTTTTGTTTTTTTTGTTTTTTTTTTTTGTTATTCAAATTATCTGACAATGGCCTGGCCTGACATGGTGTGGTGTGGCTTTAGCTATTGCCACCTACTTCTTTCCCATTTGTGTGTATTTAGTTTTACAATTATTATAATCATCTCTATCCGTATGTATATATTTTTTCTTTGAATTTTTATTTTGTATTCAATTCATAGGTTGTGTTTGTTTTTTTTATTATTATTTTATGTTTATAAATAATTTTTTTCTTTAATTTGTTTTTTTTTTGTTTGAACATTTATAAACCATGTTTTTATTTTTGTTTTTTGTGTTGGTTGTTCAAAACCAATACAAAAAAAGGAGTAATAAAGAAAGAAAGAAATGAACAGGAAAACTTTTGATATTTTTGTGTTCGCAACCAGATAATTATTCTACTCCCAGTCTATGTGTGGACCTATTAATGTTACAGGGGGGGATGATAGTTGGACTTACTCGCGTTTAGCGTTTATTGTAGCTAACGAGAATACAGTGAAAATGTTGTTTGAATTTTTTCCTTTGGCGAAATGTGATAAAAAGAGTAACTGAAAAATAACGGTAAATAAATGTTAATTAAAGTTTAGGCTGGTTTAGCTGTTTATTAATTTAGCTTAGTTGTATTGTTGTTTTTGTGTATTGTAAGCAGTGTTGCAAAATGGTACGTTGGTCCATTAAAGAAACACAGAACTTCCGTAAAGCAAAATATATATGGACCCCATTTTCCGTTACTGTTACGAAACTAATCAGAGAAATTTTTTTCATCAGAAAATCGTACATGATGCTGTTGCTTTAGACGTTGCTGCAAGGGATTCCGTCTCAGCGTTATGGTTTTTAGGTTACTTGTGCTGCTGCCACTGCCACTGCTATTGCTGTTACCTGGACTGATAACGGTGGTGGTATCGGTGAAGTTGTTCGTTTCGTTTAATTTCTCTACCAACATGTTTATTTTATCATGTTCATTGTATTCATGCTGCTGCAGTTGTTGTTGCTGTTTTATTATTAGGCCTGCTGTCATTATAGCTGCTGAAGCATTGGATTGTTTGTTTGTCCTGTCGTTGTATCCGCTTCCGCCGGTCGCAACGTTTGTTTCACATCCGTTTTCGGTAGTCTTTTCGTGCTCTTCAGTGTTAGTGTTTGTCGTTGTTGTTGTTGCTGTTGGTGCACTTTGTTTTGTTTTTGTTCGCATTGCTGGTGTTGGCGAAGTTGTTGATGTTATAGCTGTTGTTGTTGTTGCTGTCGTTAATATAGCATCCATTGAGTTTTGTAGCTGTAATTGGCATTGAGAGTCATCGTGCACTTGTGGGGGACTGTGTAATTGGGTGGGCGATACAGATGTTGGTGACGATGCCGATGATGTCGAACCAGTCCACTGTTCATCGCATGAACAATAACCTCGCCCAGTATCGCCACCTTCTAATGCAAGTGATTGTATTTCTCGTATTTTTAATTTTTTTAATTTTTCTAAACGTTTATTTCTTGTTTGAGGTAGTTGCTGATGATGTTGTTGATAATGACTATGTTGCAGATGTTGCTGATGATTACTATTATTTTCTTGTGGTTGCTGTTGTTGTTGCTGCTGTTGTTGTTGTTGATGTATTTTATAAAGTTCATAATGTTCATCATCAAAGGTTTCAATTGATGATTTATCCATGAAACTGAAATGAAAGTGCAAAAAGAAGATGAAATAAAAGAAGCAAAATTAAATAATTTGCACAGCAGGTTTCCTAACAACTGTGTATATTGACAGAGTAAATTTAAAATAAATTTGAAAGTGTGTAAACGAAAAAAAATTGGGTCAATGATTACGAAAGAGTGATTGTAGATATTTTGAAGATTTTCATTTAAAAGATTGAATTAAATTAAAGAAATATTCTTAATATTTATTGATTTCATATTTAGGGCTTGTGCTTCTTCTGCAGGGGAAGAAGAAGTCGCCGTAGTGTAGTAGGTTTATGAGACGTAAGGCCACTTTTCAAACCCTAGGTCAGACATCAAAACGAAATATGAAAAATATTTCTTCAGCAACTTCCTCTCAGCAGATTTCTGGCAAAAACTCTGAGAGTAAGTCAAATTGCCATGAAAAGTTTCTTAAAAAATCTGTCGTTTGGAGTCGACTTTAAACTGTAGGTCCCGCCGCTCATGTATAAAATTAGCACACACAACATAAGTGGTGGTGAGAAGCTAGGCCGTTATCCTGACTGAAGAGTTGTAATGACCAATTATGCATTATGTTTGTCTTCCTCTGCCATTTTCGCCTCTGTTAGCACTTGCTTTTTTTTGACTCAAGTCGTGCACAATTTACAAAATCAGATAATTGACAAATGTATTTTATACTCATGCTAAAGCCGAAGTTTCTTCTTAGGCCTTGTGAAAAAGACACTCCATTAGGCCTTCTAAGAAAAGCACGTTACACCCTCAAAGATTCGATTTGAAAATTTTCTCATTTTAAATTTTTCTATCTGCATATCTGCAGTTGTTAGCTTATGAAGTACTATTTTAGTCCAAATACTCATATTGGCTCACTATTAACCCATAAACGTTTAGGAAACATAGAAATATAGTGGAGGTCTTGAAGTGGTTATGGATGGTTGACATTTACTTGAACCTAGCAACCGAACAAAAATTTTTATTACACGGTTATCAGTATATTATGAGTTTGATTCCCACTAGAGCCTATATTGCTACTTTAGTTATTCTTTTAGGGAGTATACAATATACAGTGGACAGCAAAAGTCTTAGTACTCCAATATATTTTGACAATTTCATGAATTTTAAGCAACAGTTTGTATAAAAAATTGAGGTTTTTATATTTATTTTATTAATTTATTTCTGTTTTATTATAAAACAAACAATTTTTTAATGTTTTTCATAAAACAAGAGATAAATAAGGAAAAGATTCAGATGACTCCATAGGTAGCCCCAAGGAGAACCCTGAGTAAATTTAAAATTCAAAGGACTAATATATGAAAATGTTATGCCTTGTATTTAGTAGAATATCCCTTAAGGCCAAGCACTCCATTTAATCCATTTGGAATTGAATGTACAAGTTTTGTTTAGTGTTTTCTGGTGGCATCATGAGCAAGTTTTTCGGTTGACTTTTGTTTGTGGTTTAGCGTTACGTAACCGTACTTTCAAATCATCTCCTAAATACTCTCTTGAAGTCATATCGGAAATTTGTGTAAGAGTATTAAGCCTGTGGAGACTTTTGTTGTCAAAATATATTGGAATGCTAAGACTTTTGATGTCCACTGTAGATCTTCTAAAAGAATTTAGCTCTTTATGTGTATTAAAAAATAATGTTACCACAAAAATTATACAATCAAAATCAATATTAAGAGTTTAAAGAGCATATTTAGCCAAGTGAGTAAAATTTTCAAATTTGAATGTGTAGCTACGAAAGGATACGTCACGTAAATAAAACCTATGTTATGCTGTGTTTGTTTTGACGAAGTAAAACTAAACGATCTATTTCGATAAATCAAGTTGTTGTAAGTTTTAAAATTATTTTAAATGTTCTACAAAGACTTGGTTCTTGTCTTAATATTATTAAAAAGTGTTGTTATTGTTGTTAGTCATTAATAATAATGCGAATTATTTTTAACGCTTCAATTGCAACTAACTTCATTGCAAATAACTATGTAAACACATTAGACAAGTTACACATATGCACGGTTACATATTTAAATTGCATTTTCCCATTTGCTTTTTTTTTTCTTTACTGCATAAAATACTTTTATGCCTGGGCAGGCATCAAAGTGGTAAAACGGAAAAACGGAACTTGAATAAATGACTACGAAAATAGAAATGACTGGAAAATAGTTGAGACTTTTAGTGTTTGTTTAACTTTACGATACAGAAAAATAAATGTTGATTTGTGCAATAAAAATATTTACTCTGCTCGTTTGTCGTCTGTCTGTTTGGAATAGCTGCAGACACAGCGAAAAGAAAATATCCTTCATGACATACAATTTCAAATTGTCAACATACTTAAAGGGAACATTTTCATTTTTCCCATTATTACTGTTGTTGTTGTTGCACATTTTTGTTATGTTGTAGTTGTATTTGATATTAATCACTGTTATTTCCAGTTCTTATGCAGCTTTACTTGACTTTTTGCTACGATAACCAGGTCTCTGCAAAATATCGATAAAAAAGTTTTTCTGGAGAAACGAAGCTGTACTAGTCGCAATGGCATTTCAAATAACTTATTTCAACATTAACAATGTCATTTTCGTTCCTATTTGCATAATAACTGAGAGACAGAAAGACAGACAGCAAGGCAGCAAAACCGTTAGACGTTTGTGGTACACAGATAAGCAGAGAAGATACATACAGTGGACAGAAAAAATCTTAGTACTCCAATATATTTTGACAAAAAAAAAAAAAAAAGTCCCCACAGGCTTAATACTCTTGCATAAAGTCCCAATATGACTTCAATACAGTATTTAGGAGATCATTTGAAAGAACGGTTACGTAATCGCCAAACCTCAAACAAAAGTCAACCGAAAAACTTGCTAATGGTGCCACCAGAAAACACCAAACAAAACTTGTACATTCAATTCCAAATGGATTAAATGGAATGCTTGGCCTTAAGGGATATTCTACTAAATACAAGGCATAACATTTTCATATATTAGTCCTTTGAATTTTAAATTTACTCAGGGTTCTCGTTGGGGGTACCTATGGAGTCATCTGAAACTTTTCCTTATTTATCTCTTGTTTTATAAAAAACATTAAAAAATTGTTTGTTTTATAATAAAACAGAAGTATATTAATAAAATAAATATAAAAACCTTAATTTTTTATACAAACTGTTGGTTAAAATTCATGAAATTACTAAAATATATTGCCGTACTAAGACTTTTGCTATCCACTGTATGTATGGTATGTATGGTATATATGGTAATATTGTCAGTAATTGTTTGTCTTTTGTGAAAGTTCTTTATTCAATAAAAAAGCAAGATATTGTAATTATACTCCCACTACTATTGCCTGTACTTGTCTAAGAACGGCTTAATTTCATTTCCAAAAAAATACAACAAAAGCAACAACACAAATGAAAAGAGAAAAAATAAAACTTAAATTTCAATTTAATAGTTTCTTAAAAAATTAAATTATGGCAACTTTATACATATTTTATGAACTTATGCATATGCTCTTATTGTATATATAGTAAGACCCCGCTTAACGCTGTTTCAGTATTACGCGGTAGCATTGGGATTCCTAAGTCGCACACACTATTGATACTTGTTGTATATGTGTGCAAATGAAACGGCCATACACCAACCAAAAGCGGTGCACTATATAGCTCTTTTGTTAGTCTGTATAGAATAAAGATTCCAACTGTATTTTCCGAAGTCGCAATGTATTTACATATGTACGTACGTGTTAAGTTGCCTCGTTTAACGCTGTTTCGTTTAGCGCTGGAACTTATTGGAGCGTATCCCCCGCGTTAAGCGGGGTCTTACTGTACATCATACCATACATACATATCTATATACATACATATGTATCTGTCCTTATATGTGTATTACATTATATGGTTACTAACTCTGCTGGTAGGTTTACGAGTCACCAAAAAAAAAAAAAAAAACTTTTAAATGAATTTTGAATTTTCCAAAGTGCAAAAAGTAGTGAATCTTGTTCGGTATAGAAAGTTTTAATGGAGATTCTGTTGATAATAATGCAATTTACTAACTACGAGGGTTATTCTTACAATCATTGTAATTCTTTACTGGTCTGTTCTCTTCATAACACCCCAATAATGTATTTCACAGCTTTTAAAGGACTTTTAAGTTCAAGATTTTTTTTCAAATGTGATTTTTGTATGTCAAAAACATTATCGTTTGCTTTTTCTTTTGTCCGTTATCGAGATGATTATAAATAATTTAATTTTTCGAATACATACATACATAATTGGTCATTACAACTCTTTAGTCCGGATTACGACCTAGTTTCGCACACTACTTATGTTCTGTGTGTAAATTTTTTGTACATAAGTGGCGGGACCTATAGTTTAAAGTCGACTCCGAACGACAGATTTTTGAGAAACGTTTCATGGCAATTTTATTTACTCTCAGAGTTTTTGCCAAAAATCTGCTGAGAGGAAGTCGCCAAAGAAATATTTTTTCATATTTCGTTTAGTTGGAGATGCCTGATCTAGGGTTTAAACCGAGGCCTCACGTCCAATGAGCGAACACATTACCTACTAGACCATGGCGACTTCAAATAATTTCGAAAAATTGAAGTTGGCTGGCTCGCTATAATAATACAACATATTATTTACGTTCCTTGACTGCAGTGGGAAATGCGTTTACAGTTAACGATACTCGCTATCGTCACATGCTGCCATTTTTTTACGGATCACGTAATGATCAGTGAAGTCGTCGAAGTCTATTTATTTATTTATTTAAAAAACATCTATGGATCAAAATCCTTACAGACTATTTACATTTATAAATTATTAATTAGAATATACATTTTCAAGTGTTCAAAGAAAGTATAATATTACGTTTTATGATATTAACATTCAACGAGTAATCAATATACAGTGTTGGAAAAAATAATAGAAACGCATCAAATTTTTATTATTTCCTTAAATTTTTATTTATCTTTAAGTAAATAAAAAAAGGTATATACATAAACTTAAAAGTATCCCCATTGTCATTTACATTAGCAAGAATTTAACAGCGATTTCCAACAATAAAAGTTTATTACGAAAAAGTATACAATATTTTAATGATAAACTAGTAATCGTTTTTATTATTTTTTCCAACACTGTAAGTGTAAAAATAATTAAAGTTTATTTATTTATTTATTTATTTAAATGTGAACACAGTACAACAAGATACAATCTTATTTAACAGCACTGGTATGAAAGAGGTACAGTATAGTATCGAAATAATATAATAAAGAAAATTAAAAATAGAGTAAAAGTAGAGTAAAATTAAAAATAATAAAACAAAAAATAAAAAATAAAAAAAAATTAGAAAATTAAAAAAAAAAAATACTGATAATAGCTAATAGTTAAATATGTACATTACTTGAATATTCTTAATTAAAATGTGTAAAAATTGCAGCTTTGAAGTGCTTAGCATTGCTTAATAACTGTAAATGGTTTGGAAGTTCATTCCAGAGATGAATTGAGTTTATATAAAAGTGTCTTTCAGAAAGTAGTTTGCGATATCCAATAACATTAATCTTGCGTCCTCTATTAGATCTTGAGAAAGTTAGCCTTCTATAAAGATATTGGGGTTGGGCAGTGTAGACAATTTTGTGCAGATATACAAGTGTACGACATTTTAACAAATTTTCAAAAGAAATATTGTAAATTTTGTACGAGAATTCAGATATTCTACTATATCTTGTTCGGCCATAAACATATCTTGCTATATTATTATATGTGACTTTGAGTTTATTTTTACTCATCGAATCACAGCTAGCAAAGAGTTCACTTCCATATAGTAACGTAGGTATGAGGTATGTTTTGGCAAGGAGCATGCGAATATTAAATGGTGTGAAGTATTGCGTTAGCCAAAGATTACGAAGCATAGCATGAGTTCGACCACAAACTGCATTAACATGGTTTAACCAGCTGAGATTCTTATTAAAAATTACTCCAAGGTTTTTAGCATTCTGTACAATTTCTATAGTCGTGTTATCAATCTGAATAAGTGGAAGTGATGTTATGGAGTTAACTTTGCCTATAACCAACGCTTTCGATTTCCTTGGATTGATACAGAGACCATTCGTCGACGCCCATTTAAATACATTGTTCTACATAATTCTACATAATCTCCTTAATGGATCATTATTAGCATAATTAGTTTGATGATATTTAAGTTGAAGGGGTACGAAATTTCTTGTTGGTCTAGAAGGAACATTGAAGCAGTCTAGTAGGTAGTGTGTTGGCTTATTAGACGTGAGGCCATGTTTCATGATGTGATGGTCACACATCTCGAACATAACGAAATATGAAATAATATTTCTTTGGCGACTTCCTCTCAAGAGATTTCTGGCAAAAATGTTGAGAGTAAGTAAAAATTTCCATGAAAAGTTTCTCAAAAATCAGTTGTTCGGAGTCGACTTCAAACTGTACATAAACATAAGTGGTGTGAGAAACTAGCTAGTAATCCTAACTGAAGGGTTGTATTGTCCAATTATGTATATATGTAATGATCAATTCATTTTAAACGACATTATTTAAAGCAATCTTTTACAATTTGCTCTGCATTGCTATTTTGTGTAGGACTACATCAACGATAAAGTTTCCCTAAGTAAGCCAGAAGCTACTGACGTATTTAAAGACAATATTCAGATACAAGATTTTCTTTCTCTTCCTTCTTCACATATGTACATTAGGGTGTACCTTATAAGACAAAAATTTTTTTTTTTTCGAATTTCGAAACGCATACCCTATAATTTTTTTATATATAGAAAATTATACCTAAATATGAAATTTTACTCTTCTATCATGATTGTAACCCGTGGCGACTAAGGCAAGAAGTTTTACATAATACAGTAAATGAGAACAATGAAAAAATGAAAAGATGCATTAAGAATATTTTATTATAAATATTTTAATATTCCAAATTATATGGGATAACTTCTTTTTAAAGTGTTTTTTCTGCAGTCTGGATACAGGTTTCTGTGTTCCTCAACACAGCGCAACAAAAACTGTTTTTGCTCTTCATCAGCAGTAATAAGTCCGTGAAAATCTTCCACAAGTTTGACTGTTCTTTCAGCAGCATCGTTTACCACTCGTAAAAGACTTACTTTTCGTTTGGCTTCCAGAAATGCAGCGTTGTTTATCCAAGACGCCACATTTGTGCGAAGAAAACTATCATCGATCTGTAATCTTGCAAGAAATACTTTGCTTTTATCTGATACAAAGCAATCAAGTGTTTTAGCTGAAATAAAGAAAGGTTGTAATAAAAGTTGTTATAAAATCATTCAGTACTAATTTTTCAAAAAATATGATTTAACACAAAGATAACATTAAAAAAAAATAAATTTGACTCACCAAACAACGATCCTGACATTTCATCGCTGTTTGGAATATATCGTTTGTTAAAATCCGATATTTCCTCCCTGTTTAAGTTAACAACCATATTTGTTTTTGTTTTGTCATCCACTTCGTCATCAAAAAGTGATAAAATGACTGCCTCTTCACTTAAATACCATAAGTGCTTACAAAACTTACTTAGAGCAGCATTCGAAATTGTTTCGTCTATTTCATTATAGCCTTTGACTGCTTTCAAAAAACCCAAATCCTGATTAGGTGCTTTTACAGCTTCTGTACACTCGAGCCATGGCTTTACGTAAATTATCGCAACAAATAAGCAAATGTCCTGCAGAGCACTTTTATCATTTGCATCTCTGTTGATCTGGGACTGGAGCAAACATATTTTTGATGAATAAATGGCTCTGGCCATCCATCGTGCTTGGTGTAAGGCTCCGGGGGGCTTGATTTTTATTTTCTTTTCTGGATCGCCATTCAAAAACACAACCCAGAGTTCTACTAATTCACGATAATCTTCTCTTATAAAAGTTTTTCCCAATGCCGCTTTGTAATACCTTAAGATGGATAAAATTTGTTCATCAGGAATGTGCTTTCTAACGAAATCGATGCATGGTTCAATCTTATTCGAATCTATATTTTTCCAATTGTCTCTAGTTTTTTTAAAAAGTGGTATTTCTGGAGATCGAACATTTTGCTTAATTTTGGCTTCAAATACACTTTTAAGCACTAACTCATAAATATGATGACGACAAGCGAAAAGCACCAGGTCTCTGCCCAAACTTTTCTCCAAAAGAGCACAAGCGCCATTAAAACGGCCACTGTTCGTTGATGTTGTATCACAACAGATTATTTGCACCTTGTCAATGAGATTCCAGTCATATAGAGCTGTTCTAATAGCTGTTTCTTGGTGTTTACCAGACGAACTCTCCAATTTTGGTACTGCAAGAAGTTGTTCCTTGTCGCTATAAGAAATTATAATTGGCAACCTCTCCTCTTTGAAGCTTCTCACGTCTAAGCCGGGTAAAAGTTTGCCATCCCAATGGACGGTTATGATATCAGGTACGTTGTTCTTAAAGTCACTTTTTATAGTTTCTGCACGTGATTTTCTCATTTGTGTACGAATTCGCTGAATGGAAGATTTATTTAATGCAAAATCGTCGCATTTCAGATCCAGTGCCTCTAGGATAGCCTGAATAATATAGACAGAATCTCTTATACTTAGCTGGCACCTGTCTAAAACTGCGACTACCTTTGGTGTTATCAGATTTTTTCTTCCTCTTTTTGAACTGTCGCTCTGCAAACTTGTGCTTGCCTCTGGCTGGATTTCGTCGTCGTGGGAATATTGTGAATCTTCGGTATCAGAATTTAATATTTCTTCCACGTCTAAAACTTGTCTGCATTCAGCATATGATGTAGAAGTCGATGCAACTTCCGAAAATTCTTGTTGCCTTAATTTTCTTGTTTCTTCGAGTAATAACCTTTTTCTAGATCTTTCCTCTTTGTCTGCCAAGTTTTTATCTATGCCAGCAAAGCAACCCGGTCTACCCGGCTCTCTCTGTAGCTTCAAAAATGCTTTATCCTCTTCTATTTTGATAATTTGAAGGGCATCAGCATGAGCAATATCAAATAGGTTATCAAAATCACTTTCAAAATTACTTTCACGGGTCCTATAAATATCGAGACTTTTCTTACAATTTTTTTGCAACTTTTTCCAAAGTGTATATTTATCTAAAAGGTTCTTGACACAGTTCGGAATTGCCTTTGTAGGAATTCTTGCCTTCTCCCAAAAAATTACACATTCTCTAATTACTAGATTTGCACTTTCTCTAAGATCGAGCTTGACTTCGCGCATATTGTAAAAAAGCACAGCGAGAACTTGTCTATTAGATGGTAGTTTAGCACCATTAATTTGATGACAAGGCATTCCGATGAGAAAAATTTTTTGTTTTCCACTTCGTAATTCGACGGACATTTTTTTAGTTAAGGCACCGAACTTTATAAAACACACTATTGAAATTGAAAATTGCCACCGAAAACAAGACATTAATTTGACAGTTGAGCAAAAAGGGGAATCACCTTTTTAGATAAACAAATATATATGAATATATATATATGCATATACTTATGACACTAAATTAAATCGCAAGTCGCCACGGTTTACCATTCTTATATCAATGTAAAATTTTTTCTGGTGGCTTCTTAGATTATTTACAAACTTTTTAGCGGGTATGCGCAAAAAAAAAATGACGTCCAAAAATAAGGGACACCCTAATGTACATATGTTCATCATTCGCCATTACAGTCTTTTATCTGCCGAATTGAAAAGTGATTTTGTGGTGGTTTTGGTTAGATAAAAAGTCCTGTAGATACGAGTTTTTTGCCTTGAAAAGTATAATTTTTTCTTTTAGTTTTGAAACAATTTTTAAAACCACCCTCGTATATACTTATTGCATATGGTGAAATGTAAATTTTAAAGCAACGTATTGCTGGTAAAGTGCTCGTTTACCACTGTTGTTTTTTTTAACAACAAATTTTCCAACACCTAAAACTATACTTTAAATTATGTCAAGTGTCGTTAGCCTGAGTGATAGACAACAACATGAATTTATAATTAATTGAACAACAAAAAATCTGTAGAAATGTTTAAGAAAATCATTTTTTTTTGTCTTTATTCATAAATAATACATATTATGAAATATGTACATATGCATGTATGTTTACATAATTATTTTCTAATCATTTTTGTTGCTATAAATCTAATCATATATATATTTTGTTTACTTTAAGCTTTGAAATGTAATCTGATTTTATGTTTACTTCTTCTGTTGTTCCTTTTTTTTTTGTTTGTGGTAAAATGAAATGAAATATTGTTGACATATTTTAGATAACTTATCAAAGCTTTCTCAAACATTTCTTTTCTTGTGGGATTGACGTGATTTTCTTCAATCAATTGATTGATCACATAATGATGACCAGTTTTTTTTTGTGATTAGAAAAGGCTATGCAAGCCATTTACATAAAAACGTAAAGAAATCCTTTTTAAATAATAGTCTTGTGATTGATTTCCTTAGGCTTTAGAAGAAAAGGTTTTGATTTCAAACAAACAAATAAAAAAAAAAAAAACACGTACAATTCAATATCGAAAATTAAACTTACCCTTACATAAGTGAATACTCTCTCTTTAAGGAGAGAAGCAATTTTATTAAATAATAATTTTTTTTGGCATTTCCTAATATGTTTGCGAATAATTTCTAATCTAAATATGGGACTTCTTGGATGAATATAAGACCTAGAGTCCATTTTTACTCAAATGTAAGCTGATATTTCATAAAACGCAGTAAAACGATGCCAATTATATTTCTATCAATTTAATTTGATATTTAATTTGATAATTTATAGTGAAAAACTGTAGGAATCGATATTCCCAAGTTTCAGTTGAGTCGAATTTAATATCATAAAATCTTTTATTGTAGACCGTAAGCACTTGGTATCAGTCCAGGACTATCATTGTTTGTGGCTTAATAATGTGCTCACTGAATACAACCCCACTCATAGGCGCCGAACCTTGTTGTTTGTGGTAAATTGCTGTATGAAGACGATAAAGCTCCGAACTAAGAATTTAATTGTCGGTTGTCTCCCAAATCCAACACAAATATAACAGAATTTTTCTAACCATAACTATTTGGCTTTCATTATCATCTATTTGGCATTTAATGCTGTTAACCCTGAGGTTTGAAATTAATTTACAAGAGATTTTTACAATAACTGAAGCACTTTTAGTAAAAACCTACTGGTATGGTAATGGGATACTTAAAAAATTTAATGGCAATGCTAAAGCAAGCAATGTTAAGCAAGTTAATTTCATTATGAGCATTCAGCACTGGTTGTAGTACGTGAAGAAGTGAATATAATGAAGTTATTCCTGAGTTAAAGTATGCTCTGTTACATTGAGCCACTTTTACTTCAGTCCACTGACGAATAGAATATATGGTTCCGATTCTGACTTAAAGACCCTATCAGCAAAATATGTTACAAGATGATGGAGTAGACATCATTCAAAACTGGCGACCAAGCATCAATTTGATAAAAATTGCAAGCAGAAGGGTTATCTAAATGCAGGAAAACTGGATATTGGAAACTAGGCTACACAAATGGGCAAAAATGTTAGATTGTAGAATAATAATACAGTTGGAAGATATTCTGAGTATAATGGGTCAATTTCGACCTCCGGGTATTGTACTTGTCTTAACGGACAAGTACACGTCCTCTAACCTAAGATAATCTGAGGCGATTCTGATTGTGTACTATGATAAGCGTCTGTACGAGACAATGTCTAACACGTCCACCTGAACCGAATAAGCGCGTTAGATAATAATGAATATGGGATATGTGATCAAGACAACAAATCGATGAACCACTTTTAATGTCATTGCTCAGCTTTCGTAAGTTCAATATCCCAAAATTTTGAGAAAGGCCGTATTCCAGCCATTATCCAGGTTCTACAGTTAGAATCTGAATTATGAGCATCTGTTATGTGTCCTTGAATTACTCATACAATCATTGCGCAATTTTTACGCTCTGAATCGTAAGAAATCTCTTTCCTTTCCATTAATCTCTTGGGTTATAGAAATAGAAAAAGCTGTTAGGAGGTAAACTCAAATTCATTGGTTTATTCGGTGTTATAAACGTAAACGAAAAATCAGTATATTCAACTTCAATGAATAGAATGGTGGAAACAGTCAAAGACATATGGATTTAATACGTTATCTGATGTGACCATATCAGTATTGCCATAATACTCAAGCAAATCGAGATAATGATTAACTTTATTGAACATTTTTTGGGTGTTCCTTCTTGTGCTTTGAGAGTATAATTAAAACACATAGACATAGATCTATGACTTTGATATCTAAGCAGGTGGAGTGTCACAAAGCCATAGGACATAAAGCCATATGGCGTTAAGTCCAATTCCATTGAGACATAAGGGCATATGCCATTAAGTCTCATTATAAATTTTTTTCCGAAAATGAGAAATAAAGCCATATTTTTAATAATGATTGCATTCATGGCCTTAGCTCACATTAGCAATATTAGAAAGCGGCTTTATCTCTCATTTCAGTTCCTGAGACACTAAAGTTAAGTATTGAAATCTGGCTTCGCATAATAAAGTTTTTCTGCGCTTATGGATTTTTTCCTCCAGTAGGACGCGGCAGGAGGCTTCGCTGAATAAAGTTTTCCTGCGTGCGTCACAAGAATAAAAAAATGTTTTCCAATGATAACTAAGGATTTTTGCTTTCACAAAATGTTTGCAGCTGTAATTCCTGGAGCCTAGAAATTTTGGATTTTTTTAAATCATTAATTTCATAGATAAATAGACATATTTAGTGAAAAAAGCATTTATAACGCAAAACATCAAATGGGACATATAACCATAATGGCTTTATATCCCATTTCACTAAAATTGATATGAGACTTAAGGTCATATCAAAATTATGGCTTTTGTAAAATATTAAGATTGTAAAATATTAAGATTTAAAAAGAAACTAAAAATAATTACTTTAAAAATTATTTTTGCCTGAAAATAGACATGAAATATTCCTCCCTCCCTATTGTATTCTTTACCAATTGGACTGTGTCCATTTTAACGAGCATTGTTCCAAAATAAATTATCCTTCATAGTCTTTGTAAAATTTTTGTTTTTATAAATTGATTGTCAATCCTAATATTCATTTCATGGAACATTTAAAAAATTTATTAAAGCTTTAGTAGCATAATAGAAACTAATTTATCTATTAAAAGTTTCCAAAAATGTTTTTTTTTTTTTTTATTGTTTTTCAACTTTTTTTTTTTGTTTTTCGCAACAGAGTTTTTAACAAATTCCATATAAGTTTTGAATAAAAGAAAAGCAGCAACCAGCAAGCACATCCAATTAAACATTTAAAAATGTGCTTCAAAAGCAAATAATTTGCCCCTTCTTTTATATTCCAAAAAAAGAAAAAAAAAAAATCAAGCAAACAAGAAGTAGAAAAATGAATCGGGGTTTATGTTTATTTTCAATACAAGTACCAAAAGTTTATTCATAGAGTTTGGGGTAGTAGGTATGCCAGAGTTCCACATTATCCGCCTTTTCCTTTCTTTTCCGCTTTTCCATTCATACACTCAAACTGTAAAGTTTTTCTATTCTCGGGTACAGAGCAAATAGACTCGTACATGTATTTTTGGGTTGTTAAATATTTTACTTGCATTTTATGTTGCATACAATCAGGATGTGTGTGTGTGTGTGTGGTGAGAGAGAGAGAGAGAGTAAGCTAAACTACGTTATCTAGTTAATATAGTAACAGAGAAGTTTAGGGAGGTAATATCGTAAATGGATGAGTGCATATTTTAAGGCAGTAGTCATTTTATAAAATCATTTCTGACATTAATTAAGTGCTTGGAAAATCTGTTTCTACTTTTACTTACAAAGCAAAAAAAAAACAACAACAACAAAAAATAAAGAAATACTTGAAAAACAAGCACTTGTGTTGTATGTATGTGTTAATGTGCATGCATATTCACTTAAAATGCTCGTAATAAGTATAGAAATAGAAAAAAAAAGATGATAAAACACTTTCTTTCTGTTCAAACAACATACTTTAGGTACAAGTATAAATAATACATATGTATACTGGTACTTTGTGTTTATTAAGTAGTTTACAAAACACACTCACCTACACACATACTTCATTATCATTCGTAAATATTTTTTAATTCAAAACACTTGAGAGTAAATGTTGTTAACAAAATTTTAAGCTTTTTACCATTCAAATGAAACTTGAATTAATATTTTGTAGCCTAGTGCACTGCATACATAGGATGCATGCGTGCAGCCTTAATACTTGAATAGTTTTATAAGTAAAAAATAAGGGATTTCATTTCCAAAATTGAATTTATATTTTGAGAATGTTTTTCATTTCTTTTTTTTTTTTTTTTTTGAATGACAACTCTAAACAATTTCGAGATGGAGAAACACGTTTAGTAATTATATTTTCCAGAATTCTAATTATTATTATTTATAAAAACCTAAATATTTACTTTTACTGTTATATAGTCGGCTATCACATCTATGGATATAGGGTGGGAAATTTAAAAGTTTAATTTTAAAATTGCAATCAAACAAAAACGGTTTGTTTTTCCAAATTTAATTTTTTGTTGTACAGTACAATTGTTCCCGTTAGAAATGGAATATTATTTCATTCATATGGCTCCCGCGGCTGACCTCACAGTACCTCATTCGATTGGACTAATTTTCGTGAACTTTTTCGAGTGTATGTGGTCCTATCTCGGCAATGGCATCACAAATGGTAACCTACAAATGGTCAATTGTCTCTGGTTTCTCGGCATAACATTTTCTTTAACGGTGCCTTACAGAAAATAGTCCAACGGTGTCAGCTTCTTGGCAGCCAATTGACATCACCATTTCGGCTAATAAAACGGCCATCAAACGTTTGAGGCATGAGATGCGGGGTAAGTTGCGCCATTCTATTGAAACCAAACACCAAACAATACCATGAAGAGTGGTTGAAAAAAAATCGGTTATCATGGTGCGATAAGTGTCTCCATTAACCGTAATGGTTGCGTCGTTCGCATTTTCAAAGAAATATGCGCCAATGATGCCTCCGCTCCACAAGCCACACCAAACAGTCACGTTTAGGTTTTCAAAGCATTAAATAAGGCAAAATGATTTCTTTTTTTTTTTTTTGGCAAAATCTATATATCATCAATTAGTTTCTCGTTGGCCCATCTAGCGAAGCGAAAACGAGGCGGAAACGAATGTGGCTTCAACTCTTGAACCCATTGAACCTTGAAATGTTCAATTCTTGAGAACGATCACGATGCACACTCTTGGCCCATCAATAATGAAACTAGTTTCGCGAACTTTAGCAATAAACTTGCGTATACCGGGCACTGCTGCTTCTTGTCTGCGACCAAATTTTGTACGACATTTTCGTGCAATTTCCGACTAATTGTCATTGTTTTGGAAATAAATTTCCAAAAAATGCCAACGTTGCTCAAGCGTAAATCGATTCATTACGTTCCGTGGAGATAATATACTGAATTATGTAACAGAAGAGATTGACATAAGTATTGCCATGTGATGGTTCAAATTTAAACCGATAGATGGCCCATTGTATTTAAATTGACACCGAAATTTTTTGTTGTCGTGTTTCTATATTAAAAAAATTATGTTGGATATGAAAAAATACTATCCACGCCATACAATCATGATTACAAACTGACAGTAATAGAAACATTTAATACGATCCTCCAATAGATTAGCTTGCCACAATTGAAATGTTAACAATGCACTATCATTTCATCACAGCGGACTCGTGAGAGGGTAGACATTTCGAACGCTTAAAGAGTTATCAATGTTAAATTAAAATATATTCTTTCCTTCACACATGCTGTGATGCATTACTTTGCTAGGGAACCAATCACCAGCTAGGTGATGCAAAGTTTCTTATCAATCTGTTAGTTAGCTTAATTACTCATTATGAATTTGAAGTTGTCATACATTTAAATTTATACTTGTCTTCACATTTTCATATAAATTCAAGAAAATTATAAACAACAAAAAGTTTTAATGGAACACAACACAACAACACCACACAGTGCAACAAAATAAAAATTTATTCCATAAATAATTTATATTTGAAGAGGTAATTCTGAGTTATCCTCATATAAGTGCAAATTTTCTTGTGCATCTCATTGCTGGGCATTATTTACAAGATTTCAAAACAGATTTTTTGTTCTTAAACTTCTTGAAAAAATAAGAAAAACTTCAACTTTTCTTGTGCAATGTAAACAAAATAAGAAAAACTTTTTTTGTTTGAAGCAATTTTTTTTTTTGTCACGGTGAATATTTCATTTTTTTCTCTTGTAGATACCAAAACCAACACACAAAAAGAAGAGAAAATCTGAAAAAAAGTATATTTTTGTAGAAAACATTTGCCAAATAAATTAAAAGTTTTACGTTTACATTGTTTCGTATACGAAACACAGATTCGAAAGGAAACAAAAAAAAAAATAGAGAAAGAAAAAAGACGGTTTTCACTTGCCAGTGACACAAAACACGACTTTAACAAGTAAATGAAAACAAAAGGCCAAAAACCCATCGAAAAAAACTAAAACGAAGCAAAATTGTCGGCCTTCAATGGCATACACTTAATGCACCGGTTGGAGCGCGGGTACGGTGCTGGAGAAGGAAGCGGATATTATTTTTTGTTTTTGGTTTTTTTTTTTTGTGAGGACATGAAACAAGTTTAAGTATCTGTTGTGCACAAACAAGCTCCAAAGTGCGGCTGGTGAGGCCCAGTGCCTTTTAAATACATTTTATGCTTTAATATACGAAAGGACACATACATACATACATACAACGTACATACGTACTTAACGAGGAAAGTCTCTGTGTGTAGGCTAAGTGGAGCTATTCACCTTTCGCATGTGCTGGTGACTAGAGAGAAAAAAAAGGTGTTCTAAGTTCGCACTTAAAATGTTGGCAAAGTGTACAACACCTGCTACCTGTATGCATAAATACATTGGCAGTTATTTGTGTGTGTTTTAAAGTTATTTGAGTGTGTATGTATGTGTGAGTATGTATGATATATTGTTACAACAATAATGTATGACTGTAGATGTATTGCATCTTTAATGCAACATTGCAGTCAAGATTTATTTAAATAATATTCAAAGTACTTTGCAAATGGTTGCCACACACTTAAAAACCAGCGAAATGTCAGATGGAATGCATGTTAAAATAATGAAGTTGCAAAGTCTAGAATGAGCACAGTAAACTGGTAACTGTTGGCAGCAATTGGACAAATATTTTTAAACAAATTTATTCAAATTCACACAGAAGTGCTCTCTATGAGTTTACAATTAATGTTTTGTATGTATTAAATTCTCTTTTTTTGAATTTGACACGACACCCTACCCCGAGTTCAAGGTGGACATTAACAGAGGAAGCTGTTTGATTGACAGGCATTTACAAGAATAACAAGATAGAATAACAAGAGATATTTAACATTTTGTTAAAGCCTATTCCTTAAGACTTTTGCCAATTTCTGTCGAACCAAATTCATCAAACGCTCGTACAAACTATCAAACTATCCCCGAAATATTGTAAGAACAAAAAAAAATTTCTTAATGTTTTATGTTTTTATTTTATTCAGAACCTGCTTAAAATAATAACCTAGTTTAAATGTGGCTTTTATAAAGGTCTACATTAATGTTTTCTTTCTCTCATTTAATAGTTGTTTAATTCATTGTCTCTAGAATTTCCAGAAGTTTTACTGGGAATATACTTTGAACTTCTATCGCTATATACGTTTTCTCAGTAGCGATTCGTTATACTTTAGCTTCTACTTGTGTACCAATTGGCCATAACATTTATAGTCTATTAAAAACTAGTTCTCTATATCCCTAAAAAAGATACCCGTGGGTTATAAGTCTTCAAATCGAATAATGCTACCTGAACGCAATAGTTTGCAGTTAGATGGGTGGGCCATCTATCGGTTTAAATTTGAACCATCTGTTATTTAAAGTCTGGCAATACTTATGTTATTCTCTTTTGTCACATAATTCAGTATATTACCTCCACTGAACGTAATCAATCGATTTACGTTTGATCAACGTTGGGATTTATTTTGGCAACGAGAAACTGCATGATGTTGTCGATTTTGCCAAAAAAAAGCATCTTTTCGAATGAAGCTCATTTTCATCTTAGTGGATACGTTAATAAGCAAAATTGCCGTATTTGAGGCTCAGAAAACCCACACGTGGTCTTATAGAGGCTAATGCACCCATTAAGACTGACTGTTTGGTGCGGATTGTGGAGTGGAGACATTATTGGCTCATATTTCTATGAAAATGAGGACGGCGCAACCATTACGGTCAATGGAGAAACCTATCGCACCATGATAACAAATTTTTGTGTACCCGATCTTCATGGTATTCATATGAACGATGTTTGGTTTCAATAGGATGGTGCAATTTGCCACACATCGCATGCCACAATCGATTTATTGTGTTCAACGTTTGATGGGCGTTTAATTTACCGAAATGGTGATGTCAGTTGGCCGCCAAGAAGCTGCGATTTGACGCCGTTGGACTATTTTCTGGGGGAGGGCGCTGTCAAAGAAAAGTGTTATGCCGACAAACCAGAGGCAATTGACCATTTGAAGGTTAATTTTCGTGATGCCATTATCGAGATACGACCCCAAACACTCGAAAAAGTGCAGGAAAATTGATCCGATCGAATGAGGTACTGTGAGACCAGTCGCGGCAGCCATATGAAGGAAATAATATTCCATTTCTAACGGGAACAATTGTACTTCAGAACAAAAAAATAAATTTGGCAAAATATCAAACCGTTCAGCTGCAAAGTATAGAAGAAAAATAAAAATCGCAGACGGATTTTCTATCAACGTGAACTGTTCCAATACTTTATCCAGTAACAAAACTCTTAAGCTGTCTATTTCAGTTCACGTCACTTATGTTTGTGACGTACAATTCGGAAATAGAACCGGCGTTTCGTGTACCCCGGTTTTAGCTTGAACTCGTCTGATGGGACATTATGACCCATTTTTGCAATCCCTCAAAGAGATCAATGTGAATCAAGGAAAGTAACTAAAGACACAAAAGGCAATAAACAGTCAAAGAAAAAAGTCTACATACACCGGTGTATGCTTTTTACCAAATTAAAGAAAATATAATAGCGTTGTTTAAGGCATTTACAATCGAAAATTTTGGAAGAGCAAAACTAATATTAAAAAATATAACATAGAAATTATTGGGAAGAAAAGTAAAAATTAACAGGAAAGAAGTCTACATAAAGCGTTGGATGTAGATCTTTTTCTTTGACTGTACGTTGTTATAGTGAACCGTATTTCTTCTTATGCTTAAGAACTGTCTACAGCCATAATATTTTTCTCACCAAATCATCCTATCATTGTACAATCACAGTAATGTCTACAGGTCATCAGTATAGCGGATGTTTCATAAAATGGTGGCGAACCTCGTTAACAGTCGACAAATTAATTCTCAATAAAAGCCTTGTACTATGTTCAGACAGGCACTTTTATTGCGCAAATCGCAATAAACACCATTATTGAGCTCAATATTTCATATAAAGTTTCAATTAATTATTGTGCAATAAATACGCAAATTGTTATAATATTGAGTAAAGCATAAAATGCAGAACTGTCATAAGTACGTTTAGTGAGCATATTACAATTTCCCGAACACTTTCAATTGATATTTGACAACTCAAATGTCAACAACTACAAACAAAAAAAAAAAAAACAACATAACAAAAAAACAAAATAAAAACAATGTTGTTGAAACAACCAGCTGTTTTTTTTTACCACTGTCAAATAAATATTGCGTATATTATGTGTTTGAACACTTAAACTATTGTACTCAAATAAACGAATATTGACTCAATAAAAGTGCCTGTCTGAACATAGTATTACAAATCTCAATAAATATTTCCAGGAGCAGATAAATGAAAAGAAAATTAATTTTTACTATTGATTTTGAGGCGTTTATTGATACTTATACTAAAACTCAAATTGTTTGCTGGGTTATGCATGCAATCGTGTATAAAAAATAAGTCAGTCTGAGAGTAGTAAGTGTTGTTTCTGGTACTTTGCATGCCATTATTACACCTGTGAATACAATTAAATTTACATTTTCGTTTTGTTTTACTTGTTTTCTTCGCTTCTCATTCATTTTTGGTTCAAGCAGTACGAGTATTTGGTCAGGCAACGTCTAACTTAGTACACTTGATTAACATTTACGCTCGTTACGTTCGTAAGTTTTCAAATTTAAATACAAGTTACACGAATATAATGCTTTGCTTGCCTCTAAGTTACACTAAGAAAGTGAATGGAATTCTGCTGTTTGTAGTAGAAATTGCTTCAAAGATGTTGTGGGTGGGTGGTGATGGTGGTGGTGGTAGTGGTACTAATGCAAATCCAGTGTTTAAACAATCAAATGAAATGGGCATGAGCAAATGGCAAAATGCACATCACAGACTACAGAGATACAGAGTACAGAGTAGAATGTTAAAAATATCTCGATTTAATAGATACAATTTAGCTAAGGGACTGACTGACTGTTAGAATCAACAATGGAAGCAAAGAAAGTCAAAGGCAGGCAAAGAGTAGCAAAATTTTCTTTTTTCTTATGCAAATATTAAATGGAATTTAACGTGAATTTTTATGTACACATTTATTTATTATGATGGCATGAATTAACAAAAAAGAAAATTAAAAACAAAATGAACAAAGATGGAAAATCGTTTAAGATAAAAGCAAGTATGTATTGCTTTCTATACTAAACTTAATTGCTTGCATTTTGCCCATTAGCAAAATAAAATAGAATTTTTCGAGTATCTTTTTAAGAAGGCATTTTAAGTATGCCGTGCAAATTTGCGCGAAAAGATATTTCAATTGCTTTTAAACTTTATGAATATTTATTATTGTAAAGTAATTAAAACAATTAATGGAGTTTAAAAGACTTTGAAAAATTTATATCCAGTGCAACTCAAGTGGATATCCTTTCAAGTAGTTAAAGGGTGTAGTGTATCTCCATAAGTTATTATCATAATTTAAACAGTTTAGGAAATTTTTATTTGAAAATCCAAATATGGATTATAAAGAATGCTAAAGCAAGCATTGTTGCAGCAAGTTACATTCATTATGAGCTTTCAACACAGGTTGTAGTACATGAAGGAGTGAATATAGTTCCTGATTTAAAGCAAACTCTGTTACATTAAGCCTTAATAGACAACGCATGTTTTACACAGAGTTTGTATCTTTAGTCCACTGGCGAATAGAATATATGGTTGCGATTCGGACACAAAAAACGAAGACTATATCAGCGAAATATGTTACAAGATGATGGAATAGAGAGCATTCAAAACTGGCAATCAAGTAGCAATTTATTAAAAATTGCAAGAATCAGGGTTATTTAAATGCATTAAAACTGTATACTGGAAACTAGGCTACACAAATGGATGGAAAAGTCAGATTGTCGAATAATAAATCAGATGGAAGAATTGTGAAGATATTATGAGGCTATTCTGGTTGTGTACTAAGGGGTGATTTTTTAAGAGCTATAGGAAAATTTTTCAAAAAAAAAAACACATAAAATTCAGAAAAATGCATGAAATCTTTATTTGAATCGATAGTACGGTCCATATAATTTAATGTTTGAAGATTATTTCATGCAAATGTTGACCGCGACTGCGCCTCAAATGGTCCATCCGCTTAGTCCAATTTTGGCCTACTCTTTCCAACATTTCGGCCGGTATCTCACGAATAAATGCTTCAATGTTGTCTGTATAGACATGAGCTTTAACATAGCCCCACAAAAAATAGTCTAAAGGCGTTAAATCGCACAATCTAGGCGGCCAATTGACCGGTCCCGAACGTGAAATAAAATGTTCACCGAACTCGCCTCTCAATAAGTCCATTGTTACGCATGCTGTGTGGCATGTGGCACCGTCTTGTTGAAACCACATGTCATGCAAGTCAAGCTCTTGCATTTTGGGCAAAAAAAAGTTTGATATCATCTCACGGTAGCGCTCACCATTCACACGTTACGTTACGATTCGCAGCATCATTGAAGAAGTACGGTCCAATGATGCCAAATTCAATGATTTGCAAGCGTTGTTCGTTTGTAAGACGATTCATGGTTAAATTATAGACCAAACTGAAGATGTTTGACAATGAAACAAAACACGAAACGTGCGTGAGCTGTTTAAACCAGTGTTACCAAAAAGATAATAGCTAAAAAATCACCCTTTATAATGAGCTCCAGTACGAGACATTGTCTAACACGTCGACCTAAACTAAATAGGAGCGTTAGATAATAATAAATGTAGGATATGTAGTGAAGACATGAAATATTTTGAGAAAGGGCTTCTTTCAGCCATTATCCAGGTTCTACAGTTAATCTGAGTTATGATCTGAATTATGAGCATCTATTACGTGTTCCTTGAATTACGCAGACAATCACTGGGCACCAGCAACAAACACATTTGATTTGTTTGAAGCGGGCATTGAACGAAAAACGCTCAGAATGTGAGACTAGTTATGAAACCCTAATATTCCATTATGATAAGAGTTGACACTTATTGCAATATCAATTGAAAACTATTCCAAAAAGAGTTTACACCCCTCCCGATCGAATACCTTTTGTTTTTGCCAATGCAAAACGCTTTAACTGGATCAGGGTATGCGAAATTGGTTTATTTAAGTTTGATTGTTTTAAAAGGAGATGAAGGAGTTACCGTTTATCAAAAATAGATTCTCGATTCAATTTATTAGAGCGGTGACAGTCTTACAAATTTAATAAGATTGATAAACATTGCCTTGTAGTCGCCGTTGTCTAGTACGTAGTGTGTTAGCTTATTAGACGTGAGGCCACGGTTCAAACCCCAGGTCACAGAAATCTCTAACAAAACGAAATATGGAAAAATATTTCTTCAGCGACTTCCTATCAGCAGACTTCTGGCAAAAACTTTGTGAGTAAATGAAATTGCCATGAAAAGTCTTAAAAAAATCTATCGTTTTTAAACTCTAGATCCCACCACTCATGTGTAAAATTAACCTACACAATATGGGTGGCGTGAGTAACTAGGTCGTAATTCTGCCTAAACGGTTGTAATGGCCAATTATGTATGTGTGATATACATACCTTGCAAATTTATTCCATCGATGTTTGCTAAAATAATTTATTTATAATTTATCTGCTGAATGTTTGTTCCCATTATCGGCTTTAATTTTTGTAATTTTAATTTCATGGCAATTAGGCCATGAATTTTTTTTAAAGAAATTATTGTGATTTTAAGCACCTTATTAGATATTATTCAGAAAATATATTGTTTTTACCATAGAATTCTTAATTTTTTATTTAGTTGCAAAGAAAACAATTTCTTTTCTTCCATACAGTAGCTGTACACAGGAAGAAATTGTGAATTCTTTTCGCTGTCTTGCCTTTGTTGTCAAGTATTCTATTGAATGATTTTCTAAACTGGCAGTTCTCTCAATTTTTTCTTTCTCTAATGGCAGGCAGGCAGGCAGGCAGCCTTCTTATTGTTTTTGTCTTTAGATTTTTCTATGGAAATTGCAAATATTATTTTTTTACTCAAGTAAATGGAGCATACACACACTTACAAAAGTACATATGCAGGAATTCGTTGTCAGTTGAACTCAATTGATAAGAAAAGCTGACTGACTGGCTGACTGAATGACTGGCACACAGACAGTTAGTTTTTGTTCTACGGCTCTTGTATACAGCTCGATATAAATTGGTAGTGGTGTATGTCGATTCACATGCATTTATGTATATATGTATGCATGTGTATGTGTGTGTGTGCGTGTTAGTAAGTTTAAGTGCATGCAAATATGTGGAAAAAAATTTTCCAAAGACAAGCCAAACCAAGCCAAGACAAGACAAGACAACGGAAATGCGAATATAAAAACCTACTCAAGTGCATACAAGCGCAACAGATAATGAACGGAAAGAAAATGAAAATGAACAAAAACACAACACAACAAAAAAATAGAAGAAGAAGCAGAAACAGAAACATAAGAAGAACAGAAAATATTCGTTTTAAATAAAACTCTACGTGAAAAAAGAAAATAAGATGATATAAAGAAGCATAAAATTATGGGGAAATTGCATGAAAATACTTGATTAGAAGAAAAATGAAATAAGAAAGTAAAAAAAAAACACAAAAGATTTAAAAACAAGACAGGGTTCGCAGTGCTTAGAAGATTCAAAAGCAAATCATGGTCATTATGAGCCTAGTTGTTCTTAAAAAGTCAAATGCAATCAAAAGAGTGTTTAAAAAATGTTTATCAAACAAAAACAGTTTAAAATAATTTGTCATATAGAATGGCAATAAGCGACTTAGGGATGATATTTTCATTTAAATATTCGCAATCATTTTCATTCCATTGAATGATAGATTCAAAGGACTGTAACTGTTAAACATACTTTTAAATACTTTACACAAGATAATACGATGATTAACTGTTCCTTTTTCGAGTTATCATTGGTGGGAGACACATTTGATTCATACAATGTGTGAAAGATAATTGCTGTATCGCATGCGACCTATGCTGCGGTTTACTACCCCTGCGCATAAATATAGGACTTTTGGAAACACCATTTCTTTATTTTTTATATGGAATAACATCCACACGCGTGGGATAGTTTCTAATCATAGAATACAATGTTAAGAGACTTTGGGAAAAGGTGATAGACTACAGCTATTTAAATATATTTTGTACAGACTTCGGTATCTTCTTCCAGTCAATGCCTCTGAAATAAATTATGCCGGGAATAAGGCCTTTCTCAAAATTTTGTGCTAACGAACTTACGAAAGCTGAGCAATGACATAAAAAGTGTTCCATCGATTTCATATTTTCACCACATATCCTAGATTTATTATTATCTACCTATTCGCGCCTCCCAGGGAGCACTGACGAAGATGATGCCAAATATTGGAGGACCAAATCCATTTAAAAGGAAAATAATATGGTCGTCCTGTCCTCGGTATCGTCTAAGCGCTATTAGACAGATAAGTGGCTTCAGGATAGGGACTGACGAAGCGGTACAGATAATACCAGTAGACATATTGGCGGTTGAGATGAGACGAATATACTTTCGCCGTCTCGATTATACAGGACAAACAGCAGCTATAAGAGCGGAGGAACGAAGGACTTCTATGCACAAATGGCAGTCACGATGGAAGATGGACATTTCACCTTCTCCCTGATACATATAACCCCTTAGATGGAGAACAAACATTGCGAGCTGAACTACTACGTGACCCAGTTCCTAACTGGTCATGAATGCTTCAGGAAGTACGTCCACAGATTTGGACATGATATTTTCCCTATATGCCCAAACTATGTATATGAGGAGGAAGATGCGGAGCATATTCCAACATGCTGCCCCAGATTTACATGCCCTGGGGAAACGAGTTTTTCATCAAACCGGCTTATGGAGGAGGTGTTGAATTCTAGGATTCTATGGAGCCAATACAGCCAGAGAATGGCTGAAGTTATGCTGGAACTCCAAAGTTTAGAGAAACGAAGGCGAAATTTGAGTTAGTGTGATAGAGCTTTAAAGCTAACCAGCCCTCCGCGAAGTAATATCTTACGGCTGTGCAGCGGGGGGAAAGTGGTTGAAAAATGTAGGGATTGAGTTTAGTACGTAGGCATCAGTGATGGTGAATCGTGGACTTTTTTGTTGGAACAAAAGTGTCTTTCGAGGATTCAGACCTCCAGCTCAAAACAAAAAAACCTATTCGCGCCTATTCTATTTAGGTGGCCGTACAGATGCTGGTCATAGTACACAACCAAAATCGTGTCAGATTATCTTCACAATTCTTTCAACTTTATTATTATTCTCCAATGGTCAACTATAACTTTTCCGCCTAAGTTTTGATCATGTAATACTCTGGCTCTATTGGCCAGATGATGAAATGAATGAATGGAAATGATAACATTTTTTAAAAGCCTCCATTCCCAAGGGCGCATTGAATTTTAAACCGCAGGAGCACATTTTGTTATATTTTCCTTGAACAATTTCTTTCCCAATCAATAGTTTTTAAGAATTAATATTCAAGTATTTGCCTTTTCCTACTTGTATGACTGGCATGACCTTAATAAATCATACATAAAATAATAAATAATACTTTACTAACAGATGGAGAAAGGACTATGATAGAAACCCTAGTCTGAGTTATTAAGCAACCAATAAAAATGCTTTATTATGGCAGTGAGAAATTGTTCAAAGCCATATAAATACTTCACATACAAATTACACTTTAAACGTATTTAATTAGAAACGTGACAAATAGCAAGAGAATAGCAAGAAAATAATAACGAACCGTTTGTACATATTTTAAGGACAATTCTTTTTTGCATCTTTGTTGTTGGCAAAAAACTCCTTAAGGTATTTCTCACTAACCATAAGCAGCAGTTGTCTTTGACATTGTATTCTTTCTTTTTTCTTGTACTTACCAAGAAGACTATAAATCTAGTTCGAACACCGATACCTATCAGACGCGCATCTCATCCATGGCCGCCTGTGGCACTTGCTGTTGTAGATGTGGCGCACCACCCGTTGACGATGATGTCGCTGTCATTCCAATATTATCGACGGCAGTGGCATTGTGCGAATGCGTATGACCGTGATGATGTGAATGTCCTTTGGAGGAAGGCGCACTACTGACACCACTACTACTGCTGCCATTCGAAGGAGTTTGATCGATTAAGCTAGAACCCATACCAACGCCAATTATGTTGCCACTACCACCAACACCACCACCTCCACCTCCTCCTCCGCTAGAACTACATTGTGTTGTTGTTGTTGACGAAGCAGTTCTGGTGGGTGGTCGAGGTGCTCTTATGTGATGTGATAGAGTGCCTAGACCGGTTAATATACTACCATTTGGATGATTCTTTGTAGATTGTTGTTGATACTGTTGTTGGGGTGATTCTGTAAAAATAATTGAACATTATTTAGCAACAATCAATAGAAAATTTTTATTAATTTAATTAATTTAATTTCATTAAACAGTTATAATTAAATTAATTGAAATAACGTATGTCTTTACTTCTCTTTACAGTATTTCATACTCAACACACAAACGTTAGTAAATTTAATGTGACAAAAACTTGTTAAATTTCACAAATTACGAGGTGGTATGTATGAGTGTTGTAAACAAATATCACTCATACGCACCTATACGTACTTTAATACCCTGACAATTATGCATTTGTGGCTTGTCAAAATTCTATTGCGTATAATTTCGTTTCTCTTCATGAGGTTTTCGTTTTTTTGTTTAAATGCAAAAAAAAACTCCAAAAAATTTCATGTCAAACATTCTGAATAGCTTCATAGAGAAAATTGCAACAGTGATGAGAGTTAACAGGTAAAACGATACTACTGATGTCATGGTGGTTGTAGAGAGCGCGAGCAAGTGGGAATTGGAGGTTAAATGCATGTTCTAATAAACTTTATTACCGTTATTTTACACGAGCTGTACATGCATATGCAATTCTATTTTACGCTGAAACATTGTCATTTTAAACAGACAATAACACTCTGTCACTTGAAAATTCCATAAAATGTGTAATACAAGATGGCAAAGTGAATGTGTGCGTGTATTTGCAGTTATTTCAAGAACTAAACACTGTACGGGTACAGAGTGAACAGAACCTGAGCTACAATGAGAATCAAATTGAAGGTAAGAAAATAAAAAAAAATTCTAAAATATGGATTTTACAGTTATTTCCTGTGTAGGACATTATGCGCGAGATTTATTAAAAAATTTCAAAAACTATGTATTAAGTAGGGCCTATCTATGTGTTAAGTAGCTATTAAGGTCGATAAGTAAGATCATAAGGGGACAGCGGTTACAAATCTCTGTTAGTATTTAAGAATTACACTAAATCCGGAGTTTAACTTTTCAAGAATGGACTTCTGTCTGTAGTACTTTCTTCAAATGTGCAATATTAGCGGCTTCTGTTGCATCTGTAGCTGCTAGTTGTATAATTACATACATAATTGGTCATTACAACCCTTCAGTCAGGATTTTTGAGAAACTTTTCACGGCAATTTTTTACTCTCAGAGTTTTTGCCAGAAATTTGCTGAGAGGAAGTCGCCGAAGAAATATTTTTTCATATTTCGTTTTGATGTCTGACCTGGGGTTCGAACCGAGGCCTTACGTCTAATAAGCCAACACACTACCTACTAGACTACGGCGACAAGGATGTTGTATAATTAGGATATAAAGCTAAAGCTATTTTATCTGCAGCAACTAATTGGCTCTGATGCAGGGTTTTCAGAGTATAGCATAAAGGCTAACTATCAAATGCTAGGTAGGTAGGCCAGAGCACAGGTATGTTTACATCATTGTGACAATGTGACAATGTATTGAATACCCATCAGCTTCTGATCATTGTGTTGATTAGAAAATACGAAACGAGTTTCGTTGGTTAGCTTGTAAGTCTCAGCACTGAGCATTACTAAGGAAATAAAAATCAAGTAATTTATACTTCTTTTCTAACTCTCGAGAAGTTACAGGCCATTGATTCCCATTACTGTTGCTCATATTCTGCCTAATTTTTGATACACCACCTTGATTAAATCTTTTACAATCACATTTTGAATGTAATATCTCTTACTGAAGTCATTTAAGTTCGAAAATTACTATTTTTTAAGGAGTTAAATATGATCAGTATTATTATTTTTGTAATGCAGTAGCTGCACTCCATCCCTTGCTTACTTACTTACATAATTCGTCATTATAACTCTTCAGTCAGGATTGCGACCTAGCTTCTCACACCACTTATGCTGAGCGTGTTAATTTTATCCAGAAGTGGCGGGACCTATAGCTTCAAATCGACTCCGAACGACAGATTTCTTGAGAAACTTTTAATGGCAATTTTATTCTACTCCCTGACTTTTTGCCTAAAATCTGCTGAAAGGAAGTCACCGAAAAAATATTCTTTTACATGCTTCGTTTTGTTCGAGGTGTCTAAGTTGGGGTTTGAACCGTGGCTTCGCGTCTAATAATCACACACACCACCTACTACACTACGGCAACCTCCATCCCTTAAAGCTTTACAAATTCTTGTCTGCTACTGGAAGACTGACCATTTTTGTGTTTTGGGAAGGTTGTGTTTATCATCATGGTTGCCAATTTAGCAAATGCTACATTGTATCGCAGTTGTTCAAAATGTACCTAAAAATTCCTAAATCCCTGTTGATAAGAGCCCAGTACGTAAGAAATTTTTCAACGTTAACAATTACAGAGACATTAAGTGGCTTTTAATTCCTCTCTGTGACTAGCATCTGGTAAAGTTGATTTAGTTCAACTTTACCAAATTCCTTGATATGATGTGATGTTCCTACTCTTTCCATTTAGTGAAAATAACCTTCACGGAGTCGCTGTGGTCTAGTAAGTACGGTGTTGGCTTATTAGACGTGAGATCATGGTTCAAACCCGAGGTCGGAAATCAGCAAACAAAACGCAGAATGAAGAAATATTTCTTCGGCGCTTTCCCTGGCAAAAACTCTGAGAGTAAATCAAATTGCCGTGAAAAGTTTCCAAATAATCTGTCGTTCGGAGTCGACTTTAAGCTGCAGGTCTCGCCACTTCTGGATAAAATTAACGCACACAATATAAGTAGTGTGAGAAACTAGGTTGTAATCCTGGCTGAAACGTTGTAATGACCAATTACGTATGTATGTATGCGTCTTTACGATATTTAATTTTACTCTTCACTGTATAACATAAACATTAATAATCTGCATAGAAATAATGTGACAACTTCCAAAATTCATATACTGTTTACGCACATGACTCAAATATCGCTTTTTTTTGCTTGTAACTATAATAAATACACCAAGTAAAGTGGGTTTATAAGCAAAAGCTTTTTATTCATCTTTGAAAATTAATTAAAATTTTTCATAGTTTCGTATGCCTAGAGTATCTCAAACGGCATTAATTATTTGAAAATTATTATTATAGCAGCTTCATGCGTAATATTTCTTCCAATAGGCTTTTAAATTGGATTCTTAAATTTTATATCCTTTAACATGTCACTACTTTTTAGGTTTCCTCTCTCTTGGCATATGATAAAAATTACCTCTCGATATGAAACCATAAAATTCACGCGATTTTCACGTTCCATTTAATAGATACTCCTTTTGAAAATCGTTGAGTAGACATTTTACAGCGATAGAGATAGGCAACGAAGGAGAAAACGTGTGTGTGTGTGAGTGAGATGGAGAGAGAGAGAGATAGTTAGAGTTTGAGAGTGAGAGTTTAACATTTGTTTCCCAATTTTCAATGTTTCCGTTTTGTTATAACGCTGTCATGTCACTTTCCTGTCGTTTATGTCAATGTTACGCACCATCATCACTAAACAGACAGACGCCTGAATCGTAACGAACGTGCATTGCAATGTTGTTGATGTCATTCGTTATTTTGCTCGTACTAACAATGCACACATGCACATTTACACAGTTATATACAGATATGTACATACATATGTGCATGTGACTATGACAATAACAACAATTTCAAAAGCAATAGTGTAGTAGCATCGTCATCACGATGAGCATCATCATCATAATAATAGTAACTACAACAACAATAGCAGCAATAGTAATGCATTAACATGTGCTTTTTCCGTAATGTTAGGTTTCTAAAATACCCATACACACACGTATAAGTATATGCCCTTCATAGACTTGTTATATCACATACTTTGTAGGTAAATGCATTCGCATGTATTTACTGTGTATAGACAGAGTGTAGCATCAAAATTTGGACAATTTACAAAATGTTTTTCTAAGGTAACTTTTATTGTAAACTACAATGGTTTTGAAAATATGTTTTCCAACACATATCGGTTCTTAAGCCTTCTTTTTAATATTCTTTTATCTCCCACAGATAATACCCTTGTGGCAATGCGTTTCCCAATCTTCGAGGCACTTCTGGTAACAATTTTCTAGTAAAGTCTTGAGTTCTTTCAGTGACGCGGTCTCTGTAGCATATTTTCTTATTTTGCATGTTTTAATTCAGTTTCGGGAACAGATAACAACTTGGAAGTGAGTAGATGTGTTATCCATACCTTCGGCCATTTATTTCATATTAGAGCATACAAACGAGGCTTAGTTTTGTCCGAAGAAGAAGAACTTTTAAAGCATTAATTGGCGTTAATCCAAAATAAAAAAGGTAATCAAAACCTTAAAGTTGAATCGAATTTTGTTCTTCTTGACACTTTAAATGGAATGTTTTCAATACGTTAGCATATACGAGTATATTCATTTAGCTTTTGTATGCCACACTCTTTTGGGAAAAAGGGTGTTTTATGTGATGTACATACATATGTACATGCTTTGGGGGCAAAATCATCAATGTATGTGATAGAGTGTGCAACTGTTTCCGCTTCCGTTGCACTTTGTGATGCTTCGAGTCTAATTTTCTGTGCAAATTCAAATTTGATTAGTTGCCGTTATGTCAGGAGTCAAATCAACAAAACGCACACACTCAAGGTTACACTTTTATGTACGTACACACACACAAGCGTACATGTACACATATACACAATAGCAAATTATGGTATTTTTAGGATAATTTAGTTTTTAAAACCTTTATTTTGTTTTTCGTTTGCACTTTCTAATTAAATTTTTCCTGTCATTGTCCTTTCTTGTTACCTCCCTTATGTGTTTGCTTATTGTTGATGCTCTAATTTAGTGCAAATTAATTTGATTTGGTTTTCCAATATTGCTCTGCTTTTTGATTTCTCCCACTCTCTCTCTATGTAATGATTGATTACCCAGTTTGTTTGTTAGCTTCTACTTAGTAATTCTCTTTAAGACTTTAATAAATATTTGTGGGACAATTTTATGTGTTTTTCCTTCTTTTTTTTTCTATGTTTGCGGATATTTTTTTTATATTCGATGTTTGTCTTAAACAAATATTTGTGGAAGAGCATGAATAGAAGGAGGAAAAACGGTTTTAATCAAAATTCGATTTTGTAATGTGGGTTAAAAAATAATCCCTCGCTTCCTTTAATCAGCAGTTCGTTATCCTTTGGATTTTCTTTAGTTTATTTGAATAGTTCGAAATAAACTTTTTCTCAGTGATATTCATGCTCTCTCTCTCCCTCTCATATATTGGGGAACATAAATGTGCTTGTGTCAAACGAAAACGTGTTTGCAAAGCTGACATTTCAGGATACATTTTTGTTAAAATCAGTTCATTAACTTAACGCAAAAGTCTATTGGAAATGGCAATAATCTGGCATAGTGATCAATTTTGATCTACTACTTCGACTGTTTGAACGAAATATACTGTTACGTTTTTAAAAACGTTTAAAATATGAGCTCGTAGATTGCAAATAAAATAAAAAGAAAGAAAAGTTTGTGTTTAGTTTTAATTAAAATTCTTTATTATTCGCACAATTTTGTGTGCCACTGTTTACAACTTTATGTAAACAACAGCAATTGCTTTTCTTTGTTATTCCTTTGTTTATACCGTTTGCATAAACAATAACAATTACTAGACAATTATTCGACAGATCTTTGTAACGGAGATTTTCAAACCACGATTACTCTCTTCAAACGCACCGCGTCTTTACACAAGACTGACTGAACTTTTACTAACTCAGTTGCCTACTTTGCCTTGCCTTTTATATGGTAAAGTAAACAGTCTGATGAATGTTCTTGAAGACGAATTTTTTGTGGCTTCGCCTTTTCGAGATCTCCATAAATGTAAACATCGTTGTTTCATTATTATTGTTTGTGTATTTAGTTTACATTTATTCTTGTAGTATTTGTTGTTGTATTTTTGTTTACTTGTTTATCATTTTTATGCTGGTTTTTGTTGTTGTATTACGCAGTGCGATAATTTGTAAACAAGTTCATTATTTTTGATTTTGTAGCTTTTGTTTATCATTTTAAAGTTAAACGCTGTAAAAACAAAACACCAATATCTAGATTTTCCCATTTTCGTAACAATACAATATACTTGGCGTGAAAGTTGACATACTCCTAGTATAGCCAGTAGAAGTCGCTGTAGTCTAGCAGGTAGTGTATTGGCTTATTAGACGTAAGGCCATGGTTCAAACCCGAGGTCGGACATCACCAAACGAAACGAAGAATGAAAAAAATATCTCTTTGGCGCTTTCTCTCAGCAGATTTCTAGCAAACACTTTGAGAGTAAATAAAATTGCCATGAAAAGATTCTCAAAAAAATCTGTCGTTCGCAATCGACTTTAAACTGTAGCTCCCACAACTCGTGAATAAAATTAAGACACACAACATAAGTGGTATGAGAAGCTAGGTAGTAACTTTGACTGAAGGGTTGTAATGACCAATATAGTCCATATCTATACAAATTTTTTCGGTGTATACCAGAGATCAGCAATGAGTATTCAAAACGATGAGTAGAATCGAATCATACTCATAATTTCTGATACTTATACGCATTCATATTTATTTTAATATCATGGAACCTCTACTCATATTCAAAGTTTGAAGTGTACACATCATATTCATACTTAACAACACGTATGATGTTGTCGATTTCCACTCACTCGAATCATTTATAAGTATTTTTCTAAAGTTATGAATCTAAATGAGTTGGCTTATGAATCAAACATATTTCGAATGGTATGAGTTTTATGCAACCTGTACTTATAAATCAACGTTGTAGTGAGTACTAATGAATCAGACAGAGTAATTAAATTTCAATATTGTTGACTCTCTTATATTCAAAATTTCATGAGTGCTTATGAGTAGCGAAAAAATGATTCATTGCTGATCTCTGGTATATTCAGAGCGCTCCTAATAGTTATACTATAAATAGATGCAACTCAAGTTTGGCTGAAAACCACTTGGCCAAGTCTTACGTCGGTAAATCATATATAGTCTACAGCAATGGTGATGGCAAAAAAAACTTACCAAATTCCGGAATTATTTTTAATAATAAAACCGCCTTTTCCTTCTCAAAATAGACTTTAATGCCACATAGTAGAAATCTTTTTCCTTTTGAAATTGAAATTGAATATTTCTATTCAATTTAAATAATATTGATCTCGTTTTTCTTTTCATTGATATCTCATTAATGTTTCTTTTTGTTTGCTTATTGATATAAATATATTAGCCAATGATTGTATTTTATAGTGTATGAAAAACGTGATTACAACTCATTAAATTTGTGGCGAAAAAATAAAAACAAAAAATTTCCATTTTATTTTGGGAATATATATGTTATTGGTGTTGTTATTGTTGCTGTTGTCATTGTTGAATATTGTGACTGATTTAAATATAACATGACAACATTTATTTATATCGCCATGTCATCATGTCAAAGTCATATCGGCAATAATATTAGACGTTATAGTGTTAACATAAATTTTGGCAGGCACATAGACTCGCAAATATTCTACGAAACTTATAAATCCTGGTACATATAATTGTACATGCAATTGAATGTGTATGTATGTGTACTAGTATATGTATTAAAAATATTAACTATATATGTATATAATATATATATATGTACATATGTGATTACGAAGGCTGCTTAATAAGTTTGTGATTCAAAATTCAAAAAAGATTGAAATGGTGACTATAGATTGCGATTTTACTTAACCTAATGGTGAGCGTACAACAAATCTACATGATGGCTTGAGAGCCTTGGCTGGTCTACCTACCTACCTATCTAACCAAAACGAGAAATTTTTGTCTTGATTGATGCTTGACTTGATTAAGTGTTGAAGATTGAAAAGATACCAGCATTAATTAGGAATATATCGGATGCCTGTGTGTTGAACTTTTAAACAACGATTTAAATTTAAATTTTACGTCAGTTTTATACTATCATTGCCTTCTTTTGTCTTAAATTTGCTGGTAATCAGATAATTGATGGTCGTCGTGGTCTAGTAGGTAGTGTGTTGGCTTATTAGAAGTGAGGCCTCGGTTTAAGTCACAGGTCAGGCATTTCCAACTAAACGAAATATGGAAAAATATTTCTTCGGCAACTACCTCTCAGCAGATTTCTGGCAAAAACTCTGAGAATAAATTAAATTGCCTTGAAAAGTTTCTCCGCCACTCATGTATAAATATTAATGCACACAACGTAAGTGGTGTGAGAAACTAGGTCGTAATCCTGACTAAAGGGTTATAATGACCAATTATGTATGTGTTATGCAGATAATCGGAATTAAAATCCGTTTTAGTCTAGCTTGCCCAATATAACTTGGGATCCCTCAACCTGTTATACTATGTCCCATTAGTTTAGTTGATAGTGTGCTCATGTTGAAGAGTAAGTTGTGTGTTGTTGTCTGTTACACTTCAGTAAACTGTTGACATTGGTCACCAAAGAAAAAAAATGGGGATACAAATATTTAAACACCAATTTCGATAATGGAGTTGGTAGCGGAGTCTACTCTGGAGAACTGGACCTAAACATTTCTTTCCGACTGCCGGATTACTATAGCGTGTTTCAGGCGGAGGTGATGGTCATTTACACGGCCGCTCAATGGATCCTCGCCAACTGTGCTCCATTCACCCGCGTCTCGGTCTTCTCTGACAGTCAGGCCGCCATAAGATCTCTGTCAAGCGTTGTGAATAACTCCAGGATCGTTAGGGCATGTCGCCACTGTCTCGACCTACTTTCTGGGCGCTTCAGTGTCTCACTGGTCTGGATCCCCGGGCACAGTAACATTCCGCAAAACTGCAGAGCCGAGGAGCTCGCCAGAGCTGGTGCACTCTTTCCGGAATCCTCTTCAATCGACTTGGGTATGCCACTTGCCTCGGTCAAGTTTGCCATTGTGCGGAAATTCTTTCGAAACGTCAACCTATCCTGGGTCAATGAGGAGTCCTGCTCCACCGCTAGACTCAGCTGGCCGTTGATGGATAGAAGGCGTACTAACTTACTTGGACTTGGTCGTAGCATCATCTCAATCACAGTGGCCATGCTTACAGGTCACTGTGTTATGGGTAGAAACGCGGAAAGGATGCGGTTCCCATTTAACGACTTCTGCCGTAGGTGCAAACCCGCTGAGGAAGAGGAGACCGTTATCCACTTTCTTCGTCAGTGCCCATCTCTTGCGAGGTATAGATATAGGTTATTTGGCTCTCCCTTTCTTGTCAGCCTGACGGAGCTATCATCTATTGATGTCAAGGATATAGCTTCGTTTATCAAACTTTCTGGCTGGTTCTCCAGCGTAGGGTAGTCGTGCTTTTGATGTGCAGCCCTTGTGCTGACCAACTTCTTCCTCTTCCCTGGTTTTGGTAGAACTTGGTCAGTACAGAGACTGCGTTCACCTGTGGCGTCACAACGGGCCACTATGCGTGCTCAAGTGAGCTTTTTGATATCAGAGCTAATACTCCACCTAAACATTCTAATACAATCTAATGCACTGCATGGTTAGGACCCATTATCCGAGTGGTAATTTTAGATAACAAAATGTGACTTACAAATAATATTGCCTTTCCTCCCTTTTTCTTAATTGCGCATATAAACAGCATTCCATAAAAGTTACTGCAAAACTTTTGCAGCGTCCTTCGTAGACATGTATAAACATTGACAATTTCCATCTTAGACATCAATTTGTTACAGCAAGCAGTAGTCCCTTTCATTTCTGATTTTCTGTTCTGTTTTTTTTGTTGTTTTTTGTTGTACCATAACTCGTGCTCGGTGTTTAATACGATGCTTTTCGTACAAAATTTCAAAGGAAGAGGAAAATCACGTAAAAATTACTACAACAGGCAGAACATGATGATGAATATGATTTCAAGTGTACGACCACTATGTATGCATGTAAATAGATACATAACTGTATACGTATGTATGTATGATTGTATGCAAGAGTATGTGTTTAAAATCACACGTGTTACATAGTAGTTGTACTAGAATAAACCTATTACCATCAGTAAGAAATTTATGCAAAAAAAAAAAAATCTAAGCAGGATTTATTTTCGTTTCATCTTTTTTTTTGTTTTTTTTTTTTGGTTTTCTGTTTTAACTTCTGCATTTGAATTTTGTGTATCGTCATGTCTACGTTGTATATGAAGAGTGACAGAGTAAGAGAAAGAGGGGGGTAGGTGTTATAGAGAGAAATAGACATTCAGATAGACAGTTATACGTAACGTAAGTATGCAATTTTCAATCCAGTTTATGTTACTGCTGATGATGATGTTGATGATGTTGTATTGCTGTACTCATGTATTGTGTTGTGTTGTATTTTCCACTAAGAAAATTTAATAAAATACAGATGACAGCTGAATAAATGATTTCAAATTTATTTTTATTCAGTTTTGTTTTCAGTTTTCAGTTTCAGTTTTTTTTTTCTGTACTAAAACCCATACAGTAGAAGCAGTTTTAAAGTTTAGAATTTCTATTCAAGATTTTATAACTCTCGGTTTAAGAAAAAAACCTTGCTAAAGCAAGAGCCGTAAAGGACGAAAACAAAAGAATATTTCATAATATTTAGCTCAAACGAAAATCCAATTTCTCTAATGGATCTAATGTAGGTGTCATATTGTTACGTTTTTACCTTTTAAAAAATTTTAAAATATGAGCCCGTAGATTGCAAATAAAATTAAAATTAATTTTGTGTTTAGTTTTAATTAAAATTCTTTATTATTCGCACAATTCTGTGTGCCACTGTTCACAACTTGATGTAAACAACAACAATTGCTTTTCTTTGTTATTCCTCTGTTTATGCCGTTTGCATAAACAATAACAATTACTAGACAATTGTTTGACTGATCTTTGTAACAGAGATCTTCAAACCACGATTACTCTCTTTAAACGCACCGCGTCTTTACACAAGACTGACTGAACTTCACTAACTCAGTCGCCTGCTTTGCCTTGCATTTTATATGGCAAAGTAAACAGTCTGATGAATGTTCTTTAAGGCAAATGTTCATGACTTCACATTCTCGAAATCTCTTTAAATGTAAGCATAGTTGTTTACGTTTATTCTTGTAGCATTTGTTGTTGTATTGTTGTTTACTTGTTTACCATTTTTTATGCTGGTGTTTGTTGTTGTATTTTTGTTTACTTGTTTATTATTTTTTTATGCTGGTATTTTTGTTTATAATTTTAATGTTAAGCGATGTAAAAGCAAAACACCAATATCTTGATTTTTCATTTTCGTAACAATACATATGTTTAATAGCAAGATCATATAGTTGATAAGAAGTATTATATCGAAAGATTCTTGGGTTATACTAACAACAGCTTTCGGCTTACCGTTTCATGTTGCAAACATTTTTTCTTACTTTTGTTTTAAAATTTTATCTTTACTCTGGCAAAATTTCAATTCATTAACAGAATGAATTTTATTATCATCAACCTCCTTAACTTAATGTAGAGTGAATACTAATTACTTACAATGGATACGATTTTGTATTACCAAATTGCCATTGCTACACTCAATGCTATCTCATCTCTTTGTGTCTCCACAAATCACCAGAAAATTATATTAAACAGCCTCAAAGTTAAATACTGTATTCAGTCTCTACCAAATACAAGCTGCAAATGAACATTCCGTTAATCAAAAATAGAGAGAGAGAGAGAGAGAGAGAGAGAGAAAAACCCAAATTCTATACTCATAATCAAATACTGAATTTTGTGAAGCGTTTTTTTTTTGTTGTATTTTTCAATTTGAGTGGAAATATTAGTTTGGCAAACTATGACTTTCCGCTGGCGGTTTAGTCCTGACAGGAATACAACAGATAATTGTCAGCGACAATTATTCATTATTTACGCACAATAAGTGGATTTATAAAAGAACTCTTATGCTCTCTCACGCTGTCTATTTCTAACACTTTTCCCTCTATCCCCCTATACAATTACAGTGGATTTGAAACATGTAATGGCAGATTGCCATACTATACGTACCTATATATGTACACATACATACACAGTTGAGTTTTGCCGAGTATATGTATGTTGAGTTTAGGTTTGTTGTGTTGTTGTTAGTAGTGATTATAAGTGCTATGGAAATGCAACAAATGATGGTTGTTGTTTAAAAGTTAGTGTTGTTGTAATGGACTTTTGAATTATGACATGGAATTTCCGTTAATGTTATGCATTCTAATCAACTTCCGCTTAAGCCTAAAAATACTTTTTCTCCCTCCCTCTCCGTCTCTCTTTCTCTATCTCTCTTATTGTTCTATGGACACACTAATATATCCGTTGAACAAATAACTGTACATATAGAAAAAACCCAATGCCAATTTCAATTTCAAATACAACACTTTGCAAAGCGATAATTTTACAGATCCACACATACATTACAGTCACATGCATTGGCATTTGCTTTCATTCTATGTATAGCCCGTAACGCGCCTAAAAATATACACGGACACACACACATATGTTTACTCTCTCAACTATGCAACAAAGAATTTTTTGAGTGAGAGAAATATAATGTTATACGCCAATTTCATTTGCATAAATACTTGTACATGTGAGACAGAGAGGCGTTGCAGTTCCTGCAATTGTCGATAATAGAGTTTTATTTACAGGGTTCTAAGACCAATTGCAGTGGTGTTTTAGGCGTTAAAAAATAAATATTTTTTCAAGTGATCTTGAAACATTTTCAACATATTTTTCGTTACATACATACATACATAATAATTGGTCATTACAATCCTTCAGTCAGGATTACGACCTAGTTTCTCACTCCACTTATGTTGAGTGCGTTAATTTTATACATGAGCCTACAGTTTAAAGTCGACTCCGAACGACCGATTGTTTTTTTGAGAAACTTTTCATGGCAATTTTTTTTATTTACTCTCAGAGTTTTTCACGGAAATCTGCTGAGAGGAAGTCGCCGAAGAAATTTCATATTTCGTTTTGTTGGAGATGTCTGACCTGGGGTTTGAACCGCGGTCTCACATCTAATAAACCAACACCCTGCCCCATAGACTACGGCGACTTCATATTTTCCGTTATGGTGTTTCAAAACTATGAAGCAAGATTACAGTCCCAAAAATGCAAGGACACATGAAAAAGTATTGTTGATAGCAGGTTTGTTTTCATTAAGTCGAGCTAAAAAATAATTTGTGCCTTAAGGCACAAGCTGAAATCATTTTGTATTAAGTACTCCTCAATACCTGCAAAACAATACATTGTTTGAATAGGTACTGTCTCCTAAATGTTGACTGGTTGTTTGCGGGAGCAGTTATTTTCGACTCTGGTCCCTAAGTCTTAAGAATAACTGCCAGAATGTATGATAAATCGGTTTTTGAAATATTTTTTAGGATTGACCAATTTATACGACTAATGAATACAACACCCAGTATATGTGTGCACAAGTGTGAAAATAGTTTTGAATGTAGCATAAAAATATTACTGTTGTTGCTATTTTACAGCAACAATAAATGTTAGCGACACATGTCTAATTTGTCATCGGCAGAGCAGAACGTGAAGCCGGACAAGCTACTCTTTCTTTTATTTTTTTTTTCTAAAAAAAGGAAGTTGCGGCTCATGAAAGGGATTTTCGGATTTTTTTTTGTCGTATTTATGATGGTATTTTTCATTTCCTTATTATTTTTAATTGTAACAATTTGTCAACCATTTCTAGTGGTAAACTCTCTTTGCCCGCTTTCTCCCTCCCCCGGGTAACAATTTTTTTATAATAAATTATTAATTTCATAAACAGCAATAGAATTCAGTTAAAATTATTAAAAAAAGAAGAAATACGATTTGAATTATTGACAATTTGTAGCGGCTTAATTAGGGGAATTAGAACATTTGTAAATTAATAGCCCTAAATTAGGGCCAATACTGAATTTAATGGATAATAATTGTATTTTAAAAATATGAAATTATTAAACAAAATGAAATGATGTTAGCCTCCCTTTGTTGCTAGGCAAAAAATTTTCTAATCTAGACAATTCACTTCACTTGATTAATATTCATATTCTTAGAGGCCCTCTCTTATTTCGAATAAATTAAATAAGTTTACATACATGTACATACCTTATGGGTCATTACAACCCTTCAGTTAGGATTACGACCTAGCTTCTCGCATCACATTTCCAACAAAACGAAATATGAGAAAATATTTCTTCGGCGACTTCTTCCCAAAGAATTTCTGGCAAAATCGCTGAGAGTAAATAAAATTGCCATGAAAAGTTTCTCCAAAAAATCAGTTGTTAGGAGTCGACTTTAAGCTGTAGGTTCTGATGATTATGGATAAAATTAATACAAACAAGATAAGTGCTGACTGTAATCCTGACTAAAGGGTTGAAGTGATCAGTTAAGTGAAGTAAGCAAGAATGCAACCAAACTCGGATAGGTTAGGAAATATAAAAGTTTAAATTTAAAAATGCGATAAAACAAAAACGATTTGAAATTTTGTCAAATTTATTCTTTTGTTGTGAAGTACAATTGTTCCGGTTAGAAATGGAATATTATTTCATTCATATGGTTGTTGCGGCTGGCCACACAGTACCAATTTTCCTGCACTTTTTCGGGTGTATGGGGTCGTATCTCGGCAATGGCATCACGAATGTTAACCTTCAAATGGTCAATTGTCTCTGGTTGTCGGCATAACACTTTCCTATAACGGCGCCCCATAGAAAATAATCCAACGGTGTCAAATCGCAGATTCTTGGCGGCCAATTGATATCACCATTTCGGCTAATTAAACGGATATCAAACGTTTGACACAATAAATCGATTGTGGCATGATATGTGGTGCAAGTTGCATCATCCTATTGAAACCAAACATTGTTAACATCAATACTGTGAAGAGGGGGTACAAAAAATCGATTATTATGGTGCGACAGGTGTCTCCATTGACCGTAATGGTTGTGCCGTTCGCATTTTCAAAGAAATATCGGCGAATGATGCCTCTGCTCCACAAGCTACACCAACCAGTCAGTCGTAATGGCTGCATTGGCTTCTGTAAGACCACGTATGGGTTTAGTGAGCCCCAAATACGGTAATTTTGCTTATTAACGTACTCCACCAAGAATATGAAAGCTTTATCCGAAAAGATGTGTTCTTTTTTGGCAAAATCGACATCATCGTACAATTTCTCGTTGGCCAAATAAATCCTATCGTTGCCTAAGTGTAAATCGATTCATTATGTTTAGTGGAGATAATATACAGAATTTTGTGACAGAATTGAATGACCTAAGTGTTATCAGATTCGAAATAACCGATGGCTCAAGATTAATCCAATAGATGGCTCACCCTATAGTATTCTTTTGTAAGTGCTGAGCACTATTCACTTAACATTTACGACTTGCAATTATACAATGGAAATTCAATTCATGAAAAAAATTTCTATTAATCAGTATGGGAACCATAATAAATTTCCGGAACGGGGCCGATAATAGCAATCAGAGATCAGCAATGAGTATTCAAAACGATGAGTAGATTCGAGTCATACTCATAATTTCTGATACTTATACGCATTCATTCTTATTTTAATATCATGGAACCTCCTCTACTCATATTCAAAATTTGAAGTACTCATCGTACTCATACTTAACAATTCGCATGATGTTGTTGATTTCGACTCTCCTTTACTCAACATATACACGAATTACAAAATAAGTAGGATTCGCGTACGAACACTACAACACTCACTTGAAGGTTGTGTGTTTGCTCTACTTGTTCTCTTTGTCTTTTCTTTCTTCTTTTTTTGTAAATGCAATAAGAGACTGTACATTCGTAATTCGTGAGTGATTCGAATCATTTATGAGTATTATAAGTATTTTTCTAAATTTATGAATCTGAATGAATAGGCGTATGAATTCAACATATTTCGAATGTTATGAGTTTGATGTCAACGTTGTACGCATACTCATTGAAACTGTACTTATAAATCAACGTTGTAGTGTGAGTATGAATGCATCTCGGAGTAGTTAAATTTCAATATTGTTGACTCACTCATAATCAAAATTTCATAAGTACTTATGAGTAGCGAAAAAACGACTCATTGCTGATCTCTGATGCCAATACTGTACTTACATTTCGAGCTTGTCTTAGATTATACTCTGTAATGCTAAATTATAGTTTCTTGAGTTTCTGTTCTACAATAGGCTGATAATTAAAGAGGTATTCTCTTTTGATACACTTAATCTATACAGAAACAAGGTCTTTTCATTAAAATAAATTAAAAAAATATATTTTGTTTCTAATTTAATGCTTAAAATGAAATGATTTTCGATATATAAAATTGAGAAAAATCCATTCGGTATTTAGGTTTTATTTCTTTTAATTTTATTTTAAAGTGTTATTTCGTTTACTAAATTTGTAATTTTTTTCTTTTGATTGTTATTGATTGATTGGATGTGCAATCAATCAATAGTTTTCTCTTAATGAATCACTTGCTTTGTATATATTTTGCCAAATTGTTACGTTTATTTCCTGCCATAAATCATTTGTATTTAAAAGTTTAAAATTGAAAAAGTGAAAGGAAAAACAAAGAAACGATATAAATGCTTTTGTTTAAATAAGAAACACGTCGTCTTCTTTCATGGCATCATTTATTTTTATGGATTACTTTCATTGCATTTCAATTTCAAATGAAAATAAAACATTTTCTTACCATTCGACCAAAGATTACAAGTTACGCATACGAAATAAGAAACATTTTCTACAAGATTTTGTTTAATGAAAAAAAAAAAAAAAAAATCAAAAAATAGCCGAAAATTTTCCATTTTAAGTAGAGTATTCTGTAATGAGTGTTGGTGTTGTTTGTACCCTACCTTAGGTATTGAGGGTATGCTGACTGTACTCTGCAACAGTCGGTCACTTTTAGAGCATAGTTTCCATCTGGCCATGTAAGCAGGCTGTCTTTTTTTTTGGGTTTAGAATCGAAATCAATTGATTTCAGGAAAACCACTTCTAAAGTAAAATATAGTTGTTTCTACACTCGGCTTGATCTGAATATATATTTTGGGATCTCTGATTCTGTTCTCAAAAAGGCAGACTTAGGCTCTTACGAAGTATTGTGTGAACGGTTGAAATTATTCGTTAAAACATACCAGGCCCACCTACAACTCTTTAGTCTTTAGCTTCTCACTGCACTTATATTGTGTGTTTTAACTTAATACATGAGTGGCGGAATCTACAGTTTAAAGTCGACTCCGAATGACAGATTTTTTCTTTTTTTTTTGAGAATCTTTTCATTGTAATTTTATTTACTCTCAGAGTTTTTGCCAGAAGAATTTGTCGTTGAAGAATTTTTGTTCATATATTTCATTTTGTTAGGGTTTGAACCGTGTCCTTACGTCTAGTAAGCCAATACACTACCTACTAGATTACGGTGACTTAATTCCTACTATCGACCTGATATTCACACTGAGCCAAATTCTAGAAAAGACCTATGAAAACCAAGTCGACAACTATGTTTTTGGGATGGCATTACTGCTACTATTCCTGCTATAAGCTGTGCAGTATGACTTTGAGAAACTGCTGTTGCTTTATCAAGGTAGAAAAAGACCACTCTAAACTTTTTGACACCGTTGGAGATTGCAGTGAAGACAACCCTCAAACATGCAATCACTTCATGGAGAGTGTTTTGCCGAAGGCGGGAATTCCCCGGAAAGGAACAGTTTTTTCTTAAGTATCCAGTTGCTTGCGTACGCTGACTATATTGACATAATTGGATGTACCAAGTGAGATGCTATAGATGGGAGTCTCTCACAATGGATCTGACAGCAAATGAGAACAAAATGAAGTATATGTTGTCATCAAGACGTATCAAGAACACTGTATACCTTCAATGTTGTCTAGAAATTTATTTACGTTGACTCCGATGCTACCAGCAAAAATAATTCTTGTATATAATCCGAATACGACCAACTTTCAAGACCAGTAATTTTAACTATTGAATAACAATTGAACCATAACTTTCCTCTCTCCAACACTTAGTTAAAGATTCATCATAAAAACGCATGCAGCTGTAGATTATTCTGAAGTTGAGCTTGACCCATTGTAACTTTCTTGTTAATTTAATTTCGTACTTTTTTTTTGTTCTGCAAACTCATACAAATTAAATTGGATTTATGTAATGTAATGCACTATGCTCTCATCATTTTGCTCAAATACATGTACATAATAAAAGATTTTTTTAAAGAAACTTAACATCAAGAACCAGTTTAACGGTCTAATCGAAAGAACTTGAATTTAAGTGGCCGTTAGAGGGATTTTTTACAACCTTACCGTCTTGAAAATGGTTATACCGACTTTGTTAAGTGCTGCTCTCCAAATTGTATCAATACCATTGCTAGTCACAGCAAGTTTTTATTCTTATTTTTCATGGAGAAAGGTGAAAAATAGTATGCAGTTTAATTAGGTTAGAATACGGTTCAGTTAGTTAAACTTTCAATATGTTTTGTTGTAGTACTAAAACCCCCTAAAACATACATAATGCATCAGTATTGAAGTAACATAACATTTCTACCTTCTCTGAAATTCAAACAGCATTCAAATCTATTTTGTGTACAATCTTCAGTTCTAAACTGGTTGGCTTTTGCTGCAACTCTCTCTCTCTCTATTGTCTTTCGCAGCATTTTTTTGTCTCTCATATGAGTTCCGGGTTAGAGGAACAGATTTGTGTAGCCAATGAACACGCTAAAGTAGGCACGCTCATACAGAATACCAATTCACATATGAGTATACACCTGTCACCCTTGTTAGACTCTTTATTAGGTTGACAGCCGACAAATCTTATGTTGAAAAAGAAATTTGCTTCATTGCCTTCAGACTAACCTGACCTAAATCAGATAGAAAGCGTACCAATCAACTATTTAAGTTGGATTAAGTTTTTCTGTCAGCAAATCTATTTTTATGTGTCGTTGTGTAATGGTTAGGCAAGTGGAGAAACTTTGCTTACTATGACATGACTGCTGCAGAGACTGTAGATGGATTTAGAAGAATGTTGTCTCCGGCTCAATGTGGATTACTCTCAATTGGCTCACCCTTACCCTTTTTCGATTGTTTAACGGATTAATTAGATCGGTTTTCAGCCTGATTTAAAGAGAATTATACTTTAATGTGAAATCTTGAAACCATACATACATACATAAGTGGTCAGTACAACCCTTTATCCACGATTACGAGCTAGCTTCTCACACCACTTGTGTTGTGTGCGTTAATTTCATAGTATGGAGCATTACTCTGCAAACAAATTCGAAATACAAGATTTGTGTGACTGAGAACGTCTCCAAGTTAGGGAAGATATTCAGCTGCTACCTCTTGTAATTTTTAAATAATAGAACCCATTAAGAAAACGTATAACGCCTCAAGAGCTAGAATTAATTGATTGCAACTTACTCTCAGCATTCTTCTGGCATAAACTCTGAAAGTAAAATTAAATTGCCATGAAACATATATAACATAATTGGCCATTACAACCCTTTAGTCAGGATTACGACCTAGCTTCTCACGACACTCATATCGAGTGTGTTAATTTTATATATGAATAGCGGAACCTACAGTTTAAAGTCGACTCCGAACGCCAGATATTTGAGAAACTTTTCATGGCAATTTTATTTGCTCTCAGAGTTTTTGCCAGAAATCTGCTGGGAGGAAGTCACCGAAGAAATATTTTTTCATATTTTCGTTTTGGTATCTAACCTGGAGTTTAAATCGTGGCCTTGCGCCTAATAAGCCAACACACTACCTACTAGACTACGGCGAGTTCCACTTCCACAAACCTTGAAACCATTTTATTGAAAATATAACATTTAGGCGTTTTCCTTGGCTTAAGTGTTCTGTAATACAAATATGATCTCCAGAGCATGAATGGGCAATGTTTTGTTAAATCCATGAGTTTTTTTTTTATTATTTGCTCTTTTTCTTAACATTTTCTTTTGCTTTTTTACAAACACATTTACAACATAGAGTATGAGTTGCAAAAGAAAGAGAGAGTGGGAGTTTATACAATATTTCTCTGATTGTTGTTAATATAACAGTTTCTATATTCTTCAGGATATAATATAAAATTTAAGAGTTTTTTTTCGCAATTTCTCTTCTCTCTCTCTTATACTCTCCTTTTAACTAAGTAACCATTTTTTATATTGGCCATGTTTACATTTTACGAATGAACAGCAACAAACATGAAATAAAATTCTTAAAGAATAAAAATAAATTAAAGAAAAAGAGAGAGAGAGAGAAAGACAAAAATAAAACTTTTCTGCCATTTTTCATATTTTCAATACACAAGTACACTTGTATGGTCTATACACACACACACAATATATTAAATCAGATGAAAATCTTTGTAAAAAACAGCAAAAAAATAAACTTAAGAAAATTATTAAACAAATATTGTATATATTTATACATACATACATATGTATGTATACGATATATAGTATGCATGTGTATTATAAGATATGATGTAATACAAACTTGTTTGAAATACTCAAAAAAAAATTAATTAAATATCGTGCTGTAAATAACTGTTTCATATGAGAGTAAATATAGGGTATTCAAAATAGTAGAATACCCGTTATATTATTCGATTTGATTTGTTTAAAAGATTTTGTATTTTTCCCTCTGATAGCTTGAGTTGTATAAAAGGGTTAAAGAGTGTCTAAGCGCTGCCTTATTTTATTTCATATTGTTTTTAATATACAAGCAACTATGCCCTACTAGAACCAAAAAAAAAATAAAAAAAGTCGGGGGTTTTAATATTTTGCTCGTGGAGTTAGTTAGTTTTCATGATAATTATTTATAAATGGGCACCGTGGTTTTGACTTACTAGACGAAAATTTCCTGTTTAAGCCTCGATTATATATTAAGAAAAATAAAAAGAATATTTCTTTCAACTACTAAAACTTTTTCAATTTTGTCTATTATTAGCTTTTTTTTATTAAAACGATGGAATTTTAACTTACTTACGTAATTGGTCATTTAAAACCCTTTAGTCAGGATTACAACCTAGTTTCTCACACCACCCATGTTGTGTGTGTGTTAAATTTGTTCATGGGTGCTGGAACATACAGTTTAATGTCGACTCCGAATAATAGATTTTTTGAGAAACTTTTCATGGCAATTTTCTTTGCCGTAAGAGTAAATTTGTTGAGAGGAAGTCGTCGAAGAAATATTGTTTCATATCTCGTTTTGTGAGATGTCTGAGCTAGAGTTTGAACCATGTGCTCGCGTCTATTAAGCCGACACTTACCCACTAGACTACGTCGACTTCAACGGTCAAATTCTGAATATTAAATACTGGAGCATGGATAATGAATATACGTTTACGATGAGTTTTTGTTTTTAAATAATCAAAACTCTTCTCACAAGCATTCGTTTGTATAGGTTTGAAAAGTGATGTTATTCGAGAGTTGTCTACTTAGGAAATAGGAAAAATTCTCAAATATGGTAACCGTGATTATGATATTGAGATTGTGGGAATGAAAAACCTTACAACATTTCTTTTTCCGTTATTTTAATCCTTTTTCCCATAACCTTATTGACCATACGACCTTACGGCTAGAGAACCTGATGTTTTATACCAAAAACAATATTTAAAATCTTATGCTTACTTTCTTATTTAATTGGCCAATAACAACCCGATTAACGGAGTTTCGGCCTGCCTTAACACATCGTTCCAGGCGCCTCAGCTTCTTGCGCACCTACGCCACTTGATCACACCAATCGATGCCAGGGTTTCCTCGATTTGGTCCTTCCAACGCAAACAAGGTCGTCCTCTTCGCCGAGTTCCGAAGATCACCGCATCAAATACCCGTCTCGCCTCCTCCATTCGAACAGCATGACTGAGCCAGCGCAGCCGCTGGATGTTAATACGCTGCACAATGTCTATGTTGTTGAGCAGCTCATACAGCTCATTGTTGGATCGAAGGCGGATATCATCACAAAATTGCACTGGACCGAAGAACTTACGTAGGACTCTCGAATACTCTCAAGTCTGCTGCATTAGTGCTTAATATTGTCTATGCTCTGCGCCTTAAAAAGCACGGAGCAAATAAGCGTATTAATTTTGTCGTACAAGAGAGGTCTCTGCTACTCAATTGCCATATTGAGACCATAGTGGCACCTGTTGGCAACAGTGATCCTGTGCTTGATCTCCAGACTGACATCATTTTTGGTGGTAATGGCGGAGCCTAGATAAATAAATGCCTTGACTATATCGAAAGTATAGTTATCGGCAGTTATCTGAAATCCAATATGCCGCACGTCTCTACTTAGCGACAACATATACTTCATTTTGCCCTCATTTACTGTCAGACCCATCTTCGTAGACTTCCGTTCAATAGCACTAAAGGCAGCAGAAACATCTCGCTTGGTACGCCCTATTATGCCAATGTCGTCAGCGTATGCAAGCAACTGGACGCTTTTTTTTGAAAAATTGTGCCATTGCGATGCACTCCCGCCTTTCGCAGAACACTTTCCATAACGAAGTTGAAGAGGTCGCACTTATAAGGGATTGCGTTGTCTAAAAAATTCCTGACAAATGATCTATTGACACAAATTTTTTTTTGTCAAAATTAAATAGTTTCGGTACCACACATTTGAAGCACAGCGTCTAAAAAATTTAAACACGGTGATGTCTGATGTCATCAACATATCAGAAGAATTTCGATTACTTGCATCTAAACATGTCCTTATAAAGTTCAGAATTAAATAACCTTCTAATTTGGTAAAAGCTGAGACTGTGACTGGGCCTAAAGTCAATTGTGATTACAATAATTTAAAAAATTTTTTTATTTTCGCTCATGCACATATAAGCATGGATTTAAAAATTTGTTTTAATTTAATTTTTAGTTCACATATTGCCTTTGAGAGAAGTTTTTTTTTAATTTAATTTTTTTTAATAAAAATTCCACCAAATTCCAGGCTTTATAGTTTTACAATCCATTGTTAAATTTTTTTGAAGCATTGTTTTGCAGAATGTTTCAATCTTATTTTCGTTTCATTTATTTTTTGTCTTTTTTTTCTTTTGGTTTCTGTTAATAAAAATTGTATAAAAATTTTTTAATCAATTTATGTTTCGCTGAGCCAGGCGAAAAAATTCAATTTACCGGGAGAGAGTCATTTTAATAGAACACATAACCAGGGCTAAAAATAAGTCATGTTGTAAAAATCCAACTAAAATCCAACATTTATTGACAGTTATGTATTTACAATATATATGTATGTATGTTGTTATTGTTGTTGTTATTCTTATTTATTTTTATTGATATTTGTCAGCAAAAACTAAATGCGAAACAATACATTTTTTTCCCTTAACGCTTCATTGGCAACAATTTGGATTTTGTTTTTAGCTTAAAGATAAATTGGCGTACAATCTAGGATTTACCCAGAAATGTCTTAAAAAGTAAATTTTTTTCTGTCATTAAATGTCATTTTCTAAAATTTGTATGTGTGTGTGCTTTTTTTTTCAACCAAATTAATTTTATTAATGGCATAGATGATGGTTTTTGAACTCTGGAAAACACACATACACACTCTTAAATATTAAAAGCATTTAACAACAACAAAAAGTACCGTTTTTTTTAAATAAAATAAAGAGAAGATAAGTGTGGTGAGGTGAGAAGCATGTTTAAAAAGTGTAACACATTAACAGTCTTTTAAATATAAATTCAACACATAAATTACATTGTATCCACACACACACACACAAACGTTTAAAACAACAAACTCTCATAAACAAACACACTCACAACAAAGGCGTTTTAAAGTAACAAAAGGTTAATGTACACCTTTAGCGCTCTTTTATATCTTTTATGCTCCATTTTTTCTCTTTTTTCCAAACTTTTCGTCTGTGTTTTTGTTTTTTTTTTATTTGTCAACCATGATAACAGGATTAAATTATCAAACAAACACAAATACAAAGACAAAGCCATGTAGAAAGAAAAATAAAACATCGAAATAAATAACAACAGCTAAAAAGTGATAGAGAGAAAGAGAGAGGAGGTGTGAGAGTAGGTAGGTAAAGTTGTAAATCATGACAAAACTGTAGCAAATAATAACAAATTGCCTACATTAAGGCGTTCGACCTACAAAAACCGTCAATAATCGAAATGAAAACAAACGAGCAGGGCGTTTACATTGACAGTAGGTGTACAAAAATGTATTTACAAAAAAAAAAAAATATAGAAAAACAAAACCAACAGAAATATTTCTTAAACAAAAAAAAAAAAAATGCAAAATGTTCTTTTTTTGTTGTTGTCATTAAATTTGAAATATTTTACAATTTAGTAAGGAATTTTAATACTAAAAATCCTGTGAGGTAAAGGAACCCGTGCGATATTTTTGAGGATTTTATTTGGTTTTTTTTTAGTAAATCTTATACAAATTGTTGCTGGGTAAAAAAATTTAAATAATAATATCTTTATTATGGCGTACATGCAAAATAAGATGGCTTAGAAGTTGCCGTAAGTCTAGTAGGTAGTGTGTTGACTTAATAAACGGGAGGTCACGGTTCAAACTCCAGGTCAGACATCTTGAATAAAAGGGAATATGAAAAAATATGTTGTTACGTTTTTACCTTTTTAAAAACGTTTAAAATATGAGTTCGTTGATTGCAAAAAAAAAAAAATAAAAATAAATTTGTGTTTAGTTTCAATTAAATTCTTTATTGTTCACACAATTTTTGTGTGCTACTGTGTCCAACTTGATGTATACAACAATAATTTGCTTGTTCGTTATTCTTCTTTGCTTACACCCTTTGCGTAAACAACAACACTTATTCGTTAGATCTGTATAGCGGAGATCTTCAAACCACGACTGTTCTCTTCACACCCAACGCGTTTTCACACAAGACTGACTGAATTCTTACTACTCTCGTTGCCTACTTTGTCTTGCCTTTTTATATGCCCACGTAAACAGTCTGATGAATGTTCCTGAAGTCGAATGTTCGTGACTTCGCCTTCTCGAAAACTCTCGTAGTTTCATTGTTGTTTGTGTATTTTATTTACATTCTTTGTTGTTGCGTTCTCGTTTACTTGTCTATCCCCTTTTCTTTCATACTCATTTTTGTTTTTGTTGCTTTTGTTTATAATCTTAATGTTAAACGATGTTACACCGTTTCCATTTTCGTAACAATATCTTCGGCAACTTCCTCCCAGTAGTTTTCTAGCAAAAATTCTGAGAGTAAATAAAATTGCCATGAAAAATTTCTTTACAATTTGTCGTTCGGAGTCGGCTTTAAGGTCCCACCTCTTATGAATACAATTAGCTTGCAAAACATAAGTGGTATGAGAAACTAGGTTGTAATCTTGACAAAACGATTTTCTTCACATTTTCTATGTTTTTATAACTGGATGACTTGCCGAGGGCATCAATAACAGGATTTATTAGAAGCATTTCTTCGTATATTGGTTGGGCTTTAAATGCCATTTTTTAAAGAAAATTTAATTTCTTGAATAATTTCAAAACTGATATCTCTTAACCATACGAGTATAATTTTATTTTAAATGCTGAATTAGAAAAATAAATAAAAATTAATGCCATTTAAATTATATTCCAAAACAGAAAAGTTTTACATGGCATTTGATCTTAAATAAAATGAAAATTTAAAAATAAATTGAAAATTTGAATACAAATTCTGATGAAAGTGTTAAAAATCGAATAAATTTTATTTTTTTTTTAAGTTCTATGTTGGCTTAATTAAATATTTTAAATCTGATGGTTTTACATAAAATATTTTTTGATATTTGAATTGTGAAAATTGTCAACACTCGCGGAACATAAAAAATTTTTAAATCCCTATTAAAATACACTGTAAAAAATTATTGTTCTGCTATTAAATATATCTTTTTAACTCAAGTTCTTAAGCCATATACCTACCATTGTATAATTATGACATGGCAAATAAAAAAATCTTTATGTGATCGCTAATAACTCTTAGGCTGCTTAGTTTTATGACACAAATTTAATCTGGAATTTAAGGGTCGAAGTGCAATAGTATATTTATTTGTTATTAAGATTTCTGTAAGTGTAGGAAAATTTATGATAGCTAAACTATAATATTTTGTAGAATAAAATCTAAAATAAACTTTTATTTACATATTTAGTAAAAAATGCAATGAAAAGCGTTTTATAGAAAAAATTTTAATATTCATACATCTACATATACATGCATACATACCATACACATATTGTATAAACTAATATTCACGTATATAAATAGATTTATTTTTAGAATAATAGACTGGTTTTAGTTTTTTATTTTTTTTTTTTTGCACCAGATTATTATTTGCAATGCTTAGTTAATGTAAAAGTAGTAGTAGACTTTAGGTACGAGGTATGTTTAAAAAGTATGCTTACATTTTGAATTTCATTGCATACCTATGGAATGTCAAGATTTTTTCACCATTTTGCCCACGATTTCATTCTTGCTAGAACTATTTAAACTAAAATGGAACGTCTGGTAAGGAAAATGCTTAAATATTGTGACTTATGGTTTTTAAAAAGATTTGAAGGCCCTAATGAACTTTGTTATACCTTCTTAAACGATACAAAATGTTTGAGTTCTTCGTTAGATTTTTTCGGCTTCATTGACTTCTCCGGACGTGTGTTACTGTGTGGATTTTAATCTGTATCCATATATCGATACAAGGTTATTTAGTATAAGGAATCTCCATATGTATGGGGTATAGGTGTACTTGCTTCCCAATTTTCGTATAGGAAATGCTGTTGAGTAATCGTCGTAGTCTAATTGGTAGTGAGCTAGCATATTAGACGTGAGGCCTCGGTTCAAACCCCAGCTCAGACAACTTCAACTAAACAAAATATGAATAAACATTTCTTCGGTGCCTTCCTCTCAGCAGATTTCTTGCAAAAACCGTGAGAGTAAAATAAAATTCCCATGTAAAGTTTCTCAAAAATCTGTCTGACCTTAAACTGTAGGTCCCGCCACTTATAGATAATATTAACACACACAACATAAGTGGTGTGAGAAACTAGGTCGCTATCCTGACTAAGGGGTATGTATGTAAATGCTGTTGGGCTAAAATATTTGCAATATTTTTCGGAGATAGCAGTTGTTTAATACCTGTATAGTGTTAGAGTTATGCGAGCTTCAAGTTTCTAAGCCGTCAGGGAGGTTAATTTTACACATGAGTGAAAAACATTGATCTTAGTCCACTTTAATATAACAGTGAACTCTGAAATTCAGAAGAGTACATGGTCAAGATAAAACAGAAAGTGTCACTATTACCAGATTAACATTGTGCCGTTAAGACTGTTATAGTGTATTACCATAATCAATATGTTTTTGAATCAGGATTTACTGTTTCACCCTCAAGGGATATAAGTTTATCTGACGTAAGATGACAACTGTACAACAGGATTCAGATGTTGTTTGCATATCAAAGATCAGCACTGAATCATTTTTTCGCTACTCATAAGCACTCATGAAATTTTGAATATAAGTGAGTCAACAGTATTGAAGTTTAACTACTCTTGATTCATTCGTACTCACTACAACGTTGATTTATAAGTACAGGTTGCAATGAGTATGCGTACGGCGTTGACATCAAACTCATACCATTCGACATATGTTTGATTCGTAAGCCTACTCATTTAGATTCATAACTTTAGAAAAATACTTATAATACTTATAAATGATTCAAATGACTAGAATCATTCATCTGAATTTACAGTCTTAGTTGTTGTTGCATTTACAACAAAAGAAAAAAGACACATAAGCAAAAAAGACAGAGCAGCAAACAGAGCAAACACACAACCTTCTAGTGAGTATTTTAGTGTTCGTACGTGAATCATACTTAATTTGTGCTGCGTGTAAATGTTGAGTTATGGAGTGTCGAAATCAACAACATCATACGTGTTGTTAAGTATGAATATGATGAGTACTCTTCAAACTTTGAATATGAGTAGAGGTTGCATGATATTAAAATAAGTATGAATGCGTATAAGTATCAGAAATTATGAGTATGATTTGATTCTACTCATCTTTTTAATTACTCATTACTGATTTCTCTTGCATATGCCTTACTGTTTCAATGTTGATCGTGCCCAAGCCCCATAGCTCTATTTGCTGCAGTAGTATTACGTATAACAACGTCAAGTAGGATATTAAAAGAGAAAACTGCTAAATTGTTTAATATTTAAAAACAAACGCAAATTAAAGTACCCTCGACTATTCAAAGAATTCCATGAATTCATGAACCCTCCTCCATTGTTATGCTGTTGAAGTTGATTACAAACACACTTACGCAGCCAAAGTAGATTATTTATGATTTATTTGTGCTTGGATTTATATTGTATTTTCAAAATTTTATATTTTATTTTATGTTTCCTGTGGAATACTAATTTAGATTTTTTGATTTGTCATTAAAATAAAATGCTGATGATGATCATTACGATGAAATCACCAAAATTATTACCCCAACAAGGTTGGTTGGTCGGTTTATTTAATGCTTCAATAATTACATCCAATCATACGATTGCTTATCATTTGGATTTATTGCCATTACAAAAAAGCTGGTGCTTATTTTTATTTTTCGTTCATAACGAAACAATCGTAATCGTAATACAAATATGTACTCGTAAATAATGGAAAAAATCAAAACCCAACCAAATAAGAAAGACAAGAATTTTATGTTTTAATGATGGCGGCAATAGTATTGACTGATGGTGGTACTAAACAAATCAAATCATAAAATCATGAAAAATGAAAAAGTTTTATACAAATTATGACCCCACTTGCCTAAGCAGCTCTAATAACTTAACTTTACACAGAAAGCATTGAAGAAAATTTTAATGAAATACAAAGAGAAACATTTCCTACATTTTTTCTCATTTAAACAGGACTTTAAATATTGAGACTAGGTAGCATTATCGAAAGATTTTTGTTTGTTGTTGTATTTTTAATAAAAAAAAATTAATTGAAATTCTTCTTATTATTTATACTGATGGTTTTATGATTATTTTATGTGTATGTGTGTGTGTTCTTAGTTTTTTATTTATTTTGTTTAAATTCAATATTTGATTATTATTATTACTACTGTGTTATTGTTGTTGTATAGGTTATACAGTTATTGCATTAGAATCATCAAGCATTTTATTAAAATACACTCAAAGAAATTTCTGTTATGCGATGAAAAAATATTCATGAAAAATGTAGCATATCGTTAAGGCGCCTATATTACAACGCAAACTTTAAGACACTGAGATTGATTAAATGTCAGGGATAGATATATAACATATGGAATGATTAATGTGGTTAAATATACTCCCAAAAATTCCATGTACGCAGTAAAGCTCTATGCTGCAAAATAATGTTGTCATATCTTGTCGTAAAATCCTTTTAAAGCCTGAATTAGCCGAACGTGCACAACACGTAAGGGAACATACATTTGTTTCTAGCAAGTGAAAGGCAATGAGAACGATTAGCCAACTCTAATGGAATTTCGGTAATCATTTGTATTATTTTCGTATGCTATAAACAAATGTATGTTCCGTGAACGTTAGTCTAATTCTGGTTTAAGACTGAACAATACTGTTAACTGTACTATTAGACGTTTCTTATGGCAGATAAATTAAGGTGATGTAATGGAAGTTAAGTTACGCAGAAGCATGGAAATGTAAGGGTTATTTTCGAGTCAAGTGAACTTTGACATTTCCCGTTATTATTCGGTTTTATTAACGATATAAATATTGTTACGTTTTTACCTTTTAAAAACGTTTGAAATATGAGTTCGTAGACTGCAAATAAAACTAAATTTGTGTTTAGTTTTAATTTCTTTTTTGTTCGCACAATTCTGAGTGCCGCTGATCAAAACTTGATGTAAACAATAACAATAGCTTTGTTTGTTATTCCTTTTTGCACTTTTTTGCGTAAACAATAACAATTACTAGTCAATTTGTTCGATACATTTTTATAATGGAGATTTTCAAACTACGATAACTTTTTTCAAACACACCGAGGCTTCGCACAAGACTGACTGAACTTTTACTAAACATGTAAACAAGTTTGTTTGTTGTTGTTGGTGTTTGTTGTTGTATTTGTGTTTATTTATTAACATTTTTTATGCTGGTGTTTGTAGGTATATTTTTGTTTACTTGTTTATCATGTAGACAAGTTCATTGTTTTTGTTTTTGTAGCTTTTGTTTACAATTTTAATGTTAATTTATTCCGTAGCCTTTTCTATATATGCAATGCTTCTGTTACAAATCAAGGTTGAACATCACCTAGAAAAGAGTTGAGTGATTTCGAAATAAATAAGTCTGTGAGAACAGAACAATTATTGAAAATATTTGCGTAAATTGCTCTGCCTTCTGCGCAGAAATATTCGCCCTAGAAAGACAGACGAATGCGATATGTTATCTAAGCTATCTTAGTACTCGTGGGGTGCAAACATAATGGGGTATACATCAGTCTTATTGATCTCTGCCTGAACCCACCAGTGGCACACAATATTTCACCGATTTTTCCAAGACTTGATCCTATTCTGCTACGGTGTCATCTTAATCTTTGCACAAGATCATCTAGGAACAGAATTTTTTTCGGTAAAAACTATAAATGCACTATGCCATGATAATCGATAAAAAATAGTGCTAAAACGTATGAACGTTTCGATCCCGACTCTTTTGAGAGCTAAGTATTAGGTCTGTCATCCTTTGATTTATAACCTTCTCAGTCATTTAAGGCCACTCAAGAGTGTTGCATTTTTCTCAGTGTATTTTTAATTTATTATTACAATTGAATTGTTCAAAGCATTTCCCTGGAAATTTCTTTTCTGTTCTTTTACTACAGCACTCTGCTGCGCCCTCTTATTTTATTCCTGATAATTTTATTGCAAATATTTATTCTAATTTGAGATGATGAAAACAAAAAAAAAAAAGAAAGAGGTCAGACTGGCCTGGCATGGCCAGCTGGATAGATGGTCAGATAGAAAACTGACTGACTGGTTGGCTAGCAGGCAGGTTGAGGCGTTAATAAAATTTGTTATAATTTCATAGAGACTTTAATAATAATCTTCTATGGTATGATATAATATTTTGCAACAACAAGAACAACAGCAAGGCACCAGGCAATAATAAAAAAATAAAAAAGTAATGCCAGCATCATCAACATCATCCTTATGCTTATCATTTTTAGTCTTATCCCTTGTCAGCATAACTACAATGACAGTAGATTGTGTCATTGTCATCATTTTCATATTCTTCATAATTATCATTAGCAGCATCATCATCATCATCATAGACAAACTGCAAATGATTGTTTCTTTCAATCATTTGCCATGACAAGTGGTTTGTATCATCAGATTATGACTGGACTGACTGCAAAAGTTATTTTTGGTCTGTCTGATGAGGGGTTGTCCTTAGATTTCTTGGCTTATAGCTGAAAATCGTTGTGTTTATGATGAACGTAATCAAGGAACGAATGTTACAAGAAGTAATACAATTTATTTTAATTTGATTATGATTTGATTTCTTTTTTTTTTTGCCCCTTCTTCCGTATTGTTGAGCGCATCAGTGCTTCTTTTTTTTTGATTTTTTTAAGCAATTTTATTTGTATTAAAATTTCTCTATGATTTGAAGCGTGTCTACATGGCAAAAAATGTTAATCATCTGTTTTGTTTCCTTTTATTTTTTTTAACAGTGAACTCTTAAATATTTTTTCTTTTATTTTTCATGATTTTTTTCCTTTTTTAACAACAAAAAATTTAATGTTTAATTTATAAGTTACTGAGTTTCTTCTTTTCATTCTTGTGAATGAAAAATTTCTGTAAAAATTTTTCTTTTCTTCTAAAAAAAAATCACGAAAGCTGTCTTTGTGCCAAAGTGCTCCTTGATCCCCTCCACACGCACTCAATACAATTTGTGAATTTGTGCTCAAGTGCGATTGAATAGAAAGAAAGAATTCTTGCAGATACTCGTACAGCATCATTATCATCATTGTAAGCAGCAGCTAGATAGTCTTCATGCAATAATACATTAACTATTCCTTGATATAGTTTTACAGTGTTTCTCTTTTTCTCCCTCTTATTTGGGGGTTTTTTTTTTGTTCATTTTTGTTCATCATATTTGAAATTTGATAATTTATTTTTAGCGAAAGGCTGCTGCTGCTGTTCTTATATCGTTAGTTTTCAACGAGATTTTATCTTTAGTCACTTCAATGTAAAGGCAATATACAGTAGATAGTGACTCAAGGTTTTGATCAAGAATTTTTTGAACAGCATAAGAACGAACATAATCATGTTGAAATAATTATGAAAATGTCCGCATAAAAGTCATGTTTTTAATAGCAAATATTAGTTTATTTCATGGAATTTTCAGGAAAGTTTAAAAGGCAACCTTAAAGTCGGCTTTAAAGCAAAATTTTTTAGGTCTGCAGTAACGCTAATGTAACGCACCGTAAATGAATCAAAGAAGTTAATGCATTCAAATATAGGGTGGGAAATTAAAAAGTTTAAATTTAAAAATGCAATAAAACAAAAAGGGTTTAAAATTTTTCCAAATTTATTTTGTTGGATTATTATTACCTTCACATGCCTGCCTCTACTTGCCTTACAGTACCTCATTCGATCTGACCAACTTTCGTGCATTTTTTCGAGTGTAAAGGGACGTATCTCGACAATGGCATCACGAAGGTTGGCCTCCTAATGCTCAATTGTCTGTGGTTTATCGGCATAACACTTTTCTTTAACGACGCCCCATAGAAAATAGTCCAACAATGTCAAATCGTAGGTTTTTGGCGGCCAATTGACTCACCCTTTTAGGTTAATTAAACGGCCATCAAAAGTTTGACGCAATAAATCGATTGTGGTATGAGATGTAAGGCAAGTTGCAGCATCCTATTCAGACCAAACATCCTTCACATCAATACTGTGAAGAGCGGCTAAAAAAAAAGCGGTTCTCATGGTGTCTATTGATCGTAATAATTGCGACGTCCTCATTTTCAACGAAATATGGGCCAATGTTGCCTCCGCTCCACAAGCTGCACCAAACAGCCACTCGTAATGGGTGCATTGGCTTTGGGTGCATACGACCACATGTGGGTTTTCTGAGCTCCAAATAAGGCAACTTTTGCTTATTAATGTACACACGAAGCTGAAAATGAGCTTAATCCGAAAAGATGATTTTGAGAGAGATGTTTGAGTTCAAACCTCAGCTGACATGTATTACTTGCAGAGCTTGCCATGAACAGATTTCAAAATGAGTTTTTAAGAAATTTCAATTAAATATTCAATTTGAAATGTTTCTTGTTTTTTTTTTTACCGAATTTTATTGATTCTCCTGGATTCCACAAATATATTGTTTTAAAATTTATGGCCGTTCCTTTTTATTTTATTTTTTTCTTGGGAAAGCAAAACAAAGCGCAAAAATGTATTTAATGTTCCTGAATAATATTTATTTACTCCTTCTTATCATGTCATGTTCATCATTTCCTTTTTTTCATTTTTTCTTTTTCGCATTTACTTTTCCAAATATTATTTAATCAGGCTTGAAAGAAGTGGGAAAGTGAAGAGAAGAAAGAGTGAACGGAGAAAAAAAAAGAATTTTATTTTTTTTGTTGCTTTTCCTTGCTTTTTATATTTTTCTTTTCTCATCTGATGTGAGCTGAACTGATTCAATATTTATCTTAAGAAAAATTACTTAATTTTGTTAAATTACTGTTTATTTTTCGTCTTCGTCTTTGTATTTAAGGATTATTTTACACAAAAGGAGTAGAATTACAGACATACACACACACACACAATCATTTATTGTTTCACCATCGCTTCCAGCCCAATACAGATTGTTGTTGTGCGATATGAACGGGACGAAATCAAAACAAAAAACAAAAAAATTATGAAAATAAGAGAAAAAAATAAGTATGAGATATTTATGATGAGTAACAGTGGTTTAGGAGGTAATTTGCGGCTTCTGATTTAATACAGAATTCTGGATAGAATCACTTGAATACACATGATTGTGCACCGAATTTCGCTATAAAAATTTGTGCTGAATTGTGCAACAAAAGCAAGTACAAATGAGAAGTTATTTACTCATGCAATGTTCAGTGAAAAAGTCCTGTTCGAATTCCAAGATGAAGTATCATACAGACGGCCAAATTTGTCCAATAAGAGGGAAATTGTTTTCTATGAGGGTAATTTTAACCCGTTAAAATCAATTGAAGTCACCGTAGTCTAGTAGGTAGTGTGTTGACTTATTTGACATAAGGCCTCGGTTCCAACTCCAGGCCAGACATCTCCAACAAAACGAAATATGAAAAAATCGCAGAGAGTAAATAAAATTGCCATGCAAAAGTTCCTCATAAAAATCTGCCGTTCGGAATCGATTTTAAACTGTAGGTCCCGCCACTCATGTATAAAATTAACACACACAACATAAGTGGTGTGAGAAGCTAGTTCGTAGTCCTGACTGAAGGGTTAGGATGAACAATTATATATGTATCAGAGATCAGCAATGAATCACTTTTTCGCTACTCATTAGCCCTCATGAAATTTTGAATATAAGTGAGTCAACAATATTGAAATATAATTACTCTGATTCATTCATACTCACTACAACGTTGATTTATAAGTACAGATTGCAATGACATCAAACTCATACCATTCGAAATATGTTTGATTCGTAAGCCTACTCATTTAGATTCATAACTTTAGACAAATACTTACAAATGATTCGAGTGACTCGAAGCAGAGCAAACACACAACCTTCTAGTAAGTATTTTAGTGTTCGTACGCGATTCATACTTAATTTGTGCTGCATGTAAATGTTGAGTTATGGAGAGTCGAAATCAACAACAACATCATACGTGTTGTTAAGTATAAATATGATGAGTACTTCAAACTTTAATATGAGTAGAGGTTCCATGATATTAAAATAAGTATGAATGCGTATAAATATGAGAAATTATGAGTATGATTCAATTCTACTCATCTGTTTGATTACTCATTACTGATTTTTTATGTGTATGTGTATGCGATATAGATGATGACTTATATGAATTTCTGGAATCTTGGTTGTCAGTTTCGTGAAATTTACAATTTTTTCAGTTTTTTGTTAGCCAATATGGTCTAGGGTTTCTATAGCAGGAGAATAATGGAATTACATGTCATTGGCAGCATATAATCGATAAAAAACTTGAACTCTACTAAACTAAATACCTTTAATTCAATGCATATTTTACTAAATAAACTTTTCTTTTCCATTACAATATCAACTGATTGCTGTTTTAGCCCTTGGAACATAAAAAATTACGTACGAATTCGACCTTGATTTCATGCCATAGTTGATACCACAGTGTTTAGTGCTTGTGTTTGTGTCTTTGCAGTTCATTGCACAATAATTTTTAACCAAAAATCAGTTTTTCTTGATTATTTCGCATTATTTTTTATGCTGGCAAAACTTGCTGTTGGGTGTTTTTGTGTGTGTGCGTATAAGTGTATGTGTTTCACTGTTTTATATAGTTTAACAACCTTCTCTTATGATTCTGACACATGTAGATGAAAACACATTGTCAAACACGACTACACATAGATGTAAAATTCACACAAGAAACACAAATCCTGACTTTATAACAAGACAAAGTGAGTGAGAGCGAGACAGAGAGGGAGAGAAAGATGAGAAAAAAAAAAAATGAAAAGAAATGCCGACATATTTTTGCCATATTTTGAAAATTTTGCCATGGCATTCAGGCAAAACGACACAGTCAGTCAGTCAGTCACTTATGCATACAGTCAGTCAGTCAGGCCATCTATGTATGCATACTCTGTTACATTGTTGAGAAATCGCACACACATACACACAATCACACAAACTGATAGTTTCTCTTAAATCAAGTACATTGAACTCAACGTTGCTAAAATATTTTTGTTGATGGTTTTTCTTTGTTGTTCTTGCTATTGCCGTTGGTGTTGTAATATATATTTTTATTTGTAACAAAATTATGGTCCTTTTTTTTACAAAAACAACAACAACAAAAAGAAATCATCTTCACCACTCCCACCACCATTAACAGCATCATCGTTGCTGTCATCATCGTTATCGTCTATTTTGACTTTAATTTTTGCTGAAACTTAAACACAGCCTAGCGGGATATTCCACAGAGAAAGAGAGATAGAGAGAGAGAGGGGATTTTAGTTTTTCACACATTTTACTACAACAACTAAATAAATAAATTCTTACTTATACTTTGTGTTTGTATGTGTTTCAAACTTAAAAAGTATGTTGAAAATAAGTATTTATGTATGGTGCGGTTGTGTGTGTGCATGTGCCTGTTTAGGAAACATTTTTTTGTTGCCTGGCAGTAAAAGCAAAAAAAAAAGCACACAAGCAAAGCATTCAAAACCATTGTCCTTAATCCATACAATATTAGTTCAATTTCAATTTTCTCGCGTTATTTTTTTGCTGTTGTTTTTGTTGCTCTTTTCCTGCTGTTTCTGCTGCTGTTCTCTTTTGTAAACCTTCTTAAGGAATGTTTACTGTTCTTTATTTATTTTATTTTTTCCTTTTTTTTTTTGACACACAATATAGGAAAGAGTGAATTGATTTGAAGCCTTAAAAATTTGTTCGTGTTTTTCTTTAAAAGAAAAATCCAACCAACAAGACTTTGAATTGAATTGAAGGGTTTTCTTAGAATATATTTTATAAAAAGGCATTCCAGCAAGACTAGTAAAAAGCTATTGAAAATAAGCGAATCATTCAAGGGTTTATAAAAAAATTTAGATAGTGAACACGCTTAATTCCTAATTCAAGTCTCAGTCTGAAGTGTTATCATCTCAGCGGCTAATGGCATCAGTTGTTGTGCTAGTCTAAAATGTTATTTGCAAGTCTTGGAAACCATATGGCTTCATATTGTTATTTCCTTACATTCTATTGGGAAATCCTTATCCATCAATTTGAAAAACACAGGCTTTCTGTAGGCGCCGTAGTCGTGAGGCCACGGTTCAAACCCCAGGTCAGGCATCTACAAAAAAAAAAAACGAATTGTGAAACAACATTTCTTCGGCGACTACCTAAAATTGTCATGAAATAATTTCTCAAAAATATGTCGTTCAGAGTCGATTTTAAACTGTAGGTCCCGTCACTCATGTATAAAATTAGCGCACACAACATAAGTGGTTTGAGAAGGTAGATCGTAACCCTGACTAAAGCTTTGTAATGACCAATTATGTATGTATGTATGTATATATGTATGTATCAGAGATCAGCAATGAATCGTGTTTTTGCTACTCATAAGCACTCATAAAATTTTAAATATATGTGAGTCAACAATATTGAAATTTAACTACTCTAGATACATTCGTACTCACTACAGCATTGGTTTATTAGTACAGATTGCAATGAGTATGCGTACAATGTTAACATCAAACTCATACCATTCGAAATACGTTTGATTCATAAGCCTACTCATTCTGATTCATAACTTTAGATAAATACTTACTATACTTATAAATAGTTCGAGCAAAAACACACAACCTTCTAGTGAGTATTTTAGTGTTCGTACGCGATTCATAGTTTAGTTATAGAGAGTCGAAATCAACAACATCATACGTGTTGTTAAGTATGAATATGATGAGTACTCTTCAAACTTTGAATATGAGTAGAGGTTGCATGATATTAAAATCAGTATGAGTGCGTATGAGTGTCAGAAATTATGAGTATAATTCGATTCTACTCATCTTTTTAAATACTCGTTACTGATCTCTGATACATACATATGTATGTATTTATGTATGTAGACTTTCTGTTTGCAATCGTTCGTAAAAATCAAAGAATCTGAATGCAAGTCAAGCTACGGCAAAAAGTAGAAGGAGACAAATCTGAATTCCTTAACAGAACGTCTGATGCACTACCAATGAGCCAAGAGTTCTTTGCGCAATTTACCATAAAAATGTAAAATAATTTGGATTTTTTATTCAAACCCATTGCCATTATCAATAATTCCATTCTTTTACTTCTCATGGCCTTCGTCAATATTTTCTTTTCAACTATTTTACAAGTTATTGGTTTCTTGTTCATTCATCTCATTTTTGTTGAATTTATGAATTTTTTTTGCTTCTTCTTCGACGTCTTTTGCCAAAGTCTAAACGGAATTTTTTATTTTTCCCAAAATGCTACCAACACCACCACCACCATTACCATTATTTTTAAGCAACAAGGCTAACAAAAGAAATTTGAAATGGCGTAAGAAAACCGGAAATTTGTTTACTTTAATAGAAAATCAACAGAATGAAAATTTTTTGAAAATTTATGGTTTTTCAATTTGTGGCAGCATATTCAGTTCATTGTTCTACTCTCGCTCTCTCTCTCTGTGCCAATCCTTGCTACCAATCCATGCAACGACAATGTCGTTGGAAATGCAAAAATGAATTCTTTTCTAATTTAATTCCGTAGAAATTTTTATTTTCGTTTTTCGCTTCTTCGAACTCATGGTCTCTGAAGAGCAAACGTTCATTGAATTTTTTTCCTTTTTTCACTCACATCCATTTGATTTCCTTTATTAGCTGAAATCGTGCATTATCACACGTTTTGATTTCATTTTTTTTTCAATTTCTTTCGATTTCTTTTAGTTTGTTTAGCTATTGTTGTTGTCTTTTTCTCCATTGTTTGCAGTTTGTAATTTTTATCCCGTTGTTTTTATACAATTTGCTTCGTTATTAAAGACATAAAAGGCCACTCTTCCTTGTGCACTGTGCACTGCTTCCAGAAGTGATTCTATTTTTTGTTCTTCGCCGTTTTAGTATTTCTCTTTTCAGTTTGTTTTCGCTTTTGGTTGTCAATAGCTAGCTTATGTCATTGTTGTTGGTTGTAAATGTCATTGCTATTGTTGGTTAAAGTATAGTGTACATACATATGTACATACGTACGTAGCGTGTGGGTATAGCGTTGTTCCCTGCATTGTTTTTTTCTCTCAAGGTCCTAGAGTTTTTATTGTCACTGAGTTAGACTTAAACTCAGAAAACTAGGCAGTCCAATGCAGTCTATGGATTGTAATTAATATCTTCTTTGCAAAATTCAAAGTACTTTTTGTTCATCGCGTATCTTAAGAAAAACTTTTGAAATATGTACATAGCCTTTAAGCATATTTGTTGATATAAAAGAGCTGTTTAAACGAAAAAAAGTTAAAAGTTCTGTACAAAAGAACAAAATTTTGATACATTTTGGCTTTTTTGATATTTTGGTACCTTTGTGTACCTTTTATGGATGCTCATATGATGATATATTGTTGATATATTGAATGTTATCTGATGTTATAATACTAATAGCACTGGGATACTTATTTGACTTTCCTTTTTTTGTCGATTACTTGCATTTTTTGGTCGATAACTTGCATTTTTTGGTTCATAACTTGAATTTTTTTTTGTTGATGATATACATTTTTTGGCCAATGGCTTGCATTTTTGGTCAATGACTTTAATTTTTGGTGGATGACTTGCACTTTTAATGGATGACTTGTATTTTGCTTGTAGAAGGCATGCTTTTTTGTCAATGAATTGGGTCCATGACTTGTATTTTTTAGTGGATGACTTGTATTTTTTGACCAATGACTTGCATATTTTCTAGAAGGCTTGCATTTTTTGGTCGATAAGTTGGATTTTTTTAACGATAACTTGAATTTGTTTGTAGATTACTTGCTTTTTTTTGTTGATGGCTTGCATTTTTTTAGATAACTTGCATTTTTTTTAGATAACTTGCATTTTTTTTTGTAGATTACTTACATGTTTTTTTGTTGATAACAAAGATATTAGCTTGATCGTCTATATCTCCGATTCTAAGTAATGCCCGACTGTAACGAAAAATGTTTTGGAATTCTTGTTAACAGGGCTTTCCATCCTACTAGTTCCATTTTTCCCACAACTCCATTCTTTGTCCGATTTTGACCGATAACCATGCAACAGAATGGGTAGTCAGGTTGTTGAGTACGTTTTGAGACTGCAGTCATGCTCTCGACATAAATGTGTAGATTCTAAGAGACTTAAATACAAATTGACTGTCCAGGTGAGTCTTATTTCTTGCGCCTTTATAACGGCCTTTCGGATAATATTTCAATCATTTCCCGCAATTTCTGGTGTTCCACAAAGAAGACTATGGTTTACTTGCTTATGGTTAGTGGTCTATAAGGCTTTTTGGGTCCGTGCCTGTTCTATTTGCTAATGACACTGAGCATAGGAGCTATGTGGTTGATCTTCTAAGATATGCAGATTAAGTCCACGCTTCCACTCAAGCAGTAAGGATGACGAACAAGGTTTAAACGTTCACGAATGTTGATTGCCTGCATGTGAGCCACCTTTTGTATATCCTTATTAAGCAGAGCCTTCATACCCATCGTTGGGATCAACTTCCTTTGTATTCTGTGAAGCCTAGGGAAATATTTTCCCGATGTAATTTCAATATATTGGTATTTAAATATTTCCTTTTCTCCAATTGCTGTATCCTTTAATCAACTATCACCATTCTTTAGGTGTAAAAGAGCCTGTAGAGTTGCTGTTTATTTCTGCTCTCATATTCCATCATTATTTCTTAAATACTTTTATTGTTTTTGTTGGTTGGTTATTCTTCCTTTGATTCTCTTTAGGCATCTACGTTCGCTTTTCAGGTTCAAAGTGTTTTGCCTGTAATTTCATTATATCCGACGGATAATGGTACACAATGAATGAAAAAAGAAGAAAAAACAATAAAACCAAACTTAAGAAGTACAAAAAAGTACCATCTTTTGTTCCACACTAAATGCTGGTACGTTTTTGGATGTTAGTACGTACGTAAGTTTCTTTATTTTTTTTAATTCCTTTTTTCTTTTCTTGTTAAGCTAAGAAAGTGTACATTTTTGTTTTATTTTTTGTGTTCTTTATTTCGTTCTTTACTTTGTTAAGTTTTTTTCCAAGTTTTTTGGCAGTAAAAAACAGGAACAAGAATTAAAAACACAGAAGAGATTTTTTTAGGAGAATTTTTTTTCCCCTGAACTGAATTTAATAGAAAAATAGGAGCCATTTTCTTGACTTCCGTTTTTATTGAAAAAATAAAAAAAGAGAGAAAGAAAAATAACGTTTTCGTTGTCGCTTTTAGCAATTTGTGTATGCGTGTGTGATTGTATGTATGTTTTAATCATTTTTTTATTATCCTTCTTCCATTTTTTTTTGTTGGTTTTTGGTCATTGTCATTGCACAATATTCTCGTATTTTCCTTTACTTTGTTGTTTAATTGGGTTGTTGTTAGCAAGTTTCCCTAAAAGTCTGCAAAACGAAATTGAGACATAAAAGCCCAGGATGTTCAGGATAAACTTTGTGTGCCTCTTATAAACTGATTGTTGTTGACTGTTTTTTTTATTTAAAGGAGACGTAAAAGTAATGAATTTTGGTGGACAAAAAAAATGTGCAGATTTTGTTTCTTTTTTTTTTGTAACTCTTGTTTTGATGAGATATAAGGTGTAGTTTAAAAAATCCTACTTAACTGGCCATTGACAACCCGATCAAAATATTTTGGCCTGCCTTAACATATCCTTCCAGGCGCCTCAACTCCCTGCGCGCCTTTGCCAGTTGATCACACCAATCGATGTTGGGGCTATCTCTTTCCATAACAAACAAGGTCGTCCTCTTCGCCGACTTCTGCATATCCCCGTATCAAATACCCGAAATCATTCGAACGACATGGCCGAGCTAGCGCTACCGCTGGATGTTAATACGCTGCACAACGTCAATGTCGTTGAAGAGGTCATACAGCTCACTGCTGGATCGACTGAGGAAATCATAGCCAATTCGCACTGGACCGAAGATCTTACGAAGAGCTTTTCTCTCGGATACGCTGCATCAGTGTCCATGCCTCTGCGCCATAAAGAAGCACGGGGATGATGACATTATTTTGTAAATGTGATTGAGCAGAGTTAAAATCTTTTCATTCCTATCAAATACGCACATTAGGTTGCCTAATTGAAGGCAATTTCATTTCAAGTCTCTTCTGACAAAAACCTGACCATAAGGGAAATGCCTTAGACATTCCAAACAATGAAACTTCTCCTGTGAGAGAGAAACTCCAAATATTTGTAGTGGTGGTAAATACTTGCTGACAGGTTCGCATTTTAAGAAAAAAGGAAAGGAGTTCCCCCGCTAAGCCTTTTCCCTATCGTATACAAGATTGTTACAAGCGTATTGTGTGAACGACTAAAGCCACTCGTGAAAACACATTGATTGGACTTCATCAGTGCGGCTTCAAGCCTGACAAGTCTACCATCGATCAGATGTACACATTACGTCAAATCCTGTAGAAGACCCAAGCTGAACCAGTCAATATACACCATCTTTTTGCCGACTATGAAGCATCCGTTGAGAGTTTTGGTGAGAAAAGTCCAATAATGAGCTGTATGAGCTCCGTAGTCGCCGTAGTCTAGTAGGTAATATATTGTCTTACCAGACGACAGCTCGTTAGTTCAAAACTCAGCTCGAACAAAACAAAATATGTACAAATTATTTCTTTCGGCGACCTTCTCTTTCAGCAGCCTTCTGCCAAACACCCTGACAGGAAATAAAATTGCAAGTTTTTTAAATCAATCGTTCGGAGTCGACGTTAAACTGTAGACGCCACCGCTCATTGATTGAAATTAACACACGTATGATGAGTGGTGTTAAAATTCATATACTGTTCAGAGTCTGGCTCTTTAGAATGAAGTGAATGGAGAGAACATGGATCCTGGGTGTGGTGTTTAGTCATAGTAGTCACCAGACATAAGCAATGAATCGTTTTTTCCGCTACTCATACAACAGTTGAGCTTAACTAATTAGAAACCACTCACTACTCACTTTACTGTAAGGCAATAGGGCCTTATAATAAAATAGGGTTTGGTTTTTAAGCTTAAATACACTAGAGTGAGTTGTTCTACTACTAATTATCCAGCACCAGCTGTATTTTTTTTTTTTTTTCATAAAATTCTTTTTAACTTCATGCCCTTTGACATTATCTTTGGCCGCTTTCTCCTTCCATTTGTATTTGTGAAATGTTTTTTATCGTCGAGAAAAATTCCTCATCATTTCGTGTAATTTCGTAAATACTCGTCATATGAGCACAATAATAAGTTTTTCTTTTTGTATTTCATTTCAATACTTTCCAAACATTTATTGTCAAAACATATGTTCTTAGGCTTCATAAGTTTTCTTGGGCGCAATTTCGTTGCTTATCTTTTCACTTTTTCGTTTGAGAAAAATTCTAAGGAAACGGCTCAGGGGGGGGGGGGGGGCAGTTTGTGGTAAGAGGTTTCAATATGAGTGTCACATCCCAGTAAAAATTGGAGCTTACATGTAAGCAGGTTTGTAAGGGAGAGAAGCTATTTTCCCCCTTACAAACCTGCTTCCAGAAGGCATGATTTTTATATGGCGAATTCCCACTTGGAAGCATTACCTTTTGAAACAACAACCTTACAACCTGCTCCAATGGAAGGGATAGTAGTAAGCTTTTAATTTTTTTTCGCTTATATTAATACAAAAATCCTTTCAATGGTATTAGCTTATTTCGTGCTTTTCAGTAAGGCTTACTAGTAAGCGAATACAGCAGCAGTAAAGTCCCTTTTTAGCTTCCTAAAACCTAAAAATTTTTTACTGGGATTTTATAATTTCTTTGAAAATATTTAAATTACATTTAATTTTGTTTTTGATTTTTCCCCAAAGGAAAAATCGTATAAAACGTACGGAAAGTGGTATCAAAAAACAGAAATTAATTTAAAGAGAGTATAAAAGAAAACAACAATATTTCTTGTACAAATGTTAAGAAGATATATGTAAATTAAACAGCATATTAAACGCAAGTATTTTCTCTGAATTGGCATTAAGTTGATAATGATGATTGAGAAGAGGAATGTTTTTCTTTTTGAATAATAAATCCTCAATTAAATGTCATAATAAATCGCTTGAATAATCTCTACAGCAGAGATCAGCAATGAATCGTTTTTTCGCTACTCATAAGCACTCATGAAATTTTGAATATACATACATACATAATTGGTCATTACAACCCTTCAGTCAGGATTATTGACCTAGTTTCTCACACCACTTATGTTGTGTGTGTTAATTTTATACATAAGTGGCGGGGCATACAGTTTAAAGTTGACTCCGAACGACAGATTTTTTGAGAAACTTTTCATGGCAATTTTATTTAAACTCAGAGTTTTTGCCAGAAATCTGCTGAGAGGAAATCGCCGAAGAAATACTTTTTGTATTTTGTTTTGATGTCTGGCCTGGGGCTCGAACCCTGGCTTTACGTCTAATAAGCCAACACACTACCTACTAGACTACGGCGACTTCATTTTGAATATAAGTGAGTCCATATTATTGAAATTTAGCTACTCCGAGATTCATTCATGCTCACTACAACGTTGATTTATAAGTACAGGAGGTTGCAATGAGTATGCGTACAACGTTGACATCAAACTCATACCATTCCAAATATGTTTGATTCATAAAACTACTCAGTTAGATTCATAACTTTAGAAAAATACTTACAATATTCTTATAAATGATTCGAGTGATTTGAATTGAGACAAAAGACACCTAAGCACAAAAGACAGAGCAGCAAGCAGAGCAAACACACAACCATTTAGTGAGTATTTTAGTGTTCGTATGCGATCCATACTTATTTTGTTCTTCGTGTATATGTTGAGTTATGGAGAGACGAAATCCACAACATCATACGTGTGTTAAGTATGAATATTATGAGTACCTCAAACTTTGAATATGAGTAGTAGAGGTTCAATGATATTAAAATAAGTATGAATACGTATAAGTATCAGAAATTATGAGTATGATTCGATTCTACTCCTCTTTTTGAATACTCATTGCTGATCTCTGGTCCAGAGGCAACTGAACATAACATTTGAGCATAGAGCTGTGGAAGAATTTCCGGTGTAATACTTAACCCGAGATTTTAGTGTGTCTTTCTGAATACTCATTGCTGATCTCCGGTTGTCACACTGTACTCTGTTTTCGGCATATTTTTGTGGCATTATTCTTTAATTATTTCAATTAATGCCTTCAGCAAAAATATATCCCGAAATGTTAAAGATAATCGAAATAGTGTTGTTCCAAACTGTGGGCATAAACATAATCAAGTAACAAAAGACCGCATTAACTTCTTATATAACCCAATATTAATTAAATATCCACAAAATTTCAATTTCAACTTTATCGATAACTCATCGATAACTCATTTCTTTTGATAAAAACAATTCCCTATCGAAAGTTTCTGTTTTCTTTTCTTCTGAATTCCAATTGTATGGGAGTCTCACATTTTGTTGCTCAAATTTCAAGAGTTGTGTGTTGATCGTTGCTGACAGGTTATTATTTAAAAGTAATGTGTTAGTGTTGTTAATATTATTTTTGTTTTTTGTTTTCTTTTAAAAATTAATTCAATATGTTACTACACATGAAATAATTCAACGAATCATGTTTGGATGGGTATGTGTGTGTGCGTATGTGTCTGGTAAAATCAGAAAAAGTTTCATTAAAAACAAAAAATTCTTTCAAATGCTCACCTCTTCAAAGGTGTTGTACAACATGTTGTGTTGGTTGCCAACAATAGCAACAACAAAAAACAGTCGGATACAGAGAAAAACCGAAAAAACAAACTTTTTAATTAATTAAGTTTTCATTTTCAACAAATTTCTACAACTTAGACTTGTTTTTCTTTTTCATTTTCGAATATTTTCGAACATGTTTTCGATTAATCAAATATCATTCGAGAGAAAAACAAAAACAAAAGAAATAATATTAAAACAAACATAGTGTTACGTTTTTAACTTTTAAAAACGTTTAAAATATAAGCTCGTAGATTGCAAATAAAATAAAAATAAATTTGTATTGAGTTTTAATTAAAATTCATTATTATTAGCACAATTCTGTGTGCCAGTGTTCACAACTTGATGTAAACAACAACAATTGCTTTCTTTGTTATTCTTCTTTACACTCTTTTGCGTTGTTGTTCGACAGATCTTTATAACGGAGATTTTCAAATCAAAATTATTCTCTTCAAACACGCGCGTCTTCACACAAGACTGACTGAATTTTTACTGACTTCGTTGCTTACTTTGTCTTGCCTTTTATATGCCAATTTATGAATTTTCTTGAAGGCGAATGTTCGCGCTTCGCCTTCTCGCGATCTCTATAGATGTAAACATCGTTGTTTTATTATTGTTGTTTGTGTAGTTTTGTTTACATTTATTCTTGCAGTGTTTATTGTTGCATTTTTGTTTACCTGTTTATCCCTTCTTTTTATACTGGTGTTGTTGATATATTTTTGTTTACTTGTTCATCATGTAAACAAGTGCATTATTTTTGTTGCTTTTGTTTATAATTTTAATGTTAAACGATGTAAAAACAAAAAATATTTAAGTTTTCTTTATTAAAAATTGTGATTTCTCTCCCCCCAACTCCACTAGTTACCCCCTTTCTCTTAGCAACATTAAAAAAAATCAAAAAAATCTTAAAAAAATATTTGAAAACATTCACTCACCTGAAGATGGATTGTGCCGTGATGACATGGACAAATTTCTTGGTAGCGTCATGCAATCCTGTTGGCCTGGCATTGTGCTGCTGGTGTTATTGGTGTTTGCCATCAACATATTGCCACGACCATCTAATAAGGCAGCACTAATACTACTGCTTGCTAGACCAACACTAACGTTGCCACCTCCACCCGGATTGCGTCCATAGTTTATGGAATTTGTATGATGCAGGGTACCTGCTTTTGGCAACGTCATCATGCCATTATTATACGCTAAAGCAGTGGATGAATTCAGGGGATTGCTTGCAGTGGTTGTATTGCGGCCAAATGTTTGTGTGCTGTTTGGTTGCATGGAGGCAACACTAAGGCCAACACCAATGCCTACACCGCTACCTGCTCCACTCCCACCAACACCAACACCACCACCACTGCTAGCATTGCCGGAGCCAACATTAACGGTGGTCGTGGACATGCCTTTGATTTGTAAATGTTCACGTTGGATATTTAATTGATGTTGTTGTTGTTGTTGCTGTAATTGCTGCTGTTGTTGTTGCTGCTGTTGCTGTTTAGTTGTCGTGCTGTAGGTTACATTATTAATAATGCTCGATCCCATCATAGCTCCTGCTGAGCCCATATCCATAGCATTTAAGGCGGTTGTTGTTGTTGTTGCTTGTTTCGCTGAACATAAATTTGTATTGTTGGCCGAATTAGCAGCAACTTGCATCTGCTGTTGTTGCTGCTGATGCTGCTGTTGTTGTTGTTGCTGTTGTTGTGTTATTTGCATGGCTGTATTCGTGCACATATGTGGTGGCGGTGGTTGCTTAACATCACTGGCCGTAAGTAGTATCGTGCCTTGATCCCCATGATTCTCTACATCAACGATAACATTTGCACTCTGCGAATGTCCCATATGGTAGTGAGCGTGTTTAATTGGATCTGGCGGATATGAAGGCACTTGCTGATGCATGCTGCGTTGCTGATACTGTTTCTGCAGTGTCTTCACCTCCAAACGTGTCTTGTCTCGCTGATAGTAGACTCCGGCAAAAATGAGAACATTCAGTATTAAAAGACTACAACCAATGGCAATCGTTACACTGAGTGCCGTTGAATAGGCAGCATAACCTGCCGATTCGAAACCAGATGCCAGTGTGTCTGTTGTTGCGTTGGCCATCGTTGTGGGTGCATAAACACCGCCAGCCGTGTAATTGCCACCGCCAACGGGTATACATGTGGTGTACATATTTGGCTCTACGGTTGTAACTAAAAAAAGAAGAGAAAAACAAGAAATTCAAAATGAGTAACAACAGAAACAACAACAACAAGAACTGGGTAAATGAAAATTAAAACAAGCAATGCTTTGTAGGACAGCGAAGTAATTGAAGGCAAAAGAGTGTAAAAACATGTGGTTTTCGTGGGGTCTGTTCATTGCATATCAAAAGGGGGAAAAAGTGTTGTTTCTTTCTGTTTCTTTTCGTTTGTAATTTAATTGAAAATTATGGAAAAAGAAACATAATTTACCATCGAAAGAAGGTTCCATATTACCAGGAGGATTCTAAGTTTTTTAAAATGCTGTACAGATTAAATAACCGGAGCATAATTTAGGTCAGTAGTTACTGCCATAAATTACATACGACAAAAAATATAGTATCAATGGCAATAAAAGCTTGTTAAGAAATCTTAAATCTAAGTATTTATTCTAAATAATTACATGTGAGTCTGTTATATGACAGGTGATATTAATGTTCAACTAAAAATTACCAGACAGTAAGCGAATTGATCTGTTTAACACAATGATTCTACAATGGCATCTGAGACACCCTTTTTATTGATTTGGTCTTAATTATTACAGTAAATATTACGTTGTTAGCATTGAAATGCACTTCCATATTGCGATAATAGTGAACGGACTTGGGTTGATGTACGATTTGGGCGCATAATATATTTACGTTTGCAAATAAATAAAAATAAATTTGTGTTTAGTTTTAATTAAAACTCTTTATTGTTCGCACAATTCTGTGTGCCACTGTTCACAACTTGATGTAACAACAACAATTGTTTTGCTTGTTATTCCTCTGTTTACACAATTTGCGTAAACAATAACAATTACTAGATAATTGTTCGACAGATCTTTGTAACGGAGATCTTCAAACCACGATTCGTCTTCTCGAAATCTCTACAACATGTTTACATTTATTTTTGTAGTATTTGTTGTTGCATTTTTGTTTACTTGTTTTTTTTTTGTTTGGTGTTTTTGGTAGATTTTTGTTTACTTGTTTATCAATATTTTATATGCTGGTGTTTTGTTGGTATATTTTTTTTTACTTGTTTATCATGTAAACAAGTTCATTGTTTTTGTTTTTGTAGCTTTTGTTTAATGTTAAACAATGTAAACACCATTTCCATTTTCGTAACAATATAGTTGCCATATGACCAGGCGCTTTCTCATGTTGTCTGGAACGAATTATTGTTGTCCTTGATTTATTATTATTGAAGTCATCGTCGTCTAGCAGGTAGTGTGCCGGCTTATTAGACGTGAGGTCATATTTAAACCTCAGATCAGACATCTTAAACGAAACGAAATGTAAAAAAATATTTTTTCGGTGACTTACTCTCAGCAGATTACTGGCAAAAATTCTGAGAGTGGAATAAAATTGTCATGAAGAGTTTCTCAAAAAATCTGTCGTTCGGAGTCACCTTTAAACTGTAGATCCCGCAACTCATGTTTGGTGTCCGAAACTAGGCCGTAATCCTGAGTATTGGGTTGTGAGACCAGTCAATTAAGTAAAATGGGCTTGGGGAACTATTTTCTGTTGCTTTTTCTGTTAATTAGTTTTACACACAAACAAAGCAACACTCTGTTAATAATAATTCGAAATACAAATTGTTTCGCTTTGTAAACAAAATCTTAGCCTAGTTTAAGGCGTTTGAACATATAAATTTTTTAAATTTTGCAGCAATTCTTCCCAATTATCTTTGACAGAAGCCGACAAAAACTTGACATGTTTTTTCTACTCCAAATACATCACAACAACAACAACTACAAAGAAATTCCCAAATGATTTTAATGTCTTTCAACTCTTTATGCTTTTGCTGCAATTGTTGTTGTTATTGTGCTTGCTGGTGATATTGTCCTTAATCAAAAATTAATACGGCAACAACAGCAACAATAACAAAAACATGAAATACATACAGGCATGCATTGCACTTAAACAAGTTTAATGCATTCTGAAATCACAAAAAGAGAGAGAGAAAGAAAAAAATCTTATATTCTGAGAGTGTTTAAGAGATTTTTCAATGTCTTAAAAAACTAGTCTTGTTATGGTGTTTTGTTTTTGTTTTTATGTTGTTGCTTTTCCTTTTGCATTTTCTCTTTTAGCTGAGGCTTTTAGCCTTTTTGTTTTAGTTGTTGCTTTGAGAGCAACGGCGAATATAATTTTCATCTTCTTCTTTTTATTTTTGTTTTTAAATTCTCACATTTAGATCAAGTTATACAATAAAACTTCTTAATGTTTTTTCTCTACCCTCTCTGCTTTCTCTCCTCTTCATCTATTTCCCTCTTTTTGTTTGCTCCTCACTTTTCTCCATTTTGTTTTTGATGTCGTCACAAAGACCGAAAAAGTAGCACAAGTACTCTATGACAACTATTTAGTTGAGAGAAGGATTTTAAAAACTTACATACATGTACAGGGTTTTTAATGTTTGAATTTATTTTTCGAAATTATATTTATAGAGAGAGAACTGAAAAGAGAATTACAGCATGATATCGAAATTTCATTCACTCTTCAGTGACTGGCCTATCAGAATACCCTGCAGAGTATGAATTACATCACGACAGGTCCTTAAGACAACAGCCAGAAGAACTTGTAACATCTCATGAAGCCAAAAAATTGTTTGTGATGGTTTGCACAGTGCCATGCTGTCTCCAAATTGGTTTCGATTAGCTGTGCGTTGTTACGTTTTTACATTTTAAAAACGTTTAAAATATGAGCTCGTAGATTGCAAATAAATTGGTGTTTTTTTTAATTAAATTCCCTTATTATTCGGACAATTCTGTGTGCCACTGTTGACAAATTGATGTAAACAACAACGTTTGCTTTTCTTCGTTATTCCTCTGTTTATACCCTTTGCATAAACAACAAGAATTACTAGACAATTGTTCGACAGATCTTATAATCGCGTTTTTACACAAGACTGATTTTTCTTTTACTGACTCAGTTGCCTGCTTTGGCTTCCCTTTTATATGGCCATGTAAACAGTCTTATGAATATTCTTGAAGTCGAATGTTCGTGGATTCGACTTCTCGAGATCTCTATAAATGTAAACATCGCTGTTTCATTATTGTTGTTTGTGTATTTTATTTACATTTATTCTTGTTGTGTTTGTTGTTGTATTTTTGTTTACTTGTTTATCATTTTTTTATGCCGGTGTCTGTTGTTATATTATGCTGTGTGATAATTTGTAAACAAGTTCATTGTTTTTGTTTTAGTAGCTTTGGTTTATAATTTTAATGTTAAACGATGTAAAAGCAAAACACCAGTATATAGATTTTTCAATTTTCGTAACAGTATGCAAAGCACATGAGTCCCTAGATGTAAACGTATTCCATAATGATTTCTTAATAGCAGATTCCTATATAAGTTCATAGGTAGTATACGCAATCGTTCACAACTCGCAAAGTGACAGAAGCAAAGAGCATCTATGGATCCAAATAACTATCGTGTTACTACTATGCATTCTACAGTTGACAAAATCGTAAACGTCCAATGATCAAGATTACTGCGAATGATCTAGATTACGTAGGTGGTTACTGTATCTGCGAAACTAACAACAGAATTCGATCAACACTGTCAAGATAATATCCTTTGAGTTAATAAGACGTTTCGAAAATTATTCACAATAAGATCCCATTAAATACAAACTGGCAGTCATTTTTTTTGCCTTGGTGGACATTGTTTTCTAAAATTTCGGTTTAAACAAAGCATAACAACTTTTTGAAATAAATATGTTTCTTCGTTCTTAGCGTACATAGTTGCTAATATTCTTGTGAATATTCTGGCCTAGGTTGGCGTCTAATAATGGGTTTTGGAAATATTCTAATGAACAACTCATGTGTACAAAAATGAAGAAAGTTTTGGAATGACATCATAAAAATGCCAGAGGCAAGAATAAAGGGAATATTTCTCGGATATTATTTACACTTAAAAAAATTTAAGACTACCACCAAGTAAATTTAAGGTGGGGTATCTATCGGTTTAAATTTGCACCATCGGTTATTTTGAATCTGGCAATACTTATGTCATTCTCTTTTGTCACATAATTCAGTATATTACTTCCACTGAACGTAATGTATCGATTTACGCTTGAGCAACGTAGAGATTTATTGGGCCAACGAGAAACTGTACGATGGTGTCGATTTTGCCAAAAAAAATCATCTTTTCGGGTAAAGCTCATGTTCATCTTGGTGGGTATGCTAATAAGCAAAATTGCCGTATTTGGGGCTCAGAAACCCCACACGTGGTCATACAGAAGCCAATGCACGCATTACGATTGACTGTTTGGTGCGGCTTGTAGAGCGGAGGCATCATTGGCGCATATTTTTTTGAAAATGAGGACTGCGCAACCATTACGGTCAATGGAGACACCTATCGCACCATTAAAATCGATTTCTTGTGTGTGAACGATGTTTGATTTCAACAGGATGGTGAAACTTGCCACACATCTAATGTCACAATCGCTTTATTGCGTCAAACGTTTGACGGCCGTTTATTTGGTCGAAATGGTGATGTCAATTGGCCGCCAAGAAGCTGCGATTTGACACTGTTGGACTATTTTCCATGGGTCACCGTTGAAGAAAAGTGTTATGCCAACTAACCAGAGACACTTGAGGATTTGAAGGTTAACATTTGTGATGCCATTGCTGAGATACGACCCCATACAATCGAAAAAGTGCACGAAAATTGGCCTGATTGAATGAGGTACTGTGAGGCCAGCCGCGTTAGTCATATCTATGAAATAATATTCCATTTCTAAACGGAACAATTGTACTTCAAAATAAAAAAACTAAATTTGGCAAAATTTAAAACCGCTTTTGTTTTATTGCATTTTAAAATATAAACTTTTAAATGGCGCACCCTATATATTAATAAGCTTTGGCAACGTTGAGTTTGAATTTCAAAAAGAAATTTAAACTTAAAAGAACCTGAGTTATTATTCCTTCTCATACTTTAACCAACGACAACTGCATGAGGAAAGAATGAAAGCTTCACTCACTCTTGCTTTGTGTAAAGCCAGCTTGATGAGTAGTTCTTCCATTTGATGATTAGTATGTATAGAGTATAAGAAAATGAGTGTGTAGATGTATGCAAGATTGCTTTTCATGTGTTCAAGTGTATGTTTGTGTATAAAAACAAAACAATGAAATTGTTTCTGTATGCATAATGTACTTATGTAAGTATGCAATGCATACGTTTATGTATGCAGTTTATGTGTAACTGCCATATTGTTAATATATTGGTGATGCCGTTTGTTAGACAATGTTTTAATAACTGAGAGTTGGAATGCTATCTCTTTCTCTCTTTATAATTAGAAAATTTCATTATTAATCACCATACAACTAAAAGGAAGGAAGGACAACAATTCAAATATGTATTCGAATATGAGAATTTCATTCCATTCCATTCCATTTCATATCGTTGTCTTTCGTTTCGGTTTCATTTTCACAGATTAAGTGGTATTAACATTTGTTTTTGTTTTTGTTTTTTTTTCTTTATTAATATTCGTTGTCAGCGTATCAGGCAACTCATTTATTATGACAAAAAACATTATGATGTTTTAATTAAATGAGGATTTATAAAGAAATGAAAAAAATGAAATGAAAATTAACGATGGCCAAAGTGTAAAATGTCGTCTGAATTTTAATGAGCTTAAGTGTTGTAAATATCGCCTCCACAAACAATTAAAATGTGTTAAAAAATAAAAAAAAAGGACACGAACGAACAAGCATTTTCAATTAAAATAAGCAAAAATTGAAAAATTGAAAAATTAAAATCGAATACATTTTCTATGGAAAAAATTAAGAAATAAAGCTCCAGATCTCTGAGTAATATTTTAATTGTTTATTCTTTAAAACGCAAAACAAAACCCTATTTGGATAAACATGAATTCGAACATTTCTTTTTGTTTTTTTTTTTTAATATTTTAAAAGCTTTCAGAAATATTTCTTTTCCTCTCAACAATTACTGCAAAACAAAATATGGAATTATCTTGTGTATGTTTTTATTTTTTTTTACGTTTTAATCTACCAATGTTTCATATGATTTCTTTAATCTTTGAAACAGAAGCATAAAAAATGGTTTTTAAAGTAAACATAAAAACAAGTTAAATTGAAAAGCCAAATTATATGGAATATATTTGTTAATTCTCTAGAATATATGCTTTGGGAGATCATTTCTTGGGAGAAAACAAACTTTTCTCTACAAAAAAATAAAACTGCTGCACAGTATAATTCTCAAAACAAAAAAGGAAAATCGAAACAGTATGACATTTTGGTGTTTTTTCTTTCTTTTATTAACATCTTTGTTTACAGGCCTTTCAGGGATCAGTTTTTTGGAATCGAGTAGTCTAACGAATTGGAAGTGTTTTTTTCTGTTGGGGCTGTTTTTTGGCATGTCCACTAAAAAAATTTACTATGTCGTAGTCTAGTAGGTAGTGCGTTGGCTTAGTAGACGTAAAGCCCGGTCTCAGTATCTCAGGTCAGGCATCAAAACGAAATATGAAAAAATTATTTCTTCGGCGATTACCTCTCAGCAGATTTCTGGCAAAAATTCTGAGAGTAAATAAATCTGCCATGAAAAAGTTTCTCAGAAATCTGTCGTTCGGAGTCGACGTTAAACTGTAGGTCCCACCACTCTCGCATAAAAATTAACGCACACAACATGAGTGGTGTGAGAAGCTAGGACGTAATCCTGACTGAAAGGTTGTAATGGCCAATTATGTATGTATGTATGTATGCTGGCATCAGAGAACAGCGATGAATCGTTTTTTCACTACTCATGAAATTCTGAACATAAGTGAGTCAACAATATAGAAATTTAACTACTCTTGATTCGTTCATACTCACTACAACGTTGATTTATAAGTACAGGTTGGAATGAGTATGCGTACAATGTTGACATCAAACTCATAACATTCGAAATATGCTTGATTCATACGCCCTACTCATTCAGGTTCATAACTTTAGGAAAATATGTACTTATAATACTTATAAATGATTCGAGTGACTCAAATCATTCATAAAAATTTACAGTCTTAGTTGTTGTTGCATTTACAAAAAAAGAAAAAAGACATATAAGCAAAAAAACACAGGGCAGCAAGCAGAGCAAACACACAAGCTTTTGGTGAGCATTTTAGTGTTCGTACGCGAATCATACTTATTGTGGGATTCGAGTTATGGAGAGTCGAAATCAACAACATCATACGTGTTGTTAAGTATGAATATGATGAGTACTTTAAACTTTGAATATGAGTGGAGGAGGTTCCATGATATTAAAATAAGTATGAAAGCGTATAAGCATCAGAAATTATGAGTATGATTCGATTCCACTCATATTTTTGAATTACTCATTGCTGATCTCTGGTTGGCGTGTCCACCGACCGTCTTTAGCCTATTGGTCAACTTTAGGATCACCTCTGGTTTCTTTGAACAGTATTAAGTGTTTTTCTCTACTGATGGTTCTAGTAGTCAAAAATATTTAACACACGGCTAGGGCCCACAACACGTACATACGTGCATATATAATTGGTCATTTACTCTCAGAGTTTATTTTTTGTTACAAATCTGCTGAGAGTAAGTCGCCGAATGAATATTTTTTCATATTTCGTTTAGTTGGAAATGTCTGACATGGAGTTGAAACGAGGCCTTACGTCTAATAAGCCAACGTCTAATAGTGCCCACAAAAGCCAAGCAAATTGCTTGTTGAGGATAAACACGACTTGAAGTTTCTTTGCATAGGCTTACTTAAGACTCTAGTTGGGTTACAATGGTTAACTTGAGTTACTCTGGCAACCAGTAAAGATAATAACATAACTCAGGTTCAAAGTTGACATCATAACTTTAAATAATCCATCCAATCTAATGGAAACCTCGGCTTCAGTATTCAAATTTATAGAATCTGCAAGCATAGGTTTTATTTTCTGGTAGTTTGTGTTTTCTTCTAAAGTTTGTTTCATTTTCATTTGTTGATATTCCTATCATTAGTAGAGAGTGCATCTTTAGGGCTGTGCATGTGGATCTAATAGAAATCCAGCCCTTGTCTCTACAAACTCTTTCAACAAAATTTAAAACATTTTGAGCAATTTTTTCATATAAAATCCCATCCCGTAACTAATACTAACACTGTGCGGAATATAAAAAATCTTAAAATTCTTTTATGTTTCTTCTTTAACACACACCATTAAACAAAGTATGATTTTAGTTGTTGTTTTCAAAAATATAGTTTACTTCTGTGTGTGTGTGTGTTTGATTTTTTTGAAAAGTGACTAAAATCCACTTGTCGCCAACATTATTTTCTTGTTCATTGCTTTCACTCATCTTATCCTTTTATTTTGCAGTATTTTTCTTCTCTCTTTTGAAATGAAATTTTATTATGCACACACAAATAACTGAAAAAAAAAAAAAAATAAAAAACCAACAAGAAAATGAAGGAGAAAAAAAAAGAAACTTAAAATCACTACAAACACACTTGATTGCAATTCGTTTCCTTGATTTTGTCTCTTCTTTTGTAAACAAATGCAAACAGAAACTCTTTTTCCTTTCACAGACACACACAAACACACACAAACAAACAAAACTACAAACAGAAATACATGCATACGCTCGTTAAACGAGCACTTTAATGTTTGTGGATGTGTGTGTTTAAAAATATATACATATATACAGAAAAGACAAAATTTAATCGTAAGTTATGCTCAATGACATACAAATAAACAAATAAACGAACAAACAAATGAAGATTTTAAACAAGTGTGAGTGTAAATAAAGAAAAAAGTAATGAAAAAAATAAAGAAAACATAACTGTTGTTATAAACTAAAAAAAGAGAGTGCATAAGTGCACAAGAGAGCGGGAGAGAGAGGTAGAGAGACGTAGGAATAAAACAAGCTCTTGAGTTATTAAAAGGGATTTACAAAATTTAAGCAGAATAGTCAACTGCAACTGCTGGATGAAGTTTTATTTTAAAAGATTATTTTCATGTTTAAGCTTTCAAGTGATTATTGTTGTTGTTGTTGTTATTATTATTATAAGAAAAAGCAGAAAAAAGAATAATACTTTAACACATACTTTAATATCAGTGTTAAATTATTATTTTGTTTCCCAATTTTCATAATTCCTGTATAATTGCTTCCCTTTTTTCCTCATGGCTTTGTTTTCTTTTTTTTTTCCTAACAGCGAGAGAGATGTATATGTGTTTGTATATGTGTGTGTGTAGCATGTTAATTACGATTCTGTATGTTGTTTTTGTTATTATTGTGGTGTGTTGTTAATGTTTCGGAAATATTTTAACTTTTTAAGTGTCGCTTTAAATGCCACTCAAGTGTTGTTATAGAAGTTTTTTATTCTCTGTTTTGTATTTTGAATTTTTCTGTTTTTATTCTGTCTGCATATTTATAACCCAGCAAACAATTACAATTGTGTTTAATATATGTACATATTTATCTTACAATATAAATAAATTTTCCTAAAAGATTGTCGGCGAGTAACGAATAAATATTCGTACACGGGGAACATTCATAAACTTTTGCTGTTTGCTTTGTCGATAACAATGAGAACAATTTTGTAATCAGTTTGAAATTTGAAAAGCTAGGATGATAGATTAAATGTTTGAAGGACAATAATCGTGTTGTTTTCTAGTATTTTATCTGTAGGCAGTTGTTAATGTTATTCTCTTTTATAGATGAAAGTAAAACACTTTTATTTCATGTTTCCACCTTATAATCCAAACCTGGTATTAAAAGATTATTACCGGTATCTACCTTGAACAATTAAGAATATACCAAACTGTAGAAGTATCGGGTGGGCCATCTATCGGGTTAAATTTGAACCATCGGTTATTTTGAATCTGGCGATACTAGGGTCATTCTATTCTGTCACAAAATTCAGTATACTATCTCCACTGAACGTAATGAAAAGATTTACGCTTGAACAACGTTGCGATTTATTATTGGGCCAACGAGAAACTGATGATGTCGATGTCACGATGATGTCGATTTAGCAAAAAAAAAAAAAAAAAAAACAAAGTCAATAACAAAATTTGCCATATTTGGGGCTCAGAAAATCCACATGTGGTCTTATAGAAGCCAATGCACCCATTACGAGTGACTGTTTGGTGCGGCTTGTAGAGCGGAGGCATCATTGGCTCATATACTTAGCCTTGAAAATGAGGACTGCGCAACCATTACGATCAATGGAGACACCTATCGTACCATGATAACAGATTTCTTGTATGTGAACGATGTTTAGTTTCAACAGAATGATGCAACTTGCCATACCTCTCATGCCGCAATCGATTTATTGCATCAAACGTTTGATAGCCGTTTAACTAGCTGAAATGGTGATGTCAATTGGCCGCCAAGAAGCTGTGATTTGACACTGTTGGACTATTTTCCGTGGGTCAACATTAAAGCTAGACAAACCAGAGACAATTGAGGATTTGAAGTCCAACATTTGTGATGCCATTGCCGATATACGACCCCATATACTCGAAAAAGTGCACGAAAATTCGTTCGATCGAATGAGGTACTGTGAGGCCAGCCGCGGCAGCCATACGAATGAAATAATATTCCATTTCTAACGGGAACAATTGTATAAAAAAATAAATTTTACAAAATTTCAAACCTTTTTTTGTTTTATTGCATTTTAAAACTTAAACATTTAAATGACCCACCCTATATATTGGACCGAAATCGCATGGTCATGCTTAGTACTTTGTCTAACGAAAGTCGCTTAGACCACTGAAATACTGAAAGCCATGTTTAAACAGCAAGTTCTTCACATTTCGATTGAAGTTAAGTAAATCTCCGATATGAACAGATCTGATTGCCATATGGATTAAATTGACAACGAAATACACTCCTTTTATAGCTGTCATTCCTTTTCATCCAAGACACTTAGCCCATTGAGATGATATCCCGATTGAAAACCTACTATCAATATTAACAGTATTTTATACAGTCCTTCTCTATAAGATACCAGACCTAACGTCTATGTAGTTAATCGTCCCATTGGTGTCTGAATGAAAAAACTCTGCTATGCATTCATCCTTCTCCAGTGCCTCAGAAATTTCGTTAACAGTGATCTTGGAGCAATCCAAGACCCATCGAATTACAACCTTGTTCATCCTACCGAATTGTTCTAGATGTGAGGCTTTAACATTTTAATTATACAAAGTAAAGCTTTGAATTTAATGTGGAAGTAAAGCATTTCATTTTTATTTTCTTAAAGAAAATTTACTTTTGAACTGTACTGTATTTATGAATTTATTTCTTTATTTATTTTATATATTTTTTTTGTAATGAATTGACACTTTTCAAGATAAAATCTTTCTTTAATTCGTTCATACTTTAATTTGTTCCATTTTTTCCTGGTTTTTCCCCCTTCTATTTTTTTTATCGCAATTATCATTATCACTAGCAAATTAAGGGTCCAAAGAAACAAAAAAAAAAAAATTAAAACAAAAATAAAAACAAAAAACACAATAATTTGTTAGCCTTGATAATATACAAACAAACATTTTGTGGCACTAATGTTCTAACACAGGAAGAATAATAAAAAAAAACAGAAATAGAAACGAAAGAAAACCACAAACTTAAAATGAGATTCCCTCTCTTTAAACGAAAAAAAAGAAAAAAAAAATTATAAGTATAACTAAGTGTATGTGTGTGGATGTGTCTGAGTATAATTTTGTAGCTGGAAGCTGATTAAGCAATACAAACAAAATACTAAATTACTGCCGTGCCATGGTGATACAAATAAACACTCTTATGGCACTGCATTCTAATTCACGCACTCTTAGAAACATATACACGCACACACAGGCACACTCACACACCCACCACCCGTAAACAGTACTTGTTAAACTATAAAAAAAGAAAGTAATCAAGAACTCGAGCGAATGAAACCGAAATAGAGAGAGAGAGATAGAGAGCGAAAGAGAACCTGAAAGTGAAAGTGGTGTCAGTGTTATATGTATGTAAGTGTGTAGTTGTTGACCCAATTATAAGCTGATGCTGCTGTTGCTGTTGCCATTGCTGCCGTTTATAGTTTTTCTTAATTTCTGTGTTATTAAAGGAGTGAAAAAAAAAAACAAAAAAAAACAAAAAATAAAGAGTGAAAAGTGGTAGAAGGAAGAAAAGGAAAAGGTAAATTAAAGAGCAAAATTTGTATTTCAAATCTAAAAATAGAAAAAAAAAAACGAAAAAATGAAGGAAAAAAGAAAACGAAACAAAAAATTATTATTGTGTGGTATGGTTAAGCAAAGCAACAAATTTTTCTAAATGTTGTTTCGCCACTGACTACATACTTATAAACAGTTTGTTCTCCCTCTCTCTTTCTCTCTCTCTGTCACTCTAACTCTTATTCTTGCACATAATTTTAGAATAAATGGCAAAAAGGCAAGGCAAGGGGAGGCAAGTGGTAAATTAAGTGGTTCTGTATTGTTAAGTAACAGCGTTTTATTTTTTTCTAGTTTATTTCTATAAAAAGATAACAAAATCATAATGAAACCAGAAAAATAGAAATGAAAACAAAACTAAATATGCCATGGCATGATTACAAAATATCCTCATTGTTCTGTTATACACGTATATTACCATTCCACTGATCTCATTTCCATTTACAGTCATACTTTAATTCGTAACCTTGTTGGGTTTGTAGCAATAATCAATGTTGCCGTTAAAAAAATGCAAGAAAATATGGGAAAATGCCCTTTCCACATTCATGAAACGGTTAAAACGGTTTCATTTCCGAACTGCAAGAAAGTGGAAAGAGTGTTCTGCACAAGGGAACCGCATGCTGATGTAATAGTTTATAAATATCTACACTGATATTCGGCATATAATAGATGGGAACCAGAGATCAGCAATGAGTATTCAAAAAGATGAGTAGAATCGAATCATACTCATAATTTCTGATACTTATACGTGTATTCATACTTATTTTAATATCATGGAACCTTCACTCATATTCAAAATTTAAAGTACTCATCATATTCATACTTAACAACACGTATGATGTTGTTGAGTTCGACTCTCCATAACACAACATATTTACGAATCACAAAATAAGTATGATTCGCGTACGAACACTAAAATACTCACTAGAAGGTTATGTGTTTGCTCGAATCATTTATAAGTACTGTAAGAATTTTTCTAAAGTTATTAACTCTGACTGAGTAGGCTTATGAATCAAACATATTTCGAATGGTATGAGTTTGATGTCAATGTTGTACGTATACGCATTGCAACCTCCTGTACTTATAAATCAACGTTGTTGTGAGTATGAATACATAATTGATCATTACAACCCTTCAGTCAGGATTACGACCTAGCTTCTCACACCACTTATGTTGTGTGCGTTAATTTTATACATGAGTGGCGGGACCTACAGTTTAAAGTCGACTCCGAACGACAGTTTTTTTTTTTTTGAGAAGCTTTTCATGGCAATTTTATTTACTCACAGAGTTTTTGCCAGAAATCTGCTGAGAGGAAGTCGCCGAAGAAATATTTTTATCATATTTCGTTTTGATGCCTGACCTGAGATACGAACCCGGGCTTTACGTCTAATAAGCCAAGACACTACCTACTAGACTACGGCGACTAGATGAATAGATCAGAGTAATTATATTTCAATATTGTTGATTCACTTATATTCAAAATTTCATGATTGCTTATGAGTAGTGAAAAACCGATTCATTGTTGATCTCTGAAGGGATGTCATATATAGTATATCGTCACCTCATGATTGATCCCTGCTCAGTAGTCTGAGCTCCTCATAAATATAATCTTCTGTACGTCTTGGCATTTGGTATTCCTGAGCAATGGAGACTGTATTGGTCTATGAACTATGATCGCTGTAACTGATTCGTTAATAGCCAGTCACAGACTTCGTTGCCAGCACTCCAATTTGAGCCTTCTTCTTAATTGGCCTTTAATAACCCGATTACCGGATTTTGGTCTACTTTAGCACATCTTTCCAGCCGCCTCACACTTTTTTGGAAAAGAGTGCTTTTGCGATGCACTCCAGCCTTCGGCAATACACCCTTCCTGACGAAGTTGAAGAGGTCGCATGATAAGAGATTGCCCTGTCTGAAACCTCGCACGGTATCATAAGATTCGGAGAGGTCCCGATTTGAGCCCACAGACCAATATTTTTAAACATTTTGCTGTCGGTTCCAATAACTGTCTGAACATTTTTTTGTATTACATTTTGCAAAGAATTACACAGAAATTGGCAACACTGATATCCAGATATTTAGGGGGAAAGAGAGAGATGGATAGAGAGAGAGAGAGAGAGGGAGTGATGGATAGTAAAAGAAAAAATGCAATTAGACACACAACTATGTTGTAAAATTATTTTCACTTTTTTGGTTTTGGTTTTGCATTAAACCACAACTCACTACTCAACTACTCTCACTGTACACTCTGCTCTCTTTGGCACTCGCTATGCCGTTATTAACTTACTTATGTATGAATGTAATAATACTCAGATATGACGGTAGATAAGTAAATGTCTGCGAGTGTATTAACTGAATGTAAGGATGCATGTATGTATGTATGTGTGTGTGTGGGTTTAATATACATTTTAGTTTTTTATAACATTTCAAGCATTTACAATCTCTTCAGTTTTCTTTTTATTTTTCTGTAGGTTGTGGTACATAGTTTACAAATTCTACTATTGAAAAAAGAAATGAATGAAAAAGCGAGGGAGAGCGAGAGAGAGAGAGAGAAGGAGTAAGAAAGAGTGAGAGAAAAACTATATTAAATAAAATGTATTTGCCCTTAAGAATATTTCAAGTTGTTGAGTTTTTCCTTTGGATTTCATATTGAAATGAAAAACATTATGCTCCAGCAAAGCAGAGCTTGAAGGAAAGGTTTCATTAAACATATGAGCACTTCTGCATATGATATTTTTTTTTTTGGTTTCCCTTCAAGTCATCTGTCCTGACCTTCTCAAGAATCTCTTTAGTATTAGGAGGCCAGTGGGGATGAATATATAGTTACGAAAATGGAAAAATCGAGATGCTGTTGTTTTACTTTTACATCGTTTAACATTAAAATTATAAACAAAATCTACAAAAACAAAAACAATGAACTTGTTTACAAATTATCGCACTGCGTAATATAACAACAAACACAAGTAAACAAGTAAACAAAAATACAACAACAAATAAAATAAATAAAATGAATAAAAATAAACAAAATACACAAACAATAATAATGAAACAGCGATTTTTACATTTATAGAGATTTCCAGAAGGCGAAGCTACGAACATTCGCCTTCAAGAACATTCATCAGACTGTTTACGTTGTCATATAAAACGCAAAGCAAAGCAGGCAACTAAGTTAGTAAATATTCAATCAGTCTTGTGTGAAGACGCGATGCGTTTGAAGAGTGTAATCGTGTTTTGAAGATCTCCGTTACGAAGATCTGTCGAGCAATTGTCTAATAATTTTTATTGTTTATGCAAAGTGTGTAAACAGAGGAATAACAAACAAAGCAAATGTTGTTGTTACATCAAGTTGTGAACAGTGGCACACAGAATTGTGCGAAGAAAAGAGAATTTTCATTCAAACTAAAATCAAACTTTTATTTTATTTTATTTGCAATCTACAAGTTCGTATTTTAAAAGTTTTTAAAAGGTAAAAACTTAACAATATTAACTGAAACATTATTATGGTGTAGTCTGTTTGGCGGAAAAAAATCGTTAGGAAATATTAATGAATATTTTTCTTTTCATTTCTGCTTACTGAATGTATTGGTTAAAGTTTCTGCATTGCTAACAGATTAAATTCCTATTTGTCATGCCATATTTCTTGCATTATGGTTGTTATTTAATATTTCTTCAACCCTTCTTCTGTAGTTTATGACTCACTCCTTTCTCTCTCTCTGCTGGTGCTGCTGCTGCTTAACAGATTTCTTTAGATTAATTTGTATCTCTGTATGCTTGTGCTGTGTTGCTGTTAATGTTGATTCTCATTTGAATTTCAAAAGAGAGTACGAAGAGTTGTAACTAATTTACCTTGAGCTACAGCTTATACTCTCACTCACACCACACCACACTCCCACACCTACACTGCTTTTTCCCCTGCTCTTGGTATAATCACAACTACCAAGAGTAAAATTTAATATAAGGAATGGAGGAGATTAACAACAAACAACAGCATGAAAAAGAAGAAGAAGCACAATTTCAACATAATTATTTATTTCGTTTTACTTTTTCCGGATTTTGTTGTTGCTTTTGTTTTTCATTCTTTCTAGTTACGTTTTTCTTATTGTGTCTTCATACAGTTTCGCCTTAATTAAATGCACATTAAGGGATTGCTGTTTAAGCCCTCTTGAACTTTGTGGGCTTTCAATGTATTTTGTTGGTGTTGCTTTTAACGAAATACTTAATGTTGTTGCTGTTGCTTTTATTATTATTTGCTCATCTTTTTCTTCTTAATGCCAATGCAAATCTGTTGTTGTTATTGTTGTCCTTGGTTTGTAGATTTTAATTTGTATTTTTAATGGAATTTGTTTACACTTTTCCTTCTCTTTCTCTCTCTCTTTCTCTCTCTTTCATTATGTTGTTTCTCACTGTATGTTCTGTGAGTGTATGCATATATGTGTGAGTACAGTAAATGATCCTGATGATGTGTTGAATTTGTTTTGCGTACAATTATTAAGGATAAATACTAGTATATATGCATGCAAGCAAAAAAACCCCTAAAAATTCCAATTAAAGGGCAAATCAAAAGATCAACAATGAGTATTTAAAAAGATGAGTAGAATCGAATCATACTCATAATTTCTAATACTTGTACGCATTCATACTTATTTTAATATCATGGAACCTCTACTCATATTTAAAGTTTGAAGTACTTATCATACTTATTCATGCTTAACAACAACACGTATGATGTTGTTGATTTCGACTCTCCATAACTCAACATACAGTGAATCACAGTGAAAATGCCCAGCTTTAAAAATTACACTTTTTCAAAATTTCTTATATAATATTTTGTCAATTTTAAAAATAACCTAAAGTAGAGTTCGGAAAAATTAGGATTAAAGAACAGTGTTCTGCTTTTGTTTCTGATGTAAAAAAATCATTGAATTAATAGTTTAATTAATAAATATTTAGTTCCTTATATTGAATTTCAAATAGACTTTATTTTAAGCAAAGAGATAAGTTATATTTTCTTCTTTTATAATATATGTATATTAACTAAATACCATAGATGGGCACTTTGCAGTACCAGTAAAATTTCAGTAAAAATTGATTTTTACTGATTACTGAAAAAAATTACAGTTACAAAAATGAAATCTAAATTTCATTACCAGTAAACATTTACTGAATACTGAAAAGCTTAATGCATTAGAATTATAATGCAGTATGCCCATGTATGCTAAATACTAATTGATTTCATAGTGGGCCATTTTCACTGCGACTCACTGTATATGTCCACGAATCAAAATAAGCATGAATCGCGTACGAACACTAAAATACTCATTAGAAGGTTGTGTGTTTCCTCTGCTTTCTGCTCTGTCTTTTTTGCTTATGTGTCTTTTTACTTTTTCAAACATATTTCAAATGGTATGAGTTTGATGTCAACGGTGTACGCATACTCATTGCAACCTGTACTTATAAATCAACGTTGTAGTGTGAGTATGAATGATGCACTCTGATTCATTAATACTTAAATTTCAATATTGTTGACTCACTTATATTCAAAATTTCATGAGTGCTTATGAGTAGCAAAAAAAAAAAACAGTTCATTGCTGATCTCTGCTCTGTAGCCATTTCCTTTGTTTATATCCTTCGCAATGCTGTTGCAAATTGTGTTGAGCCAGAATATTTTCAAGATTCTCTATAAACGTCTAATGAAATATACTGCTTAAAATTTCATGGTTGAACGTTTAAGTAGAAAATTGGATTTTTTTGACATTCAGCGACTATAATCTTCACATACGAAAGTTCTTCAGCCGTTCAAAACTGCCTGCACAAATGCTGACTGTGTGATGGTTGTGATACAAACAGTATTTAACCGAGTACTGAACTCGCACTCTGTCTTCTTTTAGACAAATCACCAAAATAAGGGTATAGAGAAATGGCGACATCAATTTTGAGTACAGAAATCCCACAGATAAGACGATTTTCATGTAGGAAATCTTAACTAGATTATCAGAAATGTATTTACAAATCAGTGCAATCCTTAGTACTTCGTGACTGTTTAAGTGTTTAAAGGTCTTAAGAATCGTAAGCAGATAACAATACAAGAACGTATCATACGAGATTTAAACCACATACCAATCGTCAACGAAAATACTTAATTAGTCAGGATAACAACCTACATAGCTGCTCACATCACCTATGTTGTGTTTGTTAATTTTATACAAGAGTGGCGGAACGACAAATTTTTTAAGATTTTTTCATGGCAGTTTTATTTGCTCTTAGAGTTTTTTTTCCTTAAGACTGTTGAGAGGAAGTCACTGAAAGTTTACAAATTTTTTTTCTGTTCGAAATGTCTGGGTGACGGTAACGAATACATAGGGTGAACCATTTAAAAGATTAAATTGAAAAATGCTATACAATTTATTTCTTTGTTGTGAAGTACAATTGTTCCGATTAGGAACGGAATATTATTTCACTCATATGGCTGCGGCGGCTTGCCTCACAGTACCTTATTCGAATGGACCAATTTTTGTGCATTTTTTCCAGTGTTTTGGGAAATAAGAAATTTATAAAATAAAATCAATTACGATAAATAACTAATAAAAAAAACCAAAATTTTTTGTATGGATTTCGTTCTTTTCTTTATATTTTTTTATAAAATTTCTTTTGAAAAAATACGCAAATAATTTGAAGGGGTTCAGTTATTAAGTTGAAATATTCCTATTGTTGCAGGCAATATTCTCATAACTTTAACAGTATCTGGCAGTTCGATTAAATTTTGTAAATCGTTGGTATTGTACAAACAAAAACTGAATAAAATATTATCACAACTGATTTATCTTCAATTAATAATTTCCTGGGTACAACATGACGTATGATTGTTTTTGATATCGATATAATATTACTCATACGTCCAGTGTAAAATCAGTGTGAATTGTTTTTGGGAAGTAAGTTATAATTTGGCACGAAGGCGTAATGCAAAAATAGAAATAAAATTTTCCTATTAATATCGAGAGGCAGTTGGAAAGAGTGGGAAAGTTCAAATTTGAAAGTTCGAAATTTAAAAATTCAATCAAAGAAACAGGGTTTGACATTGTGCACATATTTATTTTTTATTCTAAGTACAATTATTCCTATTAGAATTAGAATATTATTTCAATCATATGGTTGCCGTGGCTGGCCTCATTCGATCGGATCAATTTTCCTGCACTTTTTCGAGTGGATGGGGTCGTATCTCCGCAATTGCATCACCAATGTTGGCCTTCAAATGCTCAATTTCGTCTTTATAACACTTTTCTTTAACGCCGCCCCATAGAAAATAGTCCAACAGTGTCAAATTGCAGCTTCTTGGCGCCCAATTTCACGTTTTCGACCAGTTATCAAACGTTTGACGCAATAAATCGATGGTGGCATGAGATGTTGGCCTTCAAATGCTCAATTTTCTCTGCTTTGTCTTTATAATACTTTTTTTAACGGCGCCCCCTAGAAAATAGTCCAACAGTATTAAATTGCAGCTTCTTGGCGTGTAATTTCACCTTTTCGGCCAGTTATCAAACGTTTGACGCAATATCTCGATGGTGGCATGAGATGTGTGGCAAGATGCACCATCCTATTGAAACCAAACGTCGTTCATCATCAATACTGTGAAGAGCGGATACAAAAAATCGGTTATCATGGTGTAATAGGTGTCTCCATTGACCATAATGGTTGCGCTGTCCTAATTTTCAAAGAAATATGGGCCAACGATGGCTCCGCTCGACAATCCGCACCAAACAGTCACTTGTATTGGATGCGTTGGCTTCTATAAGACCACGTGTGGGTTTACTGAGTCAATTTTGGTTATTAACGTACCCACCAATATGAAAATGAGCTTCATCCGAAAAGATGATTTTTTTTTTTTTGGCAAAATCGACATCATCGAGCAGTTTCTCGTTATCTTATTTGCTTAAACCAATTAAAGGCAAATTGAATATTCGCGGTGCTTAAATTTAATAAGAACTAATGAAATTTCTTTCCAAAGATTTTTTTTTGTTTCATTCATCTGATATAGACATACAGCCAGACAGACAGTCGTCAAAGACACTGAACAAGAAAGACTTCTGAAGTTACATTAGCTGCCTGCCATTTAAATAAGCAGTAGTTGGGACCACAAAAAAAAAAGTAAGAAAAAAACTAAAAAAAGATAGGAAAAGAAAACAGAATGAACCATAAAAAGTAATAAATTAACTTTGACTTGGTAACTTTTTAGCATTTATTTTAGATGCTTTTCTCTATAAATATTTCTTTTTCTTCTTCCTCTTTTTTTTTTCTCCCATTTTCATTCGACATTCATTTCATTCAAATTCAAAGGAAATTACAACCGACATGCACTTATCTTGAGCACAGAGAAAAAGTGAAAAAAAAATTAAAAAGTTAAAGAAAATAATTGAAACAGTCTCTTAAAAATATACTTCGAGAATACCAGTGTAAAGCTATCAAAGGCAGAGAAAGAAAGAAACCCAAATTGGAAATGTCATTTAAAAAGGAAAGAATTTTAATGTTTAAATAGCAAATCTTTCAATGGAAACACAAATTTATCAATGTTTTCTTTGGAAATGCATTTGTAGTTAAATTTCTGCGTATTTTTCAGATGGAATGCATTACAAAAAGAACTGTTTTAAGAAAGTACTTTTGGCACTCTTTTAATGTTTACACTTTTATCTTTTAAAAACGTATGAGCTCGTAGATTGCAAATAAAATAAAAGTAAATTTGTGTTTAGTTTTAATTAAAATTCTTTATTCTTATAACTTGATGTAAAGAACAACAATTTTTCCTCTGTTCCTTTGCATAAACAATAACAATTACTAGGCAATTATTCGACAGATCTTTGTAACCGAGATCTTCAAACCACGATTACTGTCTTTAAATGCACTGCGTCTTCACACAAGACTGTCTGAACTTTACTAACTCAGTTGCCTGCTTTGCCTTGCCTTTTATAAGGCAACGTAAACAGTCTGATCAATGTTCTTGAAGGCGAATGTGCGTGGCTGCGCCTTCTCGAGATCACTATAAATGTCAACATCGTTGTTTCATTATTGTTGTTTGTTTATTTTGTTTACATTCATTCTTGTAGTGTTTGTTGTTGTATTTTTGTTTACTTGCTTACCATTTTTTTTATGCTGGTGTTTGTTGTTGTATTAAGCAGTACGATAATTTGTAAACAGGTTTGTTTACTGCATTGTTTTGCTTTTGTAGCTTTTGTTTATAATTTTAATGTTAAGCGATGTAAAAGCAAAAAACCAGTATCGAGATTCTTCATTTTTGCAACAATACTTTTTTAATGCACTGTATATTTAGCGAAGCAGAAAATACTAAAAAAAAATTAAGACATGTGGTTGCGAGAGAGTAAGAAGGCAATGGTGAGAATGAAATCACTCTGACTGCCTTTGGTGGTGCATCTTAAGTATTAAACGTCTTACTGTCTTTGCGGTTCACCAAGTGCTTTTTTCATATTGTTTCTCTTTTCTTCTGTCTACAATTCTTTTGCTTGAAAAACAATTATTTGGTTTGTAATAACCATATTATGGTGACGTTAAACACACCTGAGCCTCGTTTGAAGAGAAAATAAAAAACAATTCTCAGTGACTAATTGATACGTTACAGGTCTGAACAAAACTAAAAGTTAGAGTTCGTTCGATTGTTTCGTTATTAAGTGGAAAATTAATTAAAAAATTGGATCAAAATTATGATTGAACCTGCGCGTAGATAAATTTATATTTAAGAAGTCACAGTAAGGCCAAAGAGGACCAAAAAATAAACCTCAAATAACAATGAATGTGTGCAGATGCCCTATCATGGTGCGATACCAATACCGATCATTATGGCGAATAGCTTCTCACAAATGGGGCTCACAACTTGAAGGTAAGAAGTGTTATTGAACATGAATTTGTGTGGAAAAAGTTTCTAAAGCACTGTGTTAATCACGGATATCAATTGTGGAATCTTTGATGAAATTTTATCGATTAACCGCCATCATTTGGGACTTTTGTAATGGTCCTTAAGTGTATTTGCTTGATGTGTACTAACTTCCTTACCAGAGATCAGCAATGAATCGTTTTTTCGCTACCCATAAGCACTCATGAAATTTTGAAGATAAGTAAGTCAACAGTATCGAAATTTAACTACTCTTGATTCATTCGTACTCACTACAACGTTGATTTATAAGTACAGGAGGTTGCAATGAGTATGTGTACAACGTTGACATCATACATACATACTCATACCATTCGAAATATGTTTGATTCATAAGCCGACTCATTTAGAATCAGAACTTTAGAAAAATACTTATAATGCTTATAAAGGATTCCAGTGACTCGGATCATTCATAAAAATTTACAGTCTTAGTTGTTGTTGCATTTACAAAAAAAGAAAACAGACACATAAGCAAAAAAGATGGAGCAGCAAGCAGAGCAAACACACAACCTTCTAGTGAGTATTTTAGGGTTCGTATGCGAATCATACTTGTTTTTTGTTTCGTGTATATGTTTAGTTATGGAGAGTCGAAATCAATAACATCATACGTATTGTTAAGTATGAATATGATAAGTATTTCAAAATTTGAATGTAAGTAGAGGTTTCATGATATTAAAATAAGTATAAATGCGTGAATTAGTATCAGAAATTATGAGTATGTTTCGATTCTACTCATATTTTTGAATACTCATTGCTGATATCTGGTATATAAGCCTTTAATGATGTAAATCTCACTACAAATGACAAATATTTGACAGCCATGCAGACAGCGTTTCCAAATCGGCAAGTAGCAGATTTAATGGTTAACCCGGTTATTAAAAAAAATTTTCGATTTAAAAGTTTCAAAACTTGTTGTAATAATTTACTTTTAATTTTCATTATTCTACTCAAAGCATAACTATTCCTAAAGAGACGTTTTATCAGAAGAAGCCTATAGCGGTCACACTGTATTTAATTTAAAGAGATATTAATCGTCAAGAGAGAGAGGCGCTAGAAAGGGAGAAATGTAGAGTATAATTTTGTTATTATTGTATGTGTGTTCTCGTCTTTTGCTGTTTGTAAGATTTTGCGGTGGGTAGTAAAAGTAAAAAAAATGGTTTTCAAATTTCTTTAGTTTTCTTTTGGTTTTTCCTGCTCTCATCTTCTTTTTTTAACGTATTTTATGCACAGTTTTAAAGCATGGTAAAGTAAAAAAGCCTTTAAACGCAATAATGACGTTTAAATAATAATAATGATGTTTAAGAGAATGTGTTTGAAATGAATGGAAAATGTCTGTTAATTAAGTAGTGAGTTAATGTAATTGTTGTATTCCTTTAGTTGGGATCTCTCTCTTTATCTTACAGCCGCTTTCGCTTGCATACTTTCTTGCTTCTGGGTATGTGTGTGTGAGTATTCATTTCAATATGTATACGTTCGTTTCGTTACGTTTACTTACATAAGTATTTTTGTATTTTAAATATGAGGCTTGTAATGTGGTTTTATTTTTTATTTGGATTCTTCTCCTTCTCTCTCTCTCTCTCTCTCTCTCTTATTATCTGTGTTTTTTGTTTAATATTTTAAGAAAGAGAATAATCTTTACAAAGAAAGTAAGAGAGAGAGATAGATAGCAAGAAGGGGAGAGTGTGCAATAATATTACAAATTACTAACAATTACAAATGAAATGCAAGAGAGAGAGAGAGGGAGAGAGCGAGAGCAGAGAAGTCATATAAATGTAAATGTAAACTAAATGAGTAAATAAATGATTGAAGAAGGACTGAAAATTTTACAGATTTTTCTTTCCTTTTTTTCTCTGGTTTTTTTCTTTTCTTTAAGGTTTTTGTATTTTATGCTGGAATTTATTTAAGAGCAGGTTTAATGTTTAGTTCCTTATTTTCCTTGACCAAAAAAAGTCTTTTAAGTTGATTAAAATATTTAATTAATTGAAGAATTTATGGAGTTTGTTATTAAATCCTTTGCAATTGCGTGTAATGCCCGTCTCATTCATGTTTGTGCTTTAAGTTTTAAATAAAATTTCCTTTGGATATCACTTTTAAGCTCAAGATTGGCATTTTAACATGAATTTACGGGAAATGCTATGAGGGAAGAGTTTGTATAGGATGGATGTTAAGAGTAATATTGTTAATAATCATTTATTTAACTATATTGTTGTGAAAATTAAAAAATCAACACACTGGTGTTTTGCTTTTACATCGCTTAACATTAAAATTATAAACAAAAGTTACAAAAACAAAACAATGCAGTAAATAAACCTGTTTACAAATTTTCGTACTGCTTAATATAACAACAAACACCAGCATAAAAAATGGTAAACAAATAAACAAAAATACAACAACAGGAATATATATGCAGGAATAAATGTAAACAAAATTCGCAAACAACACTACAATAATAGAGATTTCGAGAAGGCGAAGTCATGAACATTAGCCTTCAAGAACATTCATCTGACTGCTTATTTTGCCATATAAAAGGTAAGGCAAAGCAGGTGACTGAGTTAGTGAAGTTCAGTCAGTCTTGTGTGAAGACGCTGTGCGTTTGAAGAGAGTAATCCCGGTTTGAAGATCTCTGTTCCAAAAATCTGTCGAACAGTTGTCTAGTAATTGTTTATACAAAGGGTATAGACGGAGGAATAACAAACAAAGCAATTGTTGTTGTTTCCATCAAGTAGTAAACAGTGGCACACAGAATTGTGCGAATAAAAAAATTAAAATTAATTAAAACTAAACATAATTTTTTTTTATTTTATTTGCAATCGACGAGCTCGCATTTTAAACGTTTTTAAAAGGTAAAAACGTAACAGTATTAAATTAAGTACCAAATTTGGTAATTTTTATAAGTTTCTATTGATATTATTTTATTTGTTTTCATATAATTTAAGGTACTACTTCAGAACTGAAATTTACTTTTCTAAATGCTTGGAAAAACTACTAAAAACAAAGAGAAGAATTTAAAAAAAAAAAACATCATTTAGTTATGGATAGGAGGTAAGTTTTAACAAATTTTTGTGATTGATATTGAAATCCGACATTTCCGCAGAACTTATGTTAAAATATTTCATAATACTAGTCTTTCAAATTAAATTTCAGTTTTCTTCCTTCTTGAAGATTTAAATGTGGAGGGATGTACATGATTTCGTATATCTTTTTTTTTTTGCTGTCTTTTATTACCCTTTTAAGGCAAATATTGTATTTTAATTTAAATTTTTCTTTCCCACTCACAATCATTATTAATTTAACGATTGCTTTTGTTGCATGGCATACCCTCTCTAGCATTTTACTTAATTTTTTCTTAAATTAAAATTCAGTTCTTGGGCAAAATGTTGCGTCATTTCATTTCATTCGTTTTTAATTATTACTGGAAGGCCTTCCACTAAAACGGATGACAGAATTCAAAACAGAAAAGAAACTCGAAACGGATATAAGCAACACCCAGCGTAATTCTTTGAAAGTGTCCATTGTTAATAATTATTTCTATTCTCCCTTCACCCCACCCAAAAAGAAAATTTGTAATTTTTGCTTATTTCAAGCCTAAGGTTTGTTGTTATTCTAGAAAGAGCAGTCCGGTGCAGGGTAAAGGACATGGAGGTGTTTTAGGTTTTAAGCTTAATTTAGTTGAGGCTCAGAGAGGGACAGAGCAAGGATGACAGAGAGAGGATGAAAAGAAAATAATTTATTGGAGATAAAATATTAAGACAATAAAATCCTTTTAACATAAAAACCTTTGACCAGGCAAAAGAGAGGAGACAACATAATCTTAAATAACAACAATAACAATATGTAGTTATAGCTACAGCTACAGTTGTTGTTGTTTTTATTTAACTATTTACCATAACGTTGCCCAGGCAGTCATATTTTCTCTCATTGTCCTGTTGTCACCACTTCCAGGACATCCATCCTTAAAGCTGTTGTTCATGTTGGGTTTTTTTTTGTTATTATTTCTGCTTGTTACGATAATTTTTTTAGAGTGTTCAGACAATTTAGTACTTTAAATAATAAAAAATAGCAGTTTTCAGTTTTTGCTTGAAATATTCTCAATTTTGTGGTCTTTACTTAGACTGTGGCAGGAGGGAATGCTGTTATTGATACAGAATCCTTAAAGGGAAAACTAAGAAATGTTGGTTCCAGAATATTCACGGATTACATTGATGGTGGTTTTGGTTAAATCTACCCGATATTCCGATCTGATGTAATATACACCAGAGGTCAGCAATGAATCGTTTTTTCGCTACTCATAAGTACTCATGAAATTTTGAATATAAGTGAGTCAACAATATTGAAATTTAACTACTCCGAGATTCATTCATATTCACTATAATGTTTATTCATAAGTACAGATTGCAATGAGTATGCGTACAACGTTGACATCAAACTCATACCATTCGAAATATGTTTGATTCATAAGACTACTCATTTAGATTCATAAATTTAGAAAAATACTTATAATACTCTTATAAATGATTCGATTGACTCGAATCATGCAACGAAATTTACAGTCTTAGTTGTTGTTGCATTTGCAAAAAAAGAAATAAGACACGTAAGCAAAATAGACAGAGCAGCTAGCGGAGCAAACATACAACCTTTTAGTGAGTATTTTAGTGTTCGTACGCGATTCATACTTATTTTGTGATTCGTGTATATGTTGAGTTATGGAGAGTTGAAATCAACAACATCATACGTGTTGTTAAGTATGAATATAATGAGTACTTCAAACTTTAAATATGGCTGGGGGTTCCTTGATATTAAAATAAGTATGAATGCCGATAAGTATCAGAAATTATGAGTATGATTCAATTCTACTCATCTGTTTGAATACTTATTGCTGATTTCTGTTATACAATCGATGTTTCGAGAATAGTTGTACAAGTCTTTGGCTCATAAGGACTTTGGCTCAAAGACCAGAAGTCATTTCTGAAGACAGATAGAGGATGGGATTTACGGGAGATCGTACGTACTTAATTGGCCATAATAACAGTTCGGCAACGAGTCCCTGTAACCACATCAGTTATCTCAGCAACACTGGCATGTTTTATATTCGTTGAGAATTTCGTATTTTGGTTACTCCTGAGTATTTTTTAAGGATACAATAATAATAGTTGGTCATTAATAACTCTCCATGCAGGAATACGATCTAGCTTCTCACACCACTTATGTATTGTGTGTGTTAATTGTATACATGAGTGACGGTACCTGCAGTTAACGAACGACAGATTTTTTAAAAACTTTTCATTTTAATTTTATTTACTCTCAGAGTTTTTGCCTGAAATCTGCTGAGAGACAGTAGCCGGGGTAATATTTTTCAGATTTCGTTTGGTTTGACATGTCTAATGAACCGTGGTCTCACGTCTAACCAGCCGACACACTAACTACTAGACTATGGCGTCCTCGCCGTAGAGCCTTACGTCTCTTAATGGAAAAAGAATCGAACAAAATGGAAAAAGTTTCAAAAGTCGCCGAAGAAATAATTTTTTTTTCATATTTTTGTTTTGGTGGAGATAGGGTTTGAACCGTAGCCTCACGTCTAATAAGCCAAGACACTAACTATCAGACTACGGTGACTTTTTTAAGGATATCAGTGCGATTTCTTCTCCAATGCAATGAAATTCTGCTAATTTATGAAATCTCTGAAAGTCGTAATGAGAAATTAAAAGAAAAACCGATTATTATAATAAACAAGCCTATCTTGCTATCTCAGATAATTTAAATGTGTCAATCTTTATGAAGTATTTTAATGGAAAAAAATCTGGGTTAAACATATTTCCACAATGATCTTTGAATACCCTGTGAAATGGTAATGGTAATGCTATTGACATTTTGTAATTTTATCATCACAGTGTAATTGTAAATCTCTAGTTTTCTAAATCTCTAGCAGTGAGAATTAAAATTTTTGTTTCTCAACATTGTTCAGTACTTCAGTCTTGAGCCTTTCATTTGTTATTATTTCTGTTCCATGTTCTGTTTCTCTACTGTCTTTATTACACTCCTGCCATTTGTGGTTTTGTCCAACGAGATGACATGTAAAGAAAGAAAAATAAATTCTCTAAAAATCTATACTCCAACAACTACAATTTGAGATTGAAAAAGAGGAACAAAAAACAGAATTTGAAAAATTTCTTTGTCTTTCCTTTCGTCTACAGGATATGGATATGAGTTGATGATGATGATTTACATTTTCCAGCAGATACAGACACAATGATTTCAATTGTGTCTCCCCCTTTTTTTTTTCTTTGGTTTGTTATTTTCTATTTGTGTATGTGACGGAAGCTTAGAGGGGAAGAGGAAATCTACGGTATTATTCTTCTTATGGTCAATTTTATGAAATTTTGCTGACATTCACAAAATTTTTGTTTTAACAGAAGCATGGCTGGCTAGCTAGCTAGCTGGCTGTATAGGAAAAGCAGGAGGATTTGGAATTTGTTTTGTTCGTTACAATTTTATTTTATTTTTTTTGATATCTTATATCCTTATGATGCCATATGATGGACAATGAAATTAAGCACAGTGGCTAAAAGCCAAATTTTGCTGAAATATAATATTGTTACGTTTTTACCTTTTAAAAACGTTTAAAATATGAGGTCGTAGATTGCAAATAAAATAAAAATAAATTTGTGTTTAGTTTTAATTAAAATTCTTTATTATTCGCATAATTCTATGTGCCACTGTTCACAACCTGATGTAAAGAACAACAATTGGTTTGTTTGTTATTCCTCTGTTTACCATACTTTGCATAAACAATAACAATTACCAAACAATTGTTCGACAGGTCTTTGTAACGGTGATATTCAAATCACGATTACTCTCTTCAAACGCACCACGCCTTCACAAAGACTGACTAAACTTTTACTAACTCAGTTGCGTGCTTTGACTTTTATATGATGTTCTTGTAGGCGAATGTTCGTGGCTTCGCCTTCTCGAGATCTCTGTAAATGTTATTGTTGTTTGTGTATTTTATTTACATTTATTCTTGTAGTGTTTGTTGTTGTATTTTTGTTTACTTGTTTATCATTTTTTTATGCTGGTGTTTATTGTTATATTGCGCAGTGTTATAATTTGTAAACAAGTACATTGTTTTTGTAGCTTTTTTTTACAATTTTAATGTTAAACGATGTAAAAGCAAAACACTAGTATCTCGATTTTTCCATTTTCGTAATAATATATTGTCATTATATTTCATAAAGAATTTTGAAAATTCTTTCTTTTAAAACCACTGTCTTCAGCTCTTGAGTTGTCGAGTGTTTTTTTCTTTTTTGTTTTTTTTTTTTGGAAATTTATTCAAAATACAATATTTACAAGAATTTTTATCCCAAAGACATGTTGATTTTCTGAAATAAATTTTATTTCATTTTCATCAGTTTGTTTTCTTATTTAAATAAACGGACAATGATTTGTTTTTAAACATTAACACGTAAAAACTACAAACCATAGATGCTGAGATACAGAACAAGAGAGAGAGAGAGAGAGAGAGAATGAAAATCCTTAAATTTTATTTTATTTTATTTGAGAATAATGCTGACTATTGTGGTCATTCAGTGGCCAGTCATACTATATACCAATGTTATCAGCTTAGATTTGTCTACTTGTCCAGGGCATCTAAGTGGTGATTAAAATAAATTAAAAAGAAACTGCTTTAGAGATGACCTCTTTACTGTGAGACATGGATTGTTAAAAAATTAATTTTTCTTTTGTTAAAAGATAACAGATTAGAATTTAATAAGACGTCTTATGACATTGTTTGGTTAGTAAAGATATGAGGGAAACAAAATTAAAAATACAAAAGGGATCATTACTCATTGAATTCATTTACATTGAACAGTGAAGTGTGCTGTAAGTTAATTTGGCTTTTAAAACTTACTACGTTAACACACTGCTAGAACCATTTGTATTTGTCAAAACGTCGCCAATGTGACAGAACGATATGACTTTCTCCAATACCGTATTACCTACCCAGATTGCTATGGTTTTTAGCGACTGCCTCAAGGTTATCTATTGTTGGGCTCATAACATCCAGAAGAATGTTGATTTGCAAGGACAACAGAACTCAGTGCATCGAAATGGCAAACTGGATTTCATTCATGTGCATATGGAGAGTAACATAGTTTTAAGGCGATGGTGGACTGTTTGGACTAATCCGGGAAACAGAAATTGGAAATACGCCATTATTCGAATTGTTGGAACATTTGTTTTACGATTTAATAACCAGTTTCGATTAAGGTTTCTTTGTTGAAGGCTCTCTGTACCATTCTTTTGGATTTTAAATTGTATCCCTATCCACAATATTTTCCTATCGTTGTCTTGGAACAGACTTGGCCAGGATTACGACCTAGTTTCTCACACCACCTATGTTGTGTGCGTTAATTTTATACATGAGTGGCGGGAAAGTCGACTCCGAACGACAGATTTCTTGAGAAACTTTTCATGGCAATTTTATTTACTCTCAGAGTTTTTGCCAGAAATCTGCTGAGAGGAAGTCGCCGAAGAAATATTTTTTCATATTTTCATTTTGATGTCTGACCTGGGATTTGAACTGTGGCCTTTCGTCTAATAAACCGACACACTACCTACTAGACTACGGCGACTATTCGCTACTAGATGATACATGCTTCATTATTTCTTCTACTTCACAGATATCTTATGAATTTGAAAGCTCTCGATTCAAATTTCTGTTATTGTTTGAAATATTTTCCTCAACGTCAAACGTTACTTGCTTAGCAGATTTTGTTTGAACAAAAGTAAGCAGAAAATTAAAAAAGGTAATTTTTTTTTTATCCAGTAATTCCAAACTTACTTACTAAATTAATTAATACAACCCTCTAGTCCGGATTACGATCTACCATCTCACACCACGCAAGTTGTAAGTGTTAATTTTATTGACAAGTGGCGCGACATACAGTTTAAAATCATGGAAATTTTATTTTGCCAGAAGACTGATGAGAGCAAGTTGCCGAAAGAAATATTTCTTTATATTTTGTTTTGTTCGAGATGTCTGTTCAGGGGTTTGAGCCAGAGATCAGCAATGAGTATTCAAAAAGATGAGTAGAATCGAATCATACTCATAATTTCTGATACTTATACGCATTCATACTTATTTTAATATCATGGAACCTCCTCTACTCATATTTAAAGTTTTAATTACTCATCATATTCATACTTAACAACACGTACATATGATGTTGTTGATTTCGACTCTTCATAACTCAACATATACACGAAGCACAAAATAAGTATGATTCCCTTACGAATACTAAAATACTCACTAAAAGGTTGTGTGTTTGCTTTGCTTTCTGCTCTGTTTTTTTTTTGCTTAGGTGTCTTTTTTATTTTTTTGTAAATGCAACAACGACTAAGACTGTAAATTTTTATGAATGATTTGAGTCACTCGAATGAATCATTTATAAGTATTATAAGTATTTTTCTAAAGTTATGAATCTAAATGAGTAGGCTGATTAATCAAACATATTTCGAATGGTATGAGTTTGATGTCAACGTTGGTATGCATACTCATTGCAACTTATACTTATAAATCAACGTTGTAGCGAGTATGAATGAATCAGACAGAGTAGTTAAATTTCAATATTGTTGGTTCGCTTATATTCAAAATATCATGAGTGCTTATGTGTAGCGAAAAAACGATCTCTGGTTTGAACCACGGCCTCACTACTAATAAGCCAACACGCTACATACTAGACGAATTGAGAACGAAGATGCATCTATTTAGAACTACTGAACGAAGCAAAAGTCTTAATTTATTAACGTTTTTTGATGAATTCATTTTTAAATTTTCCTTTTAAAATTTAATTCACAAAATTTTCCACCGCCTGTAATTTTGCACTTTTCTTATGTTATCAAACGAGATTTCGTTTTCTTTTCAGACAGTCTTTAACCCTTTAACTGGTTTTTCAATAACAACGATTAAATTAAACACTTACACGCCTAAGTACACACATACATATATTAATATACATGTCTGCTTGAAAACATGCTGTAATCTTTTTTTTTTTGTATAGAAAAAACTCAATTGTTGTTAAAGATCTTTTCAGATATAATTTGATAATAAAAAAACATACTTAAACACACACACACATGTCCATGGATATGTAGGTGAATACACATATTTACAAATACAGATGTTTAAGTGTATTACACTGTCACTACATTGCTGTGTATATGTGTATTTAAATACATATACATATATCTCCCTGTGTGAGTGTTTGTGTGTGTTTTCTTCTCTCTTGTGCACAAATCTAGTGTTTGTCAATAAAGATTAAACGACAGCTGTAACTAACATGTTCATATAAGACAGTGAATTTTAATGAAATTCTATGTGAAAGTGTGTGTGAATGTATGTTTAAATAAGTTTAACAAAAAATAAAAAAAAAAACAACAAAACACTTTTGCCTTAAGTTAAATGTAATATAAGAGTTTAAGCGTAGAGAGAGCGGGGTGAGGGAGGGAGTGGTGTGTAAAGTGAAACGTAAGAAATTTTATCTGAAACATATTTCTACGTTATTTAAATAATAATACCTACACACACGTACACTATTTTATTATCAACACATAAAATCTTTCTTACTCTCTTTGTATGCCTGTCTCTCTATGTGTCTGTCTCAGTGTGTAGTTCATTTTATAGCTGTTGTACACAATACATTTGCAAATGTATTGTAGAATAAATGAATTTGAACATAATAACGCCTTAAGTTATGCTTCTGCTTTGCAAATGTTTTTCTAAAATGTTATTTTAAATATTTTCATCTTCTCCACTTATTTTTTAAGATCTTAAAATATTTGTTGATTTTATAAAAAATATAAAAACATCTCTTTGACATTTTTATTTATTTTTCTTTTTGTTCTTCTTCTTCTACTTGTTAAATCAGTATTAAATTCTCACTTACCGCCCAGTACACCTGCCACATAGCCCGTATTATTTGAACGTCCTTTTTTTATTAGAGCCTCATCGATAAGTAATAGTCGTTGGGAAGCAAATGGATCCGGTTTGACAGGTCCTTCATATAAATCCATATCGTCATGATTGCGAAATAAATTGTGACGTGCTATCACATCCTCCATGCCGGTACGATGTAGTTCGGGTATCAAACGCAACCAAATTGACAATTGATGAGCACGAAAATGATTTTTAATGCGTGGTTTCATGCCTGTAACAATTGGAAAATGAAATTTTGATTTGGCATTATTAGTATTAAAAAAATAAAAAAAAGACAAAAAGAAAAAAATATTTCAAATATATTTTCAAAATCGGTAATAAGAACGTTGAAATGGTGTAAAGGTGAACACAGGTTGTTTTTTACTTGTTATTGATTGACAGACAAAACGTTAATGTTGCATAAAAGTGGGCTTTTTTCTATGGCATTAAGGACATCTACATATATTTTTGCTGTTGGTGATTTAGCAAAACAAAATGTAATTCTGTTTTATGTTTTATCTTCAAATTTCTGTATCAGTTTGATGAAAAGGTCTTTTGTTAGCATTGGAAAGTTTTATAATTTACCCACGAAACGACGAATATGTTTTATTCGGTCTGGTTGACTCACTAAGGTGGACATTAATGCGTAACTGACAGTGTAAGGTCTGAGACAGCCTGTCTATATTCTGGTCTGTCAAGCGAGTATCTAATTCAGCAGTTTTTTATATGTAGTTTGTTCTGGTTTTATTGGCTGCTTCTTATTGGTCATGGTGTTAAGCCAAATGAAGATATTTTTTGCAGGCATCGATTATTAAATACGTAGAGAGAACTTATGGTGGCTTCCGTTGTGTTCCGCATTTCACGTGCATATGAGTTCAACATGCTTATTCTTTGGATATTCCATGAGAAAGAATTTCATATTGAAAGTTCATGCTGAAAGTTAACTTGGCTTTTACAACTTGAAACGCTAACACACTGCTAAAGCCACCAGTTTTTCTCAAAACGTCGCCAATGTGTCAGAACGATATGACTTAATCCAATACCGTATTACCAGCCAAATTGTTCTTTAAATCCACAATTGGTGCCTCTATTGTAGAGCTCATGAACTATAACACCCAAAAGAATGTTGAAATGTAAGAATGACAGAACACAATCCCATTAGACTTCGGTTATGACATCAAAACTGTTACTCTGAGCATTATTGTAGATAACATGGTACAAAAGGAACATATTGTACAAGAGACCCCCTATATTGCCATTTGCTTTAGAGTTCTTTGGAAGTTACCAGAATAACAGACTCTCTTTAGTGTTCACGTCACACGCTGTCAGGACTAAAGTAAGGTTTTCAGACTTCTTACTATTTAGACTAATTTCTCGTCCTCTGTCAGTTTTCCATGCCAATTACTTTGAAAACTATTTCTTATTTTTAAGATAAGCGGAATTAAAAAGTTATAAGGGAGTAGAATGCACTTTTTATAAGTGTGGCATGTACATACTGTTACGTTTTTATCTTTTAAAAACGTTTAAAATATGAGCTCGAAGAAGGCAAATAAAATAAAAATAAATTTGTGTTTAGTTTTAATTAAAATTCTTTATTATTCGCACAATTCTGTGTGCCACTGTTCACAACTTGATGTAACAACAACAATGCTTTGTTTGTTATTCCTCTGCTTACACCGTTTGCATAAACAATAACAATTACTAGACAATTGTTCGACAGATCTTTGTAACGGAGATCTTCAAACCACGATTATCTCTTCAAACGCACCGTACTCACACAAACCTGACTGAACTTCACTAACTGACTCGCCTGCTTTGCTTTGCTTTTTATATGACAGGTTAGACAGTCTGATGAATGTTCTTGAAGGCGAATATTCATGACTTCGCCTTTTTGAAATCTCTATAAACGTGAACATCGGTGTTTTCATTCATTATTGTTGTTTATGTATTTTATAAATGTATTCTTGTAGTGTTGTTGGTATATCTTTGTTTACTTGTTTACCATTTTTTATGCTGGTATGTTGTTATGTTGGTTGTTGTTATATTACGCTGTGCGATAATTTGTAAACAAGTTCATTGTTTTTGTTTTTGTAGCTTTTGTTTATAATTTTAATATTAAACGTTTTAAAAGCAAAACTCCAGTATCTTTATTTTTCCATTTTCGCAACAATAGCATAGGGGGAGTACGATATCAACTTTTTTTTGCGTATTTAGGGGGAAAACTTTTTGTACAATGGGTCAATTCGACCTCCGGGTACTGTACTTGTCTTAACTGACAAGTACACGTCCTCTAACCTAGAGGACAAACTGATTGAATAATAAACGGTTTAGGCATGGAACGATATCTGTATTTATAGATTGATTATTTGATGACTAGGACTTGAAAGAGTTGGGTGGTCACATGGATTAGATCAATAATAGTCGTATGGCTTAGACCTTTTAATGATCCTGATAAAGGCTATCTAGAAAACTTATCAATGGACTAAACATTGTCTGACAGAATTTGTCTTACGATATCTTCTTTAGAATTTAATGTAGCCTGTACTACAAGAAGCCTATATTGCCCTGTTTTACTTGATGCTGTAGAGATTATTCAAGCGATTTATTATGACATTTAATTGAGGATTTATTATTCAAAAAGAAAAACATTCCTCATCATCACATTCAATCATCATTATCAACTTAATGCCAATTCAGAGAAAATACTTGCGTTTAATATGCTGTTTAATTGATATCTTCTTAACATGTGCTTTAAATTAATGAAAGCAACATTCTTTCAATTGTATGTACAAGAAATATTGTTGTTTTCTTTTATACTCTCTTTAAATTAATTTCTGTTTTTTGATACCACATTCCGTACTTTTTATACGATTTTTCCTTTGGGGAAAAATCAAAAACAAAATGAAATGTAATTTAAATATTTTCAAAGAAATTATAAAATGTGACACTCATATTGAAAACTCTTACCATAAACCCCCAACCACCCCCTCCCCCTGAGCCGTTTCCTGAAACTTGAAAAGTTTTTCTCAGACGAAAAAGTGAAAAAATAAGCGCCCAAGAAAACTTATGAAGCCTAAGAACATATGTTTTGTTAATAAATGTGTGGAAAGTATTGAAATGAAATACAAAAAAAAAAACTTATTATTGTGCTCATATGACGAGCATTTACAAAATTTCGCGAAATGATGAAGAATTTTTCTCAGCGAGCGATAAAAAACGTTTCACAGATACAATGGAAGGAGAAAACTGCTAAAGATGATGTTAAAGTGTTTGCCACCTTTACCGCATGTTAAGGGCATGAAGTTAAAAAGAATTTTATGAACAAAAAACAAAAAACTACAGCTGATGCTAGCTATTTAGTAGTAGAACAACATACTGCGGTTTAATGTGGACTTAAAAACCAAATATTATTTTATTATAAGGCCCTGTTGTCTTACAGTAAAGTGAGCAGTTAGTAGTTTCTAATTAGCTAAGCTCAACTGTTTTCTTTGTATAAAATTTCCATAATTTTTTTTTTTGCTTTTCTTTGGTTCTTATTAAGAATTTTACAACAGTTTATAGGTGACATGTTGGAAAATAAATAAATATGCCGGCATTCGAGCTTATGTGAGTAAGAAAAAAAGGATACGCGTTCTTTACAATACAATTCTGTTCAAACGGAAGAGACGTTATCTGTGTGTTGTCATGTGATGTGGGTAATGTGGGTGGTTGTCTGTATTTGTATATCAAATCAGTCTGTATTTTCTTTAAATTAAAGCGTTGTATGCCTAAAATTATGGTTTATTTTCTATACCTTTTGAAAATCATTGTAAAGTATGAACAAAAAGGACTTAAAATACAATAAAAGCGTAACAAAATATGCCGCACACAGACAACACATATAAAAGGCATGCATGCATATGTATGGCTGTATGAGGTAGTGATTGTATCAGTATTTTGTGTCAATGTCTGTAATTTCAGGTGTTAAAGTCACGCTTTTCTTTTTGTTTATACGCGTTATACTACAAAAAAGTTTAAATCAATGGGTTGTTGAACAATACTCTTCACAAAAAGGGAAAATTATACGAGGGTAGTATAGAAATTAGAGATGTATTTCAACTTGTTTAAATTTTATTTTTTTCGTCCTTCTTTTTACCATCATTGCCTGTGTTGTCATTATTTTAATGTCCTTTAATGCAAAGCCGCCTATCGCCTATTTCTTTTTCTCTCTTGTCGTTTTTTTACCCAGTAATGGTGTATTTGTGTGTGTGTGAGCATTTAATAATATGTAAATCTCTTATTCTTCTTCATTTTTTCGTTATCAGCTAAATATCAGCTAAAAAATTTTTCTTTTTTTAACGATTTTTATTTTAGAATTTTATCATGAGCTTTTCACGTGCCTCTGTATCAGGGATTACAAAGAAAAAAGCAAAAAAAAAAAGGAAAAGAACGGGGGAATAATATTATACATTTTGCGGATGTTGTTTGAAAACAATTTTTTTGTTCAAAGATTTTAACAAAGATGAGTTCATTTTGAGTGAATCTGGCATTTGTTTTACTTTAAAATTTAAAGACCAATTTATTCGAATATTTTTGGCTTCGCTATGCGCTCGACTTAAGTTACCATTGGGACCAAGTGGTTTTCCAAGAAAGAATTTGTAAAAGGCGGAAGCAAGAACAAAACAGAGCAGAAAAGAAGATGATGTTTGTTGAAGAAGATAATCTGCTTTTGTTATTAATAACGCCCAGGTATTAAGTATGTTCGCTGGCGATTTGGACAGCTCATCATAGAATCTGAATATTCTACTTGAGCGTTTTCTCTTCTGTACACATGTAGTTAATCTCAGATTATTACTCGTTAGTACGATGCGGTACCTCATTCGGTCTGACCAATTTTGATGCACTTTTTCCAGTGTATGGCGTCGTATCTTGGCAATGGCATTACGAATGTTGGTCTTCAAATGCTCAATTGTCCCTGGTTTGTTGGTATAACACTTTTCTTTAACGGTGACCCATAGATAACAGTCCAGCGGTGTCAAATCGCAGTTTCTTGGCGGCCAATTCGGATAATTAAATGGCAATCAAACGTTTGACGAAATAAATCGATTGTGTCATGGGATGTGTGGCAACAAAATACTATTCTCTGCCAAAAGTTGGAACACATGTGCCATTTTTCGAATACTGCTGTCAAGCTAATCTCGTCGTATCTACGTGATAGAAGTCAATTTGTGTATCATGATGGTACTAAATCGGACAATTTTTTAATACCTAGGGGTGTACCACAGGGCTCGATTCTTGGTCCACTTTTATATTCGATATATTCTAATGATCTGCCAACTAAGTTGAAGTTTTGCAAGGTACAAATGTACGCAGATGATGTTCAGTTGTACATTAGTTGCTTGCCATCTGATATTACAAATTGTATAGCGAAAATAAATTGTGATCTGCATAATGTGTTTCAATGGGCGTCGATTAATGGTCTTTGCCTCAATCCGAGGAAATCAAAAGCTTTAATAATAGGCAAGGTAAACTATACGGCACAGCTTACACCATTACAGATTAATAATACTTCTATTGAGACTGTACATAGTGTTAAGAACCTAGGAGTTATCTTTAATAACAGCCTTAATTGGTCCAACCATGTGAATTCTATTTGTGGTAAAACGGTTGCCATGTTGCGAACTCTTTGGCTAACGCAATATTTTACTCCGTTTGATATTCGTATGCTGCTCGCGAAAACATATCTCATCCCCACTCTGCTGTACGGATGTGAACTGTTTTCTAGTTGCGACTCAGTAAGTAGGAACAGGCTCAAGGTCACTTATAACAGTATTGCTCGATATATTTTTGGTCGTACAAGGTACAGTAGGATATCTGAGTTCTCATATAGAATCTATAATACATCTTTTGAAAATTTGTTGAAATGCCGTACTCTGGTGTACCTACATAAAATCATCTATATTAAGAAACCCCATTATTTGTTTGATAGATTAGTTTTTTCAAGATCTAATAGAGGCTTGAGAATTAATAGCGTTAGATACCGCAGGCAGATATCTGAGAGACACTTTTACATCAATGCAATCCGTCTCTGGAATGAACTCCCAAACAATATACAATTACTAAGCAATGCTAAGCATTTCAAGACTGCAATAATTAAATTTTTGAATGAACATAATGCACATACGTAATTAATCAATCATATTTTTTTTAATATAATTATAAATTTTGTTTTTAATAATATTTGTTATGTTAATTTATTTTTAACGTTATTATTTTGTATTTTCTTATATTTTGTTATGCCTATATCCTTAGCAGTACTATTAAATAAGATGATATCTTGTTGTACTGTATTTACGCCTGAATGAATAAATAAATAAATAAATAAATAAATAAAAAAATCGGTTATCATGGTTCGATAGGTGTCTCCATTAACCGCAATGGTTGCACCGTTTGCATTTTCAAAGCTATATGCGCCAATGATGCCTCCGCTCCACAAGCCGCACCAAACAGTCACTCGTAATGGAAGCATTGGCTTCTGTAAGACAACGTGTGGGTTTTCTGTGTCCCAAATACGACAATTTTGCCTATTAACGTACCCACAAAAATGAAAATAAGTATCATCTGAAAAGATGAATTTTTTTGGGCAAAATCGACACCATCGTGCGGTTTCTCGTTGGTCCATCTAGCGAAGCGAAAACGAAGGGGATGGTAATACGGCTTCAACTCTTGAACCAATTGAACTTTGTTAGGCGTCATTCCGAGATTTTTTCGCAAAATTCGGCGTAAAATGGTGCGTTCGATTCAATGTTCAATTCTTGAGAACAATGACGAGTTGATGTTGATGGATTCTCACGCACACTCTCATCCACAACTTCGATATTATCGGTTGTACACACCGTACGAGCACGCTTACGTCTTGGCTCATCAACAATGAGACCAGCTTCACGAACTTTAGCAATAAACTTGCGTATATCGGGCACTGTTGGTTCTTCACTGCGATCAAATTTTGTACGACATTTTCGTGCAATTTCCGACCAATTGTCTTTGTTTTGGAAATAAATTCATAAATTGATTCATTACGTTCAGTGGAGATAATATACTGAATTTTGTAACGGAATAGAATGACATAAGTATAGCCAGATACGAACTAAACAATGGTTAAAATTTAAACCGATAGATGGCCCACCCTGTAGCATTAGTTTATTGGAAATCGGTTATTGAAAATTCTGCAAGAGTTTGCGTGTTAAGGAGGGGAATGATACAGGCTTAAAAAATGAAATCTCAAGCGGAGTTTCTTCAATTTTAAACAATTTTCCTGTGTCCTGTTTCGCTTTCTCTAAATTATTGTTATGCAAGAACAAACGAAACGACCCAATATCGTTTAACAATAAAAACAATAAGCAAAAGTCACAAAAACAAAGACCATGAGTATGAAAGAGATAGAAAACGCAAGCACAACGAAAGCGAACGCAACAAGAGGCAATGTGTACACAATACACATTAACAAATACATCGAACATCTTCTAAATAAACCAGCAAAAACAAGCATGAGGGATGGACAAGTAAGCAAACGCAACAACAAACAATGTAGTCGCAAAAGAACTCTCGAGAATGCGAAGCCCCGAACATTCCACTTCAAGAATCATCATCAGACTGAAGACGTTCGCATATAAAAGGGCAAGACAAAGCAGACGACTAGTCAGTTGTAATTGAGTCAGTCTTGAGTGAAGTTGCGTGTGAACTAAATAGTCGTGTTTGAAGATATCGGTTGCGAGCAATAGTTGTGTGTGAATAATAGCAAGCAATTAATGTTGTATCGGTTAAGTGTGAACAGTGGCATAAAAGTGTGAATAATAAAGAGAGAGTTTAATTAAAATAAAACACATATTTGTTTTTACTTGGTTTGCAATTAACGAACTCATATTTAAACGTTTTTAAAAAGATAAAAACGTAACATTATTTTATAAACCTTGCGCGATCCAAAGTTGGATACGTTAAAAGGAAATAATTTATGTTGCTGCAGCAAATGTTACTATCGGAATAATTGAAGTGTTCAATTGCAAACATTTCTTTAGAAAATTCTGCGGTTTTATTGCAAATCGTCTTCAAATGCATTTGATCTGATTTGATGAACGTTTTTATTTTGTTAACAGAAATAAAATAATGGATTTCAGAGAAAAAAGGGACGTGAAAATGAAAGTGAAATTTATAAAACCAACTAAATTTCCACGGAAAGTTTTAACGCTAGTAGTGGCAATGTAAAGGGAAACATTTTACAAGAGCATTGGTTATTATTCTCATGCACATTCATGTTGTTATCGAGCAAATTTTTCTACTGCTTTTTATATTTGTTGTGTGTTTTTTATTCGCTTTTTTTGGGGGGGTTGTGGAGGAAAATGATTTTCTTTTCAAAACATTTAAATTTGCACGCTTTTCCTCAATATGCTGGATGATGTTTACAAATAAATTTTCCACACTTTTTCTATTCAAAATGGTGGGGGGAGGGGGGTGTTTTGAAGTTTTTCTCATCTTTTCTAAGAATTTGTTGAAATGGAATATTTTTCTATGGCTCTCTCTGTGTGTTGCAGAGTGTAAAATTGTTAAATTTTCTCTTTAGAATTACAATTTTCAAGTAGATTTTCTTTTCATCATTCCATTTTCCCCATTCATTCATTCATTTATTCATTCATTTATTCGTTCATTCATTTGATTTAAATTCTATTTGTTGTGTTCGTTCACTCTGTTGCTGATAAGTACACGATGATGATGAAAACAGTGACATTCACCTTTTAGTGACCTTGTGTAACATGTTTTGTAGAGTTTCATACGAACCCACCACTGTTTTTTTTTTTTTGCATTCAATGGTGGCATAAACTTCAGACATTCTTGTGATGATGATTTCAATTGAAACACTTTCTTTCTTTCATTCTTTCTGTAATTTTGTTTTTCTAGCAATTGGAGGATTTCCTTTGGAAACGTTTGTCATCTTAAAATAATGAAGAGATGATATTTTGGTCCCTTGGAGGGGAAAGGGTATTACAATGCTATGGTGGTTTGGTCAGTTATTATGTTGCTCCAGTTGTTGTTGTAACATTTTATTACAACCAGTGTTGAAAAATTGAAATTTTGATATGGTACTGAACTATCACTGAAAAAGTACTTTTTCGCATCAAATGGTAAAAAAATATCGGGTCCGCCATCTAACGTTTTTTTTTCAACTAGTGCTTATTTCGTGAATGGTAACACTTAGCTCATGTCTGATTTGACAGATAATTAGTTTTATCCTTCCGCTGAACGAATATGGTTGTGTATTCGCGTTTTCGCTTCGCTAAGTGGGCCTGCGATCGACTTACAGAAGATGCCGATTTTGGCAAAAAAATCATCTTTTCAGATGAAGCTCATTTTGATCTTGGCTGGTATGTAAACAAGCAAAATTGTAGCATTTGTGGCACAGAAAACCCGCAGGCATACATTGAAAAGCTGACGCACCCAAAACGAGTCACTGTTTGGTGCGGATTTCGGTCCAGAGGCATAATTGGGCCATTTTTCATCGAAAATGAGCAAGGAGTGGCCGTTACAGTCAATGGCGATCGGGCCATGTTGAACGAATTTTTGTTCACAAAAATTGAAGAGGAGGATATTGGCAACATTTGGTTTCAACAGGACGGCGCTACGTGCCACACAGCCGAAGCTACACTCGATGTTTTGCGCCCTGTTTTTGAAGATCGCATTATCAGCCTCAGAGTTGATGTCGTTTGGCCACCTCGGAGTTGCGATTTGACACCGTTGGACTATTATTTGTGGGGTGCCGCAAAAGATAAGTGTTACGCCGACAAGCCAGAGACAATTGACGCTTTAAAGGACAATATTCGTGAAGCCATTGGTGAAATACAGCTGCACACAATCGATAATGTGCTTAAAAATTGGAACGATCGTGTAGGCTACTGCATGGCCAGCCGAGGCAGCCATTTGAATGAAATTATTTTCCATTATTAACCGGAAGGATTGTACTTTCAAATAAAAAAGAAATTTTAGAAAATATTCAGTAGTTTTTTTTAAAGCATTTAAAAAAAAAAGTTATTTGGCAGACCCTTTATATACATACATTACAACCCTTCAATCAGGATTATGACCTATCTTCTCACCCCACTTATGTTGTGTGCGTTAATTTTATACATGAGTGCCGGGACCGACAGTTTAAAGTCTACTCCGCACGATAGATTTTTGAGGGACTTTTTCATGGCAATTTTATTTACTTTCGCAATTTTTGACAGAATGAGGTCGTCGAATTAATATTTTTTCCTTTTTTCGTTATGTTGGAGATGTCTGACATGGGGTATGAACCGCGGGCTCACATCTAGTAAGCCAGCACACTACCTGCTAGACTATTTATTTATTTATATTTAATACAAGTACGGTACAGAACAGAAAAACTAACGACTTATACGTGTTCCTCACACATAAAACAAAAACGTAACAAAACGTAAAAGTTCTGTGTATTCAAATGTCTACGGAACGTTATGGAATATACTTTCGTTTATAGCATATGATGATGCTTACCGAAATCACATTATGGTTCGGACAGCGTTTCATTGTTTATAGTATTCTAAAAACGAACGTCCATATGTTCCGTGGACGTTTGGCTAACCGGGGCTAAAGACTAATTCTACCTTTCGCATTACGTTGCTAATGCATTAATAGTTGAAAAAAGCGCAAGACGTAAAATATGTAATAATAAAAAAGTACTAAAAGCGTCGCGGGGGTAATGCGGTATTTTTGAAATGGAAAAGTACTAAAAAAAGTACTAAAGTACTGAATTTTTCAACACTGATTACAACCCATTGGCAGAGGTGTGAAATGAAACAATTGTGATGAGAGAGAGAGAGAGAGTGGAAATTTAAAATTCATCAACGCAATTAAAGTATGGTTGACATTGGGGAAAGAGGATGTTAAAAAAAAATACATGATTTTTTAACTTTTAATTCCCCCCTGAGTTATCAAAAGAACCCCTTAAGGTTTTCTTTGTTTTGGCAGCTCTATGTTGAAGGCTTTAAAGTTTAGTTTTCTTAAGCGCGTTAGAAAACTTTGGCAATTATCGAAATGTAAAGGGGAAAACACAAATTCAAACCAAAAGATGGGTCTGGTATACCAGAAAAAAGTAAAGAAAGGAGAGAAAAAAGTCCAGTAAAATTTACTTTTTTTCTTATGAATGCAGGCAGAGTGTAAGAGGAATACAAATACAAATTCAAACACAAAACTGAAATTCAAAAGAAACCGAAAATCTTTAAAACAACCAACACCTTTTGTGGAGAAGTTTGTTGTCTTTCTTAAGTTGGTTTTTAGTTTGTTAAACAATTTGAGTGTTGTAAAGGAAGTTTTTTTTGAATACAAAAAAAGGGAAAGAAAAAGTTTCTTCTTCTTCTTCTTTTGCTTTCATTGTTATTGTTGTTGTAAAACTTACCAATTTCTAAATATTTCTGATGTAAAGGATCATAACTTTCCCAAGTTATGCTACGAAAACGATTACGTTCCTTTGAGGCGGGCAGTGCAGAGTCCTGGCGATGATGTTCATTGGGATTCCTAAAATTAAGGACAGAAAAACAAAATTTAAATTGAATAAATCACATTGAAAATGCATTGCTAGAAATTAATTTTTCAAGTTTAATGGAAAATTTCAAGTCCTATGCATTGGTGAATAAGTTTGTTATGTTCTCACGTTCGTTTTGCATTCTTAGCATTTGCTCACAAAGTCGGTGTCTTTCGTCTACACTGAGTCCGGATTTTCATTTACATTGACATTCCTTAATTCATGTTTTGACGGTATTTCCATATTATCCATGCAAATTCTCTTTTGCTTTTACATCGCTTAACGTTAAAATTATAAACAAAAATACAACAACTAACACCAGCATAAAAAATGCTAAGCAAGTAAACAAAAATACAACAACAAACACTACAAGAATAAACGTAAACAACGATGTTGACATTTATAGAGATTTCGAGAAGGCGAAGTCATGAACGTTCGCCTTCAAGAACATTCAGCAGACTGTTTACTTTGCCGTATAATAGGCAAGGCAAAGTAGGCGTCTGAGTTAGCGAAGTTCAGTCAGTCTTGTTTGAAGACGCGGTGTGTTTGAAGAGAGTAATATCGGTTTGAATATCTCCGCTACAAAGATCTGTCGAACAATTGTCTACTAATTGTTATTGTTTATGCAAAGTGTGGTAAACATTGGAATAACAAACAAAGGCAATTGTTGTTGTTTACATCAAGTTGTGAACAGTGGCACACAGAATTGTGCGAATAATAAAGAATTTCAGTTAAAACTAAACACAAACTTATTTTTATTTTATTTGCAATCTACGAGCTCATATTTTAAACGTTTTTAAAAGGTTAAAACGTAACAATTGTTGTGAAGAGCTAAAGAAATTTTGAAGTGATGGTATGCTACGCAATCAGAATCCATCGTATTCCTTCCTTTGAGCTTTTGTTATCTTGTTTCTCAGTTTTAACACAAAATTTCAGTTAGATTGCAAGTGTTGAATGGCCATCGTAAGTGTGTCAAATTAAAAATCATGGAAGATAGTCTCAGTGTTCATGGGACATTGTAATTTAAGTCAGCAAACGAGGGTGTAAATTGCTTTGCATAGAATTTGAATGAGTGTAGTTTAAATACAAGGACGTTCTTAATAATATATTGCCTTACGAGTGTACTTTGGGCATTGTGAAGCTAGGGAGTTCTTACCGCATTCAGAATTTCTATATCACACAGAAAAGCCAAGACAGGACTAGCAAATGTTATCACCTCTCGCTTGGTAAGAGATTACAGGAATGAATTGAAAATCATCGAGGCATTTAGGTCATCGGAGTCGTTATGACCAGACACTGGCGAATGTGTTAACCAGAATATTACCTGCTCGTGTAAATGATTTCCGCCTACGGTGACGCATTTGCAGCGTCAATTAAAAAGGTATTAATGACCTGTGTGAAGTTGCCATAGCCTAGCAGATAGTGTGTTAGGTTATTAGACGTGAGGCTACGGTTAAAACCCCAGGTCAGACATCTCTAACACAGCGAAATATGAAAAAATATTTCTTCGGCGACTTCCTATCAGCAGCAGATTTCTGGCAAAGACTCTGAGAGTAAATGAAAATTGCCATAAAACATTTCTCTAAAATCTGTCATTCGGTGTCGACTTTAAACTGCAGGTCCCGCCACTCATGTATAAAATTAAAAAACATAACGTAGGTGGTGTAAGAAGCTAGGTCGTAATACTGACTAAAGGCTTGTAATCACCAATTTTGTATGTATGTAACTGTGGGATCTCAAGATGTTTCTGGCCCAAAATAAAACAATATTAGTCTCATTTCAGTCAAGGGTCGTAGTAGAGAAGATACATTCAGACTGCTGGCTGTAATTACCAGGCCCAGGTCGATCGAAAATTATTCTCAACGATTTGGATTACAATTTAATGATCACAGTCAGAGAGAAGAAGAGCGGTGAAAGAAAAAGTAGATAGTTGATCACTTCCTTTGTTTTTGTACAGCCCTCAAAAATCATTCCCGTAAGAGTTTTGTATTCATGTATTGATTATGGTCACCTTGATCTGAGAATCAAAACAGTGTCTAGCGACACTACTTTACGTTCATTGTACTTACAAGCCGAGAAATTTCAATTAATTCTTTGTGATATCAGAAGTGGACTAGATATCTAGTTTCGAAGATTGTGGATGCAATTATGAATAATTGAAGCCATTTAGGGTAACTATCTGTTTAACATAGCCTAACCGAATCAAATTTGGGTCGATTTCAAAAGGTTGTCGGCAAGTGTAGTCGCCGTAGTCTAGTAGGTAGTGTGTTGGCTTATTAGACGTAAAAGCCCGGGTTCGTATCCCAGGTCAGGCATCAAAACGAAATATGAAAAAAAAACTATTTCTTCGGCGACTGCCTCTCAGCAGATTTTTGGCAAAAACTCAGAGTAAATAAAATTTCCATGAAGAGCTTCTCAAAAACTGTCGTTCGGAGTCGACTTTAAACTATAGGTCCCGCCACTCATGTATAAAATTAACGCACACAACATAAGTGGTGTGAGAAGCTAGGTGACGGGTTGTAATGACCAATTATGTATGTACATACATACATATTTATGTGTCCGCAAGTTACTTCAAATTACACACTAACCCAGTAGCCACAATACAGCAGACTTAGTTTCATTGATTGAGTTACTGTCTGTTGACCTATGGATCTCGAAATGTTTTATTAATAGAGCTGTACGTCGTGGCCAATAATTGAAAGAAATTCTTATTCAGCACCTAAGAATAACGTTTACATTTCTCTCTTCTTTCGAATTCAGTGAGAGCTATGAAGAGTAATTTATTTAGAAAAAAATAGAAAAATTGTCTTATCCTAGAGTCTATCCTACCGCTGTTTTTTAAAAAAAATTGGTTTTATTTCTGCCACTTAGTTTTGTGTGTGTAGAATCACAATAATTTTCTCCAACAACGCCTAACAAAAGTGACGATTATGCACACTTAAGAAGTGCGTTAACGAGGGAAATAAGGAACAAGAAAATAAGGATGTAACTGCGTAGTTGCCACAAATCATACTGCCAGCGTTTAACAATTGCAACTTGTTGTCTCTGAAATACCTCATGAGCATTTATTCCCCCGTTTTGCAACATAATTTATACGCAAATTAAACGCTTTGAAATAATAGGCTTGTCAGCAACAAAAGAAAAAAAAAAACAAAAGAAAAAAGGAAGGAAAATACCAACAATTTGTTCCTTAATTTGTTCGTTTTCTTTGTTGGCAGTTAGTCAAACCAGTTAAAAGAGAAATGGATACCTACTTAAAATACTTCATGACTTATTTTCCACTTAAAAGTTGTTGTCTGTCATTCGAATAACAAAAAAAAATTTTTTTTAATTTTTCCACATGTTTTTTGCTTCTTACTGTTGTTGGTATTGTTCTTGGCTAAAATAGAAAAACACTAACGTTGTTTGTAAACGTTTTTGTTAATGTTCAAATTGTCTTGAATGGATCATAGGCATAAAACGAATGAAAAAATGAAAGAAAAAATGAGTTGATGTTGAATTTTTTAATGGCAAGAAAAGGAAGATCAAAGCAAAGACCCCCATTGTTACTTGAAAGTGTAACACATTGTTTAAGGCATATGATAGGAAAGAGAAGAGATAGCAAAAAGGACATTAAGCCTTAAATGCTTTAAAGGAAGTGGCAATAAGCTAGAGTAAAACATAATTTCTTTTTAATGCTTAAAAGAGATTGAGAAAGAGGATTTTAAAAATAAAATTCTTCTCGTTTATAAAGTGATCCAGTATCAGTTAAAGATAGAAAGTGTATTTCTTGTTAATTAGTGTAAACCACCTGTAGACAGATATGTGGATCAGAGATCATACTGAATTTTGTGTCAGAATAGAATGACATAAGTATTGCCAGATCCAAAATAAGCGATGGTTCAAATTTAAACCGATAGATGGCACATCCGATAGTTTTACTTCCTCTACGATGCTTACATCTTGTATTTGAAATTACAAAAAAAATTCTACACTTCTAGCTCATGTTAGTTTCAACAGCTTATGCTTCTTCATCAGCAATTTCACAATTTTCTTCTTCCCAAGGTTTTTATTAATTATTGAAGCTATTGAACTTTAAAAGCTGGGTTTTTAATGTTCTAAGAAGCAAACAGGCTTTGTTAGAGCCTCGCATTTCAAATGCTCTCACCAACTTCCTTGAAACCTCCTCGTTTATAGAGCTTGATTGTTTCTAAAAAAAAAATTGCTATGGCTTGGAAGAGTCAGTTTGAATACCTGTTCTACCACAGTTCACTGTTATAAGGCATCAGGAGAGAAAGTAGCTGTAGACCAGAGATCAGTAATGAGTATTCAAAAATATCAGTAGAATCGAATTATACTCATAAGTTCTAATATTTATGCGCATTCATACTTATTTTAATGTCATGGAACCTCTACTCATATTTAACGTTTGAAGTACTCATCATATTCATACTTAAGAACACGTATGATGTTGTCGATATCGACTCTCCATAACTCAACATATACACGAATCACAAAATAAGTATGAGTCGCGTACGAACACTAAAATACTCACTAAAAGGTTGTGTGTTTGCTCTTCTTGCCATTTTGTCTCTTTAGCTTAAGTGTCTTTTTTATTTTTCCTTTGCAAATGCAACAACAACTAAGTCTGTAAATTTTGCTGAATGATTCGAGTGACTCGAATAATTTATAAGTATATTTCTGAAGTTATGAATCTAAATGAGTAGGCTTATGAATCAAACATATTTCGAATGGTATGAGTTTGATGTCAACATTGTACGCATACTCATTGCAACCTCCTGTACTTATAAATCAACGTTGTAGTGAGTATGAATGAATCTCGGAGTAGTTAAATTTCATTATTGTTGACTAATTTATATTCAAAATTTCATGAGTGCTTATGAGTAGCGAGAAAACGATTCATTACTGATCTCTGATGTGGATAAAGTGGTCATCAACCCATTCGTAGAATGGGTCAATTCGACCTCCGGTTACTGTACTTGTCCATTGACAAGTACACGATCTCTAACCTAACCTAGCCATCATTATACAAGAGCTTAAGCAAGCTGAGAGTCGTACCTGTGGTAGCTAGTGGTGCTAGTGAAACTGAAAACTATGTCCCTTGTATTGACCCTTCTGTCAGGATTACAACCTAGCTTCTCCCTTCATCCATGCTGTGTGTGTTAATTTAATTCATGAGTGGCTGGACCTACAGCTTAAAGACGATTCCGAACGACAGAGTTTTGAGAAACTTTTCAATTTTTGACAATTTTATTAACTGTCAGGTGTTTTTGTCTGAAATCTACTGAGCAGAAATCGTCGAAGAAATATTTTTTTATATTTCGTTCTTGTTTGAGATATCTGGGCTAGGATTTGAATCACAGGCTCATGTCTAATAAGTTAACACACTACCTACTAGACTATGGCTTGGCACTTGTTTCTTCTAATTGTGGTGACTTTAAGTAAACCTGTGCGAAGAATGGGGTCATTATTGCCTCTCGCCCTACTTATTTAAATAAAACGACTGGAAAAAGGAGTAATCGTTTAAAAAAAGTAAATCGAACACTGATGTACAGTTTTATTATCACTTCTCTGCTTCAACATCAGCTTGGAGTTGTGGATAGGCTAACGAGTAGGGCAAGTAAAAGAATTTCGATTTACATGGTTCTTATAAATCTAGCTCCCGCGAAACACACAAAGTCTTTAGCGTGCATTTCTTGGTCAAAAGATGGCTGGAATTCATTCCATAGGCATTATTTGATTCCAGATATTTTCATTTAAATCTTGTCAACAATTTCATAGTCCACGCATTAAAGAATCGAGAAAGTGTAAATAGAGATCTAAATCAACTCCCAACGATCATGTTCCCATTATGTCGTTGTTAAAAAAAAAATTCTTTTAGCCGTTCATCAATAGTACCTCTTGTGAAAGAAAGTTTCATAAATCTGTTCGTTTTTTTCTTAACTTACCCCGTTCTAGCAAAATTTGTCCAATACGTTATGACCGCCTCTGACAAGGCTATTTCAGATTTCGTATAATTCCTGGGAAAATGACTGAAACCATCAACCAGTGGAGCACCAAAAATATACGGCAAATCCTCACCATGCACTGTACCCATGCGTTGTGGATAATCACCATCTTTGGTTTGATAATCGAATACATAGAAATAACAACGTCCCGTTTGGCCAGGATACTGTGTGGAGGCCGAGGCAGTGCCGCCACCAGAACTACTGCTAGACATGGGTGGCGGTGAATTGGCAGCAAAAATATCCGCTGTACGTATTAGGGGCGCTACAAATTGTGCATCAGATAAAGCCGCAACGGCAGTGTCACGTGTATTAATGGGATGCTGAGAAGCGCGATCCCAATCGGTGTATTCGTTAACAATCTGCAATAAAAACAAAAAGAAATGAAAGAAGAAGTAGAAAAAAAATTAAACACGTTTATTCTTTTTAATGTTCTTTCTCTTGTATCCTGAAATTTTTTTAAGGCATAATATTTAATGTATTTGACTTATAGTATAATATACGACCATATTTTATTAACTCTTAGTAATTATGTTTATTACTCTTACACTCTTGCACTCTATTGCTCTCTCTCTCCCTCTAGCTCTATCTATCTCTGTCTCTGTCTAAATGTAATATAAGAGCCATGAAGCTTTTGGCATATAATTCCAGTGATTTACAATCGTTTGACTTTAATTACCAACAACAGCAACAGTTGTAAAATACAAGCCAGGCCTTCATAAATATGCAACAAGAAATTAACGTGAATTGCCAAAATTAAGCCAGTTTATGTTTTGAGAAACTTTGTTCTCAGCATTCACGCTGATATGTTGTGTAAAAACACGTGTATGTAATAGTGTACCTATATGCATGTGTTTGTAAACATGTATGCGGTCTTGTATAACCTTACAAATACCACACACATATTACTGTACTTTATGAGTGACTTAAGTCATTACTTACTTAACGTACTGACTGTGTTTGACTGACTATGCATGCGAGTGTGTGAGAGTTGTATGAAGAAAACGAAAGAGACGAATTTGTTACAGTGCCAGCTATGAAAAAAAAAATGCTATGTAAACGCAGTTATTTTTTCTGGGCTTTTGTGTACATATACCTGACCACACTCCCATAGACACACACACACACAAACATTACTTGTGCTTAAAACAAAATTTACGCAATGGTTGCAAAAAAACTAACGGTACACCATTAATAAAAATGTACACACGAACTTATTTACAAATACTTGTTAATATGAACATAAATAAAAACGTTTACAGTGTCGATGAAAATGAGCGTCATATTGAGAGTGTTCACATACGTAACCCGGCTTCTATCATAATACTTCCGGTTCACTGTCCTTAGAGTACTTTTTTATTATTACAGTATCCGGTTTAGTTCAGATTTGGAGTTTTTTGTCCAGGAGAAAAATGTTATGGGTCGGTCAGATTGCTATGCCTGATAACACCTGTTATTATTTATTAGATTGTTGTATCTTCCCGTTAACAACAACTACCCGAAGTAAGAAAGCTAAAATTCGTTGTAAGAAGTCAATAACATGATTCTGGAATAGTTTACAAGAAGTAAACAATGAGGAGTCTTTAGTAATGGACAAGAGGCATTAAAATTAATTGGAAAACGGTGCAGAAAAGCTGGGGAAGGGAACTTGGAATCATTTGATTACGTAAAGAGAGCATGAGAAACCGCTTGCTTAGCTAAGATAGGCTGCAGGCATGTAAATCCTTTATTTAGAAAATTATTGGCTCTGATTTCCTCGACGTAACCGATAACATGATACCGGAGTAGTTTACAAGAAGTAAACAATGAGGAGTCTTTAGCAAAGGACAAGAGGTGTTAAAAGTAATCAGAAACTGCGGGCTTCTTGGGGACGATTGCCTGTAGGACTGTCTAATGGTGAAGGTATAGCACTGGCCATTTTATAGTCACCTAGTAGCAACTCGTTTTCCTTGCCGTTCGAATCTTCCCCCTTTCCACCTTTCCTAAAAAACCTGCACAATGCACTGCATGAGTAGGGGCCATCCCCTGAGTGCTGGTTTCATAAAAAAAAAAAAAAAAGAAAACGGTGGAGGAAAGCTGGGGAATGGAACTTGGGGTCATTCGATTACGGAAAGAGAGCATGAGAAACCGCTTGCTTAGCTAAGATAGGCCGCAGGCATGTAAATCCTTTATTTAGGAAGTTATTGGCTCTGATTTGCACGGCTTATATTGGTTATTAATTTCTATCCGTTTTTATCTGCGATATAAATGCACATTCAAATTCTTAGGTACGTACTATAAATATATGGGATATCAGGGCACAGAAGATGAATTCGTAAAATCAATCCTTACTTCTCAGGCTGTGTTTGTTGCTCACTAGTTCACAAGTTTTCTTGGTTTCACCATTTAAAGTCGACTCCGAACGACAGATTTTTCAGAAACTTTTCATGGCAATTTTATTTTACTCTCAAATTTTTTTTTTGCTAGAAATCTGCTGAGAGGAAGTCGCCGACAAAATATTTTTTCATATTGCATTTAGTTGGAGATGTCTGACCTGGGGTTTGAACCGGGGTCTAACGTCTAATAAGCCAACACACTAGCTACGACGACTTCCTCTCATGGTCTTACCATGGTCTTCAAAAATTAAAAACTCAATCCAAATCCAGCCTTTCGATCTTTCAGAGAATCTCAGGCAACACCTACCCTAGAGAGAAAGTCGCACTTAAAGTTAATCGTTACTACCACACCCATTTCTATATAGAACGTTGTTTGACAACACGTGGCAACGCCATTATCTTAGAACCTACTGCAGTTTTATGCAACAGTACAAGTTGCAACAAATCTTACGTTCTTGCATACATTCTCCGCAACTGCATGAGTTATATAAGCTAACTCCTAACATTTATATTGTTAAACCGTTAAGCTCAATGTATGTGATACCGCACATGATACCGTTTAATATAAATTATAATGAATTAGTTATACTTATAACGGGTAGCAACAACTAAAATAAATGTATTTTTGCTCCCCCTTTTTATTACTCTTACGATCGCTCTCTCTCTCTCTCTCTCTCTGTGTGTGTGTCTGTCTCTGTCTGTATTTCTTAGAATGAAGACGTGTGTTTATATTCATATTGTATCTCATAATTCATGATTATATAATAAATTTGTATTTTTATTACCATTTGAAGTGAATTACTTTTACATGCTTAAATATATACTCATACTCTCCAACTCTTCCTTTCTCTATCTATTACGCACTCACAGCTATAGCTTTCGATACCCATATGATATATTCTTTCGCATAATTTTTCTGCGTTTTTTTTTGTAATACTTTCTAAGCCAAAATTATAGCAGAAGATACTTCATGAAAAAATAATCACTACAACTGCTGTTAACCAAACAACCAAACCAACCACCCAACCTGCCAAACAAGCAAGGACTGCATTAGCAGCAAAAGTAGCAGTAGCAGCCAGTAGTAAGAGATGTGTTGGCATCCTTTTGTCATAAAAACAGAATCACACTTTTTCTTTTCTTGCTTTTTCATTCCTTTTTGTTGTTGTTGTTGTTGTTGTTGCCATTTTAACAACTTGTAAAAATGTAAAAAAGAAACCAAGAAAAAGAAGAGAAAGTGGAAATATTTTTTTTTTTTTGATAAAGAAGACATTTTCATGCTGTCATTATTATGTGTGACACTGTCATTGTATGATGTGAGTCAGTGGTACTCATACACATGCACTGGTTGTAAGTACAAGCATTTAAATTGGTTTGTAATGGTTAATGTTTGATTATAACCCTGATAGACAGACAACTACTACCATTTACAACCAAAGAAGAAAGCATTACCACTAATACCATAACAAAGTGCGTATTTTTGCTTAAAAAAGCAAAGAGACAGCGTCGTTATGAATAAGCAAAAACGTAATACGTAAGCAATTACTTTATATGATGCACTCGTTACGAATCGCGGCAAAAGGGTATAGAAAAATTTGAAATAAAAATAAAGGAATACATATTTGAAATGCGAGTGTTGATTTTAAAGTCTTTCATTGTTCTGTTGCACAGTTTTCGGTTCTTCCTAGCTGGGATAAAGGAAAGACTCTTATCGAAAAATTAAAATTAAATTAAATTGAGGAAATCAATAACATTTAGGTGCCGTGGTAGTCTAATGTGTAGTGTGTTAGACTATTAGCGTGAGGATCGTAGGTTCGATTTCTAACAGAGACTCTAATCTGTTACACTACACTGAGCATAAGGCAAAATTTACTCGGCTCATAAGAATTAAATATAATTTATAATTGTATTCTAATACATGAGAAATGGCTCATAATGAGTACAAAAATGTCATCCAAAATATCATGAATTAGGATATAAAACTTGTAAAATACTTTTGTCAACTATGGAATCTGTTGTATTGTCTGGGGCATACTTTTGATTGGCTTCTGGCAAGCAATTTTCTAAACGCGGGATTTATAAAATGAATTTCATACGAATCTGCACTTGAAAGTTTTGTCTCTCAAAAAATGACTGCACCATACCAGAGGTCAGCAATGAAACGTTTTTTATTTGCTACTCAAAAGCAGTCACGAAATTTTGAATATAAGTGAGTCAACAATATTGAAATTTAACTACTCCGAGATGCATTCATACTCACACTACAACGTTGACTTATAAGTACAGGTTTCAATGAGTATGCGTTCAACGTTGACATCAAACTCATACCATTTGAAATGTGTTTGATTCATAAGCCTACTCATTTAGATTCATAACTTTAGAAAAATACTTATAATACTCTTGATTAGTGTGACTCGAATCATTCATCAAAATTTACAGTCTTAGTTGTTTTTGCATTTACAAAAAAAGAAAAAAAAAGACACATAAGGAAAAAAGATAGAGCAGCAAGCACAGCAAACACACCACCTTCTAATGAGTATTTTAGTGTTCGTATGCGATTCATACTTATTTTGTGCTTCGTGTATATGTTGAGTTATGGAGAGTCAAAGTGAACAACATCATACGTGTTGTTAAGTATGCATATGATGAGTACTTCAAACTTTGAATATGAGTAGAGGTTCCATGATATTGAAGTAAGTACGAATCCGTATAAGTATCAGAAATTATGAGTATGTTTCGATTTTACTCATCTTTTTGAATACTCATTGCTGATCTCTGCCTTTTACCCCAAACAACACCTGACTATCTACTCTAGCGTATGCGTAACATATTTTGCAGAAATAATTATCGCTCATACGCAAGTATTTGTTCAATTCAAGGAATTTATTATTTATGCGCTAAAAGAATATCGAATAAATATGAATGCAAATGAATATACAATTTAACTCCGTAGTACTTATTGTATAACATTGGAATATCTTCTCTCTCTCTCTCAGTAATAATTCAAATAATATGTCAGAATTTTATGTGCAACTTATACTCAAAAATTTTTTATTAAAGCTGGACATATAAAATGCATAAAAATAAATGCCAAATAAAATATAAAAATTAAATTAAAAAGAATTAAAAAACAAAATCATGTTGTGTAGTCATCCTTGAAGCATATATCTTATTGCAATTATTTGTTGTTGTTGTTTTTCTTTTAATTGACATCCAATAATCATTATAATAATTCGTTAAAATAGATGCACTGCAAAAGCAGTAAGTTTATGAATTAAAATTTAAAATAAAATGCAATACAATGTTAAAAAAACAAAAGTGGAGATATTTTCGAATTGTTTTAAAATAATAATTAATACTACACTTTTCCTGCCTGCCACGTAAAACAATATTAGAAACATTTAGTCTGGAGCATACTTTTCATTGGTTTCTTGCACTTAAGAGTTTTGTCTCTCAAAAAATTAGTGCTCTATACCCCTCCCCCCATTTAAGGAAAAGACTTTAAAAACATGGTTTTTATTAAGGAAAGCATTTAAAGCGGGCGCACAGTCTAAACTACTAAAATGTTATCCTCTGTTTATAATTTTCTTCTTTAGAGTAGAAATAAAAAACAGAAAAAAATAAAAACTTTTAAGCTGCGAAATATTCTCATCCTGTCATTATGTTTTTTTTTTTTGTTGTTGTTTGCGATTTTCATTTTTTGCGTATTTATGAGCCAGCATTTGTTCTGGCATTTTGCATTTCGTTGAGCAGCATCATTTAAGTTGAGTGCTTTTAACGGTGTGTTCACATGTGTTGAGAATGGCAATTTGTTCTCTTTTATTTCCTCGTATTTTTTTCCAACAATTTTTCTCTCGTTTTTCTAATGGTGGCATCTGAAATGAGGACAGTTTCTTGCTTCTATTTTTTGTTTTTTCTTTGGGGCTGTTTGTGTGCGTATGTTTGTGTGTTGCGTTTGTATGACAACATTCTGGTTCAATGTTATGACATACAAAAATGAGGCCTAAAGTGTCCTTAGGTCTCTTTTTTTTAGTTTGCTTAGCTTCGTTTTTCTTTGGTTTTTGATGCCATTAGTTGGAGAACATAATAAATTTGTTATTCACTTTGAAGAACAATTTTAGAAAAAAAAAGAACAAGAGGGAGGCTTTGTAATGAATAGTTTCAGTTTCAGGGCTGTAGAATGATTGGAAAATAAAAGTATTTTAAAGTCTGATTTTAATAAACTTTTTCCATAACCCTTGGCAAATACAAAATAAAAGAAAATAAAGAAAAAAACAAAAAAACGAAAACTGTTTGAATTAATTTCAAATCGTTTGATTAATTGAAACTAAAATTTAAGCACAATTTTTAACGAGGTCCTCGTATAACCTATTGACCTGAACATTTCCCTTCGACTGCCGGATTATTGTAGAGTGTTTCAGGCGAAAGTAATGGCCATCTAATGGTTTGCTAAATGGATCCTCGTCAGCGGTGTTCCTTTCACCCGCATCTCGATCTTCTCTGATAGTCAGGCTGCCATAAGATCTCTGTCGGAAGTTGTGAATAACTCCAGGATCGTCAGGAAATGTCGCCGCTGTCTCGACCTTCTTTCTGGGCGCTTCAGTGTCACACTTATCTGGGTCCCCAGGCACAATAATGTTCCGGGAAACTGCAGAGTCGACGAGCTCGCCAGATCTGGTGCACTACTTCCGGAATTCTTTTCAATCGACTTGGGGATACCACTTACCTCAGTCAAGTTGGCCATTGCGGGATATAGCTTCGTTTATCAAACTTTCGGGCTGATTTTCCAGCGTAGGGTAGTCGTGCTTTAAATGTGCAGCCCTTAAGCTCACCAACTTCTTCTTCTTACCTGGTATGAAGGAACTTGGTCAGTACAGCGACTGCGTTCATCTGTGGCGTCACAACTGGTAGCTATGCGTGCTCAAGTGAGCTTTTGGTATCGAAGCTACCTCTCCAACCTAACCTAACCCAACCTATAATACAACAACCAACACCTAGCAATAGCTGAGGTGTGCTAAAATAAGTTTCCATCTTTGCTTTAAAGCCTGCCTCCTAAATAATAAATCGGAAGTATTTGAAGAATGGAATGAGTCCCAGTACACGGGGTTTTCAATTATTTATAAATAAAAAAAATTTGTTTTTTTTTAAAGTTAACTCAGTCGTTAAAACTTAACTGAATTCTCTTTTTGTTGTGTTGCTGCTTGTTTGTTTGTTTGTTGCAATTTAAAAACAATTAAAAAAATAATTAAAAATTCTTTTCTTTTCATTTTATATTCCACTAAATAATCCCCTGTGGCTTTTAGCTGTATTGTGGGTTAAATCAGAGGCAGATTTGAGTGGAGAATTTTTTTTTTAAATAAGTGGTTAAAATTTAAGTCTCTTCAAGCCGAGTTTTTGTTCTTCTTCTTTTTTTAAATGAAAACAATTTAAATATGCTGCAAATGACTGTCTATTCTCTCTTGTGTATGGCATTGAACAGGGGGTTGCAGTAAAAGTGGGGAATCATGTGAGATATTTTAAAAAAAATTTAACTTTTGAAACGTTAAGCTTTTCAGAGTAAAGCAGCTAGCATTTGAAGTCAAACAAAATTTTTTGTGTTCCATTCTTCAGCACCTTCAGATAAACATTTTTTTTTTTAAATATAAACTAGAACTGCTTTAGCGATACAACGATAGTAAATAGTAGAAATATGGCAATCCTATTACATAGTACATACATAATTGGCCATTACAACCCTTCAGTCAGGATTACGGCCTAGCTTCTCACACCACTCATGTTGTGTGCATTAATTTTATACGTGAGTGGCAGGACCTACAGTTTAACGTCGACTCTGAACGACAGATTTTTGAGAAACTTTTTCATGGCAGGTTTATTTACTCTCAGAGTTTTTGCCAGAAATCTGCTGAGAGTAAATCGCCGAAGAAATATGTAATGACCAATTATGTATGTATGTATGTATATGACTGCAACAAGCATTTCCATTTTATCCGGATGGTTGCTGTTATCTTTTACGGCTTTCCATGTTAGATTTCACTGTCCTGGATATTGGGAGTATCGAACCTCTTCAACAGTTCCTTGGCCGGTCACGGCTCCTTAAGCCTTGGCTCAAAAGCCATACTTGTCATACTATCAGGACGCCTTCTGATAGTATGGCCGATTCATCTTCTTTAGCTACGTTTAATTTGTGTACTATGGGTTCCCCGTTGGTACGGTTTCAGATATGCATGTTGCTGATGTTATTAGGTCAGAATATCTTGCATATAATTCTGAGACACTTGTTGATGGATACCTATAGGCTTCGTGTGTTGGTGTTTGATACTAATCAGGTTTTACTTCCGTACAAAAGTGTTACTTTTACACCAGAGTTCAGCAATGAGTATTCAAAAAGATGAGTAGAATCGAATCATACTCATATTTTCTGATACTTATACGCATTCATACCTATTTTAATATCATGCAACCTCTACTGATATTCAAAGTTTGAAGTACTCATCATATTCATACTTAACAATACTTATGATGTTATTGATTTCGATTCTCCATAACACAACATATTTACGAATCACAAAATAAGTATGATTCGCGTACGAACACTAAAATAATTGTTAAATGGTTGTGTGCTTTGCTTGCTGCTCTGTTTTTTTGCTTATGTGTCTGTCTTCTATTTTTGTAAATGCAGCAACGACTAAGACTGTAAATTTTGATGAATGATTCGAGTCACTCGATTGATAAGTGTTTTTCTAAAGTTATGAATCTAAATGAGCAGGCTTATGAAACAAACATATTTCGAATGGTATGAGTTCGATAACAACGTTGCACGCATACACTTTGCAACCTGTAGTTATAAATCAACGTTGTGGATGAATCAAGAATACATAGTTAAATTTCAATATTGTTGACTCACTTATAATCAAAATTTCATGAGTGTTTATGAGTACCAAAAGAAGGATTCATTGCTGATCTCTGCTATGTAATCCGTTACAAATTTTATATTCAATTAGTTTTTGCTACACCCTGTTTTCGTATGCAAATAACTGCATCAAACATTTTGTAATTGATTCCAATTTTCAAATGCAAAGCAAAGAAATTAAACAACAACTGCAACAACAATAAAACAAATAAAATTACTTCATTGATCATTTTGCTGGTACATATTCAGTGTGTGTGTGTGTGTCTAAATGATTATTGTCCGGGCATTTGTATTTGTATTTGTACTGATTGAATTGTTAAATTAATTATTGACAAAAAAAAAAAACAATAACAACAACAAATTTAAAAAAAGAGAAACAAAGTAACCCTATTACACAAAATATAAAATAAAAATCATGTAAAAATGGCAACAACAACAGCAATAATAATATATGATTTACAACAAACATTTTTACAAATAAAACGAATTAAAAAAAAACGAAAAAAATGAAACTGAAATTGAAATGAATTTGAAATTATCGGGGCATTTAAATGTGAAACAATGCAATGGCCGGAAATGTATGTAATTGTTGTAATTGTATGTGTTTACATATACGTATGTGTGTGTTGTGTTCGTGTTCATTTGCAAGTGCAGATTGGCTTGATTTAATATTTTTATATAAATCAGATACTCCCCCCACCTCCCCTAATGGTTGACCCTCATGCCCTACAGATGCATGGCCTATATTTGTTTGTGTAAATCCACAGAAGTAAAGGGAAAACGTTAACAAAAGTATTTTTTTTTATTGGATTTTATTTTTCCAAAATTTATCAAATTGATGATGACTGTCCATAGAGATATTTTTATTCGAATTTTCTTTTTTTTTTTGTTCATAACGTGAGTCCGTCCGTCCGTCCATTCAAATAACAGATTATTTGTCTATAGTTGTGTTGTGTTGTATGGATGTGTATGTGTGTTCATTTATAAATAAAATACTATAATATTTTCTGGCCTATTTATTTGATTTACTGTAATAAATTATACAACTCTTACTATCAGTTTTTTTACAGCAGTAATGCTAACAATTATAGCAGAAAACAGATTGAAAATTTTTTTTCGATTTAATTTGTTTTTTTTTAGAAATTTCTGTTAATTTTTAGTTTTAGAGACCTTAATGCCCATGGCTTGTTAGCTTATTGCTATAATTTTGCTCTTAACTATAACGTTTCTGATCCTTTGATATTTTAATGTTCGTGCCTCTATGCGATTTATTATTCCTTATTTATTTATGTGGCACAGTACGAATTCATTTTAAAACCCAGCGAGAAATTTTATTTCAAATCCAGTTGAGTTTGTTTAGTTGCTGATTGAAGGCATATCAGTTTGAGTGCTCTAGAGTCAATCTCAATACAGAATCAATATTGTTATGTTTTTACCTTTTTATGGACTCGTAGATTGCAAATAAAATAAAAATAAATTTTGTGTTTTTCAGTTTTAATTAAAATTTAATTATTCCCACAATTCTGTGTACCACTGTTTACAACTTGATGTAAACAACAACAATTGCTTTGTTTGTTATTCCTCTGTTTACACCCTTTGCATAAACAATAACAATTACTAGACTATTGTTCGACAGATCTTTGTAACGGATACCGAAGTAATTTCCATTTAATTTCAATAAGTGTGATAACCTTCAGATTTACTTTAATGCATGCATTATTGGACTACTTGGAAAATAAATAAATATTGGAAAATAAATAAATAAGTTATTTCGAGAACCTTTATAATTATATTAATTATAGAGATTTCGAGAAGGCGAAGTCATGAATATTCGCCTTCAAGAACATTCATCAGACAGTCTACTTTGCCACATAAAAGGCAAGGAAAAGCAGGCGACGGAGTTAGTGAAGTTCAGTCAGTCTTGTGTGAAGATGCGGTGCGTTTGAATAGAATAATCTTTGTTTGAAGATCTCCGTTACAAAAATCTTTCGAATAATTGTCTAGTAATTGTTATTGTTTATGCAAAGAAAAGCAATTGTTGTTGTTTACATCAAGTTGTGAACAGTGGTACACAGAATTGTGGGAATAATAAAGAATTTTAATTAAAACTGAAAAACACAAATTTATTTTTATGTTATTTCCAATCTGCGAGCTCATATTTTAAACGTTTTTAAAAGGTAAAAATGTACCAATATAATTAGAGGTAGATGGAGATAACATATAGAAAAATCCAACAATTGACACACCACTAGAAAAGCTGTAAGAAGTGTGCTGTTGGAGTGTATTCAAGCAGAGTGACCTTCAAACACGTGGGTAACATTAAATTAAATTTGAAAACTATTAGGTTTTGTCACTTAAAATAGTGCATGGGAATAGAATTAATGGACCAATACACATGATTTTTGCAGACAATGTATTTTAATATTAAAAAATATGTTTGCTGGGCTATTTTGTATGCCGTTTATTTTATTCATGTGTGATTTATATATTTTATATATTCTATCAGTTATTTTTCCGTTTGGCTGTTTTGTGTGTTTCCGTTCTGTTTAAATATTTTTTGTATATTGTTGTTGTTGTTATTGTTGTTGTTTTTTTTTATAGATTTATTGTGCATTTATCAACTTTCAATAAACAGTAAAATTAACGAGTTGCGATTTCTGCCGTTTTTTTTTTCTACACGAACGAATGTTTAAATGCTGATAATGCCTTGAAGAAAAAAAAAAAAAATTGAATAAAATTCTACAGTAATTTAAGAACACGGAATATTTAAATTCAAAAACAAAAAAGAATTACTTTTGATTAAAACAATAACAATGAGTAACAAATAAATAAAAATTTTTAATTTCAGTGGCCTAAGCGAAGCATCGTAAATGTTGATAGTTTTTGGATGCCTTAAACTAAGACTGACTTTATTGACGCAATTTTATTTCTAATTAATCTTGCCTTCATATTAATGTCAGAACCCATAAAAATTCGGTTTTTATTGCTTAATCTTCCAACACCATCTGTGGCATAAAACTGGTTCTTAAATGAGGTTTTATTTGATTGCAACAACAAATGTAATTTCAGTTTTTCGCTCACAACACAATTCGATGGCTTTAAATAAAATAAAAGACAGGGTTTTTTTTTGTGTTTTAATTGGCTGTTATGGCAATCGTTAACATTTTGTTCAGTTTTAATTTCTCAAGATATATCAGTTTTTATGGGACGCTTCTATATTTCGGTTCTTAACGATGATTGCATGTTAAAAAGCACAGCAATGGTGGCAATAGTAGCAGTAATAACTGTAACGGCTACTTTCACAAATAACTGAAGCGATTTCAGCTAAGTGAGAGCGCCCCCTATGTGCCCAAACTGATCGAGTTTATTTCAAACAGTGGATTAGAGAAGGTTTTGGCTGCAAAGTAAACAATTGTAATATAAAATTGGAATGATAAACGAGAAAGAACAAAGCAACTGGACCTACAACGATATTGGCAACAGCATAGACAGTTGTTGTAGCCGCCGTAGTCTAGGAGGTAGTGTGTTGGCTTATTAGACGTGAGGCTCCGGTTCAAACCCCAGGTCAGACATTTTCAACGAAACGAAATATGAAAAAAAATATTTCTTCGGTGACTGCCTCTCAGCAGATTTCTGGCAAAAACTCTGAGAGTGAAATAAAATTGCCAAGAAAAAGTTTCTCAAAAAAATCTCTTGTTCGGAGTCGACTTTAAACTGGGACCTACACTCCCAGTACCTACATCACTCATGTATTATATTAACACACACAACATAAGTGGTGTGAGAAGCTAGGTTGTAATCCTGACTAAAGGGTTGTAATGACTAATTATGTATGCAGACGTTTAAGCAAAATGATTAACGTCCAGGGGCTAACATTTTAGCATAGAGCTGTGGAAGGATTCTCGCTGTAAACCATAATCGGTGATTTTTGTGTGTGGAAATTCCACACCACCGCTACTCATGAAATTTTGAATATAAGTGATTCAAGAATATTGAAATTTAACTACTATCACTACACCGTTGATTTATATGTACAGGTTGCAATGAGTATGCATACAATGTTGACATCAAACTCATACCATTCGAAATATGTTTGATTCATAGATTCGAGTGACTAGAATCATTTATCAAAATTTACAGTCTTTACAACAAAAGAAAAAAGACACATAAGCAAGCAGAGAAAACACACAACCTTCTAGTAAGTATTTTAGTGTTCGTACGCGAATCATGCTTATTTTTTGCTTCGTTTATATGTTGAGTTATGGAGAGTCGAAATCAACAACATCATTCGTGTTGTTAAGTATGAATAAGTATGATGAGTACTTTAAACTTTGTATATGAGTAGAGACTCCATGATGTTAAAATAAGTATGAATGCGTATCAGAAATTATGAGTATGATTCGGTCCAGAGTCAAATGAACATAACATTTGAGCATAGAGCTGTGGAAGGATTTCCTATGTAATACTTAATCGGTAATTTTTAAGTGTGGAAACTCCACACTGACTGAAGCTTTCAATTGCTTTACACCATTAAAAAGGGAAAAAAAGAAAGCCACTCTAAATACGGTCTTCTCCAACGTCTTCCTGTTCCCAAAACTATGGAGACACAATAAAGATTTTCTTTTTTTTCAATCACGCAGATATCAACGAATGCCTTTTAATTACGACCAAGCTTTTCACATCTATCCATGTTGTGTGTGTTAATTTTATTCATAAGTGGACAAATTTTTTTGAGAATCGGTACATGCCACTTTTTATTTACACTCGGGGTTTTTTTCGCCAGAAAACTGCTGAGAGGATGTTGTCGTAAAAAATATTTTCTTTATATTTCGGTATGCTGGAGATGTCTGAGCCAGGAATTGAAGCAAGAGCTTTCGTCTAGCACCTTGCCTACTAGATGACAGCGACTTTGATTACAACATTTCAAGGACGAGTTCCCAGAACTCAGTACAATAAATCAGAAGAAATCATAAACTTGATTATTTAAGAAAAAAAAAAAGCCGGCTTTATGCTCTTGTAATATATTTTTACGAACATAGTCTTATTGCAAGAAGAGGCCACATCAACGCATAGACTTTTCAGCTTCTAAACAGGCACAAGGCCATAAATATACCAAAAACATTATACATTGTATACCACATAATTGCGTTGAAATGGAATCGATAACATAAAAAAAATTCTTCTTCTATAAATTAAGCTGTAAAGAAACTCTCCTCTCTTTCTTCTTCGTATCTTTCGGTTTTCGTTGCTGTTGGATGGAATACAGTACTAGAAATGGCTGACTATCCTTAAAGAAATCTTTCACAATTTATGTTCCATTTTTTTTTTTTATTATTTTATTATAACAGTATATTTTCCCGTTATATAAGTTTTAAGCTTAAAGGACTGGTAAGAGATGAGAACCGATTCAATGAATACAAAGCGAGACAGTGTCTGCAAAAAAGAGAGAGAAATTCTTTGCGGGTATTTGTTTGTCATGTTATACCTTCTCTCTATGTGATGTATATGAAGGGACTTATTTCAGTGCTTATAGGGAATTTGCAAGCATGTATGTATAAGTGTATGTGAGTGTATGCCACAGTATTGTTGTTTTTGTTTTGTTAAACAATTTCTACATTGTACAACATTTTGTTGAGACTATTAATGTGGTTACGATTTTATTGCAATTTCTATTGAGTTCTGTGTGTGTATGTGTATGTGTGTGTGCATAGATTTTAACTGATGTTGTCATAAATACGTATTTTCCGGTCATTTTAATTCATTGATACAGGGTGTTGTATTTATTCTCGCTCTCTGTCTATCCCTCTCTCTTTCTTTGCCTCTGTCTCTTTCATATTGCCTTTGTGGATGTGAGATCTCTGTTATAACAATAGAGGAGTAACTGAATTTATATGTTTTTATTTATACGAGGGTCTTTTCCCCAAAAAGCATCAGTTGTTTTATGTTCGTTTATTTAGTAAGGGGGAGTTTATTTAAATCCATATTTCATTACATTTTATTGTGTTTGTTCACTAATCGTACCCCCTTCTACCCCCATACCTTCCCCCCGCCCTATGTTTCTTCAATTGTATTCCAATTTGGTTTGCATTTGGCTATGGTTAGCAAGAAGCATTGTTTGTATATTCAGCTTGTCTTGGCTTTCGCCAATGTTTAATCAACCCCAAATAATTCCTGACCATGTTTTTGGTCGTTTTTATCTTTTATTTCATTATTGTTGGGGACTTAAAAATTATTTGACAAATTTATTCGTTTAAATAAACGATTATGGCTTTTTAATAATTGCTAGGGTCGAACACACACATGGATTAAAGGAACTCTTAAAGGGAAAAATACTTCGTAGTTGGTAGGAGTTTTTTAAAATTTAATGGAAGTGTTTAAAGACGGCAAGATGGCTTATATAAATTAAATTTTAATGTAATTTTGGCAACGTATATGAATATTTCCGATTTGTATTAAAAATATACAAAATTTTTTAATCTATTGTTGATACTCGTAAGAAAATCTGTGAGAAACTTCAAAATAATTGAAGTGTTGCCTTTGGCTTATGGAGAATCTAATTTAAATAGGTTTTTATGTGCTCTAGTGTCTTCTAAGAAGAAAAAGATTTCAAAGAAGAAAAAGATTTCAAAGAAGAAAAAGATTTCAAAGAAGAAAAAGATTTCAAAGAAGAACTTTGTTTTAGAACTTCTAGTTCTAATAAAACTTTCTAAGAATAGAAAAATTGAAATGGAAGATGTGAACTAGCTAAATGCTTTATTGTCGTCTAAGAGCCTAAAGAGACTTCAACTTTATTATACAAATCAATTCTTCTAAAAACAAGCTTCAAGTTAAACAAAATACTTTAACTATGTGATGAAGATATCATTCATTATCTTTATGTTAATTAAAGAAGATGTCGTAAATGTCTGCTTTTGTATTGGCGATAATAAAGCAACAAAACTCTGAAACTATCATTGAAGGCAACACCGAGTTTTTCTACAAACCTTTCTACCGACGACTTAAGAAAATGTCCATTTAATGACTGATAACAGAAGCGGAATAATGATCGCAATGCCGAGTATTAAATGCTTTTGTCAACTCGATACTAAAGGCAAGAGAGAGTTATTATTGTTTCTGATATGTAAAGTTGACTATTGATGAACTATCTAATCCCATGAAGAGTATGGAAAGAAGACCACTAAAGAAATGGAATCTTAGACGAGACACTTTCCTCTCTGAGATTTTATATTTATATACGAGATATAAGAGAAAAATAGGCCGGGGGTATAGACTTTCATGGGACTTTCATTACCAATTGATGGGACTGGTAAATAACGTAAAGGATACTGCCGATCTTCTCAAAAAGGCATGGGCAACATTTCAGGATTCTTTAAAGAAAATGCCAATCGGCACATTGGAGAAGGTTAGAATGGAACGGAACGAAAAAAGTTCTTGGCTATATCTTAAAGTTTTTCTCACCGACTTTGTTTTCTGTTCTTATATTTAAGCGGTAGTCGCCGTAGTCTAGTAGGTAGTGTGTTGGCTTATACGACGTGAGGTCTCGGTTCAAACCCCAGGTCAGACATCTCCAACTAAACGAAATACGAAAAAATATTACTTCGGCGACTTCCTCTCAGCAGATTTCTGGCAAAAGCTCAGAGAGTAAATAAAATTGCCATGAAAAGTTTCTCAAAAATTTGTCGTTCGGAGTCGATTTTAAACAGAAGGTGCCACCGCCACTCATTTATAAAATTAACACACATAAATTAACATACATAAGTGGTGTGAGAAACTAGGTCGTAATCCTAACTAAAGGGTTGTAATGACTAATTATGTTATGTAAATATGTACCTTTAACAATATGAAGAAATATTACGTACATTTGCGTACTGATAATGCACTTGCTTCGTGATACTTGCTTAAGATGAATTGTTTTTTTTTGCCCTAATTTTGATCTGATTCCGATCTCGGAGTACTTTGCTGCCATCTAAAACTAAAGCAACCAATGATATACGTCGGGTTTGGAATGTTTTGCGCGATAAATATTTCATTGCATTGAAACATCATAGGGCAGTCAAATCGATATCAGATGTATAGCTTATTAGTGCAGTAAGCAACATGCTAGCTTGCGATTTTGAAGGTTGCGGGCTTGATTACCACTTAATAGACTGGTTTGTTTATTAAAATTTTTTGGAAATTAAAAAAAAATCAAATTAAATTCAACACCATTTTATCGCACACTTCTTCCTATTTCCCTATCCTTATAACATACTTTTCGGTACTTCAAAACAATGCATTGCAAAAGTGATAGGCCTGCCTTGAGTGTTAGGTAGGTAGGTTGGCGTGGTAGCTTCAATACCAAAAGCTCATTTGAGCACGCATAGCGGCCCGCTGTGATGCCACAGGTAAATGCAGTCTCTGTACTGACTAAGTTCCTCCAAACCAGGGAAGAAGAATAAGAAGTTGATCAGCGCAAGGGCTGCACATTTAAAGCACGACTATCTCACGCTGGAAAACCAGCCCGAGGTAAGTGGCATCCCCAAGTCGATTGAAGAGGATTCCGGAAGTAGTGTACCAGCCCTGGTGAGCTCGAGGGTTCCCTGAGTATTAGTCTCATTTAAAAAAAAAAAGAGTTTATTTTTCTTTGTCCATTTTATGTATGAATCACTTCTAGTCTAGTTTAATAAAATGATTGTTTTTCATTTTGGGTTGCCTTCCGTTCGAAATATTATTATTATTATTTATTTTCTCTTTGATTTTTAATTTATGAAATTACTCTCTGATTTTCAATTCATGTCATTTGGTTTGACAGAAGCCCTTATAAATATTATGGAAATTCTACTTGAACTTTAAAAGCAAAAAAAAAAAGATACAAAAAAAAATGCAAATAAAATTTCAAAAATTTATTTTATTTCCATCATAACAAAATAAAAACACATTCTATACATCCATTCTCTTCATTTGACAGTTTTTGTTTTCTGTGCAGTATTTTGGAAGAGTGACTTCAAGTGACGACGACTGTATGCGAAACACAGAAAAACCCCCGTCCTTGACAAAGTTTTCGTTCGAAATTTATTTCATGCAGGCAAAATTTCTTAGTGTTGGTATATATGTGTGTGGCTGGTAACAAAAAAAAAAAAAAAAAAAAAAAAAACGGAAGGAAGTTTAAAGTTTTCATGAGGCCAAGTGTGGGAAGGCAAACTAAAACTAAAAACAAAAGCAAAAATAATAAAAAAATGAAGAAAAAATTGGAAATTTATTTTTAATTTTTTTTTTATAAAAAAAAGAACAAAAAACAGAAAAAAAGTAAAGAAAACATTGAAACCAAAAAATAAACTTTTTAAAAAGCTTTTAAAACCACATTAAATTTATTTTTTTTTAGTTTCTGTTGTAAATTTTTTCATCAAATAAATGAAAATTCCATAAATTTTCCAGTTTGTTCCCCTCCTGCCATCTTCACTTGTTCCCTGTTCTTTTCCTTTTTTTTGTTCTCTTGTTTCGTTTGGCTTTGCCCATATAGAAAAGAATTTTAACAAGAATTTTTGTTTTGTTTTTGTTTTTCAAGTTTAAACTTTTTTTTCTATGGTTGTTTACCAAAATTTTTAAATAAATTATAGTTACAGTTACAGTTCGAGTTACAGTTACTGAGTACGAGTAACACAGTAACAGTACTGTCGAGAAATGTCATTTACAATTCCATACTCATTCTCTCGCTCTTTCTCTCTTTTTTTTTTCTCTCTGGTTAAATGTAACAGTATGTGTAAGTTTGTGTATAAAATATTAACGATTAATTTCTAATGAAGTGTTGCCATCCTCTCGCATTTTCCCTCCCCGGTTTTCATTACGAGTGCAACTTTTAAAGAAATTTCTCAAGTTTACTGTAATGAAGTTTTACACTTAAACTTTGTATAACAATTTACGTCTTGATGACGAATGATCAGAAGGAGGAGGAGAAGGAGGAGCGGGAGTAGTAAAAGGACATAAATTGCCTGTGGCAACTGTAGTTGTGGGTAAAGTTTTAATGTGATAGAAGAATTATAAGAATAATTAACGGGAACGCAAAAGGAGAGTGTATGCCAGTTTAGTAGAGGGGCATCCTTTTATAAGAAGGAAATTGTCATTATGAAAATTTGTTTTTAATGGTTTAAATTACTATAATAGAATAATTCACTAAGATAATTCACTAAGTGTCCGAATATGTGTGCTTATTTTGTTTTCTGTTTGTTTGTATAAGAACCATTGAAGAGTTGTAAATTAATTTTTAACACTGCATTTACTATAACAGAAGCCAAATACTTACAATTAGACTAATAGACAGGGCTAAAACAGGGTAAAACTTGGCAGCTGATTGAGACCCACGGTATCTTAATAAATTTGCAATACCTTGACAATACTGTTACGAAATTGAAAAATCTAGATACTGGTGTTTTGCTTTTTCATCGCTTAACATTAAAATTATATACAAAAGCTACAAAAACAAAACAATGTAGTAAACAAACCTGTTTACAAATTATCGTACTGCTTATAATAACAACAAACACCAGCATAAGAAAATGGTAAATAAGTAAACAAAAAAATACACCAACAACACTACAATTATAAATGTAAACAACGATGTTTACATGTTAACAACGATGTTTACATGTTAACAACGATGTTTACATGTTAACAACGATGTTTACATTTATAGAGATTTCGAAAAGGTAAAGTTATAAACGTTCGCCTTCAAGAACATTCATCAGACTGTTTACTTTGCCTTACAAAGATCGGTCGAACAATTGCCTAGTAATTATTATCGTTTATGCAAAGGGTATAAACAGACTAATAACAAAGAAAAGCAATTGTTGTTGTTTACATAAAGTTGAGAACAGTGGTACACAGAATTGTGCGAATAATAAAGAATTTTATTTGAAACTAAACACAAATTTATTTTTATTTTATTAGTTTATTATTAATGCTGTTAGTTATATAGTTATTAATGCTGTTAGTTATATAGGAATTTTAGTAAAAACGAGACAGAAATTGGGTGTACCGTCCAATTGGCTTTGATTACATGTCCTTTACGTGGATTATAGTTCACTAGACTTGAGTCTATATACCTTGGGAAACATAGAGTTTGAGTTCTACTGACATATTAATGGGTATTCTTGGTGAGAAGATATTTTAGAGCACTGAAACCATTTATTTCATGAAAGTACATTTCATTATACTTAGTATTCATGATGACAAGAAAAACAAGAAGTGAAGTAGAGTGAAGCTCTAACAAAAACTTTCTGATAAATGAAAGCTTTTGCATTCTCTATATGGTTAGAAGAATCCATAATAGAAACACTGTTAATTTAAATCGTGCATTCTCATTTCATACAACACGAGAGAGCGGTGGCAGAGTAAATGCCTTAACGTAACAGTAATAAGGAGCCGCAATGCCACAAATACGATCAGTTTATGTCTTCAAATAGAAATATTATTATATTATATTATAGATGAGTTTCTTACTACGTGAGAAAAACGAATGAACTTTTCTTTCAGTTTCTCAGCCTACATGTGCATACCAGAGGTCAGCAATGAATAATTTTTTCGCTACTTATAAGCACTCATGAAATTTTGAATATAAGTGAGTCAGCAATATTGCGAATTAACTACGTTCTCTGATTCATTCATACTCACTACAGCGTTGATTTAAAAGTACAGGTTGTAATGGGTATGCATACAACGTTGACATCAAACTCATACCATTCGAAATATGTTTGATTCGTAAGCTTCCTCATTTGGATTCATAACTTTAGAAAAATACTTATAAATGATTCGAGTGACTCGAATCATTCATCAAAATTTACAATCTTAGTTGTTGTTGCATTTACAAAAAATAATAAAAAAGACACATAAGCATAATAGACAGAGTGGCAAGAAGAGCAAACACGCAACCTTCTAGTAAGTATTTTAGTGTTCGTACGATAAATATACTGATTTTGTACACGAAGCACAATTGTTGAGTTATAAAGAGCCGAAATCAACAACATCATACATGTTGTTATGTATGAATATGATGAGTACTTCACACTTTGAATATGAGTAGAGGTTCCATGATATTAAAATAAGTATGAATGCGTAGAAGTATCAGAACTGATGAGTATGATTCGATGCTGCTTTTCTTTTTGAATCCTCATTGGTGATCTCTGCCCCACCTACCACCTGGGCATCTAGTCTAGCGTATGCGTAACATATTTTGGAGAAATAATTATCGCTCATACGCAGTGGCGGTAACAAGTATTTGTTAAATTCAAGAAATTTGATATTTATGCTCTAAAAGAATACTGAATGAATATGAATGCAAATGAATATACAATTTAACTGCGTACTATTTATTGTATAATATTGGAAAATCCTCTCTCTCTCTCTCTCAGTAATAAATATAAAGAAACTCTGCAGTCATTTATGATCGTTCAAATGATATCTCATTGATACTTCTGGACTTGATGTATTGCATAATACTCAAAGTAGCTTGGCCACCCAAACCAAAACTATGAGTTAAACATCTTCTATTCAGCTTTAAAAGAAAATTAAGCATGGTTAAGTTCTTGCCAAGAAATTGTAGTAAATTGTACACTATTTAGGGCAGCTTGAGTGTCATAATCGTTAACTGTAACACGTACAACGGATATGAATTGTGTTGCTTTTTTAACAGAAAACTTTATTTGCTGCCCCTTTTTAACACAACAACCGGGTGCCTTATTTTAATAGGGGGCCTATTAAACAGAAAAAATTTTTTTTGGGATTTTTTTTGTTGCTTTAAGATTCTGCCTAATTTTTGAGTATTCACAGGGAATCGTAAAAATTTCCAAAATTTTTTATGACTTTTCTCATGACAGTGACTTTTAAAAATCCATTTTAAATAAAATGGCAAATGTTGTATCTTTTATTTTATGTTTGTAAACAAAAGACAAAGTAAGAGAGAGGCAGAGAGGGGGAGAGCGGGAGAGATAAAGTTAAAAAGATATTATGAATCGATGTCATAGATTATTTATAAAATAGACTTGAAATTTTCCATCATCATCACGTCCTTCGCATATGACAGGAGTACTAAAGAAGGCAATAAAACGAGCAGGAGCGGGCGCTTGAAGAAAATTTAATTTTCACTTTAAATCTTTGCCTTTCGTTTTCTTTTTCTTTTGGTTTTTGTATCGAAATTAAATATTATTATTTATTCATGTGTATGTGTATTTGTATGTTTTTTGTGTGCCTTTTTGAAATTTTCTTTTAAAAAAAATGTTTCAAAATAAACAATTTTCGTCCTCTTCACTGTATAATGTATTCAGTCTTTAAAAGATTTTGTTGAAATTCTTTTTTTTTCATTTCTGTCTATTTATTCGCAAATAAATACGTGTTGAGTCAAGTTGTTGTTGTTTTTGTTGCCTTACAATCTAAACATTTTATAGCTCCCCCAAATAGAAAAGGAAAGAGAAGGAAGAGGAGGAGAAGGAGGATGAGGACGTTATTCATTTACCAAAATGATTGGCTTTTGGCTGTAACAGTTTATGACTAGGAGAGCTGAATTGATTTGATTTGAATAGAATCGTGTAATAAATGTCGAAAAATGTTAGAAATTCTATTACTCCAGCACACAGCAATAGGCAGGAAGTCTGTTCTCTCTCTTTCTCTCTCTCTCCCAACCAAACATTTTTAATTCTTTTGCATATTGTAAGGATTTAAGTGAGAGACAGAGAGAGAGAGAGACAGTTGGTGTAAAATTTTTTTGTTTTTTGGCAATTTGATAAATTGAAATCCTTTTTAGCTTTAACTTATCCGCCATCATTGGCAGCCAATCAATCTCGTCAAAAAACATTCTCTTTCTTTTTTTATTTCTTGTGGCAATATGGGAGAAATTTTACTTGCTTTTCGAAATAGAAATTAAACTGAAATTTATTAAACGAATGTCTGTGTAGCATGCAATACACTGTTTGCAAAAAACTTTTAATTCTTAGTCATTTAGACCCTGAAACAAATCCAGACAGACGTTTGTTTGTTTGTTTGTTTGCTTGAAAACATTTGCATGCCAAAATTAAAATTGATTGACTGTGTTTCTCAGCCTTGTCAGAATAGAAAAGTTTATGAAAACGAACGAATAGAAACAAAAAAAAAAAAAAAAGAATCAATTATCCTGCCACATTAATTTGTTTAACCGACAAATCAATGCCAGCGATCTGTAATTAAAATTTCTGTTTAAAGTCTGCTTGGAATCTTAAAATCAAATGAAATGAAAATAACTTTTTTGGACTGAGTGACTTACCGTAAAAAATATCTCATTCAGATGATAATTGTAGGCGTTACGTACATAAGTGCGTATGATTTTATCACGTCTCTCGCCTTCAAAACCATTCTGGATGTCATGGGCGCTAAAGCGCCAAATGGATTCGCCAGTAACCACACCAAACAAAACATCATAGTGGGCACCCAAGCCACCATTGCCATAAGGAGAACCGCCACCACCGCCACTGCCGCCACCATTGAAATAACCGCTGCCATAATTGCCGCCACCACCTGCACCGCCAGATGAAGAACTCCCGCTGCCATCCGAAGGGGAACGTTTGTTGTTGCGTGTCATTAAATCATCGATATCGAGATTGGAATGTCCGGAACGTATAACAACGCCATCAACCTAAATTGAAAGAAAAAAGAAAAAGAAAGAAAAGAGCAAAAAACAAACAGCCATGAAAGAAAAACCAGGAAGAATAACACACACACGTGCACAAAGAAAAGAACAAAAAATAACAAAAAGAACAAAAGCACTCATGTTCCTTAACTTTTGCTTGTGACTAAAGCTTCCATAGGCTAGACTTTCGGTCCCTTTGCAGACGAACAAAATCAACAAAAAGGCGATGACTAATAGAGACAAGAAGATGATTTTGGGAGATAAAAGCAAAAATAGGTCTGCTCCTCTCAATGCTCACACATACAAATACACATATGTATGTATGTATGTACATCAAGTATTGCTTTCATAAAACCAGGACTTTTCTTTCTTCCTTTTTTTAATTTTTTGGGGAGAGAGTTTTTGTCTTTTAAAATGAAAAATGTCATGAAAAGGAATTTTCTTATCTTTGTCTTATTCTTTGTCTATATTGAACTACTCTTTCCTGTCGTTTTTTTTTGCTTTTGTTGTTGTTTTTGCTTATGTAGTCCACTTGCCTTTCTAAGTTTTAAAGCGGCTTATGCAGTAGCCAAAGTATTTACGAGGCATTTAGGCTTTTTTTTACAAATACAAAACTACAGTAAGTTAACGATAATTTATCGATATATTTTAAGGCAACTGTGGTTTTTCATCAATTTAATGAATTTTGTTTTTTCTAAATTTCTCAATAAATTTTACCCTACGATAATTTCTTGCAATGATTTTTGAGGCATAAATTATGGAATTTCCAGAATTAATGATAATGAAGTGTGGCATGAAAAAAGCTGAATTATTTACTTAAACGGAAGACATATTTAAATATGCTTTCATAAGCTGTGATGTCCAGCATCTAGATTTCACTGCTCAAGGATGCCCAGCCCTTTGTGGCAATACTTACTTAATTGGACATTACAACACTTTAGTTTGGATAACTAATATCCTAGCTTCTCGCATATGTATTTATTTTATTCATAAGTGGCGGAACCTATAGTTTAAATTCGTCAACGAACGACAGGTTAGGTTAGGTTAGGTTGGAGTGGTAGCTTCAATACCAAAAGCTCACTTGAGCACGCATAACGACCCGTTGTGACGCCAAATGTGAACTCCGTCCCTGTACTGACCAAGTTCTACTAAACTAGGGAAGAAAAAGAAGTTGATCAGCGCAAGGGCTGCACATTTAAATCACGACTACCCTACGCTGGAAAATCATCCCGAAAGTTTGATAAACGAAGCCATATCCTTGACATCAATGGGTGATAGCTCTGTCAAGCTGACAAGAATTGGAGAGCCAAATAACCTATATCTGCACCTCGCAAGAGATAGGCATTAACAAAGAAAGTGCATAGCAGTCTCGTCTTGCAGAAGTCGTTAAATGGGAGCAACATCCTTTCCGCATGTCTTTCCATAACACAATGACCTGTAAGCATGGCCATAGTGATGGAGATGAAGTTACGACCAAGTCCGAGTAACTGGTTGGTGCGCCTTCTATTCATCAATGGCCAAGTGAGTATAGCGGTGGAGCAGAACTCCTCATTGATCCAGGATAGGTTGACATCTTGAAACAATTTCCGCGCAATTTCCAACTTGACCGAGGTAAGCGGCATCCCTAGTCGATTGAAGAGGATTCCGGAAGGAGTGCAGCAGCCCTGGCGAGCTCGTCGGCCCTACAGTTTCCCGGAAACTACTGTGCCCAGGGACCCAGACAAGTGAGACACTGAAGCGCCCAGAGAGAAGGTCGAGACAACGGTGATATTCCCTAACGATCCTGGAGTTATTCACAACCACCGAACGACTAACTTTTTAAGAAACTTTTCATGTTTAGTTTTATTTACTCTCAGAGATTTTGCCAAAAATCTGCCGAGAGGAAGTCGCGTAAGAAATATTTTTTCAGATTTCGTTTTGTTCGAAATGTTTGAGCCTGGAGTTTAACGGCTTCACGTCTAGTAACCCAACCCACGTTCAAATCACATTGCCTTTATCACGAGCATTTCTAATTCATAAGGAGGAATAGTTTACTTTGTTATTGGCCTGTGCGTATATGCTCATGGTAAGGTTTCTGATGGAAACCAAACCCACGACGTTCAAACTGATAGACTAGCACACTACCCATTAAGCAGCCTAAGTACGATACAGATCATACAGTTGTTACTCCATTTGTCTCGCTTAGAGCGTAGTTTAAACATACATTTGGCTTCGACGTAATACTCTACATGATCGATAATCTATGATCATAACATAAAAGCTTTGGTCTACAAAGCTAACTAGGAGGAGAGGACTTGGTATAATTTCTGTAAAAGTTTAACAATGTAAAGAAGGCCCATGGTCAATCAACATATCAAAAATTCTGATATTATTTTACGTTTTCTTGCACTAGAAGGACCTTAAGCAATTTTTTAAAATATTTATTTATTTGTCTTAATTTAAATGCGATTTTTTCTATTTTATTTTCAAACATTATTGCCTATCCAACAATTTTTTGGTAATTGTAATGGAAAATTAAAGAAAAATGCCACACTTATTAGCAAATTCCTTTTCCGGAAAAGGAAAATGTTTGTACATTCACTTGAAACATATCATAATTAATTTGATTAAATTATTGTTGTCTTGAAAATATTTATATTTCCTGATTATTTTCAAGTGTAGTCAAGATGCCACTTGGTTGACTCCTGCCCCTAATAATACAACACTTGAGTGTCTATTCATAAGCAAATGATGACAGAAAAAACAGTGTGATCTCTAAACAAATCACTGTGCTACTCACACACACACAGTTGAGTTGTAACAAAAGGCCGTCAAACTTAAGTTGAAGTGGCAAAGAATGAAAAAAAAAATCTGATAAAAAATCTTGTGTTACAACAATACAAAATATGTTGACAAAACATTGTCTTTTATTATGGTTATTAACAAAATATTATATTTAGCTGCTATATCCTTAACACGCACACACACACGCTCACAAACACACACTTGTGCAGTTAGTGTAGACGTTAGCGAAAGTATTTGTTTATTAATATACAAGGACAGTGTAATGCTTTAGATAGGCCTGCGTCTATGTGTGCATGTGTGTGTTGTAAGACTCTTCAATAATGTCACAAGTTCATTTAAAGCATTCCGGTCTATAACAGCCTATACACCACCATTCCCTTATCGTTTTATTTTTTCGAAATTGTTTCATTTTATTATTCATGGTTTCATATTCTATTTTTTCTTTATTTTTTCATTTCTTTGTTCATTTTTTCTCTTCCTTTCCTTCTTTCGAATTTCTAAAGAACTTTCGCTTTTTCTGCGGGTGTTCCTCTCTCATTTCTTAGAAAAAGAGTGAGCGAGAGAGAGAAAAAAAGAAAGAATAAGAAACAGAAGAAGAAAATGCAAATGAAAATATGCCATCACCAATTGAGAGCCACTATAAATTTAACACTCCATGTACAGTGACAATAACGACAACAAAAACAATAAAAAAATATCAGACTATCAGTATTATTTCGTGGGGTGTTTAGAAGGAACAATTTTGGAAAACAAATGCCTTCATTGCTTTATTCATTCATTGTTTCATTTTACGGCCTATTAAAATTGACAATTTTTCCAAATGTTTTGTTCATTTTTTATTTTTCGCCACTTAAAAACGATTCAAAACACTAATGCCTGGAGTATGAAAGAAGAAGGGGGTGGGGATGGTTAGTATTTTAGAAAATTTATCCAAAAACTCATATTAATAGGAATGCCTATGAAAATTGATTCTGGATTTTAATTTATTAAAAAAAAAAAGTTGCCTACTTTCAGAGTTCTACTCAAGTACTAGCTTTTGGGGCCTTAGCATCTGGTTTTTCTTTAATTTTAAGGGCTGATGAGCACCTCAGAGAACAAAAAATTAAAGTATAACTATTGTTACGAAAATAGATAAATCAAGATACTGCTGTTTTGATTTTACATCGTTTAACATTAAAATTATAAACAAAAGCTACAAAAACAAAACAATGCAGTAAACAAACCTAATTTACAAATTATCGTACTGCTTGATATAACAACAAACAAACAAAATAAATAACAAATAACAAAAAAAAAAAAAAAAAATACACAAGCAAAAATAATGAATGTAAACAACGATGTTTACATTTATAGAGATTTCGAGAAGGCGAAGCCACGAACATTCGCCTTCAATAACATTCATCAGACTATTTACTTTACCATATAAAAAGTAAAACAAAGCAGGCAACTGAGTCAGTAACAGTACAGTCAGTTTTGTGTGAAGACGCGGTGCGTTTGAAGAGAATAATCGTGTTTTGAAGATCTCCGTTACAAAGATCTGTCAAACAATTGTCTAGTAATTGTTATTATTTATGCAAAGTGTATACACAGAGGAATAATAAAAATAGGCAATTGTTGCTGTTACATCAAGTTGTGAACAGTGGTACACAGAATTGTACGCCAATAAATAAAGAATATTAATTAAAACTAAACACAAATTTATTTTTATTTTATTTGCAATCTACGAACTCATATTTTAAACGTTTTTAAAAGGTAAAAACGTAAGAATATGTTCTTTTTGATCCGACAATGAGCTGGGGACCGTGATATACATACATATTTGTTGAATGTATCGCTCTTCTGCTACATCGTTATTACAACCTTTCAGTCTGGATTACAACCTAGCTTTTCACACCACTTGTTAATTTTATACATGAGTGGCGGGACCTACCGATTAAAGCCGACTCTAAACGACAGATTTTTTGAACAACTTTTTTATGGCAATTCCATTTACTCTCAAAATTTTTTTCTTGCCAGGAAGGTGGAGGAAGTCGCTGAAGAAATATTTTGTTTTCCTTTTGGTCGTGAAATAGTGTCCTCTTTTTCTTTGTCTATGTGCCTGCGTGCGCTTCCATTTAATGGCCAGTAAATTTTCTAAGTGTTTTTTAATGGCCGCTTACTTTATGACTCAATTTTAAAATTTTCATTCGTATGAATGCATGAAATTAGCCGGAATATTTTCAAACGAAAATGAGTGTCTTAGTTTGAGTTTTAGAATAGGAGATGACGTAGCTTTTAAAGCAAATGTCATAGAAAAATGAGTAATTTATTGATGAAGATGTTGGTATGAATGTATCACAACTACTGTCACAACAAATTATGTGAACAATTTTTAGTTTTTATTTTAATTAAGTTCGTTAGTTCATTCGTTTGTGGCGCTAATTAAATAATACACTCTATTAGCTGTTCTGGCAAAATTGTCGCAAAAAACTAATGCTTTGCATATAACCCATATACTTACCGATGGTCCAAATGGAGTTAAAAAGGTGGGTGCTTGAATATCCGCCGCATACAGATCCTCCAGCGGTATATCACGCAGGCAATCGACAATCTGCTCGTGATGTTTATTCAAATCGTCTGGTATCGAACAGTTGACTTCTTTGGCTAGCTTCACAGCAAACAGAACAGGATCATCTACTAATGCCCACGAAGAGTATGCTGAGCCGGACATTAAAATCGCACGCTGAAATAAACCTCTCACCATAGTTGGTGTGGCCATTAAATAGTTGATGCATGCAGCTCCCGTACCATGACCGGCTAAAGTAACAGCATTCGGATCGCCACCAAATTTCTGTATGTTTTGTTGTATCCAATGCAAAGCCGCTATTTGATCCATTAGACCGTAATTGGCAACGCGTGCATGTTGTTGGGGATTTGGATTGGCATTTAGGAAACCTGTTGAGAATTAATAAAAAGCCAATAGAAACAAGAACAAGAGAGAGAAGAGAAACGAGAAAAAAGATAACAGGAAACTTTATTAAGCTTATAAATAACACACAGAGATACCGTTTTAGGTAGTATGGCTTCCATGGCGGCAAACACGCACATGAATTGTTTTTTCTTTTGTTTCTTTTTCTTTTTGTTGGCTTTAGCTCTTAAACGCCATAATTTATTATTATTGTTGTTTCCTATTGTTGTTGTTATTGTTTTAAACTTACCCAGAATACCTAAACGGTAATTAAGCGTTACTACCACAACTTCACCGTAACTGGCTAATACACTGCCATCATAGGGATTACCGCTGCTCCATTCAAACGATTCGCCATGTATGAACACAATTACGGGTAATTTTTTCTCACTGGCTCCAGCTAAAAAGAGAGAGCGAGAGAGAGAGAGAACGCAAATTAATGAATGAAATACAGTTACAATTTGCAAGAAAATAGCAAAGTATTGTAATTTACTAATGCACCCCGACTATGGATTAATAATTTTCCATTACTCGCCTTACAATACTGTGTGTATGGTTAGGGAATAGGGATACAAAATTAATTTTACAATAAACAAAACGTCTAAAAACACGCAAAATTCAAAATATCGAGAAAAAGTTTACTAAGAGCAAAAGAAGAAAAAAGAAGTGAAGTTTCTGTTACATTTTCTAAAGATGTTATGCTGAAAAAACTGAGCTCTTCTTAAAGAAATTAGAAACACGTAAAATGTTTGTCGCCGCAATTTTGTGAATGAAAATTGGATTTACTAGATAATATCACTTTCTTTCGGTGAAACATCTCTCAACAGTCTTCTATCAAAAAGCTCTGTGAGTAAAATAATTGCCATGAAACGGTTTTTGAAGTCTGTCGTTCGGTCTCGACATTACATTATAGATCATACCGCTCATGAATGAAATTAACTTTTTTAAGAGAGACGATAGCCAGTAATCCTGAATAAGGTCAGCCACTGAACAAATACTAGTCAACACCACAACGTATGAGCGATAATTATTTCTACAATATATGTTACGTATACGCTAGAGTAGATGCACAGGTGTTATGTGGGGTAACTGAAATTTATTAAAATTCTGAGAATTTATCACACTTGTTTGCTTCAACTAACAGTGATACATTGTATTAAAAAAGTGGCTCATTTAAGGCAAAGTAATCAACCCAAAATAAGCGAAAGAAAATTACGTTCGTAATTGATCATTACAACCCTTCAATCAGGATTATGACCTAGCTTCTCACACCACTTATGTTGTGTGTGTTAATTTTTAAATATGAGTGGCGGGACCTACAGTTTAAAGCCGACTCTGAACGACAGATTTTTCGAGAAACTTTTAGTTGCAATTTTATTTTACTCTCAGAGTTTTTTCTAGAAATCTGCTGAGAGGAAGTCGCCGAAAAAATATTTTTTCATATTTCGTTTTGTTGGAGATGTCTGACCTGAGGTTTGATCCACGTCTAATAAGCCAACACACTACCTACTAGACTACGGCGTCTACAACGGATAGTAAGTGCACCACCAAATACTAAAAGTGTGTGTAGACCACATCTAGCAATGGCCAAGAATGCCAAGTGCCACTGAAGGAAATAGAGATATACTTCAGTCACTCCCATATACTTATGTATGTGGGTCTCTAGACACGGTATTGTTAAAGGAAACTAAGCCATCACACTTTGTAGAGGTTGGTACAACAGAAAATTCATGCCTAAGCTTGGCATACTTCTGCAGAGTGATAATGAAACGATCAAAAATACAAAACTTTGCTCATTTTTATATGAAATGTGGATATGTCTCCACATACTCACTTGCATTGAGAGCAGCTAAGTCTGCCATACTGTGAGTATGTGGAGAACAAAATTTTAATTGAACCCAACTTGGTGCCATTTAAGGAGTCTCACAGCAGTTGTTAAAAAGTCACATCCTAACATCATTTGGGATAAATGATTCATGGGCACATACATACATACATAGTTGGTTATTACAACCCATCAGTCAGGATTGCGACCTAGCTTCCCACACCATTTATGTTGTGTGCGTTACTTTTATACACGAGTGGCGGGACCTACAGCTTAAAGTCGACTCCGAACGCTAGATTTTTGAGAAACTTTTCATGGCAATTTTAATTACTCTCAGAGTTTTTGCTAGAAATCTGCTGAGAGGAAGTAGATAAAGGAATACTTTTTCATATTCCGTTTCGTTGTAAATGTCTGACCTAGGGTTTGAACAGTGGCCATATGTCTAGTAAGCCAATAAACTACCTTTTATACTAAGGCAACTTAAAGGACTCATGGGCATTCTGAATTTATATACACGATTGTGTAGCCTAAGGTGATTTGGAAAAAAAAAACAAACTATCAGGGTAGTTGAGAAATGCCAGGCATTATATCAGGACTCAACTATAATTTTTAAAACATCTGCCAATATATCCTATCCCATCCTTACCTAATTAGGATTAATTTTTTTCTTCAAATTAAAATTTTGTAATAAAAAGTACTTTATATATATACATACTTTAGTACCACTGCTGCAGCGATAAAAAGTATTTTTTTTTGTTAAAAAAGCTTTAAGATCTTGCCTTAAACAGGTCAAGATTACATAAATTTTTTAAATCAATTTGTAGAGCTTTAAAACGGGTATTTCTTTATTGTTTGAATTCCTATATGTTTGGCTATAAAGTTTCCACCCCTTAGCGTTATTTGTTAATTTCTAAAAGAAAAAACCTACACACACACACACCTACACTTACTTAATTAATAGTAGATAGTTTAAGAGTCCTCAATCAGCTTAAAGTTAAGAGTCGTCCTGTTTTAAAGCTAACTGTACAGAGAAAATCGTAAAAAAACACGACGTGTAAGTGGAAATAAAAATTCATGACTGTATGCGCAGTAAACGCGCTTTTAAGCTCCATTAAATGTTTCCGTTAAAACAATAACAACAATACCAACAATTGCTACTAGGGACTGCATCAAGAAAGAAATTGAAATAAATTGTGTTCCTTTTTGTTCAAATAATGGGGCTTCGACGGTGTGAAGGCAACGTTCAAATAGTGCCAGGGATATGGAATATTGTGGAATTCTTCTTCAGCTTTTTGTTGTTTTTATTTTTGTTTTTTTAAACATTCTTTTCAATTTTCGTTTAATCTATTGTTGTTGTCCTGTTGTTTTTTGTTTTTTACTTGCTTGAGATAAGCTGCTTTGGACATTTGCTGTTGTAATGGTCTTTCGTGGCTCTTCCCTGGAAGGTCGTTTCATATGATTTTTATCAGGGCGTTTAAACAATAAAACAACAAATATACACGTTGAACTTAAATGGAGGATATTTTAACGTCTGAAGGCGTTTAGGAAAAGTTTATTGCTGTTTCATTTAAACAAGTTTTTCTTTTTCTCTCATTTTATTTTTATTTGTTATTCGTATTGTTGTTGCTGTTGTAAATGTAGCTGTTCATTTTAAAACGTTATTCTTATTCATGGATTCATTATTGTTGCTACGTGACGTATGATTAATTTTAATTAATCACATTCAAAAATGTTTAACGTAAATAACAGTTACAGTTACAATTACAATAACAGTAACTGTAACAGTTACAATCTATATAGTAAATATACATAGCTACAGTTTTATGTACAACATTATTACGAGTATTGAAATAAATGTTGAGCCATAAAAAACGTCTGTGAGTGTATATGAGTGTGCTTGTGAAAGGTATGAAATAAAAAATCAATTTCATTTTCATTCTTGTTAAACACTCAAATGAAATTCTGATTTCAAAGAAACAATTCAAAGTATTCGCTGAATATGGTAACAACAGGGATTAATTTCAATCAGATAAGTTTAACGGAATAGCTGGTTTTCTATTTATGAAAAAATTATTTCTTTAGCGATTTCCTCTCATCAGATTTTTGGCAAAATTCCTGACAGCAAATAAAATTGCCATGAAAATTTTCTCAAAAAATCTGTCGTTCGGAGTCGACTTTAAAGTATAGGTCCCGCCACTTATGAATAAAATTAACACACACACAACATAAGTGGTGTGAGAAGCAAGGTCGTAATCCTGACTGAAGGATTCATGAATAATTTATCCCAAATTATGTTAGGACGTGACTTGTTACAACTGCTGTAAGACTCCTACAATGCTACCTAATTAGCTTCAATTAAAATTTTGTTCTCCACATACTCACAATATGCCAGACTTAGCTGCTCTCAATGCAAGTGAGTTCATTATCCAACATTTTATATAAAAATCAGCAAAGTTTTCTATGTTTGATCGTTTCATTATCACTCTGCAGAAGTATGCCAAGTTTAGGCATGAATTTTCTGTTGCATCAACCTCTGCAAATGCGAAGGCTTTGTTACCTTTAACAACACTGTGTCTAGAAACCTATATATAAGGGGGTGACTGCAGTATATCTCCATTTCCTTCAGTGGCACTCGGCATTCTTGGACATTGCTAGATGTGGTCCACACACTCTTTTAGGATATAGTGGTGCATTTACTATCCGTTGTACGCATCTATCCGTTGTACGCATCTACAAGGTATTAGGTAGTGTGTTGGTTTATTAGAAGTGAGGCCTAGGTCAAACATCTTGAACTAAACGAAGTATGAAAAAAATATTTTTTTGGCGATTTCCTCTCAGCAGATTTTTGGAAAAAAATCTGAGAGTAAATAAAATTGGCATGAATTAGTTTCTCAATAAAATTTGTCGTTCGGAGTCGACTTTAAACTGTAGCTTCCGTCACTCATGTATAAAATTAACACACACAACACAAGTGGTGTGAGAAGCTAGATCGAAATCCTGAATAAAGGGTTGTAATGACCAATTACGTACGTAATTTTCGTAGCTAATTTTGGTTTGACTACTTTACCTTAAATGAGTCTCTTTTTTAATACAATGAATCACTGTTAGTTGAAGCATACAAGTGTAATAAATTCTCAGAATTTTAATAAATTTAAGTTGCCCCACATAACACCTGGGCATCTACTCTAGCGTATGCGTAACATATTTTGCAGAAATAATTATCACTCATACGCTGTGGCGTTAACTAGTATTTGTTCAATTCAAGGAATTCATTATTTATGCGCTAAAAGAATATCGAATGAATATGAATGCAAATGAATATACAATTTAACTGCGTAGTACTTATTGTATAAAATTCAATGAATATTTTGGAATATGAACATTGGAATATCCTCTTACTCTCTCTGGCAGTAATAAATATAAAGCAAATCAGCAGCCGTTCAAATACTATCAAATAATATGTCAGATTTTTTTGTGCAATTTATACTCCATGTCCATTTTAATAAAAATGGACATGCAAATTGCATAAAAATTAATGCCAAATTAAAATTAAATTAAATTAAAAGGAATTAAAAAACAAAATCATGTTGTGTAGTCATCCTTGAAGCATATATTTTATTGCAATTATTGATTGTTGTTGTTGTTTTTCTTTTAATTGACGGCCAATAATCATTAAAATAATTCGTTATAATAGATGTACTACTTCAATTGCAGTAAGTTTATGAATTAAAATTTTAAAATAAAATGCAATACAATGTTAAAAAACAAAAGTGCAGATATTTTCGAATTGTTTTAAAATGATAATTAATACTACACTCTTCCTGCCTGCCACGTAAAACAATACAAATTAGAAACATTTATTCGACAAAGTAAATAAATATTCGAAAATTATCCTGAAGCCATATTTTAAACAAAGGAAGTCATAAAAATTATTAAAAATTAACATTTATTTGATATAAAAAAAAAACAGAAAAAAAAAAAAACAAAATGTTTTAACCCTTGAATTTTAATTTTTGACAACTACTTTGAAAAAGCAAACAAAAAAACAGCAGAAATAATTATTGTTTATTGTTTAAATTCGGGGAAATATGCATTTTATGATTTATATTTAAGAATTTATTATCCATTACTTTTTTTAGAACAAGTGGTCTCAAATACAGTCAAAGAAAAAGGTTACGTACACCACTGTATGCATTATCAAAATTGTAACAGATGTTATAGCGTTGTTAGAGGCATTTAGAATTAAGAATGTTTGAAGAAAAAGCGAATTTGAATGAAATATAACGTAGAAATTATTGGAAAAAAAATATAAAAATTAGCGGGAAAAAAGTCTACGTGGAGTGGTGTATTTAGACTTTTTTCTTTGGCTCTAGGTACTCGCATACATACAAAATAAAAAATAAAATAAATATTGTACAACGTTTTTTAATAGGATAAGGAATCCGTCATTAACATACAATGGAGTGTGTTTTACTAAATACACACATAGAGAGTTTTTGAACCCCAGATATCAATACCTATCCACATCCTCTATGAAGTTTTGTTTAAGAAGACATTGCTCATATTATTTTTATCGGTTATCTATTATCAGCTTTTCCTGTAGCAACAACAAAAACCGGAAGTCATACGTTATGTAAGCTTCCTAGAATTCCAAGCTTCATTGACATTGAATTTGTAAACAATTCTTCAAGCGCAATATTAAAAAGTCATGGGAACACAACACTTTATAGATGAATATTCACTTTAACCGATTTGCTTTAATTGTTCACATGAATTGTAAGGCATTATGCGACATTGTATCTATTTTTCATAATATTTATCTGAGAAAGATAAGGGCTCTCATAGAGCAAATACCATTGTAATGGTGCAGTTTAAGATCTCTTGCTTTTTTGCTATGTTCAGAACAGTTAGAACAGCTCATTCGTTTGAAACAATTTTGCAAATTCCCTCTCTTTAGTGAATTTATTGTAAATCCTACTCTAAAATCATTTAGAATTTTAGCTGTTTTTAGTTTTAAAATCTTAATAATGTAAACTCCTACTCCATTTCAGCTGCTAATAGCAGTGGTTATATAATTGTAAATTGTATATTCATTTGCATTCATATTCATTCGATATTCTTTTAGCGCATAAATAATGAACAAATACTAGCTAACGCCACAGCGTATGAGCGATAATTATTTCTCTCCAAAATATATTACACATACGCTAGAGTAGATGCCCAGGTGGTATGCCAGATTTAATGATTTATCGCCATTTTGACGATTTTGAGCTCCAAAAATATAATTTTAACGATATGACGATTTATGCCCTTATTTTGACAATTTTTAGCAATTAAAAATTTACATCATTTTCTTTACTTTAGTACATTAAAAGCCTCTTTAAGCTTTGTATTTGATTTGCAAATGTTACTATTGGAAATTTATGTTAGTAATAACAAGGAGTGAAGTATTATATTTTTAAGTTATTATCGAATACCTGTGATGATTTTTCTGTATTTTATGCCTTTTTAATCCCTTTAAAGCCAAAAAATTACAACTCCTACATAACCTCGTAGTTAAGCATACTTTATCATTTGCCGTTGCAGACCATTTTTAAAGATTCGAATGTATCAGCTATTATTACCATCGGAAGAACAAAGGCAAGTGCCATTATTTTTTTTTCGTACGACCAACACTCAGGGGATGGATGGCATTGTGTTCGGAACTAGGAAAATATATTTTGGGAAGGAGGAAAGAGGGACCAGTGTTTATGGACACTATGTTTGAATATTTTTATACCATAAGTAACAGGAAAGACCTCTGCAGGAATTGAGTTCCACATACGAATAGTCCGACTAAAAAACGAATTTTGTCTGTAATGCAGTGTGCGATCCACTGGCCAATCGATCACATAAGGATATGCTGGCCGAGAAAGACGTGTGTTACGTAGTAATACATGATTCTCGGGAACAAGTCTCCTTATTTCGCTCGAGCAAAATCCGTTGTAGTAGCGATAGAACAGTGAAACACAACGATGCAACGATGGTCCAATGAAACAATGGAGTTGGATACACTAACGTCATTAACGAGCTACTAGGGCCTCTCCTGTACACGGTCGCGAAGCCTCAAAATAGACGTCGAGGCACCGACTCATACATGAGAGTTGTATTCCATTCTCGGTCGGTTATAAATGGTGTAAATAGTAAGAAGATCAGATGAAGAGAAGTATTTCTTGCACCGTGTTAAGAAGCCAAGGCACTGAAAAATGTGTCGGTCCCAGTCAACATTGCACTGAGTTTTCATGCTCTGAACGTCAAGAGCTTCTGACTCCCTAATATTTACACCGCCCATAGACATTCCTTGTAAGAAAATTTCAAATCCATATTTCATGAGTGCTTATGAGTAGCGAAAAAATGATTCACAGCTGACCTCTGGCGAGTAGCCTTGTCATTTCTTTATTTCACAATAAATTTTTTTTCAATTATTTCTTCTATATTTTGTTGTTATTTTCAAGAGCACTTTTTTTTTGTTGAAATTGAAATAAAACTGTTTGTTTCTGCAGCGTGTAAATATTAAACGAAATGAAAGTGTTAAAAAGTAAATCAAGACCAGCCAGTGTATGGAAAATGAAATATATTTTATACGTCAGTAAATAACTGAAGACATAATTGTTATTGTAATTGTTGTTGCAATAAATTTGCATTAAAACATGCAACTGTTCATAACAAAGGCGTTATAATGGTTAAGTTAACATTTGGCCTCATTACCACGTTAAAATTTAATATCGATTTTGAGTTCGATTTCCATTTTCATTTCTTTTTTTCTCCATGCTGAACAAATAATCAATCGTGCGTTTATAATCTTTAAAAAATTGTGAAAAAGTAATTTTCATTTTTCCGTATTTTCTTTCCTTTCTTTTTCATGCATTTAACTTTTCCTTCCGCTCCCATTTCATAGAGTACACGTAGGAAAAGTACAAAAAAAAAAAGCAAGAGAAAATTTAATCCCAATAGTGGGAGGAGGGATAGTCTAAATTGATTTGATTTTTCTCTCTGGGTCCCTTCCTTTTTCCTTTAACTACTACCAACTAGTTGTCCCAGCCTATTTAAAACTGTCTATTTATATGCTTATAGTCGTGTGCTGTTGTATGTTGTGTTTGTGTGGCATCCTTATTAGTGGTTGTAAAACAGTCTGGCATTGAGCTTCTCTAGACACAGATTTCATTTGCTGATGACAAAATCAATTTTTAGTTGTTAGTTGTCTTGTGTGTGTTTGGGTTTTGGAGAATTGTTTCTAACCCCTACTCTTAATTTGTAATCAGATTTACAAGAATATGCTCGATAAGCAAGAAAAGGGATACTGTTTACTTAATTTAATAATATTTTTGGGATTGGAAAGATTTAATGGAGAAAATAAGTTGAACGGCTAATATTTATTTTTTTTTATTATTTACTTAAGGGCCTAATAAAGTGATTTAAGTTGCTTAGAAAGTTCTTTATTTTAATCAATATTTTATAGGAACGATTAAAAGGAGATGAATGTGCGTTTAACGTTTCAATGGAGAGATGTTAAAATAGTTTTTTTTTTATTGGCATTCGATTAGAAGAAGAAAAGGTTGTCACTTTAAAAGCTAGACCATGTTCTCATATTAATTAACTGAAGCTGACCATGTGAATAAATCAGCTGAGAGTGAACCAGTATGATTCACTCCAGCATAACAAAACTATTGTATTTTAATACACCGAAACGTCCAATATTGCTGAAAGTTTGTTGCCCACTAAGTTCTTTGTTTTCAGCAGTAAAACGATTACAACCTTCCTAGTAAAAGATATCTCTACAGCTACAAGTTCAGTTGGCTGAGAATTTTAGCGATAGTCCCCTAAAGGATCGAGTTCTTGCCACAGGTCTGAGGTTTGTATTCATGCGGAGCTGACAGGAGATGTCTCTACAACTACAAAGTTTAGTTGGCTGGGCATTTTAGCGATAGTCCCCTAAAGGATCGAGTTTTTGACGCAATATCTGACCTCCATATTCCTGCAAAGCTGATAAGAGACGGCTCTACAGCTACAAAAGTTAGTTGGCTGGTCATTTTACCGATAGTTCCATAAGGAATCGTGTTTTTTGTTTTATGTCTGAGCTCGGTATTACTGTGGTGCCGTTATGGTAGGAATGGACCGAGGTTTCAGAGGCTTTAGACAAGACAATGCCTTAGCATGTGACATCTTTTGCGAAAGGCAAGAGGGCATACAAAGATGCTATTTTCCATAAAAGTGTTCAGTTGCTTGCGTACGCTGAGAGTTCGTACTGCTGCCTTCAGCGCTATTAAACGGAGTTTAATGGGTCTGACAGTAAATGAGGGCAAAACAAAGTATATGTTATCGACAAGTACGCACATGCGGCGTATTGGATCCCAGATTGCGGCCGATAACTATACTTTCGGTATTGTCAAGGAATTTATTCATCTTGCCTCCGCCGTTACCACCAAAAATGATCTCAGTTTGGAGATCAAATGTAGGATCACACTTGCCAACAAGTGCTACTATGGTTTCAATAGACAATTGAGCAGCAGAGACCTTTCTCGTACGACAAAACTAATACTCTACAAGATGCTCATCCTCCCCGTGCTTCTTTATGCAATGGACACTATTAAGCACTGATGCAGCAGCCTTGAGAGTATTCGAGAGAAAAGTCCTACGTAAGATCTTAGGTCCAGTGCGAGTTGGCGATGAGCTCCTAAACGACATAGACGTTGTGCAGCGTATTAACATCCAGCGGCTGCGCAGGCTCGGCCATGTCGTTCGAATGGAGGAGAATGCTACGGCCAGATGGGTATTTGATGCGAGGATCTGCGGAAGTCGGCGAAGAGGACGACCTTGTTTGTGTTGGAAGGACCAAGTCGAGGAAGCCCTGTCATCGATTGGTGTGACCAACTGGCGTAAGCGCGTTGAAGCAGAGGCGCCTGGAAGGTTGTGTTAAGGCAGCCCAAAATCCGTTGATCCGGTTGTTAATGGCCAGTTAAGTAAGTAAGTAACCACTGAATATAAGTCATTTTAAATGATCAAATTCTCATCCACTATCAAAACATATTTTATAAGTCCTATAACGGTACAATAAGAATGATACGCAGACGAAATGGGATTCAAAATTTAATATAATACAGAAGCATTTAAATGCTATCTTTTGAAGAGGCTTATAAACAACATCGTTTTTTAAAAGCTTTTGTTCTTTTTGTCATCTATGACAGACCCATGTCCCAGTTACTCAAAGTCTATATTCGTTAACAACAAGCGGTAATGGATTTATTAGAGAGAGCAACTGAAAGCAAACAAAATACACCAAAGAACCTCCAAATCGATTCCAAAAGTCTCTTCATTTCGCTGCAGTAGAATGCATTTCTTTATTGGAATATATTTATTTGTGGCATACTGATTAGTGTCTAGGATAAGCCACTACACTCTGGTTCCATTTCCCAAAATAATAGATGGCTCTTCACCTCCTTCAACTAATTTTCCAGCTTCGAAGAACTGCGAGTATATCCCCGGAAAATAAAAAACGCGTCAATTAATGTGAATAATGGTAGAAAAAAAAAATGGTAATTTTAAAAATTACCGTAGTCTAGTAGGCAGTGTGTTGGTTTATTAGACTCGGTTCAAATCCCAGGTCAGACATCAATACGAAAATATGAAAATATTTCTTCGGCGACTTCCTCTCAGCAGATTTCTGACAAAAACTCTGAGAGTAAATGAAATTGCCATTAACAATTTTCTAAAAAATCTGACGCTCGGAGTCGACTTTAAACTGTAGGTGCCGCCACTCATGTATAAAATTAACGCACACAACATAAGTGGTGTGAGAAGCTAGGCTGTAAGCCTGACTGAAGGGTTGTAATGGCCTATTATGTACGTATGTATGTAATGGTAGAAAACAAAAGTCTTTCAGTGTGATTTCAGATATATCAGGAACCTTTACAGGCAACATCTGTTCATATAATTTGAATCAATTGTCCAACTTCTTTGGATGTTACAAACCAAGCTTCCATAATGAGTATTCTTGTCCCATAGTAGTAAAGAGAGCATCGTTTCTAAATCATGATGAAATGGAGAAAGAGAACGAGAACGAGAAGGAAAAGAAACAAATTTCCATTTGATTTAATGTCAACACAGTTGAATTGAGTAGCAATGGCAGCACTGACTTTAAAAGCAACACAGGAGAGAACTAACAATTGTGAAGAGCCTTTTAGGCAAAAGTGTTATGGGAACGTATTTAATGCTGTAACCAATTGAGTGGCTGGTTGATGCTCACATACAGAGCCATACCAACATACATACATATATCAATAGTGTTGTGGGTGTGTGAGTGAGTGTATTGAATGTGTATTAAACAATGAAATTGACCACAAATACATTTAGCATTGTTTATATTGATTGTTGTTGTTCTCTCTTCCTCTCTATTGCTCTTTTTCTCTCTTTTTCACCTAATAGCGTATACAACTGTAGATCATTATTAGTGTGTATGTGTGTTTGCATGTGTGTGTGTGTGTTTTTGTCATTAAAGTAACCAGCACTGAGCTGAGCTGGTGAGATTAATTGTTTTTGTTTTTTTTTTGCAGTTTTATCTCGCTGACATAAGTAATAAAAATTTATTGCTTTGCTGTATAACAGTGCCAACTACAACAACAACAATTACATTACAATAATAACAGTTTGTTGTTGTTTATAGAATGAATAAAATTTACTTTGATTAACATAAAATCACACTGCATATGTATGTATGTGTGTGTACATCCATCCACACCTTACATTTGAAATTAAAATAAAATTGCTGCCACCACTTGTCTAAATGCTTCACTCAATGATGGGTTTTTTATTTTTATTCAATTTGCATTAAAATTAATGCCACACCTTTCATTTGATCAAGTGAAACGAAAATAAAGTCAAGTTATTTTAATGAGTAGCAGTTTTGTAAACTAACTAATGGATGGATGGCCTTTGAAACCTACCCAAAAGGAATTGATTGGAAGGTGTTCTCATTTAAATAAATATTGCTTCGTTTTATTTTTTATTCTAAAATAATGTTTTGATATGCCAGTTAAGTACGAGGACGAATAGTAGTTGATATCAGAGAAAATTTAAGGAAATAATGCGAAATTTTTGTTTGTGCGTGAAACGAATGTTGGCCTTCAAATGCTCAATTGTCTTTGGTTGGCCGGCATAACACTTTTCTTTAACGGCGCCCCAAAGAAAATAGTCCAACGGTGGCAAATCGCAGCTTCTTAAACGGCCATCAAACGTTTAACGCAATAAATTGACTGTGACATGCGATGTGTGGCAAGTTGCATTATCCTGTTGAAATCAAACATCATTCACATCAATACCACGAAGAAAGGGCACAAAAAATCGGTTATCATGGTGCGATAGCTGTCTCCATTGACCGTAATGGTTGCGCCGTCCTCATTTTCAAAGAAATATGGGCCAATAAAGCCTCCGCTCCACAAGCCGCACCAAACAGTAACTCGTAATGGTTACATTGGCTTATTAACCAAGATAAAAATGAGCTTCATTCGAAAAGATGATTTTTTTTTTAGCAAATTCGACATCATCGTGCAGTTTCTCATTGGCTCAATAAATCCCAACGTTGCTCAAGCGAAAGTATGTATATGCATTACGTTCAGTGGAGATAATATTGTTACGAAAATGGAAATGGTGTTATTAGAATAATAAGCAAAAGCTCCAAAAACAAAACAATTCAGTTGTTCACTGATCAAAGAATAAACAAAAATATAGCAACAACATCAGCATAAAAAAATATAAGAGATAAAAGATGTAAATAGCCAACAACAAAGTATAGCGATCAAAGAAGTAAACAAGCAAAAACAAAATGCATATAAGACATACAAACAACAAAAATAGAAACAAGTTTTTTACATTTTTGGATTGTTCCCGAAGGCCGTCATCATCCTTCAAGGGCATTCATCACACTGTTGATCCAGTGATATAAAAGGCAAGATAAAGCGAGCGAGTTAGAATTCAGTCAGTCGTGTATGTAGACACGTGATTCTTGGAGTTCGAGTTAAGTTAGTCGTGTGACGACGTCGCGTTGAATTGAGTGAGAATTCAACCAGTGGTGTGTGAAGATACGAGATTGAGTTATAATTCAGTCAGACTTGTGTGCAGACAAGTTGCGTGAAGAAAACAGTTGTTAGTGTTGTGCTTACAAAAAGGGTGTGAGCAAAGAAGAATAACTAACAAGTGTTGTTGCTTACAAAAAGGTTGTAAGCAGAGAAATATCACATACAAGCATATATTGTGAAAGTTATCATTGTATACTAGAAATAAGTTCGAACAGTGGTACAAAAGTTGTGCAGATAATAAAGAATTGACTTAAAATTAAACACATATTTATTTTAATTTTATTTTCAGTCTACGAACTCATATTTTTAACGTTTTTAAAAGGTAAAAACGTAACAATATACTGAATTTTGCGACAGAATAGAATGACATAAGTATTGCCAGATTCGAAATAACCGATGGTTCAAATTTAAACCTATAGATGGGGCACCCGATAGTTTTACTTCCTCTACGATACCTACATCTTGAATTTGAAGTTTCCAAAAATTCCACGCTTCTAGCCCATGTTAGTCTCAACAACTTATGCTTCTTCATCAGCAATTTCACAATTTTCTTCTTTCCAACGGTTTTATTAATTATTGAAATGATTTAACTTTAAAAGTGGGGTTTTTAACGTTCTAAAAAGCAAATAGGCTTTGTTAGAGTCTCGCATTTCAAATGCTCTCACCAACTTCGAGTTTTCAACCTCGTTTATGGGGATTGATTATTTCCAGAAAAATTCCTTTTTTGTTTTGTTGTAAATGCAACAACAACTAAGACTATAAATTTTGATGAATGATACGAGTCAGTCGAATCATTTGTAAGTATTATAAGTATTTTTCTAAAGTTATGAATCTAAATGAGTGGGCTTATGAATCGAACATATTTCGAATGGTATGAGTTTGATGTCAACGTTGTACGCATACTCATTGCAACCTGTACTTATAAATCAACGTTGTAGTGAGTATGAATGAATCACGAGTAGTTAAATTTCAATATTGTTGCCTCACTTATATTTAAAATTTCATGAGGGCTTATGAGATTCATTGCTGATCTTTGCTGTAGACAGTATTTTTTTATTGGGAGCATAGGGCATACTTTATCTGACTGAGTCTACTTCCAGTGTGCTCATCAACAATTTCTGAATTTTTTCAGTTCAAGTCCTTAATTTCTCTCTGGCCTATTTGACAAATTCAATTATTAGCCTTTAGTGTTTTATGTGTTTTTTGCATTATGGAAAAAAGGACTTTTCTGGTATATTTATTGTTCGTTTTGTATTGTTATTGTTGTTGTTGAATTTTTAATTGAATTTATTGTTTTAATTATTGTAATTTCATTATTATCAAGTGAATATGTGTATGTATGTATGCATGCATGTGTATTGTATTGCATTGTTGTACTACAATATCATTAAAGAATAACAACAAAACCAAACTGCAACAAAATTAAATAATCCGTAGAGTAAAAGTCAGTTGAAAAAAAAAAAATTAATTGTTTTTGTTGTTGTTGGTTTTCTTTTAATAATAAACACAATTAATATAATTTTGTATTGTTATTGTTGTCATTGGTTTCGATGGTTGTATTTATTTTTTATTAAATAAGTTAATGAGTTTTTAAAAATTGTTTTTTTTTTTGTTTTGCTTTTGTTTTTTGTTTCTGTCGTGGTTAATTTTTAATTAAAAACATGTTTGTCTGTCTGTCTACCATTTCCTGTACCACAAGGCTGCATGGTTATGGTCCCTAGGGCTTACACTCTGACTGTATGATGGTATGTGACACCGTAAAGGCAGTGTAAGGCAGAGTGTAATGGGTTATATTGGTAGTTGCTAATAGATATTGTATTTAGCTTATAAGCACAACCATTATTTGGTTTTGGCAAATGTTTATTAATCCGAAATACATAAAATATTGTTAAATGGGCTATAAACTCATGTACTTAATGAGAGAGAGACAGATTTTATCGTAAGAGAAAAATAAACGAAATACAAAATTTAAAAATTCCCCAAGTATTTCAAAAAAAAAAAAAAAAAATAATAAATTTAATCGAGAAATTTTAAAATAAGTTCAAATAATTCATTTACAAATATTTGTTGGATTTAAGGATTTTTTTTTTAATTTTGCTTAGGCCTAGCTAAGTTAAGATGCCGCTGAATACTTCACTACTGTAACATATGATATGTGTCCACTGCCACCATCTGACAAACTACGCTCTAAATATTATATCCATCATGGTGTAATGAATTTAAACGTTATACTTGTCTGTTAAACTAATAGAATGCTAATTAGAAGAAGTCACTAAACACCATATACTGCATTACCTAGGATATATGAAATAAGACTTAATTTGATACTCAAAGTTAAATATAATAGCTGAACTACTGAAATCAAGCTAAGCTGAGTAGTTGACTTGGCTGAGAGAGGTCGTAGTGGAAGAACAATGTTATGCGCTGAATATATTTATCTTCTTTATGGTGGTCTGCTCTGCAATAAACATTACAATAGGAAACTCCTTCGTTAAGTGAGAATATCACTTGCGATTTAGATTAGAGAGGTGTTACTAACTGCGGCTACAAAAGACCTTTCGATTTAGATTACATTTTAGAGCACAGTCTTCACTAATCGATATAAGATTAAATGTGTCTGAGCACTCTGTCTAAATTACTAGTGGGGGAATAGCCTACGCTGATGACAATAATATTAAATACTTTGCGGCACTACTCTGTCTGTTTGAGGATCCCTAGGCTCTATGCCCCCTCCATACCCCAGGTCAGACATCTCAATCAAATCGAAATATGAAATATGTTTTTTCGGCGAATTCCTCTTAGCAGATTTCTGGCAAAAAAATCTGAGAGCGAATAAAAATTACTATGAAAAGTTTCTCACAAAAATCTGTCGTTCGGAGTGACTTTGAACTGTAGATGCAGCTACTCATGCATTAAAATTAACACACACAACACAAGTGGTGTGAGAAGCTAGGTCGTAATCCTGACTAAAGGGTTGTTATGACCAATTGTGTATGTATGTAATGAAGCAGCTACCGGACCAACCAACCAAACCAAACAGTCATCCAGCATTATTCCCGGTGTTCTATTTTTTTCCCCAAAAAATTTTTTTTATCGCATTACAAAACATAATTTGGGAGTAAAAATATTCTTTCGAAAAACATTTGGTTTTGAGGGTTCAAAATTTCTTTTTTTAAAAATTTATTCATATTCGGGAGTAGAAATTGAGTAGACAGCGTACAAACAAACTATTTATATTGGATTACTTGTACATACATATGTGACAGTTGTAGGTCCTCTTTGGCTCAACTTTTCTGGATAGTTTAATGGAGTTATCATTTATTGCTTGCCAACAAATCAGTTGATTGTAAAATTCTTTAATTTTAAAGTGCTTGCATCTGAATCACAGGTCAGCAATGAATTGTTTTTTCGCTACACATAAGCAGTCATGAAATTTTGAATATAAGTGAGTCAACAATACTGAAATTTAACAATGTACTCTGATTCATTTGTACTCACTACAACGTTGATTTATAAGTACAGGTTGCAAGGAGTATGCGTACAACGTTGACATCAAACTCATACCATTCGAAATATTTTCGATTCATAAGCCTACTAATTTAGATTTATAAGAGAGTAAACATACATACATAACAGAATTGGTCATTAAACCCTTCAGTCAGGATTACGACCTAGCTTCTCACACCACTTATGTTGTGTGCGTTAATTTTATACATGAGTGGCGGGACCTACAGTTTAAAGTCGACTCCGAACGACAGTTTTTGTGAGAAGCTTTTCATGGCAATTTTTACTCTCAGAGATTTTGCCAGAAATCTGCTGAGAGGAAGTCGCGGTAGAAATATTTTCATATTTCCGTTTTGATGTCTGACCTGGGATTCGAACTCGGGCCTTCAGTCTAATAAGCCAACACACTACCTACTAGACTACGGCGACTTCGTAACAGAGTAAACACACAACCATTTAGTCAGTATTTTAGTGTTCGTAATCGAATCATACTTATTTTGTGCTTCGTGTATAAGTTGAGTTATGGAGAGTCGAAGTCAGTCAACAACATCATACGTGTTTTTAAGTATGAATCTGATGAGTAGTTCAAACTTTGAATATGAGTGGAGGTTTCATGCTATTAAAATAAGTATGAATGCGTATAAGTATTAGAAATTATGAGTATGATTCGATTCTACTCATCTTTTTAAATACTCATCGCTGATTCTGTTCCGAATCTATTGGGTTTAGTTCATGACACCATAATTTTGGATTCCTTGTACCCAATTTTTAAAATAATTTTCAATTTTTAATTGAAATATTTCAAGCCAAATGCATTCATTGAATAGAAATATTTTTCTTACGGAAATAAATTTTAAAAATGCTTTTTGCTTGCCAAGTTGATGCAGTCCACTTAATCACGAAATGACTCATGTACGTATGTATGTGTTTATTTATGTATGTGTATTCATTAAAATAAGTCTCTCTCTCTCTCTTTCTGCACATAAGTATGTATGCATGTGTGTTTGTATAAGTTACACATGTATTGGAGAAATTTCAATATTGTTTTTGGCACATGAAATTATTATTATTACATTGTTGTATGCTCACATACATACGCACATATACATATGCTCATACATATATTTACAAATACATAAGCATATCTATTTGTTTGTGTATGTATGTATTCATGCCATTGTTTAACTATTTAAATCCAAAAAAAAAACCAAAAATTGGCTGATGGTGATAAAAATCTCAACCATAATAGATATAAAGCTTGTGTATCAGAGAGAGAGAGAGAGAGAGAGAGAGAGAGAGAGAGAGAGAGTGAGAATGAGAGAGAGTGAGAATGAGAGAGAGTGACCGAAAGAGAGCGAAAAAATTATGTCAAATGTCATTGTACGCGCTACTTACCATTGATGGGTGAGAATATGTTTAAATATAGACAGTCTTCTGATTGATTCTCTAGATGTGGCAGCAATCTTTTTAAATATTCCAAACGTCCTTTTGGCATCTTTTCTAATGCGGCCGTTTCATTTTGTATATTTGGCAAACGTTGCGGGCAAACGGGACTATACGTATCCGAGATACGTATACCATCCCAAGGAGCTGGTGCACGTGTGGGACTAAATCTGTAAGAAAACAGAAAAAAGAAAAAAAAGTGCTTTAATGAAATGAAAATAGGAATTAAGATAAGCAGATCAAAATCAATCAGCATTCTTAGCAAAATCAACAATAACTTCCCTTCTCCCGTCTGTACCCATAGAAAGACACAACAAAAATCATAAGAAACCTTAATTGAATTAATAAGTACACAGGATTTATGTTTTCTAATCGAATTAAATTTTATGGCTGTTGTTTAAGACGCATTCATGGAAACTTAAGAGCTTTTTTTCTTTCTTTTATTCGATAAGTCTAGTACTTTATTTTAACGGTTATTATTTGTTTAAAATAATTACAGCACTTTGGAAAGCACTCACCAAATTGCCTACCAGGCTGGAAGAAGTTGATTTCGTCATGGAATAAAAGATAATCAGAAGAACATGTCCTTATTTATGTATTTCTGAAGCAACACACTGTTAGGCTCGTGACCAACCGTTTCATGTGGTAAGTCAACTTTTTCTATGGCTGCAATTACTTAACTAGCCATTAACAACCCGATTAACGGATTTCGGCCTGCCTTAACACATCCTTCCAGGCGCCTCTGCTTCTTGCACGCCAACGCTAGTTAGTCACACCAATCGATGACAGGGCTTCCTCGATCTGGTCCTTCCAACGCAAACAAGGTCGTCCTATTCACCGACTTTCGAAAACCTCCGGATCAAATACCCCCCGGAGCATCCTCCTCCATTCGAACGACATGGCCGAGCCAGCGCAGCCACTGCATGTTAATACGCTGCACAACGTCCATGTCGTTGAGGAGCTCATACAGCTCACTGTTGGATCGGATGCGGAAATTATTGCCAACTTGCACTGGACCGAAGATCTTACGTAGGACTTTTCTTTCGAATACTCTCAAAGCTGCTGCATCAGTGCTTAATAGTGTCCATGCCTCTGCGCCATAAAGAAGCACGGGGAAGATGAGCGTCTTGTATTGGTTTTGTACTACGAGAGATGTATCTGCTTCTCAATTGCCTATTGAGACCATAGTAGCCTCTGTTGGTAAGAGTGATTCTGCGCTTGATCTCCAAACTGAGATCATTTTTGGTGGTGCCAAGATGAAAATTTTTTTTGACTATATTGAAAGTATAGTTATCGACCGCAATCTGAGATCCAATACGCCGCATATCGATAACATGGTGAACATGAACATGATGAAGTCGCCGTGGTCTAGTAGATAGTGTGTTGGCTTTTTACACTGAAGGCCCGAGTTCGAATCCCAGGTCAGACATCAAAACGAAAATATTTCTTCGGCGACTTCCTCTCAGCAGATTTCTGGCAAAAACTCTGAGAGTAAATAAAGTTGCCATGTAAAGCTTCTCAATAAAATTTGTCTTTCGGAGTAGACTTTAAACTGTAAGTCCCGCCACTCATGTATAAAATTAACACACACAACATGAGTAGTGTGAGAAGCTAGGACTGAAGGGTGCGGGCTTCTTGGGGACGATTGCTGTAGACTGCCTAATGGTGAAAGTATAGCACTGGCCATTTTATAGTCACCTAGCAGCAACTCGTTTCCTTGCCGTTCGCATCTTGAGATGTCCACAAACACTACTTTCTCTCTTCCACCTTCCTATAACCCATTTTCCTAAAAAACCTGCACAATGCACTGCATGAGTAGGGGCCATCCCCTGAGTGCTGGTTTCACAAAAAAAAAACATATACTTTGTTTTGCACTCATTCACTGCCAGACCCACCTTCATAGACTCCCTTTAAATAGCACTAAAGGCAGCAGTAACATCTTGCTTGGTACGCCCTGTGATGTCAATGTCGTCAGCATACGCAAGGAACTGAACGCTTTTTTGAAAAATAGTGGCTGCCTTCCGCAGAACACTCTCCATGACGAAGTTGAAGAGGTTGCATGATAAGGGATCGCCTTGTCTGAAACCTCGCACGATAACAAAAGGTTCGGCTGCAATATTTTTGTATTTTTTAGTTTTTCTTTGACTTAGCAACAAAGCTGGTACGTCCGTCCTAATATTTATTTTTTCCACACATAAAGAAATTCAAAATTTTATTTTCACTGCCTTTAATAAATTAATAAAAAAAAATTCTTTTTAAAATAAACTTTTTGACAAGGATATTTAACCACAATACACACACACGCACACACCTAAACACAGAGAGAGAGAGAGAGAGCGAGACAGACACAGAAATATTTAATGATAGCCAGCCACCACATTGAGGACATTGGTCGACTGTTTTGCTGTTGATAATAATGTTGACAGCATTTGTAGTTGATAGCAGTAACCGCAATCAAAGAAAATTAAAGGCCACAATCCACGAGAAATTCAAAGAAATTGAAATTTAATATGACCTTCAAATACAAGAATATTTCCAAGAATTCGTGTAAATTCACAATGCTTTTTCGTTAAACAACCTCATGAAGATGTACGCATTTTCATTAACATCATTATACATAAGCATTCATCCACTTAGCATGGCACAGTGGTTGTATTGACATTCTTTTCTATTGTGTTCATAATTGGTTCGACACAATGCCTCCAGTTCAAGTATAGTCAATCTAGATTGTCTAAATTTTAATTAAGAAAGCTCTGAGACAAGGTTATGCAATCTGAATTATTCGTAGTTACGTTGTGAATGATGACTTTTTACTTTTTTGACCATTGGTGCAGTTGAGCTGCAGGAAGAAACCTGAAAGCCTAACGTAAGCTATGTTAAATCAAATACCACGGTTTTGCTCATTGTTTTCTTAGACTAATTTGTAATTTGTTTTAATTAAATTCCTCCACCATATTTCATGCATCCTACTACTTAGTAAGCACACGCTGGTGTAAAAGTAAAAGTTCAATCAGTCTTGTGTGAAGACGCGGTGTGTTTGAAGAGAGTAATCGTGGTTTGAAGATCTCCATTACAAAGATCTGTCAAATAATTGTCTGGTAATTGTTATTGTTTATGCAAAAGGTGTAAACAGAGGAATAACAAACAAAGCAATTATTGTTGTTTACATAAAGTTGTGAACACTGGCACACAGAATTTTGCGAATAATAAAAAATTTTAATTAAAACTAAACACAAACCTATATTTATTTTATTTGCAATCTACGAGCTCATATTTTAAACGTTTTTAAGAGGTAAAAACGGTATTAATTTTTATCCATAAATGCCGGCACCTACATTGTAAACCTTGACTCTGAACATCAGGTTAGCAGGAAGCTTTTAATGAAGTCTGCTGAAAATAATTGAATGACTTATTTTTTCCTTATTTTGTTTGTTGTTCGAGATGTCAGAACTGACGTTTGAGCTTACGAGCTCTTGTCTAGTAAGCCAACACACTAACTAATAGACTACGTTGACTTTTATAATATTTTACATGATATTTCCCTAATTTGAGGCCTAAAAAACCCGCTAAAGCAAATCTTTTTTAAATAAACTCATGGCAACAATGTAAGTTGCTTATCAGAATTGTTTTCAGATATTGTCAAAAGCATTGGCGTAAGAGGTGGATATGTAATGGAGAGTGTAATGCCCGTTATGGGCGAGGATTTCTGTAGATGATTACGTTGTCTGGATATGAATTCAGAGTTTTGCCATAAGGTGGGAAATCATAGTAGAAGTTTACCTAACGGTATACTTTCAAAATACTCACTAAAAGGTTGTGTGTTTTGCCTGCTTGCTACTCTGTCTTTTTTGCTTATGTGTCTGTTTTCTTTTTCTGTAAATGCAACAACAACTAAGACTGTAAATGTTGATGAATGATTCCAGTCACTCCTATCATTTATAAGAGTATTATAAGTATTTTCATACTCATTGCAACCTGTACATATAAATCACCGTTGTAGTGATTATGAATGAATCAAAAGTAGTTAAACTTCAATATTGTTGACTCACACACTTATATTCAAAATTTCATGAGTGTTATGAGTAGCGACAAAACGATTCATTGCTGATCTCTGGCCTGTATGTAGGGTAAGTTAAAGGCTATCTAAACAACTGTAATTTTTTTTCGATATAAAAGCATAATTTTTTTTTATTGCTGATACCAGGACAATTTCGGTGGCTTGTTTGTTTATCTTGCCTTTATTTTAATAACAGATTTAAAAAAAAAAAATAAAAGAAAAATTTTTAAATAAATATACCAGCAGCTGTTGCTTTTGTTCAAATTTTTTATCGCCTTTATTTCCTTTTGGGTGGATGTATTTGCCTCCCACACCTGCTGTTCTTGCAACCATTTAGACCAGAATTTAATACGGGTAAAAAGGAATTTTATTACTTTGAACAGGTTTTTTTCCATCTTCTTTTTTTTTTGGGGTGCTTTTTTTTAAATTCTGAATTTAGTGTCACACGCAATTACAGGAATTTGAAATTTTGTTAACAAAACAATAAAAGTAACAGAAAAAAAGAGAAGGAAAGGAAAATACAAATAAAATGTATGAAAAACGATAAAAAAATAACAGAATCATAAAGCGGGGAAAAAATATTCCAGTTAAGCGGATCAATTTACAAAAATAAAACGAGAAAAAATGCGGAAAACAAACAGCTAACGAAGCAGCTACTGCTGGACCAACCAACCAACCAGCATTATTCCCGGTGTTTTATTTTTTCCCAAAAATTTTTTATCGCATTACAAAACATAATTTGGTAGAAAAAAAAAAATTCCTTGAAAAAGTATTTGGTTTTGTGGGTTGAAATTTTCTTTTTAAAATTTTATTCATATTCGGGAGGGGGCCCATAAAGGCGCATGTTTCACATTATTTGCCCACCATTTTGTGGGGGCTATTTGTTCCATTTCTTTTTTGTTTTCATTCTGATTAAATCATTATATTCTAAACAAGGTACAGAACGGAGGTAGAGAAGCATAACAAACCCTAATATTTGTTTAAATATTTTCTTTTTTTGAAAATAAATTTTTAAAATATTGAAAAAAAAAGAAAAAATCTGGAGGCTTTTGTCCTGTAATGGCATGTATTTTTTTTGTCGTATTTAAAGCCATAAAAAATATTAAAATGACAACAGAGAACAGATTGTTTTTGGCCGAATATTTAATAAGACTTTCGAAAAAGAAAAAAAAAAGAAGAAATTATTTAAAAAGTTTCCATTTTGGCTGTTACCATTTTCAAAGATAAGCAACAACTGACAGATGAAAAGTCAAATAATAATTCTTTGTGGTCGACGTTGTTTTGATTTTAAGCCTGTGATATTTTTATTACTTTGAATTGAAAGGACTTTGATATATGCATACATACATAATTGGTTATTACAACCCTTCAGTCAGGATTATTGACCTAGTTTCTTACACCACTTATGTTGTGTGTGTTAATTTTATACATAAGTGGCGGGACCTACAGTTTAAAGTCGTCTCCGAACGACAGATTTTTTGAGAAACTTATCATGGCAAGTTTATTTACTCTCAGAGGTTTTGGCAGAAATCTGCTGAGAGGAAATCGCCGAAGAAATACTTTTTGTATTTTATTTTGATGTCTGGCCTGGGGCTCGAACCCTGGCTTTTACATCTAATAAGCCAGCACACTACCTACTAGACTACGGCGACTTTGATATTCGGGAAAAATAAAGAAAGAAAAGCGTATACGAACATAAAACAATATCAATGAAAGATTTTGATTGTAAACAAATTGTTTTTGTTTTACTTTGATAAACATGGTTTATAGAGCTTCAATACTAATGTACAATCTCTTTTTGAAGTCTTTTTAATACGCAGAATAAAGGTGATAGCCAAGGAAGTGTTGAACTTTATTTATAGATCAGTTCATTAGGCTAAGTTTCCAAGAGGAAACCAGGACGAGTTCTTGCTGTTGCAGCAATCTGACGTCGCTGCAGTCTAAGGGGTAGTGTGTTGGCTTGTTAGACGTGAAGTTTTAGCCCAGATCTTTAGAATAAAACTAAATATGAAAGAATATTCCTTCGCTGACTTCCTGTTAGCAGTCGTATGCCAAAAAATTCTGGGATTAAATAAAATTGTCATGTAAAGCTTATCAAATATTTGTCCGTCATGGCCGACTTTGAACTGTAGGCGCCGACCAGAGATCAACAATGAATCGTTTTTCGCTATTCATAAGCACTCATGAAATTTTGAATATATGTAAGTGAGTCAACAATACTGAAATTTAACTACTCTTGATTCATTCGTATTCACTACAACAGGTTGCAATGAGTATGCGTACAACGTTGACATCAAACTTATACCATTCGAAATATATTTGATTCATAAGCCTACTCATTTAGATTCATAACTTTAGAAAAATGTTTATAAATGATTCGAGTCCTAGTTGTTGTTAGGCATTTATAGTACAAAAAAAGAAAAAAGACACATAAGCAAAAAGACAGAGTAGCAAGCAGAGCAAACTCACAACCTTCTAGTAAGTATTTTAGTGTTCGTACTCGATTCATACTTTTTTTGTGAGTATGGAGAGAGATATGGAGAGTCGCAATACGTGTTGTTAAGTATGAATATGATGAGTATTTCAAACTTCGAATATGAGTAGGGGTTCCATGATATTAAAATAAGTATGAATGCGTATAAGTATAAGAAATTATGAGTATGATTCGATTCTGCTCATCTTTTTGAATACTCATTGCTCATGTCTGTGTACAAGCTCTTTTTAATTTTTTTTAATAAACAGAATACAGGTAATTGCCTGTTAAACTTTATTTATTTACTAGTTTATTAGGTTAGGTCCCACTTAGCCCAGCAATTAGGCCCATTGTAAAATCACAATCTATTCTACCCAAGGATCAAACATTTCCTAGAGGAAATCACGGCGAGTGCAAAAGAAATCTTGCTATTGCAGCAATCTAAAGTCGCTGTAGTCTATTGGGTAGTGTGTTGGCTTCTTAGACGTGAATATTTAGCCCAGAGAGATCTCAAATGAAATGAAATATGAACGAATATTTCTTCGACGACTTCATGTCAACAGTCTCTTGGCAAAAATTCTCATGAAAAGTTTTTCAAATATTTGTCGTTCGGAGTTGACGTTAAATTGTAGGTGCCGACACTCATGAATAAAATCAACACACACAACATGGGTGGTGTAATAAACTAGGCAGTAAACCTGACCGAGTGTTAGTAATGACCAATTAAGTAAATATTGCAGAAATCTTTTATGCTACTGCAGAAATCATATGACGGAAAGCCGAGTCTTTTGGCATGTCCAACAAAAGCAAAGTGGACTGTAAGAATCGCTGTTGGGCAATAGATGGCCGTGCGATTTAAGGGCAGAAGTGTGTTCATACGTGTCCAGAAGAGTCTAGCAATATTGCACGTATCTTCCTGCTGCCAACGAGGTTTAGCTTCCCTGTAAAACCAATGGGCAATAACTAAATGAACCAAGGCAATCGGAAAACCTATGCCCTTTAATATATCGGAGATTAGGAGCTGTGTACCCGCCCATGTCCTAGAACCCAAATTAGAGTTACCTTTGAATTATCCGAAATTTCTTTGAGAAATCCTCCGTATTCATGGATAAGGATGGGCGTTAAATCTACATTCATTAGGAACTTAATTGTAGTCTGGGTGTTCGAGAAAATCAAGAGATTTTCAGGTTACTGGTTTATTAATACATTTCAATACAATACAAATTAAAATTCAATTATTATTAGCTAAGCAACTATGCCCTATGCTCGGTCTAGGGCAGCAGAACTCTGTCTCTGGTGGGAATGTAGCATATAAGCCTCACACTGATAGAATAGGTAACTAACCACTACTTTTTTTTTACATAAATAGCCGCACACAATCACACACAGAACAAAATAAAAATATGTAAACATTTTAGATTACCATACTCACCTATTTTGCTTGGTGGGCGGTGTGGCATATGGTACACCCAGGAATACTTCGACGGAGCGTAAAAACCGATAATTATCCAATGGCAGTATGAGACCATGCAAACGACCATAACGCGTTTGAACAATACGATGGCCAAGGCGTAGATTTTTGTAAATGTCGGATTTAAAGCCTTGAACATTAAGAGCGGGTGAATGATGAATAATGGTGGAGAGGAAAAACACAATTAAAGTGGCGATTAACGTATGCCAGCGTTGCTGACGACGCCACCACCACCAATGCCAACGCCATCGCCACATTGCCTTACAATTGCAACTTCGGCAACTAGACGATGCAGTTGTTGTGGCTAATGTTGTTGTTGCTGTTTGTGCTAATGTTGGTATCCTAGTGGTTAATAATGCTGACGCTGAAATTGTTATTGTTGTTGTTGTTGCTATACTAGCTGGCTCTGTAACGTTTGTTTCGGCGACAAATGGCGTCGCAAATTTTGTTGCTTTTGTTGCGTTCCAAGTTGTTAAAGATTTTTTGCATGATTTTATTGATTGATTTATTATTGTTGGTGTTGTTGTTGTGGGTTTTGTTAATTTTTTACAGCCTTTAGTTGTTGCAGTTGTAGTTGTTGTGGTAGAAAGTAGTGATTGTTGTGTTTGTGTTTCAGCTTTTATAGTTGCAGCCGTTGTCAAGCAATTGCTGTTTGTCAGCCGCATAATGTTGGCTGTTGTTGTTATTCTTGTTTTTTTTTTCTGAAGTTTTTCACTGTGTTTTCTGTGTTTTTTTCTTTTATTTTTCTTTCTGCGAGTTTGTTTTTTTTTAACAATTTTTATTTTTTTCCTGTTTTCCTATGCATTGGTTTCGTTTTGTTATTGCCACAGTTTGCCGTTTTCATTCGAAGTTGCTTTTGTAGCTGTACTCCGCTCACTATTTGAAAACAACACATTGAAGTTTTCCCATTGATTTTAATATTTTTCTCTGCAATTTGGATTGGAATTCTTGTTTTTTTTTATTTTAATTTGGCATGAATTTTTTGTCGAGTTTTGTTATTTTTTTTTTGTTGCTTTTATTCGCAGTCATTCATTTGCCTCATAACTTCAACTAAACGTTTGTGAAAGTTTCACTTCAATTTTTATAAAAATTGTTACGATTGTTACGTTTTACGATGCGATTGATTCATTTTTCTTTTTTATTAATTCCTTTTATTCAGTGCCTGTTTTGTATGCAATTTATTTGGGAAAATTTGTGGCATAATCAGGTTAATTTTTGTCGTTTTTGGTTATTGCAGCTGGCAGTTCTCTCGTTCGGTTTGTAATAGCTGTAAGTAAAAGGAAAAAACAAAAAGAAAATTATTGGAAATTATTGGAAATATTTTGCAAAATTCAAATGAAGTGTTAAAAATGTTCGTAATTTAACGCGTTTTAGTGAAATATTTGAAATGAAATTCTCAAAAACAGATCCAAAATCCCTTTTTCCTTCTCACAAATTGATTTAATTTTCTAGTCAACTTTGTCGATTAATTTTTATAAATAGCAGCCAGCCAGTGAGTCAGATTTGTACCTGGAAAATGTGTAATTTATGGTTGGTTGCTGGCATAGTATTTGGAGTTTGCAGAATAAAAAACTACGATTTCATTTAAAACTACGATAATCACAACAAATTTGCGGTAACACCTGCAGCAAATGTTTTACACAAATTATTGTCAATTATGAATGAAACACACGTTGCTTCTTTTCTTTGACGCCATGGAATATTTTACTGCATAAAAAAAGGACAGAAAAATACATTAATTCGAGAAATTTAGCAGAAGATATTTAACTGATGACCATAGAACAGGTGGTAAAAATGACACGAATTTTATAAATGTAAAAATAAAATGAACAATTTGAAGGTTTAAAGACAAGTTTGACCATTTTTATGCTATACAAAGCACAGGAATACAGTTTTCTTTATTAATTTTTAAGAAGGGTTAGGTTAAGTTAGGTTGGAGTGGTAGCTCTGATATCAAAAAGTACACTTGGGCACGCATAGCGGCCCGTTGTGATGCCACAAGTGAATGCAGTCTCTGTACAGACCAAATTCCTCCAAAATCAGAGAGGAGGAAGAAGAAGCGCAAGAGATTCCCATCAAAAGCACGACTACCCTACACTGGAAAACCAGTCCGAAAGTTTGATAAACGAAGCTATATCCTTGACATCAATAGATGATAGCTCCGTTAGGCTGACATGAAATGGAGAGCCAAATAACCTATATCAGTCTTCTCTTCCTTACTGATATGCAGCCACGGCAGAAGTCGTTAAATGGGAGCCGCATTCTTTCGGCGTGGCTTTTCCGAACCCCAAGTACGACAATTTTGCTTCTTAACATGCCCACCAAGATGAAAATGAGCTTCATCCGAAAAAATGATTCTTTGGCAAAATCAACATAATCGTGTAGTTTCTCGTTGGCCCATTTAGCGAAACGGAAACGAAGCGTATGGTAATGCCGCTTCAACTCAACTAAGGCGTCATATCGAGATCTTTTCGCGAAATTCAACGAAAACTGGTACGTGAAGTGTTCAATTCATGAGAACGGTGACGAGTTGATGTTGATGGATTCTGACGCACACTCTCAGCTACAGCTATTATATTTTCGGGTGTACGCACTGTACTACGAGCACGCTCACGTATTCCCACATCAGCAATGAAATCAGTTTCTCGAACTTTAGCAATAAACTTGCATATACCGGGCACTGTTGGTTCTTCTCTGCGACCAAATTTTGCATAACATCTTCCTACGTGGAATTTCCGACCAATTGTCTTTATTTTGGAAATAAATTTCCAATAAATTCCAACGTTGCCCAAGCGTAAATCGATTCATTACATTCAGTGGGGATAATATACTGAATTTTTTGGCAGAATATAATGACATAAGTATTGCCAAATGCGAAATATCCGATGGTTCAGATTTAAACCAATAGATGGCCCACCTTTTACTATCAGTCTTCAATCCTTAAAAAATGCTAGGCTAAGAAGCATTTTAAATTTTAGCATTTAAGCATTAAATTTTTTTGTGATTTTCATAAATTCTAAAGAATATCTTCAATAAAATTTTAAACACTTTATATTTCTATTTAGAATCTCCTCCTTCTTTTGTTACTTAAATTTGAATGACATTTTGAATGTTGGCGATTGATGCATTAATTTTCTTTACTCTGGGGGTAACATATTGAATTTCAGTTGTTTTATTTGTTTTACTGCGCCCTTGTAATATATTAACTTCACACTTAGGGATGACACTTATTGAAATTTAAACTGTGATTAGCTATTATCGTGTGTGTTAGCGTTAAACATTGTTTATCATTGAGCATGTGTTCGCATTATTGCACAAAGGGGACAGAAAACTAATGGCAGGCATGGTCATAAATCTGTTTAATTTCATGATTTAAAATGACCCCGAAAGTAAAGAGCACCAAACAACAACAACAGAGAACAGTGAGAATAGGAAGTGGAGAATGCAGAGAGAGAAAGAAAAAAAGAGAAATTATGAGAAATGCATTGTAATTTCCCTTTACGCCAGTATACATAGTTAGTAGGAGTGCTTTGTATGTATTTCTGTATGTGTTGTGTGTGTATGTGTATAAAAAGGAGTCATAAAAAATGTAACATAATCGCACATTAACCTAAAATGGTACTTAAAATGGAAACAAACGCCGTTCGTAATCAGTAAAACTGCAATTACAGCACCCTTAAAACACTATACACACACTACAGACAGACACGAGGACAGACGAACAAATCTTTAGATTGTTGATGTTGTTGTTGGTTCTATAAACGAAAAACAAAACTAAACATGCCTGTGTATTCTTTTCAAACTCTTTCTTCTTCTCAATATAAACAGCAATTGCATTACATTTATACAGTCTCTAGCAAAATATAAACAGACAGTGAGAGAAAGGAAGGGAGGGCAGAAAGTAACTGCCACTGATTTTCTTCTTTTTCGCCACGTTAACAACAGCTCATGCTTCTAAAGTTTCTTAATTTTTTTTTTATTTTCTTGGTTTTTTTGCTTCAATAGCAGCAGTTGCAGCCATTTTTATTTTGATTTTTTTTGGTTTCATTTGTTTTTGTTTTTCTATCGCCATTTACTGCAGTTTAGTTGTAAGTCACATTGACAACTACAACCACAAAATATTCTTTTTTCCGAGTTTTAGTTTTTCTTTTATGATTATTGTTATTGTTGTTGTTGATAGAGGAGTATAACTTTGTCTGTCTGTCTCAGCGTTGTTATGCTATTTAATGCGCACAATTTCCTCCAAATGCCTTGTGTCTGTGTTCTATTTTTTGTGTTCTTTTGTTTTTCTTACATTAAAAACGTTTTGTTTTCTTCTCCTTCTCTTTTTTCTTCTTCTACTTTTCTTTTTTGTTGCATTTTCTATAATAAAAAATAAATTTGGGTTTTTGTTTTTCAGCGGTCGCCAAGCTTTTCTTGCATGAAAAACGCTGAGTTTTTATGCTTTCGAATAAGGAATACTCGTATTTTGAAATTTTAATGACAATAATTTTTGTTGTTAAATTTTCATTAAAATTTCTTAAATTCATGTCATAAATTTCAATAAATTGGAATATTTTTTATTTTTAGTTGTTATCCCATCATAGTGATAGAAATTTCAAATCGATTTTGCATAATACACTGAATACGCCATACAGTGGACAGCAAAAGTCTTGGTACTCCAATATATTTTGACAAATTCATGAATTTTAACCAACAGTTTGTATAAAAATTTAAGGTTTTTATATTTATTTTATTAATTTATTTCTGTTTTATTATAAAACAAATAATTTTTTAATGTTTTTCATAAAACAAGAGAAAAATAAGGAAAAGTTTCAGATGACTCCATAGGTACCCCCAAGGCGAACCCTGAGTAAATTTAAAATTCAAAGGACTAATATATGAAAATGTTATTCCTTGTATTTAGTAGAATATCCCTTAAGGTCAAGCACTCCATTTAACCCTTTTGGAATTGAATGTGTTTCGTGTTTTCTGATGGCACCATGAGCAAGTTTTTCGGTTGACTTTTGTTTGAGGTTTAGCGATTACGTAACAGTTCTTTCAAATGATCTCCTAAATACTCTCTTGGAGTCATATCGGAACTTTGTGCAAGAGTATTAAGCCTGTGGGGATTTTTTTGTCAAAATAAGTTGGAGTACTTAGACTTTTGCTGTCCACCGTATATGACTCAGAGATCAGCAATGAATATTCGAAAAGATAAGTAAAATCGAATCATACTCATAATTTGTAATACTTATACGCATTCATACTTATTTTAATATCATGGAACCTCTACTCATATTCAATGTTTGAAGTACTCATCATATTCATACTTAACAACACGTATGATGTTGTTGATTTCAACCCTCCACAACTCAACATATACACGAAGCACAAAATAAGTATGAATCGCGTACGAACACTAAAATACGCACTAGAAGGTTGTGTGTTTGCTGGGCTTGCTGCTCTAACAACTAAGATTGTAAATTTTAATGAATGATTGGAAGTCACTCGAATTATTTATAAGAATATTATAAGTATTTTTCTAAAGTTATGAATATAAATGAGTAGGCTTATGAATCAAACATATCGCGAATGGTATGAGTTTGATGTCAACGTTGTACGCATACTCATTGCAACCTGTACTTATAAATCAAAGTTGTAGTGAGTACAAATGAATCTGAGTACATAGTTAAATTTCAATATTGTTGACTCACTTATATTCAAAATTTCATGAGTGGTTATGAGTAGCTAAAAAACGATTTATTGCTGATCTTTGATGTGAATTAAATCGTCTACAGAATAAACAAATTAAAGCAGGTTTTTGACTGTAAGTTTAGGTTAATTTTCATAAGAGACTTTATTTCTCTTGATTTTCTTCGTCTTAACCAAATGTACATATAATTTTGTTTATTTTCTATGGCAGTCTTTTCTCATTATACTGAGTTTTATTCTCTCCGCCCCCCCTTTCTCTGTCCCTGTCTCTGTGTTGTTTATTGTAGTAGTTGTTTTCATTTAAAATAACAAAACTATTGCATTAGAATGAATGCTTTACTTAACCTAAAGTAAAGTGAAAAGAAGAGAACAGAGTGCAGAGTAAAGGAACAGTAATGGCATTTGCAATAAGTACCGCTGTAATCACAGTACAAAAAACGTACTGCAATTCGTTTATCTGTCTGTCTTACAATATTTTATTCAAAATGTTTATGTTTTTTGTTTCTTTTTCTTGATGTTGTTCTAGCTGCTGTTGCTGTTGCTAAAGTATAGTATTTCGTTTGCTCTTTAGTAAGTAAATAAACATTAGCCATATTAAAAGCTCTAGTTTTTTTTTACAATTTTAATACTTTCCGTAGTTGTAGTTGCAGTTGTAGTTGTCGTTGGCAATGCTGTGTTGCTATTGCTTGTAGTGTTTGCGTTTCTGGCATTTGTTTTTATTGTTTCCTTAAGTAAATACGAGTATATTAAAACGCATTTTCTTAACACTTGTATTATTTCTATAGACGCTCATTCCATATACATGTATAAGTGTATGTGTGCATAAGTGTATGTGTTTTTTGTAAAGCATAATAACAAAATTGTTGCTACAGCTGTTGCTGTAATACTGTGAGTGAGAAATTAAAAATAACAAAAAATAAGTAAAAGCATGTGTGTATACATAAAATCTCTTATGTATGAGTATAAAACTAATTTAAAATGCATTTAATATGTATGCCTGTGCGTATAGCGTATGCTTGTAAGTATAAGTAAATAAAAACAATACACATACATACATACATGTCTATATACATATGTACATACGTATGTATATAAATATTCATTTTTATAATATTATTGTTTACAATTTCTTTTCTGTGTGTAAGTGTGTGTGTATATGTGAGTGCATTAGTTGTATTAATTTTCTTTAACACTCATACACTTACATTTCTGCCTTATAAATATAATGCTTGCTGCCTTCTTTATACAAGCAAATACACTCACTTTCTTTGTTTTTCTTTTTGTTTTTTTTCTTACTTTTGTTGCTCAACACATTAGTTTTGTTTTTGTTTTACAAAGAAAAACAATGAATTTTCATTCGCATTCTTTTTAATTTTTCATTATTTTTATTTTCTTTTGTCCCATGCAAGATGAAAGTTTTCACATGAGTGTGTGTGTGTGTAAGTGTTTTACAATATTCTGTTAATGCAGTTCGTTTTTGTATTTAGAAGAGCGGTTTATTGTACGCATTTAAAAAAACGATTTTTTTGTTGTTCTTGATTCTCATTTGCTGTGTGTATCCCATAAATTAAATACGCGAATGCACACAGCTCGAATGACAGTGTTGATAATGAGTAGGATAATTAAAAACTGCAAACAAAAATGTAGGGTATTCAATTCGTCTAACAGAGGCTTAGAACTGAAGACACAAATCATTTGATTAAAACTTTACTTTAATAAAAAAAAGAAGAAGTAAAGTTTTGGCACGATATGCTATTCACATTCTCTAGTGAGGTTACAAACATTGGCCTTTGCATGTGAAGAAGAGAGCAAAAGAAGAAAAACGATTGAAGTGCCGCGGATAGTATAACTGTGAGTTTCAAAGACAATGACTGTCATAAGGTTGGCACATGAGCACATTTTTATCTGTTGATAGTGCCACAGCGTAGTCAACTCAACTTAGTAGGTAGTGTGTTGGATTATTAGACGTGAGGCCATGGTTCAAGCTAAAAAAATATTATCCTCTTAGCAGATTTCTGGCAAAAACTCTGAGAGTAAATAAAATTGCCATGAAAAGTTTCTCAAAAATCTGTCACTCGGAGTCGACTTTAAACTGTAGGTCCAGCCACTCATGTATAAAATTAAAAAACACAACATAAGGGGTCTGAGAAGCTATTTTGTAATCCTGACTCAAGGGTTGTAATGATTAATTATGTATGTATGTATGTATGAATACATATTGGTAAGAGCGTCTCTACTACTGAGCCAGAACTGCTTGAAACATTAGATTACATGTTTTTAAATAATATCAATTGGAGCTGTGGAAAATCAAATTTGTTCGTAACAGAGAGTTATTCGACGTCATTTGGCGAGCGGAAAACAAGGCGCTCTTCTTTTTTGTTTGATTTTTGGTTCAAAAGGATAGAACCAATAGGTGATTGTAGTTACCTAAGTTTTTTTTTTTGTTGATCATTGCTTAAAAGAGATCATAAAGTTCATCATTACTCGCTAAAGTAGAAAGCAAAAGGTAGGTCCCGATACTTATGTATAAAATTAACACCCGCAATTAACAAAAGTCGTTTGAGAAACTAGGTCGTAATTCAGACTGAAGGGTTGTAATAACTAATTATGTATGCACGTATGTAGAATACATAAGATATTTTAGACCTTTGGGCGATCTTCTGAGTATGATTATCAAAACTAAGATCATGTGCTTCATCAAAAACACTCTTTTAACTTTTATGGAAACTACTTTTATGGAAAACCTTTAACCTCTTCACGCCCTTGTCCACATATGTGGACGTTTGATTTTTTTTTAATTATAATTGTAATAATAATAAAAACAACAAAAATTTGATAATAACTTATTGACAACCATATCTTCTAACAAGAGAAGTAAACATTTTACCATTTGTCTGCACTGATGATATTATTTCCGGTGCATAGTTGGATACTTAAAAAAAATGTGAAATAATTCTTTGACAATCTGTTTTATTGGATTATATCAAGAAATCGTTAATATTTGAAAAAAAATATAACAGATATTTTTTAATATAATAACTTTTACCATCACTACCTAAAAATCTAACATCTGCACTAGAGTTAACCCTGGAATCAGACTGGACGGTATAAGTCATTATCCTAAATACAAGGAACTGAAAAATCCCCCCAGATGTCACGATAAAAATTGTATAAGACGAACTCTCTACATTTGTGAGAAATGTTAAGAATATATATGCCTGATATGCCCGGAATGTATGAAAGCATTTCACACATATATTACCATTAACGCTCAGTGGCCACAAATGTGGATGTTATCCCTTTTTGTGAATTTTCATTTTTTTTTGCTTTTTGAATTCCTATTAAAATAAAGTTAATTAATTTAAAAAGAAAACAAAATTTAATATTTTTTTTGTCACCATAAAAAAATCGTCCCTGAAGAGGTTAAACTATGAGCTAGTGGATTGCAAATAAAATAAAAAAAAATTGTGTTTAGATTTAGTTAAAATTCTTTATTATTCGCACAATTGTGTGTGCAACTTTATGTAAACAACAACAATTGCTTTGTTTGTCATTCCTCTGTTTACACCATTTGCATAAACAATAACAATTACTAGACAATTGTTCAACTGATCTTTGTAACGGAAATCTTTAAACCACGATTACTCTCTTCAGACACACCGCGTCCTCACACAAAACTAACTGGACTTCACTGACTCAGTCGCCTGCTTTCCTTGCCTTGAAGGCGAATGTTTATAACTTTGCTTTTTCGAAATCTCTATAAATATAAACATCGTTGTTTACATTTATTATTGCAGAGTTGTTGGTGTATTTTTGTTTTGTTTACTTGTTTACCATTTTTTTATGCTAGTGTTTGTTGTTATATTAAGCAGATACGATAATTTGTAAACAGGTTTGTTTACTGCATTGTTTTGTTTTTGTAACTTTTGTTTATAATTTTAATGTTAAGCGATATAAAAGCAAAACATCAGTATCTAGATTTTTCATTTTCGTAACAATATTTAACCACTTAGAGAGTATCGATGGTACAGTGTGTTGCATGCACTAAGCACACGTTTTAAAGTAAGAAAAAAACACTGTCTGAATAGTTTAATAGTTTAATACCAACATCATATCCTTAATTCTTATAGATTTTAACTACTCAAGCGTATTTTATTTGTAGAAAATAAATTCGTTTCAAATGACAAAAATTTGATTTCAAAATATTTGCGCTGCTTCAGTTGAAGCACTTGAAAGCATTTATTTTTATTCCAAATACTCACATACATATGCGCTTATGCATTAATATATTAGACGTACATATATACAGATGTGCTGAGAGACATACACATTCAGATGTATTATTTTTAAATAAAATATGCATGTATCTGTAAGCGTGTGCGTACATACATATGTATGTGTATGTGATATTTGCTTAAGTGTTTATTTTATATTGTGTAGCAATTTAATATTCGTGTTTCTCTCTTTACTCTTGGATTTATAGCCCAAAAAAAAAAACGAAATTTTTTTTTCGAAAAATAAAATAAAGAAAGTAAAACACAATTGCACACATGCCTAGAATTTGAACAGAGACGTTTTGTCTGCATTTTACACAATATGTGTGTATATTTTTAGGATCACACAGAGAAAATCTGTTTCTTTGTTAAGATTTCTTTAATTCTTTCTCGATTTTATTTAAAAAATGTATGTGTGTGTGTGTTTGAATATGGTTTTAAAATTTATTTTTGTTTTTAGCATAGTTTTACTAGGTACAAGAGGATTCTTTTAATATTCAAACATTGATTTATTTTTTTTATATTGTATGTGTGTACATATATACATACATACATAGATATTTGTTTAATGTACATAATATTGCATATTTTAAGGCGATTTACCATACACACATATATTGTATAAATAAATGGAAACAATTTTAAATAGAAATTTTTGGTTTTTACAAAAAAAAGCACAGAATTTTTAAAATTAAATTTAATGAAGAAATTCTAGTTGAAAACAATTTTAAAATTAAATTGGAAAACTATTTCATTAGGTATAGTAAAAAACAAATCCATTATATGGACAGAATGCTTTTGCAATGGAGTATTATACTGAAGAACTTCTGTGAGAGTTTTGTGAGAGTTTGTTGATTATCAAACAAGGATACTAAAAAAAGACAATAAAGGGTGTTTTAAACATTGTTTTAAAAAAAATTTTAAATTTAAGCCAATCTATAAAACAAATAGTTCTTAAGTTCTCCATCCACCAATTTCTGAAGTAGAAGAGAATCGGTTGAAAGAACCTACATACATAATTGATCATTGCAGCCCTTCATTCAGAATTACGACTAAGCTTCTCTCACCACTCATGTTGAATGTGTTAATTTTATACATGAGTGGCGGGACTTACAGTTTAAAGTCGATTCTGAACGACAGATTTGTTTTGAGAAACTTTTCCTGGCAATTTTATTTACTCTCAGAGATTTTGCCAGAAATCTGCTGAGAGGAAGTCGCAGCAGAAATATTCTTTTCATATTTCGTTTTGGTGGAAATGTCTTACCTAGGATTTGAATTGAGGCCTTATGTCTAATAAGCCCACTCACTACCTACTGGACTACGGTGACTGAAAGGACCTATCACTAGAATAAGTGGAAACGATCGAAATTGTATTGTGGTGAGTCGAGAAAAATATTATAAACCGAGCAAGCATTAATAGGTTTGCAGTGTATTTGGTAGGGTTGGCAATAATTAGACAACTTGAAGGGAATAATTCTAAGTTTGCTACACTGCAGAGGAATGGTATTCTATTAGAACAACCGTTGCCACATCCAGTATTAAGTGACTATAAGTATTCCAAACAAAGTAATCCAACATGAGGGCGAATATGAATATGTTGAGCTCTTACAAGACTTTGTATAGTCAAAATTTCGTCCATGAATTATTATGAATTAAACTGCATTAAAGTCGATGTTTTCTAGTAGGTACTGTGTTGGCTTATTAGACGTGAGGCCACTGTTCAAACCCCAGATCAGACATCTCCAACAAAACGAAATATGAAAAAATATTTCTTCGGCGTTTACCTTTCAGCAGATTTCTGGCAAAAACTCTACGAGTAAATAAAAATTGCCATGAAAAGTTTCTCAAAAAAATCTGTCGTTCGGAGTCGACTTTAAACTATAGGTTCCGCCATTAATGGATCAAATTAACACACACGACATAAGGATTGAAGAGATGTAATGACCAATTATGTACATATGTATGTATGAAAACTGTATAAAATAAGGATTTCAAAGAAAATTTTGATAAGTAATGTATCTCGCCTCACTGTTTTTTGTTAAGACAAATGCATATATATATATATATGTATATACATATATGGCAATGTCGTGTCAAGTGACCCAATTTTTAAAATCGATGTCTTTCGATTTGGATGAAATTTCATTAAGTGACCACAAAGCTCTTAAAGGAAAAGAACTAAGCTTTCTTTGAGCAAAAAAAAAAAACATTCATTAAAAAAAAAAAATATTGCATATGGTAAAATTTAAAAACTTTGGTTTTGAGTTAAAATATTTTTTTTATAGATATGCCTCTTACTACTAAGTGCCCACAAAGATCTTAAAGGAAATGGTCTAAGTTTTCTTTTGAGGAAAAATAAAAAAACTCCATTTCGAAAAAAATGGTGGAAAATGAAAATGGTACATGTGCCAAATATTGAAAAATCTTATTCTTGAGTTAAAAAATAATTTTTTTTGATAGATATCCCACTCGCATCCCATTAAGCGATTATGAAGGCCTTAAAGAAAATTTTATAAAAAAAAAAGCCCAAATTGAAAAAAATTTAAAAAAAAAATTAATTTTTAAAAAAAAATAAAAAAAAATTTTTAAAAAATTAAAAAAAATATTTTTGGAAAGACTGAAGAAATAGCTATCTAATATCCTTCGAAAAATTTTTGCTAGGACCAATAGGTGAAAAGTTACACACATTTTAAAAAAACCCTGTATGACCAATATGTCCAACTTTGACCACCTCTAACTCCGGCAGTTCTTGACTGATAGAGTGTCTGGCCAACTATCCAATAGTACTAACCTTCGTGCAAATTTCATCCAAATCGGAAGATATCGATTTTAAAAATTAGGGCACTTGACACGAAATTGCCCATATATATATATATATATATATATATATATATATAAATATATACGTGTATACGTGTATGTATATATATGTACATGTATAAATGTGTATAAATGTATGAAATAAAATATATGGTATATCATGTAAAAAGTAGGCTTCTTGTGGTTTTTTCACACCTAAAAGTAGGCAATATTTTTGTTATATTTTCACACTAAAAGTATGCACCAAATATGTTATTTTGCTTGTTCTACCAATATTTTTCTAGTACAAGTTTTCTGCCGCTGTTGTGTGGTTCTATAAGAATCGATATTAAAATAGAATTCTCTTCGTTTTCGTAACGTCATCGATAACACAAATTGAATGCAATCTTCCTGCCTTCCTTTTATATTTTCTTAAGAATTTTTTTCTTGATTAAAAAATTAAAATGTCTTTGATCTGTGATTACCCTTAATAGTACGCTCCTTACGCTCTCTCTCTCTCTCTGTCTCTTAATTTACCGGCATATTAATTATGTTTGTTTTATTAATAAGACTCTTTAAGTAATTTATTATGATTTCTTCTGGCTTTACCTCTCTCTCTCTCTCTCTCTCTTGCCAACACAATCAAACACAATCAAATAATGATGACTCTTCTTAAATTTTTTGTTTTTTTTCAAAAAAAAAAAAAAAGAAAACCCCCAAGATTTTTTCGAAAGGAAAATGAAAACGAAGAAGGCTCATCACAGTATAGCACAGCACATCAGAGTAGAGCAAAGTACCATGGCACAACGCAAATATTTGTATTGTTTAAAGTCCTTATCGAGTTAAGAATGCTGATGAGGATAATGATGACGATGTTGACAACGTTGAGGATAATAATAATGATGTTAACTAAATAAAAATGAACAAAAATGAAGTGAAATGGCATTGAGTTAATTCTCATTTCTTTTGGTTCCTTTATTATTTATGAATTTGACATTTTTCGAATGTGAATATGTATGTATGTGAATACGTATGTATGTATGTATATACTGGGTATAAATACAATCTCAGTTATTGTGCAACAAGATTTTGTTTACAGTATGATTATAATAAAAATAATTTTATAAAATTCATACTTGCCTGCCAATGATGGAAATGGTAGTGGTGATGATGATGATGATTTTCTTTACCTAGATACATACATACTAACATACATACATTGTCCTGTTTTTATGTTATTAATAACGAAATTAAAAATTGTTTTTATTCGCTGATTTTGCAGTAGATGCCTGTTTAAAGCTGTTTGTTTATTTGATATCCTTTGGAAAAGTCCTTAACACACATGCAAGAGATTTTTTTCTTTTTTATTATGCAGACATGCTAAAGACATGGTAAATGGAACTGTGAGCTTAAAATCAATACAAAAAAAAAAAACACATAAACTCTCCTTCTCAGTCATTCAATCATTTATTCAGTTCTTCACCTTTTTCATTCGCTTCATCATTGCATTGAGTAATACATACTCATGCACGCTCTTATAAATTGACACTCAGCATTTATGCATGTCCTTATGAAAAAAAGTAGTTGAAGCAACAGCAACAGCGACAGCAGCAATATTTATGCAACTGCTATAAGCATGTCAGCCATGTTGCATATGTACAAGTACGTGCACATACACATATACATTTCTTGTGACATTGAATGCATGAAAGATTTCAACAACGTATTCAAATTGCAATTACTTGAGAGTGTAAGCGAGCTTTCGCTTCTATAACTGGTAGAAATAATAATAAATGTGAACAAAATTTTTTAAAAAGAAAAAGAGACACAGAGAGTGGGAGAGAGAAAAAAAATCTCATTATAATGAGTTAAAAAAGTAATATTATTATTAAATTACAGATAAGACTTCTTCAAATATACTTTAATGCTCGTGATAAAAATGTGTCCTAAAGTAGGCTATAAAAAAGTAAGTGTTAGTTACCTTTAAAACAGCCTCAAAGTATGTTTTTAAGTATCGACAATTCATTGAAACGAATAAAACATTTATGGAAAGCATTTTAATGAAAACATTACATTTTAACGTTAATGGTGTCAACTGTTTAATATTAAGTCTCGTATAATATTTATAAGCAATGTATTGATGAAAGTTATGATACCTGAAAGTATGCTTTTGTTAAAGAACATAGAAACGCTTAAATGTATGTCATGTAAAATGTACGACTCTTATGGTATTTTGTTTCATATTTTCATACAATAGGTATGCCCCGTTTTTTTGTAACAAAATAGGTTATTTTGCTTGTTCTACCAAATTTTTTCTACTATTTCTGTCGCGGTTCCATAATAATCGATATTAAAATAGAATACTTTTCGTCCTATTTTTTTTTTATTCTTTTTTAACATTTTAGGCTGCCATTGATAGTACTGTAAATGTGTCAAAATGTTAAAGTTCTTAAACGCTTATAAAACTTAAGTAATATGCACTTGCAAATAAGTACAATACCATCTTGTTTCCATATACTATACTGTACACCGAGGACTCGTTTAGCAAGGCTTATGTTAAGTAGTGTTTATTTTAAATTGAATTTTTACGCTAAAAGACATTAAGAAGATGAAAACAAAGTATTGTGACAATTTTAGATTTTAAAAACATTTAAAATATGAACTCGTAGATTGCAAATAAAATAAAAATATATTTAGTGTTTAGTTTTAATTAAGATTCTTTATTATTCGCACTATTCTGTGTGCCACTGTTCACAACTTGATGTAAACAACAACAATTGCTTTGTTTGTTATTTCTCTGTTTACACCCATAAATTGCATAAACAACAACAATTACTGGACAATTATTCGACAGATCTTTGTAACAGAGATCTTCAACCACCATTAATGTCTTCAAACGCACCGCGTCTTCACGCAGGACTGACTGAACTTCACTAACTCCGTCGCCTGCTTTGCTTTGCCTTTTACATGGCAAAGTAAATAGTCTGATGAATGTTCTTGAATGCCAATGTTTATGACTTCGCCTTCTCGAAATCTCTATAAATATAAGCATCGTTGTTTATATTTATTATTGTAGTGTTGTTGGTATATTTTTGTTTACTTGCTTACCATTTTTTTATGCTAGTGTTTGTTGTTATATTAAGCAGATACGATAATTTGTAAACAGGTTTGTTTACTGCATCGTTTTGTTTTTGTAGCTTTTGTTTATAATTTTAATGTTAAGCGATATAAAAGCAAAACACCAGTATCTAGGTTTTTCATTTTCCTAACAGTATCTTGTTTAAAAGAATGGCGTTATTCGTGGTTCCAGTGTATGTTTATGTGTGTGTTGGATACACAATGTTGTGTAATGCAACATAACAAGGACAAATCTATTTTTATTGCACTGCCATTTATTTCAATTTCCTCATTTCTTGTTTAGTTTTTTTCCGTTGTTTCGCTTGGTTTTATTGTATTTTTCGTTTTGGAATTTCTTGCCGTTGTTGTTGTTCTTGTTGCTTGCCTCAGTAGGATTTCAAATGTTTCGCTATTTTTTTTGTCGTCATCATCATCATCTTCTCTTTCTAACACATTTTTGAGTTTTATTGCTGGTTGTAAAATATTTCATCTAATCTATTGCATTCATATACGTATGTATTCATTGCTTGTGTGCTTTTATACTTCCTCTAGTTAATACATATTATTGTTGCTGCCATCTCAGCCTCTCAGGGAGAGGCTGGCAGGATTTTGGACAGGCAATGAAACTACACACAGCATTTAAATCTCAGCAACTATGTGTATAACGATGACAATGAATAACACTGTATAACTGTTATGACTACAACTACGACTGTGTGTGTGGTGGTATACAGTTATAATAAAAAAAAGAAACTAAATAAAACAGCAGGAAATGAAAATAAAGAATAAAAAATACAAAACACTTCTACTATATTTGAATACATTGTACTATTTTATATGGTATATGGTTTTATGTATGTGTGATCTAATATCGTATGTGTACTGATAGAGAGAGAGACAGAGAGAGAGGGAGAGAGAAGAAAGAGCAAGAGGAAGATGTATATTATTGTATGCGTAAGTATTTCATATGTAAAGTGCTGCTGTGGATGATTGTATGAATAAATTTTCTTATTATTGCTGCTGCTGTAGTTTTGAATATTTTGCCAAAAAAAATTTTTTTTACATATGTATGTCGCTGCCATATACATGGAAATGGCTTAATTAACGAAATATTTTCGAGAATTTTTCATTGAGCTTGCTGTGGTAAAAAAAGAAAAAAAAAAGTATTTCTTTAAATATTAAATCCACTCCGCCAAAGAAAATAAAGTTAGACACCCATCTGGAAGGAGTAAAGGTTAAAGGCGTTGTTCTTCCAATCTCTATGGATGCAAAAGGGTAAAAACAGTGACTGTAAGGCTTTTTTACACCTTTAACAGGTCTGTAAGCAAGAGTTGATGGCTTAGGAGTGTCATCACGTACTATCTCTATAGGGCCATGCATTCAACTTTACTTATCGGTTTTAAGTCTAATTACTTAATTAGTTGCTACACTCAATTGGCATCCCTCTGACCCTTTATTTTAGCAATGGGCTGAGCTTGTGGCTGTATTACTTAATGTATTCAAACTCTGATCTTACATGCTAAAATGCTGGGAAATCATAAACACTTTCGGGAAATCAGAAACACTATAGGGTTCCTTAAAAATTCTCTCGTTAGGAGATTTGATTTTAGGATACTTGGGTGTCTTGGTCTGATCAAACTACTAGACAGAGTATATATTGTTACGTTTTCAACTTTTAAAAAAGTTTAAAATATGAGCTCGTAGATTGCAAATAAATTAGAAATAAATTTGTGTTTAGTTTTAATTAAAATTCTTTATTATTCGCACAATTCTGTGTGCCACTGTTCACAACTTGATGTAACAACAACAATTCCTTTGTTTGTTTACACACTTTGCATAAACAATAACAATTACTAGACAATTGTTCGACAGATCTTTGTAACGGAGATCTTCAAACCACGATTACTCTCTTCATACGCACCGTGCCTTTACACAAGACTGACTGAAATTTTACTAACTCAGTTGCCTTTTTATCTAGATTTTTCCGTTTTCGTAACAATATTAAGCATTCTGACATTAGACTTTCATATAGGCTACCTGACCACTGAAGTATTTTTAACGAACCCAAAAACCTCCCAATTCATTTAGGATGTGATCAAGTCCCATATGAAGGTTACTTCGATTTCTGTATTCGTTCTTGAATGCCTGCAATTTCTCGGTGTAGTTTCAAATTTTGTAAAGACAACTGTTTTGTGGGTTTCAGGCCTTAAGCATATACTCAGAAAGTGCAATGCTGATGCTAAAGTGCCCCATAATTATCAAAATGTTACAGGGCATACGTATACGTATACGTATTTGTACCGATTGTCTCACTTAAAGTGGGTATTCTTTGATTGTTTCACAGGGTAGCTTAATTTCGTTGGTTAGGAAGGAAGTTACATGAAATATTGCTAGACTTTGATGGACTGATATGAAAAAGAAGAGGAATTTCTGCCTTTTTTCCTTAAAACGTATTTCGCTATCCATTCCACTATGTTATGTTTCTTACACGCCATTGCCCTATAAGAAGGCCTGGCGATATTCTTTCCATTTCTTAAAACGATTACTGCAGCAATTGTAGGTCTAAAGACAAGAGTAAGACACTTTCTTTTATTTTATGTATCAGAGACCGGCTCTTGCCATAAAGAGGAGGGGATAGTTAATACAGAATTAATCCATGATTAATACGGGACTAAAGCAGGATTAATGCGGGATTAAAGCAGGATTAATCCAGGATTAATGCCGGATTAATGCAAGATTAATCCAGGATTAATGCAAGATTAATCCAGGATTAATGCAAGATTAATCCAGGATTAATGCGGGATTAAAGCTGGATTAATGCGGGATTAAAGCTCGATTAATGCGGGATTAATACGGGATTAAAGCTGAATTAATGCGTAATTAAAGCAGGATTAATGGGGGATTAATGCGGGATTAATGCAGAATTAATGCAGAATTAATCCAGGATTTATTTGGCGTAGGAAAAGGGCTAGGTAGGCAATATCTGACTAGATTTGTATAACTCCTTCAAGATTATAACACCTTCTTTTTTTTTGCTTTTCAATACAGAGATTCTTAGTAAGGTTAACAACACATCTATATGTCAGAGTCACCTACATAACTTTAGGCGTTAGAGTTTTTAAATATAGTGGGCATCGGCATTCCACATCTATAAGTATGATATTAAAATATTTTATTTTCTTTATCTTTTTATTTTTTTATTATCTTTTAAATCCAAATGATAATTCCTTTGCGTATGTTTGTATTTGATAGTGTCATGTTGCTAAAGTTTTTGTAATTATTAACACTTAAATTTGTTATTTTGTATTCTAAAATTGTATTACATTTTAAATTGCCCCTCGCTGGAATGCCTCATTGTTGTTGTTTACATGCTGCTACAGCTGCTGCTGCTTATGGCTTTTGTTGCAAGCTTGGCTTGTTGGTCCCTTTTTGTTTTTTTGCCCATTATTCTCACTTTAAACAGATTTTTATTTTCACTTTGGGGACATCTTTTCTCTTTCACATAACCTTACATACTCTTTCTGCATTTTCTTTTCCTTCTTTTTCTTTTATTTTCCTTGTTATTGGTTTTTTTATTCAGAAAATGTTAAGGGAAGGGTATTGCAAGAGTGTTTGTCTCCCAAAGCTCGTGTGAGTGCAATTTCTGTTCAACAAATTTTCATAAAATATTTATGGGTTTTACTTTTTTCACTCACTGTATACTTTCTTTATGATTTTTTTTTTTAAGAAAAAGCTGTGCTAGTAATATGTCCTTTTTAGTCGTATTACTGCTGCTGTTGGTGCTTAGCAAGGAAATGGAATTTCTTTGCATGTGTATGTGTTACATTTTCGTTTGTGTTGGAATATGAAAATTTAAATTTATATTTCCCATAGTATTTGAAGCCTGAATTGCCTTGACTTGCTTGGCTGGCTGGCTGGTTGGTTGGCTGGCTAATGGTGGCCTCCATTGCCTGTTTGGTTTGGCATAGTTGTGCTTTGTTTTGTTTTGAATATGAAATGTTCTGCTTTTATTTAACACTCATACAGTATACTATGTACACATACATAAACAAACAAAATTGCAAATATCCTGAGGGATTTAAGGGCATTCAAAGTACAAAGAAATAGAAAAGCAAAGAAAATATATTTTTCGTTACCAAAAAAATAAAAAAATGTTGCAATAATGGCGGTGATGGTTGTGGTAATGTTGGTACAGCCATCTTAAGTGGTTAGCATTGTTTTGTTTGTATCTCTTCTTTTGCTGCTAACTGTTTGGCAAGGATATCTTATGTAGCAAGAAGTAGTTTTTTTTTTTGTTGAACATACAAATGCAACCAATTTGGGTGTCTTTTCATGGACTTGGTGGTTTCGTATTGTTGTGGTGTTTATGGTATTCTTTCTTTTCATTTCCTTAAGCTTCCTATCCATTTGCAACAAATACTTTTTTATTGTCTTTCCTGTACTATTTGCAGACAGATGCTGCTGCTGAGAGAATTTCTTTGAATTGAAAGTTTAGTTGCATTCAACATTTTTTTTTCTTGTCTTTGCATTTGCATTTGGGCTTTTATTTCTTTTTGCTTTCAAAGAATTGTTTATTATTCTTAGCTTTTATGTGCCACTAAATTTTCCATTTGTAACTGTTGTTCATGGTTTTTTCTTTCCTTTTTTATGGCTTTGTTATGGTTTCCTACAATTCAAGTAACTTTACTATACATGGCATTGACATGAGATGCAAAGTTCTTGCTTAAGATGTTAATGAACCAGAACAGAAGTCTTTAAAAAGGCTAAACTATTGGCTTGTTTCTCTCTTTCTCTCTCTTTTACTCCTACTCTCACACTTTGTATTGCTACCAGTGTTGCAAAACTGAAATTTTGAAATGATAGTGAACTATAACTGAAAAAGTACTTTCTTGCATCAAATGGTACTTTTTTTAAAGGTACGAGTACATACATACATACATAATTGGTCATTATAAACCTTATGTTGTGCGCGTTAATTTAATACATGAGTGGTGGGACCTACTGTTTAAAGTTGACTCCGAACTACAGTTTTTTGAGAAACTTTATCGTAGCAATTTTATTTAATCTCAGAGTTTTTTCCAGAAAGAAGTCGCCTTAGAAATATTTCTTTATATTTCGTTTTGATTGAAATGTCTGCCATAGGGTTTTACTCGCAGGCTTACGTCTAGTAAGCCAGCTCACTACCTACTGGACTATTTATTTATTTAAATTTAATACACATACAGAACAGGTCAAAAACAGCTGATTTGCAACGTAACAAAACGTAAAAGCCCCGTTTAGTCAAACGTCGATGGAACGTAATATAACATACGTTCGTTTTTAGCATATTGTTACGTTTTTACCTTTTAAAAACGTTAAAAATATGAGTTCGTAGATTGCAAATAAAATAAAAATAAATCTGTGTTTAATTTTAAGTCAATTCTTTATTATCTGCACAACTTTTGTGCCACTGTTCGAACTTATTTCACGTATACAATGATAACTTTCACAATATGTCCTTTTTTTCGTTATATTTCTCTGCTTACAACCTTCTTGTAAGCAACAACACTTATTAGTTTTTCCTCTTTACTCACAACCTTTTTTTTTGTAAGCACTTCACTAACAACTGTGTTCTCAAACGCAACTTGTCTGCACACAAGTCTGACCGAATTAAAGCTCGATAGATTTAATTCTCACACCGACGTGACGTCGTCTTACACGATTAAATTCAAACTCCGAGAATCACGTGTCTTCATACACGGCTGACTGAATTCTAATTGAATCCTCGTTGCTCGCTTTATCTTGCCTTTTATATCACTGGATCAACAGTGTGATGAATGCCCTTGAAGGATGATGACGGCCTTCGGGAACAATCCAAAAATGTAAACAACTTGTTTCCATTTTTGTTGTTCGTGTATCTTGTTTACTTTCGTCCAGGCAGAGTTGTTGTTGTTTTGTTTGTTTGTCTTTCTGCTATATTTTTATATACACGAACGTTGTTGCTATATTTTTGTTTATTCATCGATCTTGTAAACAAGCCTGTTGTTTTTGTTGTTATATGTTTACTTATTCGTTGATCACGTGATCAAGTCCATTGTTTTGTTTTTGGGGCTTTTGTTTATCATTTTATACATGATCAAGTCCATTGTGTTTTGTTTTTGGAGCTTTTGTTTATTATTTTAGTAACACCATTTCCATTTTCGTAACAATATGAAGAGCAATGCAAATGCTTACCGAAATTACGTTACGGTTCGGCAATCGTTTTCATTGCCTTTCGTATTCTAAAAACGACGTTTGGCTAACCGGGGCTAAAGACTAGTAATTCTACCTTTAGCATTGCATTGAACATGTTGCTAATGTATTAATAGCTGAAAAGCGCAATACATAAAATATGTAATAATAAAAAAGTACTGAAAGCTTCATAGGGTACTGCGGTATTTTTGAAATGAAAAAGTACTGAAAAAAAACACCAAAGTACTGAATTTTTCAACACTGATTGCTACTAGTAGGACATTGGAATGCAATGAATGAATGACTATTGGAAGTATTTTTGTAATACCCGTCATAAGGCGTTCCAGAATTTTCTTACTTCTGTTGGGTTTGCTTGCTTTCGCTAAAGAAAATATTTTTCCATTTTCTTGAATTTTTTTTATGCTTTTTCGTTCATTTCCTTTGTTTTTATTGTTATTTTTAATGCATAAAATGCAAATATTTTTAACTGGTGCTGTACTTATTCTCCAATGCTTTGGACAGACGTCTCCACTCTTCTTAGTGGTTGTATAAGACAGACATTAACTGCCAGTCATTTTTTGTGGCATTTTTAGTCTTCTTTAAGCGTAATTTTTGGTCTCTTATAGGGTAATACAATTGCTGTTGTTGTTGTTTTATAAACTTTGTTTTGTTTTTGTTGTTGTTGTTGGCAGCTTTTAGGTTTTATATTTACGATAATGGCATAATCATGTAGAATTATATGCATAAAATGATCATTTTTAATAAAAAAAAAAAATAAGAGAAACAAAAGAAACAATATAAAATAAACAACATCATAGAATGGAAAAGAAAAAAACAAATTTTTATTGTTTCGCGTTTTGAAGCAGAAAATAATAAAAAATAAATTTTTTTTAGCTAAAAATTGTTTATTGTCATAAAAACATAATGGAATTTCATTAATCGACTGATTTATATTTAATAAAATTAAAGCGCCAAAAAAAGCCAATGAATTGATCGAAAAGATACATGTCTGGCTCATTTTGTTTTCGAACAGAAAACCAAACTGAAGCTTTTTGTTTTATTCAACAATGTTACTAACATTACACCATGAAAAGTTTTGTTTTAAATACTCAAACATACTTACTTAATTGGTCATTACCAGAGTTCAGCAATGAGTATTGAAAAAGATGAGTAGAATCGAATCATTCTCATAATTTCTGATACTTATACTCATTCATACTTATTTTAATACATCATCATATTCATATTTAACAAAACGTATGATGTGGTTGATTTCGACTCTCCATAACTCAACATATACACGAAGCACAAAATAAGTATGATTCGCGTACGATCACTAGATTACTAACTACAAGTTTGTGTGTTTACTCTGTCCTTTTTCTTTTTTTTTTTGCAAATGCAACAATAACTAAGACTTTAAATTTTGATGAATGATTCGGGTCACTCGAATCATTTATAAGAGTATTATAAGTATTTTTCTAAAGTTATGAATTTAAATGAGTAGGTTAAGAATCAAAAAATTTTTCAAAGGGTATGAGTAGTCGCCGTAGTCTAGTAGGTAGTGTGTTGGCTTATTAGACGTAAAGCCCGGGTTCGTATCCAAGGTCAGACAGCAAAACGAAATATGAAAAAAAAATAATTCTTCGGCGACTGCCTCTCAGCAGATTTCTGCCAAGAACTCTGAGAGTAAATAAAATTGCAATGAAGAGCTTCTCAAAAATCTGTCGTTTGGTGTCAACGTTGTACGCATACTCAATGCAACTTGTACTTATCAATCAAAGTTGTAGTGATTATGAATGAATCTTGGAGTAGTTAAATTTCAATATTGTTGACTCACTTATATTCAAAATTTCATGAGTGCTTATGAGTAGAGAAAAAACGACTCATTGCTGACCTCTGCTCCTTACATCCATTTAGACAGGATGCTATGTGTGTCAGAATTTACCCACAAGTAATGACAGCCAAAATTTAAAGTCAATTTCGGACGACAGATTGTTTAAGAAACTTTTTATGGCAATTTCCTTCTACTCTTAGAGTTTTTGACAAGAGATTGGTTAGTTTGTACGAGATGTCTGAGCCAGGGGCTTAAGTTGCGCGCTTATATCTAGTAAGCTAACACTGCCAATGGCATCTTATCTTAATACTGGAGTTAAATGCCAAAGTTTTGTTTTTAACATTCAAAGGACAGACACGACGCCGTGCCGTGCATTGTTTTGGGAGAGGAAAAGTAGAGGAAGTAATATTTATTGAGATTAGATTTGAATCCCGTAGTAGTAGTCGCCAAAGTGTAGAAGGTAGTGTGTACGCTTATTAGACGTGAGGCAACGGTTCAAACCCCAGGTCACACATCTGCAACAAAACCGAAATATAAAAAATATTTCGTCCCAGCATTCTTCTGGCAAAAATTCTGAGAGTAAATAAGAATTTTCATGAAAAGTTTCTTAAAAAATTTGTCGTTAGACTGTTAGTCCTGCCACTCGTGGATAAGGTTAACACAGGGCCTGTTCGTAAATGCAACATTGTGCTGCAAATATGATTATTTTGCGCTAACGTTGCCAATCACATGTTGCAGATGCTTCTTTTTGCTGATTTATTTGTTTGCATTTACGAACACCGCAGAAATGGAAAAATTATTAATAAATTTGATTTTTGAACTGGACGATAAAACAAATGACAAAATGTTGTTAAATGCACAAAAAAGAAGACATTTAAGAAAGAAAAAAAGAACTTTCTGTTAAAACTCTCATTCTCTCTCTTCCACTCATTCAATGCATCAGCCATTTTTATGATTAGTGTTTGGTGTTTATTTGCTCATAATATGATTTAATGTTGCATTTACGAACATGTGACAGCTGCAGTGCTGCCAAGGTTTGCATTTATGAACACGATGCTCATAACATGCAGCGCAATGATGCATTTACGAACAGGCCCACACACAACATGTATGGTGTGAGAAGCTAGGTTGCAATTCTTATTGGACGGTTGTAATGATCAATTATGTAATATGAGTAAGTAAGTATGAGTATACACTACCTGATTTACCTATTAAGGGGAGGAATTGAAACTTTTATTAAAGACTTCACCTTATTTGAATTGAAAGAGATGCACCTTAAGGGGTAACAAAGCTCTTAAATATTTAATGTAACCAATATTTCATGAATTTGAAAATAATTTTTAGATTTTCGGGCCTATTTTCATAATGAATGCAATCATTGAAACATTAACTCACTTCATTAATTACGAAATCTAGGATGAGTTGAAATTTTTACAATCCCTAAAGTATTTTAAATAAATTTAAAAATTAAAAGAATTAAAAATTTTTCATTATTGGACTGGAAATACAAATGGTATTTAGCATTTACTGGCATAAAAAGTTCAAGTAGCGAATGACCATTTACAAAAATGTTAAATTGTGAACAAAATTAATTTAAAAAAATGTTTTTGTATGAATTCTTTTGAAATTGCAATAAACTTTGCAGCTTCATTAAAATTATTTTAATTAGATACATTTAAACAATAAACAAATATTCTATTGAAGTTGTCATCATAATAAAAAAAGGAATCATAATCAAATAGAGTTGCCGACAAAATTGTCATTCTATTAACGAAATATAAAAACTTTTGAAATTCGAAAACAAAATGGAATCTTTTCATTCATCAGCATATAATGGCTTCAGCTCCTTTGGGATTCTAAACAAAATAAAAATAAAAATAAATTTTATTTCATTTTATTTCATATACTAAATGGATTCTATTTAGAGTTCTTTTTTTTTTTTTTGCTTTGTTTATAGACACCAATTTCAACCATTTATTTAGAAATTTTAAGCTTCTGTTGCTACAAAAAAAAAAAAAAAAATTTCTAACATTCTCTGTGAGTGCATATTGAAATAAAATGTACGAAAATATTGTAGCATATATTTAGGGAAACACATGCACACACAAAAAATATAAAATAAGAAGAGAAAGGTAGAGAGAGGAAGCGAAAATAGGAGTTAGTACCACAAATAGTGGTAACTTTTAGGGAATATTTAAATAAAATTTAGAAGAAAAAAAATGAAAAATATTCTCCAACATTATTATTAAAACCACAAACAAAATGTATAGAGACAGGGAGATAGAGAGAGAGAAAAATAAGAAACATTATGAATTGGGATAAAAAACAAAAACAACAAAAACATCAACTATATTATGACGTTTATATTTAAAATATAAACTCATACGTATACTGTTTTGCATGGCTTGGTAATAGCTAAAAGCGGATACGGATGTAACCATGCTACCACTGCTACCATCACCAACACTACCACCGTTACCATTACATTTGTAATCTCTTCCATCATAGCCCATCATTATCAACGTCATTATAATGGCAGTGGCTGGTTGTCTAATATGGCCACACATTCAAATGTTGTATACGAACAAATATGGCGGTTCTGCAATATTTTTTTGTTTTTCTGTTGTTGTTGTTGTTGCATAAAGCAAAAGCCATAATCGTAACTACAACTAAGGGTTAGAGGTGCACAAAGAGAAGATATAAAACGGCTGAAAGGAAGCCAGTGTCTAAATAGACAAATAGACAACACCAACAACAACAGTCAAACAAATTTAATGCCAAATTTAACACAAATTTTTATTTGGAAATATAAAAACACGACGTGAATAATTTAACTTTTTACCAAATGCAATTTAAAGTTGAAAAAAAGCAAAAAAAAGAGGCAAAAAACAGATAAAAAAATAATAGAAATTAAATGATTGTAAAAAGTTTTTCTGTTTTCTATTTTTATTGAAATGAATTTAATGCATAGAAATCGAAAAAAAAAGTTCAAAGTTTAAGCGATTACGTCATGTAGAAAAATAATAGATTTTCTCAACATTAAGCAGCTCCATCACTTAAGCAAATGAAAAGGTTAGGTCAGCATACTCAATAAATTTTAGGTGTTATCCTAAGCAAAAATTTTATACAGAATGTACAGTAAAGACAATATTTTATTTAATATACTCTACCAAGAAGTTCACGGTTCAAACCCCAGGTCAGACATCTCCAACTAAACAGAATATGAAAAAATATTTCTTCGGCCACTTGCTCCCACCAGATTTCTGGCAAAAAATCTAAAAAGGAAATAAAGTTGCAATGAAAAGTTTCTAAAAAATCTGTCTTAAAGAACGTCTTTTACTGTTTTTGAACTGCGTCACTTAGTTTGAGGATTCAGCTATGTGGTTGGAAAATTTTTGTACCACCAGAGAGTTCAGCAGACACAAAAGCCATTGGTCGCCAGATGGTGCAATATACAGCCAAGTGTAGTTAACTTTTGTCAGTCATCACAGAGATGTGTGATTAGGCATTGTCATGATAGAATCGTACACTTGAAGTTGCGTGTTTAGTATGTGTTAATAAGCAATGCAATTTATGACGACATTCCTATGTTTTCGAATCTATAGAGTTACCTACAAATGGTGAAAGACATCTCTCGGAAACCCTCATCACTTATGGACGAGAACATATGGTGAGACTTGATTGAGGTTTGGCATTTCGTGAAAATCAGGATATTGTCGGCGAAAATCCTATCATCCAACAAGGATTGCTCTCAGTAGGATATTTCCTCTGTCTAATCTGCACTGCATTGGCTAGACTGTCAATGCAAACATACTTACGTACATTACAACCCTTTAGTCAGGATTACGACCTAGTTTCTCACACCACATATGTTGTGCGTGTTAATTTTATAATGAGTGGCGGGACCTGCAGTTTAAAGTCGACTCCGGACGACAGATTTTTTTGGGAAACTTTTCATAGCAATTTTTATTTACCCTCAGAGTGTTTGCCAGAAATCTGCTGCTAAGAGGAAGTCTCCGAAAGAAATAGTTTCTCGTATTTCGTTTAGTGGGCGATGTCTGACCTGGGGTTTAGAACCGTAGCCTCACGTGTAATAAGCCAACACAATACCTACTAGACCACGGCGACTTTCAAGTAGTCAACAACAATTTCAATATTTCTACAGTGAACAATTGATAAGTCGTTGTATCAGCTCTACTTTCTTAACACATGCCGTTAATAACATTTACTTTGTTTGCCTAAATGAGTTTTGAATACGGCAGCTGGTGTAAAGCAGCGTCATTATGTACCCACAATATCGGTTCAATTCATCATGTTCTTCTTTTAACGTCTGAATTGATTACAAACTTAACATGGCAGCTTACACCGTACTAAGGCTTTTTAATTAACGTAGAAAACATCATGCAAATGCTTCATAAGCCTACACACTACCTACTAGACTATGGCGACCTTAGGCCTGTGCTTCGATAAAAGGTGGATGTGGCAACCAGTTGCCACATGGTTGCATTTTATTTTCGTCTTTATGGGTATATTTTTCTAGGAGACTTTTATCTTTTCTTTTAAACAGAACTTGCATTATATCTTTGAAATATAAGTGACAAAGTGACTGTGATTAAATGTTTTCCTAATACTATGCATTACAAATTTCATTATTTAAGAGTATATAATGAGAGAAAGAAACAAATACAAATTAATCATAAAGAAAATACTCTTGTCATCTCTTAAAACTTTTCGATGATCTCAGTTTAACATAAAAAATGTCTTTAGAAAGTTAATACTGTTAACACTGCATAACGTACATATGTACAAATATGTATTCGATTTTCTTACTTAAGTCTCAACGATAATCCACTTTAAAAGTAAAACTTTACCAATCTCTTCCCACTCGTTTGTGAAAATTATTTCATTTTGAATAAATTTCCCTTAAAAATGTTACGATATTAATCCGTTAATAATCGAATTTCACAAAATACTTTTGAAAATATCCAATAAATGTCTTACAACCATCATCTAGGGAATGATTTCGTGCAGCATTATATTTCGAGGGGCGAATAGAGGGAAATACAATGTGTACCGGGCTCTTAGCAGAGAAACTAAAACCAAACCAAATTATGATTCATAACAAGTACGACGTTTTCTCCCCTCTGAAAGACAAACGAATTGAAAAGTTTTCCTTTTAAACAGTTCAACTCTTTTACGAAATTTGCATTTCGTTACAGAAAGCGAATGGTTAGGGGAGTTGTATTATGCTTTCGCCTACGATTGCTGCTTAAACTAACATGAACAAACAGTTTATAAAAGAGCAACGGATTACTGTGTTACTGTGTTGCTTTCGTTGCTCCAATTTCTTCGTTGTGCATTTCTTCCCATTGGTATTAGAATTAAAATTTCTTTTTTTCTTTTTTCTTTCTACAAACGAAAATAATTCAAATTGTAGCACACTTCTCAAAGCAAAAGGAGGAGAAAAGTGTGGATTACAGATTTACTTTTTAGTTTTGGTTTATTGCAAGCATTTCATAACCATGCCTTACGTTCTTTGCCTTCATATTTCTCAAAGTAAATACATCACGTAAGCGCGATGTAGTTCATATGAAGCGGGGAAGGAAAAACTAAAACTTACTGAAGAAATATACAATAAAACATGCTTACATTTCGTCCTCCCTCTCTATCTCGCGCTCTCTCTTTCTCTCTCTCTCTCTCTTGTTCTCTCGCTATCTTTGCTATCCAAAATAGCAAAACTAAAGTAAGCCATGTGAAGAACGAAAATGTTCTCAAAACATAAATAATATTCGTTGAGAATTAACACCAGTGAACCAGTGCACCAGTGCACTGAACTGTGCTCTACTGTGGTCTGTGAACACACACACGCACTCAGCGAAGACCAGTAAAGACACACACACACACATCCATCTTGAGTCAGGCAACCTCGTCTAACCTTTTTTGAAAAACCAACACACTCGTTTTGCTGTAAATTAGGAAAATGTGAAAAATTTTAAATGAAAAGCAGAAACTTTCGAAAAAAAAAATCTCTTGAAAATTGCTTCCGAAGCAAATAAATGCTGGTGTATGATGTTCGTTTACACTTAAAGCATGCAACATGAATCATTTGCATGATGTTTTCTACGTTATTTAAAGAGTCTTAGTATGGGTGTGTGCTGCCATGTTAAGTTTGTAATCAATGCAGACGTCAAAAAAAGAACTTGACGAATTGATCCGATGTTGTGGGTATATAATGACGCTGCTTTATTATTGCTGCTGTATTTGTAACGCATTTAGGAAATCAAGGTGAGTTGTAAATGTTATTAAAGGCATGTGTTAAGAAAATAGGGCCGACTTCTTGCATTGACGGAATACCAAATAATTTCAGCACTTCTACAGTTACAACGACGTATAAATTTTTCACTGTAGAAATATTGAAATTGTTGTTGATTGTTTGGAAGTGGTCCTAGTCTAGTAGGTAGTGCGTTTGCTTATTAGACATGAGGCCTCGGTCCAAACCCTAGGTCAGACATCTCCCCCAAAACGAAATATGAAAAAAATAAATAAATCTTCGCCAACTTTCTCTCAGCAGATTTCTGGAAAAGCTCTGAGAGTAAATAAAATTGAAATGGAAAGTCGCCCCAAAAACCAGTCATTAGGAATCGACTTTAAACTATAGGTCTCGCCACTCATATACAAAATAAGTGGCGTGAGAAACTAGGTGGCAATCTTGACTAAAGGGTTTTAATGACGAATTATGTATGTATGTATCAGAGATCTGCAATGAGTATTCAAAAAGATAAGTAGAATCGAATCATAATCATAATTTCTGATACTTATACGCATTCATACTTATTTTAATATCATGGAACCTCTACTCATATTCGAAGTTTGAAATACTCATCATATTCATACTTAATAACACGTATCATGTTGTGATTGATTTCGACTCTCCAAAACTCAACATATGTATACACGAAGCCCAAAATAAGTATGAATCGCGTACGAACACTGAAATACTCACTAGAAGGTTATGTGTTTACTCTGCCTGCTCTCTGCTCTACTCCTTTTTTGTAAATGCCTAACATTTATATCATCATTTATAGGAGTTTTATAAGTATTTTTCTAAAGTTATGAATCTATATCATATTATGAATCAAACATATTTCGAAATTTTATGTCAAAGTTGTACGCATACTCATTGATCCTATACTTATAAATCAACGTTGTAGTGAGTACGAATGAATCAAGACTAATTAAATATCAATATTGTTGACTCACTTATATTCAAAATATCATGAGTGCTTGTGAGGAGCATTTATTGCTGATCTCTGGTATGTATTAACGGCGTATGCTAAGGAAGATTTCTTGGTTTGACAGAATAGCAAATAATTTCAGCAGTTCTACAGCTACAACGACTTTTCAATTTTTCGCTGATGAAATATTGAAATTATTGTTGGTTGCTTATTTTTTTAATCCGAACCACTTTTATATTGCACAACACATGTAATGACAAGGATAAGGACAATAACTTCGTTCCTGGGCATCGATTTTTTATTTGTTAGGATTGATCAAGATTTTAAACCCATGATTCCATCAGAATAATCTCTTCTAGCCCTAGTTGTTTACTATAAATTTGCGTTCCTCTTTGCATGACCACATCGTCCTAGTTTTTAACTTTCTGGGTGTTTCCTATTCTATCTTTTCTATTTTCATAAAAAACTCTGCTTGGATATATCGATTTTGTTGTCTGTTTTATTGTGTTCTATCCAAGATTTCCTTACATTGATTAGAAGATAATAATTCACAGAAGAAACACAATAAAAACTACATCTGACAACTATTCTGATAGTTAAGGCTGTTAAGACTTATAAAGAAGGCAGCCAAACGATTTGGTTAGTCCCTGGCAACTCCAGATGAAAACAAATTCAATCAAATTATACAAAAATGACTATCCTGATTAAAAAAAACCCTGTTTAAGCCTTTCAATTCATTCAGTGCAAAGTCGATTTACAAACAAACCCCTTTCTGGACTTCACAGTACTTTCAGGTTAAAATGATGGCAACTGTGTTCAGAATGCGTTCATTTAATCTTGCGACAATTCATGTGGTCTTTGTGAGAACCAACCGTAATCCCTGATAAAATTTACCACAGATGTCGGCTAAATATGCTTGGTACAGTTCAACTTCTGTAAGAGTCTTGTAGAATCTCCCAATTTAGGAGTAAACTTCTGTCTGCAAATTCGGGTAGTCATAGAACCATTTGAACTTCAAGTTTATCAGGATAAATATCCGATGCAGTACCCGTTCTTCTAGTCGCTATCATGATCGTGTCGTCTCGAAAGTCTCATATTGCAGATAAACCTTCTTTGGAGGGTATTCGAATCCCAAAAGTCAAATCCATAGCAGGAATTCTATAAATCGTTCGATCTTCCAAGTTAGCCTGCCCACTTCTCGTAGGTTATCACTAGTGCCAGAGGATTTCAGTTCACATGACTGCATCATTCTTAGCGCTGATTTTGGCAGAGACTCATTTGACGCAACTTTACCTTGAGACTGGCTTGAGGGGTGGAAATGTCATGAAACAGATTAACCAAAACCACAACGTGTTGTCCCAATATATTTAGAGGACCTTAGTAAAGCCGAGGTTATCAGGAAATTTTCTTATTTTATAAAAACTTTTTGCCTATTTACAAGAGAACTTCTAGTCAAGCAATCCATTCGCTATCCCAGTAAATTCTTAATATTTTCTGGTATTTTTCATCCATCGCATCTAGCTCCTTCTATTGTAGGGAGATTAATAGTTATCTTAAATTAATTCCAAAGAAAAAAGGGAAAAAAAACTTTTTCATCGTATGAAATTCAACTCTTGCAAGTTCAAAAGTTCATAAAAGTGCCCACATGTCACATATACTTTGTAATCATGTGCTCGTGTACATCCATGCATATGTGAGAGGAAGTATTCACGTACATAAATAAATTCGTATGTATTTGAGAGAGTCATGCAAATAAACAAATTATGGTTATTGTATGTGTGCAGTTCCCACTCTTTCACATGCTTAGGACATTTACTAAAACACACACACATGGATTTTTTAAGTTGCATTTTTTTATTTTTTGTTTTGTTAAGAAAATTCCTTTGGTTAGTTACACGTCAGGCTCATGTGTGCGTGACAAATGTATCACGTGACTAATGCAACTTTACATGTTCGTAATATAGTCACTCACTAACACTAACGCTGACATTGCACTCTCACAGACCATTGTATGTTGTGTGCTCTTTTATCATTTCTAAACACTAAAGTTCACAGTTGAGTGCCTGGTGCTGCTGGTGCTGCTACTGCTACTGCTTAGCATGGCTGGTAACAGTGTTTGTGGATTAAGAAATAAAATGAGAATGAATACTATTGTGTGCGTGTATGTGTGTGTGAGTGTTTGAATATTTAATAGACGCACGCACATGTTTTTCTTTCGTGCGACAATATTTCTTAGATTTTCATTGCTTGTGCCACATAGTTATTCTATGAAGTTTTTTTTCCAATTTTTTTCTTTGTTGAATGCTGTAGTTGTTGTTGCAATACTAAAGCTTTAATTGTTGTTTTTGTTATTTTTTAAATAAACTTTATGGCAACAAAAACATGAAGAAGAACTCTTTATGTTTTTTCCTTTTCCTTCGTAGGAGGAAACATAGCAAGAATTAAAAGGAAAACAACAAGAAAAATAAATTAAAGTCAGTTATTATTTAAACAATTAAAAAAACAACAATAACAACAAAAACAATAAACAATACAACAGGCAAGAAAATGTAGACAGAAATACAAACTGTTTGGTAACACCTTTATGCCACCTTAAGTGGCAAGTTGTTTGTTGTAAATGAACTCTCTTATTTACTCTTTCACTCTCACTCTCTTTCTCACTCTCTCTCTCTCTCTCTCTCTTTCCATTGGCCTTTCTCCCACTCTTGTTTTCTTAGTTCTTTTTAATTCATTTTCATTAGGCTTTTATTTGGCATGACATGAAATTTTAATTGGAAAGTTTACAAACAAGTATGACCCAACTAAAGCTTGGTGTGAGACAGAAAGGCAATGAATAATACACTCAACGAAATAAAATAGTAATTTATTATGTATTTATAGCGTATTGTATGCGTATATAATACTTTCAATACATATTCAAGAAAACATTTTTTGAGTGTACATTGAGAAGTGTTTGTTTGCGTTGGTTTTTGTAACCCAGAAACCTTGATAAAAAGAAGTCATTGTTATTTAAGGTAAAATAATAATTCTACTATTGTTTTTGTTGTTTTTATTTTTATACATTTTTTGTTTTAAATAAAAAACAACAGAAAAGCAAAAAATAAACCAAAATCAACATTATCATCCTTTTTGATGTTTTTCCTTCCTTTTTCCATGTTTTTTGTTTTGATTCATTTTAATAAATTGTAACCCTATTAACCACCGCCCACTGCCAAAAAGCCTTCTAATAAAACAAAGGCAAAAAAAAAAGGAAAGGAAGAAAAAGAAAACACACAAGTCATCCGAAATAAACCATAATTTAGTCCTAAAAAACAATAACAAATATCCCACAACAACAGAAGATGTACAATAAAAAAAACGAATCCCATAAATAAAGTGAGATTTACAACGAAAGCACCTTTAAAAAGCAATACAAGACAAGAGTAAATAACGAATTAAAAAGGATGTTTATTTTACACAATCAGAAAGGAGAGACGAAAAAAAACCGAATTCCATTGCTAAACAGTGTAAACTGGCAAAAGTGTTTTCCCAGAATTTTTGTTTTGCTTTGTTGTATAAAATATTTCAAAACCATAAATTCCAAAATATGTTTCATAAACCTTTACAACAACTACAAATACAGAAACAAAAGAGAGAAAAGAATTGATTATAATTTGGTGTACGAAAAGGATTTTTTGGAAATCCTTTTCAAGCATCCTATTTTTAGTAACTTTATTTGAAGTCTCTCTTTACCTGCTTACACAATCAATTTGTGTCAAGTTTAAAGTGAACGCCTGATTACGGTAGCAGTCATATTCAGTGGGTCATATTCTAGGAAAATGGTAATCCAGTATCCAATTGAACTATTTTAAGACAGATTCTGTAAAAACAAAAAAAAAAAAAAAACATATTTGAATTTGTTACTATATTATCCCTTAAATTAAAGCTAACGAATCACTTTTATTAATCACTTGTCTTGTCTTACGTAATAGTTTATTATTTCTTTATTCAGCTTGTGATTAAGTTCTGTAGCTGTTTTATGTTATCGTTGCCATTACTTTTCCTTTACCCGCTACAGTCTGGAATGTAGTGTGTACGTGTCCCTACGTAATGGGGACGAGCCCTCCGCGGTCGGGTGAGGGTGGGTTAGTGTGTGGCCGGGGACGTTCGGAAAAAAAAAATTATATTATTATTGAAAAAACAAATAAATTATTACATGCGACAAAAATAAGCATTTTCTTCTCCAAAATTCTCTCATCAGAGAGCCAGTAGAACTCCAGGCGTCTATTGTAAATTTGTCGATGACTTGCATTCTCGATGATTTGCATTTCTCGATGACTTGCATATGTCGATGACTTTCATTTGTCGATGACTTTCATTTGTCGATGAATTGCGTTTGTCGATGGCTTGCATTTATCGATGACTTGCATTTGTCGATAATTTGCATTTCTCGATGACTTGCATATGTCGATGACTTTCATTTGTCGATGACTTTCATTTGTCGATGACTTGCGTTTGTCGATGACTAGCATTTGTCGATAATTTGCATTTGTCAATGATTTTCATTTGTCGATGACTTGCATTTGTCGATGACTTGCATTTGTCGATGGCTTGAATTTACCGATGATTTGTATTTGTCGATGACTTTCATTTGTCGATGACTTGCATTTATAGATGACTTGCATTTGTCGATGATATGAATTTGTCAATGGCTTGCGTTTTTCGATCATTTGCGTTTGTCGATGACTTTTGTTTTTCGATGACTTGCATTTATCGATGACTTGGATTTATCGATGACTTGCATTTTTCGATAACTTGCGTTTGTCGATGACTTTTGTTTTTCGTTGATTTGTATTTATAGATGACTTTATCGATGACTTGCATTTCTCGACGACTTGCATTTATCGATTACCCGTTCCATTTTCGTCAGCATGTACTTTTCTTTTGTCTCAATAGAAATATTCTCATTCTGGAGTCGGTAATCAGATCCAAGTGTAGTCTTATTCATCAAAACTGAGTTTATAGAAGCCATTGCCGGAATACTGTTGAGTTCATGCATTCATTCGACTTTTTAGTTCAATATAGCAGTGTCTTATTATGTTTTCTAAGTCTCAGCAAGCTCTTGGTTCTTAAGATTGTGAGGCGTGGAACCAACAGTATAATCGTGTGTAGAATACCTCAACGTTTAACTTGTTTCCGAAAAGCCAATATAATGTCAGTCCATGTTCAACTACTTTATTTAGTTACCTAAGAAGGCTAAGCATAGCAATTGCTCCTTGATAGATAAGTACATTGATTGCCCTGTAACCCAGCTGATAAATAGGGCTTTACCTTCTAGGCGCGGGTAGAGAATGGCCAGTTCTAGTTCCACGCTAGGAGTGGCTAAATTTTAAAAAATCCACTGCAATTGGCATTAACTAACTTCATATTGACGGTATACTTTATATTGAATTCCATATAAAAAAATATTACTTATACGCACCCATACTCTCTATTATTATCTCTGAAAAGTATGCAATAAAATTCAAGTTTAATAACGATGCATACGAATTGGTATAGAATTGTATATCACTCATACGTATACATTATGAAATACTAAGGCAGGGGTTATCAAAAATATTTTAGTTGTGGATTAGTGAGTAAGAGAGAGAAAATAAGTTGAGAGAATTTATGTATTTAGAGTCATAGAAAAATGTTAGTAAAATACGCTAATTTGAATTTCATTTGATCAACATACATAAAGTTATACATCTTTAACTTAATAATTAAGGAATGTTTTTTAGATATTTATTTACTAGTTTCTAATTGTGGTTGATAAATTTCGTCACATACTAATAATTAACCTTTTATTTTTTTCAAATTATAAATTTATGTCCATAAAAAAGTTATTCTCTTTCCTTATCATTTAAATTATTTACTTGAATATTAAAACAATCAAAATTTCTCTTACGAACATATAAGACATTGAATTTTAATACAAGTATTCTTTAACATAAAACATTTTTTGAGTGTATAATGAAAAAATTAAAATTATATAGCATCCGCTGACATGTGTGCTTGTCGCAGTCTGATCGACAACTATATAAAAGATCACAAGCAATATGTGTGAATTCTGTCTGCACAATTGTGCTATCAATTGGTAATCACTGTACTAGGGGTAGAAACCCCAAAGAAAATCAATACAGAAAACTTGAAAATACCAACAATGGCGGTTATTGGAATTTAGCACACATACTTTAATTTTTCGTAATACAGCGATTGTAATGCTTACCCCATTAAAAGCTTGGCCGAAGTAGAGCATACCGAAATATAAAAAAAAGAGAATATTTTTTCGGCGATTTCTTCTCAGCAGTCTTTTGGAAAAAAACTCTGATAGTGAATAAAATTGTCATAAGAAGTTTCTCAAAAGAAGCTAGGTCGTAATCCTGATCAGAGATCAGCAATGAATCGTTTTTTTCGCTATCCATAAGCACTCATGAAATTTTGTATATAATTGAGTCAACAATATTGAAATTTAACTCATCTGGTTCATTCGGACTCACTACAACGTTGATTCATAAGTACAGGAGGCTGCAATGAGAATGCGTACAACGTTGCTATCAAACTCATACCAATCGAAATATGTTTCATTCATGACGGTGGCATAGCATCCTGTTTATTTGTTGTTGATTTTTTATTTTTAATTGAAAATTTTAATATTTAATTAAATTATTTCTATAAATTTCGCATTTATTTACGCAAGAGGGAATTAATTTATTTTTTATTCAATTTACGTTGGGTTTTTAACGTTAAATTAAACTGTTTGAGTAAGAGTGTATGTGTGATGTCTGTTTTCATTGTTGGTTTATGGTGTCATCATATAAAATTTATATGCATGTGTGCATATGTATGTATGAGTAGGCTTTTGTATTCTATTGTATAGTTTAGTTAATGTCTGTTAAGTGACTCTTTTGTGGAAGCGTCAGCTGTTAAAATATGTAAAATCATGGCCTTAAAAGGCATCTCCTCATACACTTTAACATGCTTTATTTTTGTTCCCTCTTGTTATTCTATTTTGTACCCATTTTTTTTACTTTCCTTTGCTCATCTATTAACAATTAACACACACCCATACACACGCACACTCACGCATACACTTAAACTTGTATTGAGAAACCTTTAATACAAACACATTGTGTTCATATGTAAAATCATTTCCTTTTTCTTTTGTTAATTTTCTGTTGTGCTGTGCTGTAAGAGGATATTGTGCATGTGAATATCAAAAAAAAAAAAAAAAATTAGAAAAAGAGAGAGGGAGAGATAGGAAAAAAGAACTGCAAAATAAAGGGGGAAATGAAAAGTGGCAGTAACATCAACAATGGTTATATTAGCGTTACTTCCACGCATACATACATACATATGTATGTATATACTAAACCCTCTCATTTTTACACACGGTTGTAGATGTTGCTTGTATGTGTAACGGAAACAGCTTGCAGACAAAGGCAACTACAAAAAAAATTCTCGCTTCAATGCCTGTGAAAACCACACAAAGCCAGAAAGAGAGAGAGAGAGAAAAAATCCAAAAAGGAAGTGAGTATGAAAACAAATTATATGTTTAAATAAATATTTCAACATATTAAATGTAAAATTAAATTAAAAAAAAAAAAAAACGAAAAAACACAATCAACCTGTTATTTCCCGTAACCGAAAGGAAACCGAACGCATAGAACAAAAGCTTTAACCAGAAATGTTCCGACACACGCCTGAACAAAGGCTATCACCAGCAGACAAAACGGATGCGTGTAAGATGGCAGATAAAAGCGGGTAGAAATCTAAAGAAAATAGCGTGTGGCGAGATGATTATTTATGAAAAGATTTGAATTTCCCTACGACCGTGAAACGATAGCAAATGCAGGCAGACAAGCACTGCAAGCATACGATTAAATATTTCACAAGCCCACAAACCCATGTGTGTTCTGTTCACAGACGGTTTCTAAGAAAATTTCTTGCCTTGCCATACGTGTGGTTTTCGTAGTTATCTTTAGTTTTGCTTAACATAATTATGAATTTTAATTCACTTTTATTCAATTTCATTCATTTATTGTTCATTCATTTGGAAAATGTGTGGCTTTTAGTAAACTTTTAAAACCATTTCCGTTTCCTTTTTGGTTTCTTTACAAAATCTTTAATTTTGCTTTGGGGTGTTGCGACTAATGTGTTTGCATTTATTTTCGAATTCTTCTTCGAAAATGGAGAGTACATTTATTTGTTTTACTTTTAATCTTTTATTCTCCTTTAGTTCTCACTAAACTTTTAAACTTTGTTTTGTTGTATTTTATTTGTTAATAACAACAACAATAGAAAAGGCCATACAGGAAAACAAAAAATCGCTGAAACTCTTTTATTTAAGGCAGTAAACCGAAAGATTTCAGACAACAACTTAACATTTTAACGAAAGGTAGACCCAAATTGACGAAAATTAAAGTGACTTTTTTTTTGAAACAAGGCAGATAGCACATGTGAAGTTGAAGCTGATTTGAGAAAGTCCAACACTCCTTATAGAGACTGAATGGACTATTAATAAATAATTCGTTGCCCTGTCATCCTGGCACAGCAAACTGTTTCGACACTTGGCTACTTTATCTGAGGACACTTATGTATAGCAATAAGAGAGAGGGAGAAAGATTTCTTAATCTGTCTCACTATTGAAGTGTACTTTAGGTCGAGATAATGGCCATAAATTATAGAGGGAAACTAATTCTGAGTTAGAGGAACTATTTGTATCATAACTAGATAGCAGATGCCTCATACAGGATCCTCGTCGCACAGATATTCCTGGTAATTGTCTAACTTAGCTGATGAACTTGCTAAAGTAGTAGGAAGAATTATGGTTTTATTCCCAGAATTACTTGGGCTATACTGGTGAGTGTAGTAGGTAGTGTGTTGGCTTATTAGACGTGAGGCCTCGGTTCAAACACCAGGTCAGACATCACCAACAAAATGAAATATGAAAAAATATTTCTTCGGCAACCATTTCCTTGGAAATGTTTCTTAAAAATCTGTCGTTTAAAATGTACAACAACATAAGTGGTGTGAGAAACTAGGTCGATGAAACTATGTGATTGAAGGGTTGTTATGACCAATTATGTATGTACATATGTATGGCCTCCCAATTTTGCAATATTTATCTGTTAACACAGACCAAAATACATTGATTTTATTCGTTCTTTTAGATTTAGACGCAAGAAAACTTTCCGAAATCGGAATCAGATCCAAATTAGTACGAAAATATTATTCTCAAGCAAGTATCACTAACTAAGTGCATTATCAGTACTTAAATTAGAGCGTAAAGCCATCGCTGTCACTGTATCTATTATTCTGATGGGTCCTGGCATAATAGGCAGGCAAGAGGATACACCTCGCTTACATGCAAATGTCAATGTCCGTCTGTTTCTCTCATTTGTCTCACCCTTTATCTATAGTCTAATAAAATTATTGTTACTAGTTATCGAATCGATTGCTGAATTCCTTAAACAAAGTATAGATTTCTAAGAAAATTATGCTTTGAATGTAAAACTGTAATGCGAGTTGTGAGGAGCAATTAAATGAGACTTGTTAGTTAGTTTCTGGAGCATTTAATTTTTTACCTTGTACTACAATTGGCCGTTTTACTTAACATAGCTATCCTATCGTGAGGATAAAATAAGCCAAGTTAGATGAATGTTTGTCCCTTCCTGTAAGAAACTAATAAAGAATGCTTCACTTCTATGGGCTGAAACTTTGAAAGAAGGTAACCCCACAATAAAAACACGAAATCGAAAACCTATCGTAATAAAGAACATGTTTGCATAACATTTTACTAAAAGCCTATCCATTGAGATTTATAACATCAAAGAATTGCTCTTCATTCATTTGGTTTTTTTTTTTTGAATAATTTTCCAATCGAATATCTATACTCTCCTCCAATAAATACCTTTAAACCTCTGCCAGCTATTGGTCCTGTGTTTAATTGTTAAACACAAAATAATGTTTTTTCTTCGTCTTTATTTACCCCGAAAGCATTTTCATTAAGTCAATTTCTGACTCTACTTTCATTGTTTTATTAGGTACTCCTTCATATATAGTCAATTTAGCTTACTTCTCTCTTACTCTCTCTCTCTCTCTCTCTTGAACTCTCTTTCATTTGATTCTCTATATATTTGAGTTGAGTTTCAAGTATTGTTCTTCATTAACACTGCATTCTATTGTTCATCAACAAAAATACTACAAAAACTACAACGAAAATGTTAAGAATTAATTAAAAGTCAGAAAGATATAAAGAGACAGAGAGAGAGAGAGGTAATCAGAAAAAAAAAATTAAATAAAAAAAGATAGAAGGAAAAGAGAGAGAACAGGTTTCAAGTTTCATTTATTTACTATGACGACACCAAAACGTGTGCAAATGATATTCACATTCCCATGAATAAAAATTTGTTGTTTTTATTTTAACTTCCTGTTCCTCACATAAACAGAAACAAAGCACAACACTACGTAGTACGTAGATGTAAATGAGGAGAGTGTGTGATTGTATATGTTTTATGCCTTAATAAAGTATGCTTTTAATGCTTATAAGTATGTGTGTGTGTGTGTGTGTTTAGTTAGTTATCAGGCATAAAAACTGTTGTTAAGCATTTCCGGAAATTCATTAACTGATGCGTGAAATTCCAAAAATTACAATTTTAGAATTTCTCCGAAATCTTGCTTCCTCTCTTCTCTCTTAATTCTCTATGGTTGATGTTTCCTTTCTTTTTTTGTTTTGCTTATGACAACCACATAGCGTAGCAATATTCCTTTTTAAAATGGAAATTATGGTCATAAATTCAAGGCATTTTTCCTTACTTTCCAGCGAAACAATTTTCAAAATGTAAAATTCCAGGAAATTTTTCTTCTTTGATGTATGAAGTGATTACGTTTGAAAAAACATTATGAAGATCATTTCTAATTAAGAGAAATATTTACTGTTATTTGAGTTTTAGCAAGAAAACAAATAAAAAATAATCTTTGTTATTAAAACGTATTGCCAGTAACTGCAACACAAACGATATCAGATGGTGACAACTGACAGTAAACAACAGTCAGTTTTATTTTTGCTTAGAAAGCATACTTTGATTTGTTAAGCAAATTGTCTATTAACTGCGCATTAGAATTCTCTTAAATTTGTTTGCGGATAATCGGGATAAGACCATACCATTACTATTTTCAATTGTATCGGGGAGTGTAAGGATGATGTGAAACTTTTGATTAATTCAGTATGGTAAACTTAGGGTGATCACAATCTATTCTACTTCAAGTCAACTTACAAATCTTCATGTGGCCTCGGCGCAAAGTTTTTGACAACTGTCAAGCGTCTTCGAGAGATAGACTCCATACAAATTTACACCGATGACTCCTAGCTGGACTAGGGGAGAATGTGAAATTATGGTGTCACAATGGGCCCTATGTGTGTCATGACTCCATGACTCCTACCTAAGCGTCTTCGAGCTTAAATTTGCAATAAAACAAAAACGGTTTAAAATTTTGCCAAATTTATTTTTTGTTTGTTTTAAAGTACAATTATTCCGGTTAGAATTGGAATATTATTTCATTTATCATCTGACCAATTTTCGTACACTTTTACAAGTGTATGGGGTCGCATTTCGGCAATGGCATCACGAATGTTGGCCTCCAAATGCTCAATTGCCTCTGGTTTGTCGGCATAACACTTTTCTTTAATGGCGCCCCACAGAAAATAGTCCAACTATGTCAAATCACAGCTTTTTGATGGCCAATTGTCATCACCATTTCGGCTAATTAAACGGCCATCAAACGTTTGACACTATAAAAAGATTGTGACATGGGATGTGTGCCAAGTTGCATCATCCTGTTAAAATCAAACATCGTTCACATTAATACCACGAAGAGAGGGCAAACAAAAACGGTTATCATAGTGCGATAGGTGTCTCCATTGACCATAATGGTTGCGCCGTCCTTATTCTCAACGAATGGGCAAATGATACCTCCGCTCCACAAACCGCACCAAACAGTCACTCATAATGGTTGTATTGGCTTCTGTAAGACCATGTGTGGGTTTTCTGAGCCCCAAATATGGCAATTTTGCTTATTAACATACCCACCAAGATGAAAATGAGCTTCATCCGAAAAAATGATTTTTTTTTTTGGCAAAATCGACATCATCATCATTGGCCCAATAAATCCCAACGTTGCTCATTCGATTCATTACGTTCAGTGGAGATAATATACTGAATTTTGTGACAGAATAGAATGTCTGAGAAGTATTGTCAGATTCGAAATATTCGATGGTTCAAATTAAAACCGAAAACCGCCTTATATGTATATTGAAAGTAGAGTAGCAAAAAAGCTGACTGACGGCACTAAGCGATGCCATTTGATACGTGCCATGAATGTTGTGATGGCAGCGACTTTTGTCAATAAAAACTATACTTATTGGAATGGAATCTTTCCATCTCTTATAAGTATCAGTAATATTGCTTGTGGATACATACATACATAATTGGTCATTACTACTCTTCAGTCAGAATTTCGACCTAGCATCTCACACTAATGTTGTGTGCGTTAATTTTATACATGAGTGGCGGGACCTACAGTTTAACAGAAATCTGCTGAGAGCAGTCGCCGAAGAAATATTTTTTTTTTTCATATTTCGTTTTGATGTCTGACCTGGGATACGAACCCGGGCTTTATGTCTAATAAGCCAACACACTACCTAATAGACTACGATGACTTGCTTGTGGATAACTCGACCAAAAACCAGTGCAAAAAATTTTACAAATTGAAATGGCAACACACCCGCAGCATTATTATTTGCTGTTGTATGAAACAGAGATCAGCAATGATTCGTTTTTTCGCTACTTATAAGCACTCATGCAATTCTGAATATATTAATGAGTCAACAATATTTAAATTTAACTACTCCGAGATTCATTTATACTCACTACAACGTTGATTTATACATAAGTACAGGTTGCAATGAGTATGCGTACAACGGTGACATCAAACTCATACCATTCGAAATATATTTGATTCATAAGCTTACACATTTAGATTAATAATTTTGGAAAAATACTTATAATACTCCTATAAATGATTCGACTGATTCGAATCATTCATCAAAATTTAAAGTCTTAGTTGTTGTTGCATTTACAAAAAAAGGAAAAAGACACATAAGCAAAAAAGACAGTACAGCAAGCATAGCAAATCCACAAATTTTTAGTGAGTATTTTAGTGTTCGTGCGCTAATCATACTTATTTTGTGCTTTGTGTAAAATTGAGTTATTGAATGAGTTGTGTAATGTTGAGTTATGGAGTGTCGAAATCAACAACGTCATACGTGTTGTTAAGTATGAATATGATGAGTACTTTAAATTTTGAATATGAGTAGAGGTTCCATGATATTAAAATAAGTACGAATGCGTATTAGTATCAGAAATAATGAATATGATTCGATTCTACTCATTTTTTGAAATACTCATTGCTGAGCTCTGGTATGAAACAAGTTAATCTTTAAAAATTTGGGCGATTCGCTAAAAATACTTTTAAAAACCCTTTTAAGGCTACCAACTTACTGAAGATTGATTAAAAATTAAAATCTACGAATGACAAAGATTTGCAATAGATGCTGTGTAGATACTTATTAACAATGATAATTGGCTTTTGCTTTTTCAATCTTTTGAGAGTTTAATGGGATTCTATTTTTTCAAAATATATTCTATTTTTTGTAACATAGTTTTTGTTTCATTCATAGTTTTTTTTTAACATTTTTATCACTGTCTTTCGTGTATACACATTGCCACTGCCACCTACAGAATCATCATCATCATCATCAGCATCACCGACACATTTTTTCTTTCAACTGTTTAGTTTAGCTTGTGCTGGATGCCTTCTGTTTAACTCTTGAAATGAATACAAAATAGGCCCCATTTTCCATTTGAGCAAATCTAAACATTCACATGCTGTTCGGTGGTCTCCCTGCCTGCTCGCCTGACATTCTCTTGGAAATACTGATTAAGTATAGTAGCCAGAGGGAAAATTTCATTCACACATACACCACCAGGCGAGGTAAATTTTAAATCAAATGAAAAGAAAAAAAAAAAGAAAAGAAAAACCCGGAGAAAAACATACAAAATTTACAATCTAAACAAAACTGCTGAGTTTAAGATGGAAGTGGAAAGAAAGAAAAGAAAAAAAAAGAAACAAGAAGAAGAAAACAAAAACTTAAGAACAAAATAAATAACGTGGGTTACGTTCTTCTTTTTTATTTTATTTTCGTTTCTTTTCTTAATGTTTTCTGTTTAGCAAACCGTGCCTGGTTTTTGAAAATATTCAAGCGTAAAAGTTTCGTACTTTTTTGTGTTTTTTTTAATCACAATCTTTTTTTTTAAATTTTGTGGGAGGAAATGTTGTTTTTTATTTTGCTTTTTTGTTTACAGATGATAATATTTGCTTAAAATGTATTAAATTTTGTGTATTTTGTTACTTTTCAAATGTGTTGTGGTAACAGTGTTACAACCAGTTATTGACTTGGGCAGAAGATTATTAAAAGAAAAACAAAATTATTTTCCAATAATACTTTCAAAACATCTGGAAAATTGATTTACGAGACAATTCTGGACAATTTTAACAGCGAATGGAATAAAGTAGCCGTGTGAATTAACTACAAAATAAAGTAATTAGTTTTAATACGGCTGGGGCTGGGACTGGCACTGGATCTGAGCTTTATAAATGTTTATATTTAAGGATTCAAAAAAAGGAGGAAAGCCTAGGTATCAGACATCAGCAATGAGTATTCAAAAATTTGAGTAGAATCGAATCGTACTCATAACTCCTGATACTTATACGCATTTATACTTATTCTAATATCATGGAACCTCTACACATATTCAAAGTTTGAAGTACTCATCATATTCATACTTAACAACACGTATGATGTTGTTCGATTTCGATTCTCCATAACTCAACATATACAAGAATCACAAAATAAATATGATTCGCGTACGAACACTACAATACTCACTAGAAGGTTGTGTGTTTGCTCTGGTTGCTGATCTGTCTTTTTTGCTAATGCAACTTTTTTCTTTTTTTATAAATGCAACAACAACTAAGACTGTAAATTTTGATGAATGATTATAAGTATTATAAATATTTTTCTAAACTTATGAATCTAAATGAGTAGGCTTATGAATCAAAAATATTTCGAATGGTATGAGTTTGATGTCAACATTTTACGCATACTCATTGCAACCTCCTGTACTTATAAATCAACGTTGCAATGAGTATGAATGAATCAGACAGAGTAGTAGTGAGTTGTAGACTCACTTATATTCAAAACTTCATGAGGGCTTATGAGTAGAAAAAAAACTATTCATTGCTGATTTCTGATAGTTATTGATGCCTCTGTTGAAGTCGCCGTAGTCTAGTAGGTAGTGTGTTGGCTTATTAGACGTAAAACCAGGGTTCGAGCCCCAGGCCAGACATCAAAACAAAATACAAAATGTATTTCTTCGGCGATTTCCTCTCAGCAGATTTCTGGCAAAAACTCTGAGAGTAAATAAAATTGCCATGAAAAGTTTCTCAAAAAATCTGTCGTTCGGAGTCGACTTTAAACTGTAGGTCCCGCCACTCATGTACAAAATTAACACACACAACATAAGTGGTGTGAGGAACTAGGTCAATAATCCTGACTGAAGGGTTGTAATGACCAATTATGTATGTATGTATGTTGATGCCTCTGCAAATGATTTTCATCACTTTGTGGTTTTAACTTAAGGCAGAGGGATAAGCTTGTGGCAATGAAACTCAATGCAATCAAATCCTGACGCTGACATGCTGCTATTTTGGGAGTAAGACATAGACATTTTAGGGTCGATTATTTGATTTCATGTAACTTTTCTGAAGTCGCCGTCAAAAAAGTCTAGTAGATAGTGTGTTGGCTTATTAGACGTGAGGCCACGGTTCAAACTCCAGGTCAGACATCTCGAACATAACGAAATGTGAGAAAATATTTCTTCGGCGTCTTCCTCTTATCAGATTTCTGGCAAAAACTCTGAGAGTAAGTAAAAAATTGCCATGAAATGTTTCTCAATAATCTGTCGTTCGGAGGCGACTTTAAACTGTAGGATCCGCTACTCATGTATAAAACTAACACACACAACATAAGTGGTGTGAAAAGCTAGGTTGCAATCCAAACTTAAGGATTGTTATGGCCAATTATGTATGTATGTATGTTTATGAAGGCAAAGAGCTGAGCAGGTGGCAGTGAGACTCAATGCAGTCAAATCCTGACTCAATCTGGACTATGGACATGCAGCTATTTTGATAAAGGGACACAGACACTTTAGGGTCGATTACATGATTGCTTGTCTGAATAGATCATTCGATTTTAGAATTTCAATATTCGATTTAGAATTTTGCACAGAAGATCTAGAGGTTCACGATGGAACCTTTAAAGTCTACACTTATGGCTCAAAGATGAGTGGCAGAATGGGCTGTGGCATATTTATTAAGAGTTTTGTTATTGAACTTTCTGATAGGCTGCCTGATCACTGCAGTGTTTTCCAGGGAGAGGTAATTTTGAAAGTGGCGTAATGCTTGCTGATAGGAGGGATTTTCTCTAAGAATCTCTCGGACAGTCAGGCTGCGGTTAAGTCCCTAATGAACAAAGTTCACATACGGACAAGAAGAGGATCGATACACCTCTGTTCTTAAGTCGCATGGCCATCTATCGCACAATGGCGATTCTTACGAGCCACTGTCCTCGTAACAAGCATGCCTAAAGACTTGGCATTACGACGAATAACTTCAGCAGGAGCTGTGAATTTGAGGAGGAGGCAGAGACTGTATTTCATCTAATGTGTCAGTGTCCTGCTCTTGTCATAGAGAGAGGAAGGTTTTTGGCCTCTCATTTTCTGACATCTTTGACGGAGTTTTCTAATATAAATATTGCTGCAATAACAAGATTTATTTTGTACTTGGGATCATTTCCTTTAGGTTTTTAGGGAGCTATTCCTTTAAGGGGGTCTGCCACGTTACATATTTCTTACTGCCTTTGAATTTTTCTATACAAAAATATTTATTTACTTAAAGATATTGTTACGTTTTTAACTTTTAAAAACGTTTAAAATATGAGCTCGTAGATTGCAAATAAAATAAAAATAAATTTGTGTTTAGTTTTAATTAAGATTCTTTATTATTCGCACAATTCTGTGTGCCACTGTTCACAACTTTATGTAAACAAAAACAATTGCCTTTTTCTTGTTATTCCTCTGCTTATACCCTTTGCATAAACAATAATCAATTACTAGACAATTGTTCGACAGATCTTTGTAACGGAGATTTTCAAACCACGATTACTCTCTTCAAACACACAGCGTCTTCACACAAGACTGACTGAACTTTACTCACCCAGTCGCTTGCTTTGCCTTGCCTTTTATATGACAGAGTAAACAGTCTGCTGAATGTTCTTGAAGGCGAATGTTAATGACATCGTTGTTTACATTTATTATTGTAGTGTTGTTTGTGTATTTTTATTTACTTGTTTAGAATATTTTATGCTGGTCTTTGTTGTTATATTAAGCAGTACGACAGTTTTGTTTACGGCATTGTTTTGTTTTTGTAGCTTTTGTTTATAATTTTAATGTTAAGAGATGTAAAAGCTAAACGCCAGTATCTTGACTTCTCATTTTCGTAACAATATTAAAGAGTTAAACCAATCTCAAAAGAAGAAGAAGAAAAATGTATACATGTATACATAGTAATACTTCAGGTATCTGTTATTTGCTTAATAAAGGACTCGTTTAAAGTTCTTCTTGGTGAACTCATTTTATTTGTAGAATAAAAATGTCGCAACTAATTTAAAAATTCAAAGTAAGCAAGTGTTTTATTACTACAATGTCACTTGAAGTTTTTCCTTTTTCTATTTCTTTTACTAAAGAACTTACTACTGTTGAAACATTTCAAAGGACTTTTTGTATTTTCTTTCTCTTTCTCTCTCTCTTTGGAATCAAAGGAGAGGAGAAAGCAGCATGCATAACCTTAAAACGAAATTATAAAATACTCAACCAAGAAACAAACCACTTCAGCCTAAAAGTCTACTTTAGCTTTCTTTCTTTCTTTACTTTCTTTTCTTTTCTTCTCTGTCAGATTTGTGCTGGTGTGTGTATGTCGTTTTACGACTGTTTAGGAAAAGTAAGAAAATATTGGTCAAGTACTTACTTTTGACCTTCTTTGTTGGCATTTATATGGTTGGCTTAAACCACAGAGAGTGAAAACACAAAAAAACGAAGAAAAAAATTAGAAGTTTTGTTACAAATTAATCAAATTTAAAAAGAAATTTAAAAGGAAGCAGTATTTCAGAAGCCTTCGGCCTCCTCTCTCTTATTTATTATTATGTTATTAATAAAGAAGTTTTCCTTTATCTAAGTAGGACATTAAGAACAAATTCTTTTGTAACAAATTTTGGGAAGAACTTATTGAGTTTTTTCTTAATTTTAACAACAAACGGGAATTAAGGATCAAATAACCAGAAAGTATAGGTTTTATTGTATCTGCAAACCCTTGAAATTTTGCTATTTAATGCTCTTGTTTAGTCAGTTCTCGAACCAGATTTCTAGATAAAGAAACTTCTAGAATAAAAGTTTCAGAAAACAGTTGCACTCAAGATTTCTTGTAAAAGTAATCAGTACGACATCCATTCGGTTTAGAAAACACGAAGCGTATCTAAATAAAAGGGAAAATCACACATGTATTCCATTTGTCTGAGTGCTGGTTAATGCTGGTGCTAGCCTATCAGATGTGTACAACGATCGGATGAGTAATATGCCATGCACGACAAAGTTGAAATTATTTGTATGGAACCTAACTGGGCTAGTTTGTAAAGGCCAGAAAACATACTGTAACGAAAATGCAAAAATCTAGATATTGGCGTTTTGCTTTTACATCGTTTAATGTTAAAATTATAAACAAAAGCTACAAAGACAAAAAACATGTAAACGAGGCCACGAACATTTATCAGAAGAACATTTATCAGACTGTTTACGTTGCCATATAAAAGACAAGGCAAAGCAGGCGAGTGAGTTAGTGAAGTTCAGTCAGTCTTGTGTGAAGACGCTATGCGTTTGAAGAAAGTATTCGTGGTTTAAAGATCTCTCTTACAAAGATCTGTCGAATAATTGTCTAGTAATTGTTATTGTTTATGGAAAGTGTGTAAACAGAGGAATAACAAACAAAGCAATTGTTGTTGTTTACATCAAGTTGTGAACAGTGGCACAAAGAATTGTGCGAACAATAAAGAATCTTAATTAAAACTAAACACAAATTGATTTTTATTTCATTTGCAATCTACGAGCTCATATTTTAAACGTTTTTAAAAGTTAAAAACCTAACAATACTTTCACCATTATAGTTTGACAGACAATTAAATGGCTTTCATCATTTATTCTACGAACTTAGCTAAAAGAACAGATTTATACCCCATTTACTAAAAACGAGCAGCCATATTGTAGTAGGTAGTGTGTTGGATTAGTAGACGTGAGAGCATGGTCCAAACCCCAGCCCAGCTGGTTGTGTGCAAAACCTCGAAGAGTAAATAACATTACCAAGAAAAGTTTTTCAAAAAGCTGTCATTCGGAGTCGACTATAAAAGTTGTAGATCGCACCACTCGTGGAATATATTAGGTTAGAAGACGTGTACTTGTCAATTGTGACAAGTACAGTCGAGGAGGTCGAATTGACCCATTATACTGGAATATATTAACACACACAACATGGGTGCTATGTGCAACGAGGGCGTGATCCTGACTGAAGGGTTGTAAAGACCAATTAAGTAAGTAAGTAAGAAAAATGTGACACCCTTTTGGGCTTAAAATATAATCACTTTTAATCAGTTTTTTTATACCAAAAAATTAAAGCCACTCAAGCCTCTCTCAAGCCTATTGTGTAGCTAGTATCCCCCTTAAAACTTTCTTTCAGTTTCAGAGTTTGAAATCGTAATAAACAGCAGCTGATTTGGAAAGTTTTTTGTTTTCATTTCTCCATGTGCCATTTGCCATCATAAATTATAAAGTTTTGGACAGAAGAATTCACACTTCATTAAAACCATGGCCAGCCAATTATTATTGTGTTTTCGACATGAGAAACGTAATAAAACGTGTTTAATTTTGATAAACTTTCGCTCGCATCGTGCTGACGTTCGTCTTTTTCTTACATTACATTACACATTACGTTACACATTACGTTACGTTATGTTACATTTTATTTATTACTTGTAACTCGTAATAAAAGTTTCTGTTTTTCAAATTTTTCTTTTTGCCCTGTAAAGATGAATGAATGTGTTGGTGAAACTTGAAAGTTTGTTTATACTGTATGCAGTAAATGATTGGTTGGTTGGTTGACTGGTTAAAGTAGAAATTAATTGAACTCGTTATTATCACGTCATGTAAGCAAAAGCAACTAAAAGGGGGGGGGGGGGGGTTGTAAAAGGAATGTAAAATTTAGGGCAACTCAAAAGCTATGGCACATTAGTTAAGAGTAGTGGAATAGCATCAACTCTCTCTAGTACATATATTTACAAAGAAGTCCTTTGGCTACATTAAAGGTTAGTTTTACGGAAAACAAATTAATTACATTAAAAGAGAATGTGCAAATGGAGCACTAATGAACAAAATTTCTTATTAAATTAGTTTCTAATTTAATGTGTTGCTATTTTTATGTTGGTCACTGTATGTATGTTGTTTTCAACAAGACAAAGAAAAAAAAAAACGAGGAAAAAAGTTCAATTTAAATTAATAACGTAACATTTGCTAATGACAGTTGACAGCTAGAAAAAAACAAAAACAACTGAAGAAAGTTTTAGTTTTCATTTTTGTTCTTCTCTCCGCTCGGTTAACGTTGAGCAGACGTTGTCTACTCAAAACAAAAGCTTTAACAACGTAAATAAGAACAGTTGTGCTAGAATTACGAAAACAGTTATTCTATCTCAATTGTTTATAAATTCAATAACAATAACAACAACCATTACAACAACAACAAAAAATAATACGCAGAAATAAAGAAATTGTTTTCATATGTTTATTAAGCAAATTTTCTATTAACATGTTGACAAGTTGTGCATGGGATTACACAGATTGTCCACTGTTGACATGGTAATATCCAACAGAGAAATGTTTACGATTATTTTTTTACTTCCCTACCTACAGATGAATGGATTTGAATATTAAAAAGTGAAATGGTTTTTGCTCTTTATTTAGACTTTAATTAACTTTTAAAAGGCCATGTAATAAAATATTTTAGGCATATACAGCCTAAATGGAGCCATGTATGAATGGAGTATCTTGATCCTTTCCTAAGTCGAACAAGAAAAACTTCTTTATCCAACTAAATATGAAACACTATTCCAGCGTATTGATTGGCGTATTGATCGGCATCCTCCACTTAAAGTAATACGATGTCTAACACAACATGCTGTATACTTACATACTGTTACGTTTTTACCATTTAAAAACGTATAAAATATAAGCTCGCAGATTGCAAATAAAATGAAATTAAATCGGTGTTTAGTTTTATTTAAAATTCTTTATTATTCGCACTATTCTGTGTGTCACTGTTTACAACTTGATGTAAACAACAAAAATTGCTTTTCTTTGTTATTCCTCTGTTTATTTTTTATGTAAATGGTATAAACAATAACAATTGCTAGACAATTATTCGACAGAACTTTGTAACAGAAATCTTCAAACCATGATTACTCTCTTCAAACTCACCGCGTCTTCACACAAAACTGACTAAACTTCACGCCCTCAGTCGCCTGCTTTGCCTTGCCTTTTATATGACAGAGTAAACGGTCTGATGAATGTTGTTAAAGGCGAATGTTCATGACTTCGCCTTCTTGAAATCTCTGTAAATGTAAACAGCGATGTTTATATTTATTTTTGTAGTGCTGTTGTTATAATTTTGTTTACTTGTCTACAATTTTCTTGTGCTGGTGTTTGTTGTTATATTAAGCAGTACGATAATTTGTAAATAGGTTTGTTTACTGCATTGTTTTGTTTTTTTGTAGCTTTTGTTTATGATTTTAATGTTAGGCAATGTAAAAGCAAAACACCATTATCTAAATTTTTCATATTCGTAACTATATAAAAAGACTCCTTTATTTAAAAAAAAGTTGCAAAAAAAAACGCTTTACAAAGGATACTAACCCTTAATGCAATAACCATTAACATGCCAACTATCATACGTATGGGGTTGCTGTATGTACTGTGCAGAATATTTGATTGCCTGTAACTATAAAGATGTTAAATATATCTACTCGAATATCATAATTGCGCAGTCGACTAAAATGGGAGATTAACCTAAGCTCAGTAGTATGAGATGCTACTTATATTATCCGTAGCTGATACTAGGCTACTAACTTGTCTGGCTCAATAACACGTTATAAATCGTTTACAAATAACCGATAATATCGTGTAAACTTCATTAGAGACCTTCAGTGCTACTTGAATATCCATGACAAGGAACCTGAACTTATCTACCATGAACATTTCCAAACTGTTTACCAGTTTACAATCAAACAAACAGTTGATGGTTTAGTTTGAAGCATACTATTGTACAATTAAGCACCAGTTTGATGTTGTTTATTTTAATTAAAAATTTAAAATAATGAACGAAATTACTACATCCCATTTCACCCAATTATAGTTCATAGATCAGGAATGAATTGTTTTTTCGCTACTCATAAGCACTCATGAAATTTTGAATATATTGTTACGTTTTTACCCTTTAAAAACGTTAAAAATAAGAGCCAATTCTTTATTATCTGCACAACTTTTGTGCCACTGTTCGAATTTATTTCACGTATACAGTGATAACTTTCACAATATGTGCTTGTTCGTGATATTTCTCTGCTTACAACCTTTTTGTAAGCAACAACACTTGTTAGTTATTCTTCTTTGCTCACAACCTTTTTGTAAGCACAACACTAACAACTCTTTTCTTCACGCAACTTGTCTGCACATAAGTCTGACTGAATTATAACTCGATCTCGTATCTTCACGCACCACTGGTTGAATTCTCACTCAATTCAACTCGACGTCGTCACACGACTAACATAACTCGAACTCCGAGAATCACATGTCTTCACACACGACTGACTGAATTTTAACTGAATCCTCGTTGCTCGCTTTATCTTGTGTTTTATATCACTGAATGCCCTTGAAGGATGATGACGGCCTTCGGGAACAATCCAAATATGTAAACAACTTGTTTCCATTTTTGTTGTTCGTGTATCTTGTTTACTTTCGTCCAGGCAGAGTTGTTGTTGTTTTGTTTGTTTGTCTTTCCGCTATATTTTTTTATACACGGACGTTGTTGCTATATTTTTGTTTATTCATCGATCTTGTAAACAAGCCTATTGTTTTTGTTGCCATATGTTTACTTATTCGTTGATCACGTGAACAACTGCATTGTTTTGTTTTTGGAGCTTTTGTTTATAATTTTATGCGTGATCAAGTCCATTGTGTTGTTTTTGGAGCCTTTGTTTATTATTTTAACAACACCATTTCCACTTTCGTAACATTATTAATGACTCAACAATATTGAAATTTAACTACTCCGAGAATCATTCATACTCACACTACAACGTTGATTTATAAGTACAGGTTGCAATGAGTACAACGAACAACGTTGACATCAAACTCATACCATTCGAAATACAGTTTGATTCATAAGCCTATTCATTTAGATTCATAACTTTAGGAAAATACTTATAAATAATTCGAATCACTCGAATTTTACAGTCATTAAAACTTACAGCCTTAGTTGTTGTTGCATTTACAAAAAAAGATAAGAGACACATAAACAAAAAAGACAGAGCAGTAAGCAGAGCAAACACACAAACTTTTAGTGAGTATTTTAGTGTTCGTACGAGATTCATACTTATTTTCTGCTTCGTGTATATGTTGAGTTAGCATACGTGTTGTCAAGTATGAATAGGATGAGTACTTCAAACTTGGAATATGAGTAGAGGAGGTTCCATGATATTAAAATATGTATGAATGCGTGAATAAGTATCAGAAATTATGAGTATGATTCGATTCTACTCATCTTTTTGAATTACTCACTCTGATCTCTGTTATAGTTATCAAGTCTCCATCATTGGCTATATAGCGGCTGTCGTCAAACCACTTTTTGTGATTAATTTTATTAAAAGCACTTGAATTTCTTGAATATCTATAGCACCGTGCGTATGGGTGTTGTGTATTTACAATATTGTATTGAATATTACGTATACGCTCGATTGGTGTTCATATAGAAAAAAAATAGAAAGACATCTTTATTTATTTAATGTTCGATTAGCTATTAGTGGCCTATTGTGATGTTTCAAGGACGTTAAAATATTCAGACAAAGTCTTTATACGGAGCAATTTTTTAATTTAAGTTCAAATAAATATATGAGGTGTATAAACAATAAACATGAAAACATTGGTCTGGCTTCTAGGCAGTGTTATAATCCAATATTTGTTTTTCCATTAGCGAAATTAAAAAATTCAGTAGAATAGAATATTAAAATCGTAAGCAATTAAAAACTAAATCGATCATGACATTTATTTACGACATCCATATCAGGTTAATCTTTAATTTATTATTTTTCTATTTTGTTGTTTTCTACAACATTTTTGTCAATTATTTCGATTTAATTTATGCAAAAATATTTATTGAGTCCATGTTGTTATTGTTATTTTTGCTTAATTATAATACATGTTCAACATGCTTAGGCTAAATATAGGCGGCATAAATTGTGGTTTAAAAAAAGGTTCGTTTTATAATTACAAGCAAACCATTAAGATTGCTTAGATGGGAGATGGGCGATCAATAAAAAAAAGGAGCAAAAAAACCTTTTAAAAATAATGTAAACATTTCAGTTAATTTCTTTGTTGTTGTTGCTGTTGTTGTTGTTATTTGTTTAGAATTAATTTAAATATTTGCAATTAAAATCATATTAAATATTCATCAGAATACGCACGTTTTTCATGAAAATTAATTCATTTTTAAATATTTTCAAAATTTATTTGAATTTGGAAACAAAAAAGTTGAAAAAGCTTAACTGCACTACAATATTAAAAAAAAAAAAAAATTATATAATCGTTGTAAACATTCTAATAATAAAATTAATAAGGTGTGGTCAAAAGTGAGTCTGTGAGGCAAAATTTAAATTTAAATCAACCTAAGATACTGAGACAACTAATGGTGTCTCAGTCAACACGTTTAAAATTTCGTTTTGATTACAAAATTCGTTTTTTTTTTGTAATCAGTATCGAAAAGAGGCCGTAGTCTAATAGGTAGTATGTTGGCTTGCTAGACGTAGGATTTCGGTTCAAACCCCAGGTCTGACATCAAAACGATATAAGGAAAATAAGTATATTTCTGACAAAAACTCTGAATAGCCATGAGAAGTTTCTTATAAAAATCTGTCGTTCAGAATCGACTTTAAACTGTAGTTCCCGCCACTCGTGTATAAAATTAACACACAACCAACATAAATAAATAAAAAATAAATAAACTAGGTCGTAATCCTGATTGAAGGTTTGTAATGACCAATTAAGTAAGATTTGCACAAAAATTACTTGCAGTTCTCTTGATACCAATATCTCTACTGACACTGTAAGAAGTGTGGGCCCTCATTTCATATTTCATATTTGCCTCTTTAGCAATTGAGTGGTCGATTGGAATAATGCTGCTTATGTAGTCGCCGTGGCTTAGTAGGTAGTCTTCTAAGTCATACAGACTGCCTCTCAGCAGATTTCTTGCAAAAACTCTGAGAGTAAAATAAAATTGATATGAAAAGTTTCTCGAAAAATCTGTCGTTCGGAATCGACTTTAAATTATAGATCTCGCCACTCACATATAAAGATTAACAAAGACAACATAAGTAGTGTGAGATGTTAGGTCGTAATCCTGACTGAAGAGTTGTAGTGACTAATTATGTATATGTATGTATGTACCTAGTCATCCTTCCCATCTTCTAAATTTTACAGTAAATATAAGTAAAGTAAATAAAAATACATTTGAAAGACATAAAATGCTTCATCCAAAATGAAAAACATTTTTAAAGGAAACGAAAAACAAACAATCAGAAAACTGACGACAAATACTACAATTAAAGCCCTGGTGCAAGGAATAAAATAATAATTTTATAATGATTGGAATTTCAGCAATTCTGCATTTATAGGGAAAAGCTTTTATAGGGAAAAGCACATGCCTAAATTTACTCGTATATACTCCTCACATAGAGGTTTATTGGTTATAATAGTTGATTAGAAAACCAGCCGTGCCAACTTTGAATACAGAAATAAACATAGAAATTTCATCATATATTTTTCAGGATTTTTATTGAGTTTTTAAATTGGAAGTGCTTTTACGCTTCAGAAGAAATAGTATCAAAAATGAATATGGCTTGATGTTAGGCAAGTTTGCATCCAAGGTGTAGATCAGCAATGAGTAATTCAAAAAGATGAGTAGAATCGAATCTTTCTCTTAATTTCTGATACTTATACATACGCATTCATACTTATTTTAATATTATGGAGTAGAGGACTTATATTCAAAGTTTGAAGTACTCATCATATTAATACTTAACAACATGTATGATGTTATTGATTTCGACTCTCCATAACTCAACATATACATACACGAAGCACAAAATAAGTATGTTTCGCGTACGAACACTAAAATACTCACTAGAAGGTTGTGTGTTAGCTCTGCTTGTTGCTCTGTCCTTTTTGTTTATGTGTCTTTTTTCTTTTCTTATAAATGCAACAACAACTAAGACTGTAAATTTTGATGAATGATTTGAGTCATTGGAATCATTTATAGGAGTATTATAAGTATTTTTCTAAAGTTATGAATCTAAATAAGTAGGCTTATGAATCAAACATATTTCGAATGGTATGAGTTTGATGTCAACGTTGTACGCATACTCATTGCAACCTGTACTTGTACATCAACGTTGTAGTGAGTATGAATAAATCAAGAGTAGTTAAATTTCAATATTCAAAATTTCATGAGTGCTTATGAGTAGCGAAATAACGATTCATTTGTGCTCTCTGACTCAATGTCATTTTCATGAACGGCTTTATATTTAGGCAACAAGGCCTTACTTTTCTAGGAACTGCTTGTATTAAAACTTAATTTATGTAAAAAAGTTCTTGTTAAAGTGTTATAAAACTCAAGTGTATGTTTGAGTCCTTTTCATATTCACTTAATTTTAATTTCAACAACAAATAAAACGCAATCAATTCATCGATACTGATAAATATTAAATTATTATAATTTGTTGATCTGCAACAACAACTACAACTACAACAACAGTATTGAATATTAAAAGCAATTCTCAATGTATTTTTATTTTATTTCCTTGCATTTATTATTGCGCTTTTGTTTTCATTTTCATTTTTTTTTTCAATTTTTTATTTTATTTGCATATCTTATTTATATTTTTCAGCTTTAATTGTCTTCTTCCGCAGAAACATTGTAAATTTTTATTAATTATTGGCATACGAATACAATTGTCTCTGGACAAATATTTCAATGGCCACCATCTCTAGAGTATTGGCAAAAGGCTTGTCAAACTGTTGACAATTGTAATCATAATAGTTTACACTGATGTTACATACATACATACATACATATTTATTTATTATTAATAATAATTTCCTGTTAAACATACTCTCCGTACATGTAGTAGAATACATATACCCATATGAGTATACTGTCGTATACAATGAATGTTTATCTTGCAAATAGGTATGGTTGGGCATATAAAAATAATTTTCAGAAAATGTTTTAAAAAATTTTGATGAATTTTTCTTCTTTGCTTGAATATGCTATGAAAGCTGGCCACCTTAATTTTGACTAATTTGTGTTGATATTCCGAAGGGAGTTTTATTTCTTTTTCCTTTTTTTTTTTTTTTTTGAGTAGATAGTGACAGTAATAGTTGTTTTAATTTATTAATACTTTTATACGTATGTGCATGTTTTTGTATTTTTAAAGCAATTGTAAGCACTCATATTACTTAAGGGCTTAAATGCTTAAAGTGTTAACATGGGATTTTAAATGAAAAATAGAATGAAGTAAACTACACTGTACATAACAAAAATACTCACATGACACCAGAGACACAATGTTGACAATAATATTCTAGAATAGCAACAAAAAAAAATAGCACAAATAGCAAAGCCATTGTTGACATACAAATTGACTGGCAATGAAAAGTCGGCGAAAATTAAATTTAATGTCGACGCTGTGAGAGTGAATTGTTGAAATTAAAAAATCAAATTCACTTGTAGTGTGGCAGTTATTATGCTTTAATTGGCGTGAAATTTCGATTTTTCACTCAAATGAAATAGAAATCAAATTTCCCTCAATACCTAATCAAAGTATAATAAAATGGTAGGAAAACAATTTGACATTATCACCACGCGGTTTGTTAAGCAAAAACATTTAAAAACAACATTAAAAATTTACTAAAATTTCAAGGGAGTTTAAATAAAATAGTTTATTAAGCCTAAAAGCATGCTGTGTTTAGTTTAAAAGTATGTTTTTTCTACAATAAATTTATGTGGCATAACCTTGTAAAGGATGATAATTTATAGAATATTTTTAGGATTAAAGTTTGATTGTTTTTAAAGCATACATACATAGATAAATTTAATTTATTATCTCTTGCCATTTGATTAACAAAATGACAATTTTTTCCATAAAACATGTGCATAAACCTCTATATAAAGAGCGGGTGTGATTTAATGTTTTTCCTCGTCTAATTTTAGTACTTTTTCCACCTTTATGAAAAGTAACCATGCATTATTTATCCGTCTTAGATTGATTTGAGATTAAGTTTAGGTTTAAATGGCAGCTGCCGTTCTAACACTGATTTTATCTACTACGACCTCTGGTTGGCATCTCTCAGCCATGCTGAGAATTTTATTAAGTGTCTGAATTTTATTTAAATCCTTGTTAGCTGGACAGCTTACATAACATAAATGATTGGTCATTACAAGCTTTTAGCAGGATTACGACCTACTTTCTCACACCACTTATTTGTGTGTGTTAATTTTATACATAAGCGGCGGGACCTACAGTTTAAAGTCGACTCCAAACGACAGATTGTTTAAGAAACTTTTCATGGCAATTTGACTAATTCTCAGAGTTTTTGCCAGAAATCTGCTGAGAGGAAGTCGCCGAAGAAATATTCTTTCATATTTCGTTTTGTTCAAGACGTCTGACCTGGAGTTTTAACCGAGGCTTTACGTCTATCAAGCCAACACACTGCTTACTTTTTTTTTATACGCCGAGGAGGGGTAAATGTACCTAACCGTACCATAGAGGAAGTCGTCACATCCTCCGTGTGTGGGGCCCTCACCCACTAAATCCCCCCTCGTCTCATGGACTTGTTGTGCCCACTCCGGAACTACGGTGGTATTACTTCGGAGTGGAGTCCTTTTGGCCCTTTGGCCCCTGCGTGCTCATATCCGCGTCCGGATTGCGTATCGAAAGTTGAGGAGACAGTATCCACTATTCGTTTCGTTTGACACATGGCCAGTGTCATCTATGCCGGCGTGCCTACATGTTCTGCAGCCTTAAGATCCCTCTTCTTCAGTCTTAGAATGCGCTCCACGTAATACGCCACTGAGGCCCAATTTTCTCTACTCGCAACCATAACTCCAACAATGTTAGCGGCCGTGATCGTTTCAATTATTGACGTCAGTACAGAGCGATAGCTTTGCCAGCGTGCACATTCGAAAACAGTGTGCTCTGCATCATCATTTACTTCCCCTTCCTCGTAAAGACAGTAAGTGGAGGCGGTCTGTGCAGATATTTCCTAAAATATCCGTGTACCGATAGCACCTGTGTAACGTAGTAATTTACCTCTCCAAATTTCCGACCAATCCATGGCCTTATGTCCGGCATATGTCTCGTCGTCCATCTAGACCTTTCTAGTGTCTTTGCAATTGGGTTCATTATCCCATTCTTCCTTTGCAAATAACTGAAGTTTGTATGAGATTTGCCTTGAGAGAATCTTTCTACGTATTACTTCATTCAAAATTAGGCTACAATAATCGTTTAGTTCAAAGAGAATCTCAAATTCAGTTGTTCTGAATATATTCTATATACAGTCACAGAAAAAGGTCTACATACGCCATTGTACGTTGGTTTTTTCCTGATAATTTTTTTTTTTTTTTTGTATTTTTGTAATAATTTCAAGTTTTTCGTTTTTTAAAATATGTTTTTGTCTTCAAACATTCTTAATTGTAACACCTTTTTCAATTTGATAAAAATCACCGCTGTATGTAGACTTTTTTCTTTGACCGTATCCGGTCACTATAGCACCAGGATCGAATGAGGGTTTAGGCATTGTATTGCAATAGTTATATTCATATCAACTGTACTCAAGATTTTGGCATGACAGTAGCTTCTATACTTCAGTGATCTTATGGCGTTCAGTCTCATTGTCGCGATCACAATTGCTTGTTTCGCCCACACGTCTTGTGAAGCCTAGTTTAGTTTTTAGTAAACAATGCCACATAATTTTCTCAAATTTTCTCCAAAACCAACCATCAATCATCGGCTTTGTTGGTTTAATTACAAAGTTGTATAGCCATTGCATATTTTTAGGGTTAGCAACCCCGTTCAGGTTTATACTAGAAAATTGCATAATTTTACAAACAGTAGCATACCGATGGAATGTAAATACATTACAGTAACTTTGCTTACCCATAAACAGCAATGCATGAGTGTTGACTTTACACAAAAAAAGAAAAAAATTCTGAATGAAATTTTTATTGTTGAATGCTAAAACATATGATAGTTAATTATTGTATAATAATCTACCGCTTAAATGAAATTAAACTTTAAAATTTGTTCAATACTTTATGTTCTCATAATCTGCTTTCAAACATTCAACTCATATTTGTTAATTTCCCAGCTTATATTGAGAATTTCAACTTTTGAAGTTTCAACGAAGAGAATTTATTTTTTCGTTTTTGCCACATAGCCTGTATATCTCTAAGTCTTAAAGCTGCAGCATTAATTTGAAAATAAAAATTCAACCTCAAACGTTTACGGTTCTCATACAACCAGCTTTAGAGCCATAAAGTATGCTACACTATTCGTGAGAAAGTAGAAAAAAAAGGAAAAAGAAGTAAAATTATGGAGAATGAAATACAAATCCTTATACTTCTTATACGCGTGCAAGTTATAATGAAAGAAACTTTTCGATTAAAAACTTTGCAAAACGATAATTCATATTAATGGTAATGTGTGTACACAGTACGCTGTATACTGTACACTTTACTGGCGAAAGCATGATCATTGGCTTGCTTAAATTCTTAGGAAATGGGAAAACGAAAAGCGGGAAAAAAGAAAAATTGAGAAGAAATAAAAATTATAAAAAATTATGAAGGCAAACTTTGCCAAAAAATATGCTTTTCAACTGCCACTGCTTAAGCAAGAGAGGAGTCAGCACAGGAAGTTTTGTTATAAGATATCAATGCCTGTATTATAAGAAACAGACGAGGGAGAGAGAGAGAGAGAGGGAGGGTGTTATTTAGGTGTGAAAAATTGCAAAGTTTCTCATTTCTCTCGCCCCTGACTTTCTTCTTTTCTTTTTTTTTGTTAACAGACGGCGCCTGTTCAAAATTAGATAAAATGCCTGGAGTTTATAAGAAAAAAACTACGCCAGCTAAATAAGTTTTAAGCAGCTTAAAGGTATTATTTGTTTGACACTTTTTTTCTTTTGTTTTGTTTGTATTTCCCCCATGCCTAGGCTTTCCTTTTCCTTTGCTTTCATTAAGATTTTTTTATGGCCAATATTTTCAATTACTTTCACTTGTCACTATTAATGGCCAACAATAAATTATAATTTTTGATTTTTGGCCAAATGAACTCAAAACAATATAAAAAAATAAACGACGTAAAAAGAGAGTAAATAAATCTTTATAAATTTGTCAATAGTTCGTTAAAAAGTTTATTTATTTTTCTTTTTTGGTATTGATTGTTCAAAAGATTTATGTGTTAAGCCCTAAAAGTGTGCCATATTTTTCTGTGAAGCCTATTAAATGAAGTTAGTTTGTTTACAAGCCCTGCTAAATAAAGTAATTTGATAATTTATAGCATATATTTAGGCAGACTTCGTTTTTCGTTTGTATAGGCCAACACAAATACATTGAAGCCTACATTTAGGGAAGACCGTCATAAAATTATTGAACGCGCTTTAAAAAACCTTGTTTCAAGCTTTAGTTTTTAACTTCTTGCTGCATATAATTAATCCTTTTCAATAAAGTACTCGATACCTTTTGATCTTTAACATCTAGTCATATATGTATATACAGATAGTTTCGTTAATTTTTTTTTCTCATAATTTTGTTTATCAATTTATGCTTAAAGTATTTGTAGAATTTCCATGAAATGTTCACACATTTCCACATATTTATGTCAAATAATTTATTCGCTTTATCGCATCGTTTTTTGCCCAAATGTAGGCAACAAAAAATTTTCCAATATTTTATTACAGCAACAAATAACCAGCCATTCATACAGCCTAATCGAATGAACGGTAAAGCTGGAAAAAGAATTGAAACGGTGGCAGAGTATGAAAAAAAAAAAAAAAAAACAGAAAAATTGTGTGAATTTATGACCAGTTAAGTACACTTTGATAATAAAATACTTTAAAGGTCTTGCTTACTTTTTTTCTGCTTCTTCGTCTTTCATGTTGTGCCGTCATTTTACCCAGACCTGACAAGCCTTAAACAATATTTTATGAGACCACATAAAAATTGTCATTTATCTTGTGTATAAAATCTCCAAAAAGGGAGAAAAAATACACATTGTGATCAAAAAAGAGAGAGAGAGGGAGAGTGAGAGGGAGAGTGCTAGAGAGAAAGTGAATGGAAGAGTGAGTTATATTTACAAACCAATAACAAAATCGAAACTGTAACTGAAATTGAAATGAATTGAAATCGAAATGATAACAAACACACGCACACATACAGATGCTCACATAAATACTCTTACAAATCCTATATCCAACTGTATATCCCTTAGACTTGGTTAAATGATTGACCCCATTAAATGGATTTCTTTGGTTATTGGGGTTAGATGGAGTAGAGAAAAATAAGGCTGTAGATTTGACGACTGTGGTTTTCAATTTAAATAAAATGATAATAATCATAATCATTGTATAACAGAGAGATAGGGAGAGAGAGAGAGAAAGACAGAGAGAGAGAGACAGAGAAAGAGAGAGAGAGAGGAACACAATAAAATATTGCAGACTTTTAGGGTGAGGTTGGTGAAGTAATGCTAGAAATATTGATTTATAGTCCAACAATCATGCTATAGACTTTCAATAAATTTTTTGCCATTCATTAATAATGAATTGAAATTGTATTCTGATAAAAGGACTTCATCTCAAACATAACTATGACAGTGTACATAAAACATTGACCGATAAATGTATTTTAATTGTGGCTATAATTTATGAAATATTTTAGAAAATATAGATTGGCCTGAAAGAAAGTTTACTGAATACATACCCTTCATATCGAATCTGAAATGGAAATTAAAATTTCGATTAATTTTTAAAACGATATGTAGGACTAAAATATATTAAGAGTGCCATTAGACAATAATGGCTAACCAATCTTACTGGCCAACCAAAATACTGTTATGAAAATGAAAAATCTAGATACTGGTGTTTTGCTTTTACATTGCTTAACATTAAAATTATAAATAAAAGCTACAAAAACAAAACAATGCAGTAAACAAACCTGTTTACAAATTATCGTACTGCTTAATATAACAACAAGTACCAGTATAAAAAATGGTAAACAAATAAACAAAAATATATCATATTACAAGAATAAATGTAAACAAAATGCACAAACGATACTACAATAATAAATGTAAATAACGATGTTTACATTTATAGAGATTTGGAGAAGGCAAAGTCATGAACATTCGCCTTTAAGAACATTCATCAGACATGCAGAGCCATATAAAAGTCAGGGCAGAGCAGGCGACTGAGTGAGTGAATTTCAGTCAGGCTTGTGTGAAGACGCGGTGCGTTCGAAGAGAGTACTCGTGGTTTGAAGGTCTACGTTACAAAGATCTGTCGAATAATTGTCTAGTAATTGTTATTGTTTATGCAAAGGGTATAAACAGAGGAATAACAAAAAAGGCAATCGTTGTTGTTTACATCAAGTGGCACACAGAATTGTGCGAATAATACACATTCTTAATTAAAACTTAACACAAAACTTATTTTTATTTTATTTACAAACTACGAGCTCATATTTTAAACGTTTTTAAAAGGTAAAAACGTAACAATATGTTACAGTTGGCACATATTCCAAGCTCAAACCTATCTTATTTTTTTTTAATGCTGCTTGCAATGACATCCAATTTATTTTGTAATAAAAAAAGGACTTCAATGCCTTAAAAGTTTGTGGTTGAGGATTAATCTTTTTTCTCCGATGCTATAGATTGTTTTTCTCTTATAGAACCATTAGACCTCGCTAACAAATAACTGCGGTATTCAATTTTCACAAAATTTTCTTAATTTCTGTAGAGTTGTGCAAGTGGCGGTACTTGAAGCCAGCTCGGGACTATGCTGGATACACAAGAGGATTTGTACGTTCAATCAAGCACCGAGAACCCCAAGTGAATCAATATCGATGATTTGGTCTAGTGTTATCCGGCTAGACTTGAGTCAATATTGATCGAAAATAATGTTCACTTAGCTTTAGTAGATTGGCTTTCGAATGTAAAACGTTAACTAGTCCTATTGCAATGCAATTTCGTTCCTACTTTGTCTGTTATAGATTTAATTGTTGTTAGTCAGCAAGGGAATCAAATATGCCACCAAACATACAGAAAAATCTTCTGGTTATCAGATTTGGCCTGAGCTAACCGCTACTGTTTTACTTATTATTGTTGTAAGCCACTCACTTCTTATCACTTGTCACCACAGGCTTAAGATGGTGATTGATTTTTGAAATGAAGTCGCCATAGTCTAGTAGGCAGTGTGTTGACTTATTAAGAGTGATGATGTGGTTGGAATTTCTGAACAGATGCTTTGAACTCAACAAAATATAAAAAAATATTCCTTTGGCGGCTCTCCCTCAGAAAATTTCGGGACCAAAACTCTGAGAGTAAGTGGTGTGAGAAGTTGGAAAGTAATGCTGACTAAAGAGTTGTAATGGTAAGGAGAGATTCTTCTCTTGCACCAACTGAATTTGTAAATCCTACCCAAGAGGTGCTGTTATCTACCAATCCCATTATGGACTTTTTTGTGGTCTATATTCCATCGCTTTATTGCTATTACAACGGAAGCTACTTTCGTGGCTTATTTAGGAAAATTTTGTTACTCACTATTCACCACACCATTTCTCAGTGATTGGCCTGTGAATTCATTCTTTCAACACATTTTATGTCTGGGAAATACTCCAGTCAGAAGATGTAGATGCCGTCACTTGTCATGGCATTTGATATTTGTTTGCCAATCCATAGGTTTTTAAAAGAATTAAAAGCTTTTTAAATAGTACTGAACTCCATTTTCTATTAAAATTTCTAATTATAACATAAGATCTCGATTTCAATACATACTTGATCCAAATCAATACCATGATATAGAGAGCACTTAGCTTTCGCTTTTTATATTCTTATTGAAAATCGTTTTGTTTTGAATAAAACTGTGTAGATATTTTTATAAAACCTCCTTATTGACCCGTAAAACTTTTAAATGGAATGGAAGTTTTGTTTTGTTTTCGGCCCAAAGACCTATTAATCCATAAACATTTAAACAAAAACGTTCCTTTTTTTCTTCGTTGCTCTCTAGCCATAAAGTTTTTCACTTTCACTTAATTATGCTTTGAGCTCAATAATGGACCATTAAGCGTTCTATTAAATGCAGATTTGTTTTAAGGCCTAATTTTTGTAATATTAAACCAGAAAACGGAAACAGAAAATGGAAAACATAGAACAGAAAACAGAAATGAGCCTTAAGTCGAGACAAAGAAACACTTGTAGAATTAAAATACAAAACTTTTGCTGCGGATGTTGTTCATAAAATTGTTTTTTCCTTTCGCTCTCGCTCTCTCACTGTATGACGGGCTTATTTCCTTCCACATAATGCAGAAAAATTGAAGAGAAACAGAGAAGTTTTAGGTTTTTTTTTATAAATAAATGCCTGGTTTTGTTAAATTAGCACAATTTCCTGTGCTCTCCATTATAATTCTCGTTATTCCTCTGGTTGAGAACAAAAAAAAAAAATTAAAAATTCTTTGGTCGTTGCTGTTGCTGTTGCTGCTGTTGTTTTAAATTGATGAATGACCTCAATCTAATGAAATAACTGTTGTGGTTATGTGTGTGTGTGGTGTGGGGTTTTTTCCATACGAATTTAAATGCAAAAAAAAAAAAACAAAAAACAAGTAAAACAACAGCAAGAAAGCAAATAGGCCTCCAAATACATGTGAAACAATTTGTAAACGGGCCTGAGCAGAAACAAGAAAAAAGAACGAGTCAGACCAGGGCCGCTTAAAGCAAAATACATGAAAAAAAAACAAGTAAAACAAAACAAAGTTTGTTAATTAAATTCACTCTCTCTCTCTCTCTCTCTGTCGCTCCTTTGCTTTTTCGCCTATAGGCCTTCTTACACTGATTTTTAAAGGAGAAGCTTGAAAAATAAAAATGAAAACGAAAGCCTTAATGTATGTATGTATGCAACCCCGTTTTGTGTGTGTATGTGTTTTTTTTATTGAAATTAATTATAAACAAAGCAGAGGCAGTGTTTTGTAGACTTTTGAATACATTTTTCATACTTTTCATTCATTTTGGTACAAAAAATTAAATTTTAAATATTTTATAAACTGAGAGAGAGAGAGAGAGCGAAAGAGAGTCAGAGAGAGAATCGTAATAAATTTGTTGTTTGAAAAATAAATGCAATTGCTTTACATTTGTAAGCAAGCATATCTGTAAGCATTACAACAAATTACAAAAATTCTATTACAATATAATGAAGAAAATCAAAATGAAAAAATCTGCCTTAATACAGAAACTTTAACCACGTCACAAATACAGAACAGAACTTTTTGGCAAACAATAAATGAATTTGTTAAAGTTTTCTGAATGGAATTCTTTGAAACTCTATTCAAACAGCAGCAGCAGCAGTATTCTTATATTTCATAACACAACTTCTGCTACTCTTTATGCCCCTTATTTTCCACAACTTTAGCTCTATGCTTAGCTAGAACTTATTTTTAGAAATTTTCTTTCAAAAATAGCAAAAATGCCAGCCAAACATTAAAGTCAAAAAGTCATTTCATTGTATTGTAGTTGAAAACTGTGGGGTTTATTTTATTTTTCTTGTCTGCTTCTTATTTTTTTGTTTTTGTTTTTGTTTTCTTTTCTTATATTTTTATTTTTCGTTTCCATTCAATTCAGTTCTTAATGTCAAACACAATGTAAAAAAGAAAACATGTTAAGAGAGAGAGAAAGACAAATTTCTTTAAACATATAAACTATACTGCATAGTTTTAGGGGCTTGAGCTGGTTAAAGCAGCCTCAGGCAGACAATAGACAACAGATTTGTTTTTTTTATTTCTTAGTTTTTTTTTTTATTGTCAGTGGGAAAAATATGTCATTATAATAAGTTTGAAAGTAGTGGTGGTGGTGGCAAAGAAATGCGCCATAATTTTGATTTAAAGTGATTGCATTACCAATGTAATGTTTTCAAAATGTTTGAAAAAATGATAAAAAAAAAAATATCTAAAGTATTGTAAGGATTATGAAACTAAGGATTTTTGCATATTTTTTAGGATAAAAACTAGTTGTAAACTTTAATATAATAAGGGCTTGGCTTATTTGATCTTAAACTTTGATTTCTAGCCTTTTTCAGAAATACATTTTTGAACAAAGATGACAACTGATGGCTTTCATCATACATTGAATCTACGTTTCAGTTATTCTGTTATAAGGTGTGTCGATTTGATGAAGGATGCTGAATTAGAAATTTTTAAGTAAACAATATTGAAATTTATCCAGAAATTTAATCAGAATACATAGATTCATTCATACTCACTACAAACGTTGATTTATAAGTACAGGTCGCAACGAGTATGCGTACAACGTTGACATCATACTCAAACCATTCGAAATATGTTTTCATAAGCCTAGAAACTTCATAACTTAAGAAAAATACTTATCATACTCCTATAAATGATTCGAGTGACTCGAATGACAGAAATTATACTTTTTCAGTTTTCTGGCTTCACTCAATGGTTTATATGGAATTGTATAACTTCTTAAGACTTGTCCGTATTTGTTTTCAGGTGAGAATGTATGCCTAAATAAGTGTGTCTTATTAGTATCTTATATACTACATATTAGAGATTGAGAGCTTGTGAATTGCCTTTTAACAATTAATGTAAAGGGCTATCCATTTCGTGGTTTTAAAAGTATGGGACTGGAATTCGACATCTGTCAAACTAAGTTGTGAAACCAATTTTTTTCTTTTCAGTTGAAAGTCTGACATTGACGAAAATGGATCGCCTAACTACCACACAACGCATAAAAATTATCAAAACCTACTACAAAAATGGTGATTCTGCCACAGCCACGTATCGTGCTTTAAGAGCAGATTATGGTTTACATAATCGTCCAACTACGCAAGCAATTGGCAAAATTGTGAAGAAATTCGAAGAGACTGGAGTGGTTACAAATATTGAAAGGCCTGTGCATCATCGTTTCGCTCTTTCCGCTGAAAATATCGCTATTGTAAGTAAAAGTGTTGCCGAAGATCCGAATGTGTCGATTCCTCGTCGTTCTCAGGAATTAGGACTGTTTTACGGCACATTATGGCGTATTTTGCATTTTGATCTACACCTACATCCATATAAAGTCCAGCTCAAGCAACAACTGAAGCCAGCTGACCATTCGCAACGTCGTAGATACGCAGAATGGGTGCTTGAACAACAGGCGGTGGACGGCAATTTTTCGAACAAAATTTTCTTCAGCGATGAAGCTCATTTCACACTCGGTGGGTATGTTAATAAACAAAATTGTCGTATTTGGGGTTCTGAGAATTCTCAAGTAATTGAAGAGAGGCCATTACATCCAGAAAAAGTCACTGTTTGGTGCGCTCTTTGGTCCGAAGGTGTGATTGGACCTTACTTCTTTGAAAACGACCATGGAACGACTGTCACCGTCAATTCGTAGCGTTATGGTCATATGATAACCGACTTTTTTGCCTGCTATTGAAGAATACGACTTGGAGAATATGTGGTTTCAACAAGACGGTGCCACATGCCACACAACTCGAGCGAATATGGCTTTATTGCAAGAGACATTTCCTGGCCGCGTAATTTCTCGTCGTGGCGATATCAACTGGCCACCAAGATCATACGATTTGACACCACTAGACTTTTTTTGTGGGGCTACGCGAAAGACCGTGTTTATGCAGATAAACCTTCAACTCTTGAGCACTTAAAAACCAACATTCATCAAGTTATGGCTGAGATACCGTCCAATATGTGTCGGAAATTACCTCAAAAGAATCAATGCTTGCAACACTTCGCGTGGAGGTCATTTAAATGATGTAGTGTTTCACACATAATGTCAACGTTCAAACTTTACAATAAAAAAGAAATATCATGAAAAAAATATTTTATATGTGTTTTATTAACGTTTACTTTTGAAACCACGAAATGGATAACCCAATATGAGACTCTTTCACCACAAATACAACATCCACAGACACAATTTCGAACATCTGGCTGGATGTACATCAAGACTACCGAAACAGTCACACAAATGTACAGATTGCGGAAAATATCAGGTGGTCCATTTATCGGTTTAAATTTGAACGATCGGATTTATTGGAAATTTATTTCCAAAACATAGGCAATTGATCGAAAATTGAACTAAAATGTCGCACAAAATTTGGTCGCAGAGAAGGATCAACAGTGCCTGGTATACGTAAGTTTATTGCTAAGGTTCGTGAAACTTTTTTCATTGTTGATGCGCAAAGACATGAGCGTGTTCGTACTGTACGTACACCCGAAAATATCGAGAGTGCCACATCAACTCGTCATCGTTCTCAAGAATTGAACATTTCACGCACCAGTTTATGTTGAATTTTACAAAAAAATCTCGATATCACGCCTTACAAAGTTCAATTGGTTTAAGAGATGAAGCCGCATGACTATCTGTTTCGTTTTCGCTTCGCCAGATGGGCCAACAAGAAACTGCATGATGAAGTCGATTTTATCAAAAGAATCATCTTTTCGGATCCAGCTCAATTTCATCTTGGTGGGTACGTTAATAAGCTTAATTGCCATGTTTGGGGCTTAGAAGACCCACACGTGGTCTTACAGAAGCCAATGCACCCATTACGAGTGACAGTTTGGTGTGACTTGTGGAGCGGAGGCATTATTGGCTCATATTCGTTTGAAAACGAGAACTGCACAACCATTACGGTTAATGGAGACACCTATCGCACCCTGGTAACCGATTTTTTTGTACCCACTCTTCATGGTATTGTTGTGAACGATGTTTGGCTTCAACAGGATGGTGCAACTTGCCACACATCTCATACCGCAATCGATTTATTGCGTCAAACGTTTGATGGCCGTGTAATTAGCCAAAATGGTGGTGTCAATTAGCCGCCAAGAAGCTGCAATTTGACACCGTTGGTCTGCGTTCTGTGGGCCGCCGTTAAAGAAAAGTGTTACGCCGAAAAACCAGAGACAATTGAGCATTTGAGGATCCACATTCGTGATGCCATTGCCGAGATACGACCCCATACACGAAAATGCACGAAAATTGATCCGATCGAATGAGGCACTGCGAGGCCGTCTGAATGAAATAATATTCCATTTCCAACCGGAAGAAATGTATTTTACAATAAAAAAAAAAATTAATTTGGCACAATTGCATGTCGATTTTATTCACTCTCCTGAGAGAAATTTCTTCGTATTTCATTTTATTCGAAATGTCTGACCTGGGATTTGAACCCGTGGCTTCAGGTCTAATAAGTCAGCACACTACCTACAAGACTACGTATTTGTTAATATAATTTCCAACAATTGCTTTAATGCAGCAGGCTTTTGTGTAAGCCATTAAATGCTATTTAATCGTTTAGAAGATCGTTCAAAGTTTTTGACTTCATTTTCCTAGAAATGTGTTAGAGGATATGAAGTAGACCTTTAATTAATTAAATGGTCCCCAAACAAATAATAAAAATTAACAACAGTTTTGAGTTTCTAATGCTCTTTCAGAATATTTTTAAACTTTAACCAGAGTTCAAGGCTGAAATATTTAGAAACCAACTTTTTTTTTGTGCACAATATGTCTACAAATATCCATATTTGCTGTATAAAATTAAAAATTCCATTAGTTTAGACGCTTTAACCTTAGAAAATAACAAAAAAAAGTATCGAAAGGTCAGGCTATTGTGTATGTCACACATGGTCATTATTTTATTCATTTGCTGAGCTCTTGTATTCAACAATTTGCCAGAAATTTAACAAAAAAAGGAAAAAGGCAGAGAACACACACGTAGAAAAATATTTAAAAAATAAATAAATAAAACAGCAAGAGAGGAAGAAATAAATAATTCCATAGAATTTTATTTAATAACCATGAAATTTATGTTGAATAATGTTAAAAAAAAAGACGAAAAAAAAAAATAAATTAAAAAACGTAATAAAAAACGTATAAAAAATTATTCTGTGCATTTATTTAATGCAGCCTGCAGATGAATTAATCCGCAGTTCTTTTTGTTCACATGCATAATTATTCAGAAACAAACGAACACACACATACACTTACGCATTAAAAACGAAAATGACAAACTCAATACTTAATATCTATACATGTACACATATATGTGTATGGATGTGTGAAGGTGTGTTATTAAATATTATAAGCAAAACTAGTTTGTTTCTCTCTCTCTCTCTCTCTCTCTCTCTACTTCTAGTTCTCTTTTAACAGAATTCTAGTTGGCAACCATATAGAACTGTGTTAAATACTGTTATTTCTCTCCCCAACTTTGCCTTTTCATTGCTATCGTAATCCCTCTCATGTTGTTTATTGCTTTGTTCCTGTCTTTTGCTGTTTTATTTTCGATTTTCTCTTTTTAATTCTTCATCTATTTATATGAGTATGTGTTTGTAAGTGTTATACAAGTATGTGCATGTGTGTATGTGTATGTGTGAGTAATAACATGCAGTATTTCAATGCTAAAAACCTGATACAAATGCGCTTAATACTGAATGTTGAATGGCTGTACTTTGTATGTGTAATGGAAAAGTGTGTGTGTGGTTTATGTTTGTATATGTATGCAAGAACTGATGTAGTTTGCCCGTAGTGGAAAATTTCATTACGCACCTTGACTCACAAAATTGCCTTTGAAAATCGAAAAAAAACAAACAAACAAAAAATAAAATTTTGCACACACACATACATACAAAAAATGATGGAAAAATTCAATAACAATAGAAGGGAATACATGGAAATATGTTTTCTGTAATCACGCTAGAAGTTAAAAGAGAAAACTGAATACAGTAAATCAAAGGTATGCTTTATAGCGAAAGAGAGAGAGAGAGAGGGGAGAGAGTGAGAGAGAGCCAGAAAAACACAGTTTATTGAAATACTAAATCGCAAAAGATGTCAGGCAGGAAAGAAATCCAAAAAGCAAGAAATAATAACTAAAATACATGGGGAATTGACAAAACGAAAGAAAGAGAGAGCGAAAGAGAGAGAGAGAGAGAAGGTGAAGAAATAACAAAAAAAATACGAGAACTGAATTGAGTTTTAAATTGAAAATGTCACCAAGAGGCATTAACACGCATACAATCACTCTCTCTCTCTCATGTCCAAAAACACACACATACACTCACAAATGTCAAAAAAAAGGAAAATAAATATATTGAAATGTTATGCTACACTCGTATTTTTTTTTTTTGAGCTAAACAAACACACTGATTCAGGCACACGCAACTACCTACACATTAGGAATTTGTGTGTATATACATATGCGTGTGTACATTTGTGTTTTATAGCTTTAAGGTGTATTTGTTATAAGCGGCAAAAGGGAATTCCTGTTAAAGAGTACAGTTTTTGAAGGATTTCTTTTTAAGTCTTTCATTTATGTTACATTAAGGAGAATATTCCTTAAGAATAGGCAGAAAAACTTTTTAAATTACTAGGAGATGACATATTTTAATTACAATCTTTGTGTAAATAATTTCATTATACAGACATCTATTACAAGTTATTCACAGAGGAACCACAATGCAGCGTACTAGAAGGGAAAATTGTTATTATATAGGTAGCTTAGATACAGTAATCATGAGTAATGTAACTAAATTGCATGTTGTTTGAGCATGGAGCCTAGTAACCACAGACTGTTCATGGACTAAAGATATTATGAGAAGCTACCGAAACGAAAAATAAAAAAATTGGAGAAGGTAGCTCGAAATTGTACAAGCCAGACTTACAGAAGAACAGGATACAAGTGAGAACCATGAAATAGCAACAAATTGTTTTTTTTTGTGTTTTAGAAGTCTACGTAATCTAAGAGAGGCCTCGGTTCAAACTTCAGGTCAGACATCTCCAACAAAACGAAATACGAAAAAATATTACTTCGGTTATTTCCTCTCAGCAGATTTCTGGCAAAACCTCTAAGGGCCATTATTATAACTTGCCGTTAAACTTGGGTTTAGTTAAAGGTACCTTTAGCTAAAGGGAACTGTAAAGTTACCTTTAACTGATTTGCGTTATTACAACTTACAGATAAAATAAAATTAAAATATGGCAGTGCCGAAGCAAAGTCGATAAAACTGCTCAATTAAACAAGTTTTTTTTTAACGCAGTGGCAACAACGGACTTCGTTTTTTTGTTGTATATGCTCATTTTGTTTAAATTTAAAGTTGCCATATCGAAAATAGTATATGATATGGCAAGTTCAAACATAAAGTGACCTTTAAATGTTAAAGGTAGGATGATCTTCCCTTTAGCTTAACGATCACTTCTATCTTATTGGGTACTCATAATAATGAAAAACAATTTATCTGCCCGTTAAAATCCTACCTTTAGTTAACGGCAAGTTGTAATAATGGCCCTAAGAGTAAATAAAATTATCATGAAAAGTTTCTCAAGAATCGACTATAAACTATAGGTCTATAGGTATAGGTGCATAAAATTAACACACACACAACATAAGTGGTGTGAGAAGCTGGGTTGTAATCCTGACTGAAGGGTTATAATGTCCAATTATGTTTGTATGTATATTTTCTCCTTCTTATCAAAATTTGTGTCTTTGAAAGAGCATCCAAGTTATACTCTAAGAAGCTACTCACGGTCATATGATCGCAAGCAATTACTCACTGATGCAATGAGTGGCCTGTGGCTCAATTTTGTTAAAATGGTAATGACGATAATGCGATTATCACTCACTTCCTCTTACACAGCTCTGCGTTATCAATACAAATGCACTAACTGCATAGCTTGGACGATCAGGTGCTTGTAGATGGCGGTAGAACCTTTAACTAAGTCTTATGTATGATTAGCTCATTCCAGTTGTTAATCTGGTTAGATTTGTCGTTATTTCAACTCACATTGTTAAAGATTTCACAGAGCCTTATGCGATTGGTCGTCGTTGCTTTAGCAAATACAACATTTTCTTTTCACTACATCTCTCACAGTTAACACAGTGGTAGTATTCGTCACTTACTCCTGCTCGTAGCTCCTGCTCGTTACTCCTTTCAAAATAATACAGATGCCATTGGCAAACCATCTCATCAACTATACACGAACGAAATTCCTTAGGGCTATGCAGATGGGGGGCAGTCGTTTTGTGGGGTTAGTAATTGGAATGAATACATCAATGAAATTGGTCTGTGACTGTATTTGTTTATGTATTTTGTATTGTTTTGTCTTGTTTTTTAATTTCCTGATTGCTCATGACCTTTCTTTCTGTTTTTATTGGCGCTGTTTTATCAAGCCATTCCTAATAGCAAAACTGTTTCCGGTTTAATTTACTGTTTGATTAACGTACACGCCCCCCCCCCCCACTAATTGATTATATACGATCACTATGTGTTCAATGCTCAATACTACAGAATGTGTATATGTGTAAGAGTGTATTTACATTGGAATGGCAACATATGTTTCCGGGGAATTAAATTGAAATTAAATCGTTAAAACAGCTTGCTTAACTTGCTTTGGTTTTCTTTTTATTAAATTACGCAACTATGCTCGATTTAAATGTTTTCATATTTTCATATTTAACTTCACTATTAACTGTCTATGTACATATGTATGTATGTGAGCAAGTGGATCTTCCTTGTCTCTTTTTTTGTTGCAATTTTTGGTAATTTAACAATCTCCTGCAGAGGCTATTGCGGCATATATATGTGATTCTCGCTGTCTTTGTAAGAGTTTTTTGTGTTTTTTTTGCACTCTATTTGTGCAAATATTTTGTTAATATTTATAAAAAAACGGAAACCATATCGTAAATCCCTAAAAAAAAAAACAACAAACCATAAAGACAAGAGAGGCGTTTTGTAAAAAAAAATCTACAAAATATTGTTAATGTTTTAATAAATACTGACATTTATTTGAATTTTAAACAAATAAAACAGTTATAACAGCTAGAACATCACAATATCAGCATAACTTTCTGTCTTCTTCTTTTTTCTTTCGGTACCCACCAGAGATCGCCAATGAGTATTCAAAAAGATGAGTAGAATCGAATCATACTCCTAATTTCTGATACTTATACGCATTCATACTTATTTTAATATCATGAAACCTCTACTCATATTCAAAGTTTGAAGTACTCATCATATTCATACTTAACAACACGTATGATGTTGTTGACTGACTTCGACTCTCCATAACTCAACTTATACACAAAGCACAAGATAAGTATGATTCGCGAAAGAACACTAACATACTCACTAGGAAGTTGTGTGTTTGCTCTGCTTGCTGCTCTGTCTTTTTTGCTGCTTATGTGCCTCTTTTCTTTTTTGTAAATGCAACAGCAACTAAGCCTGTAAATTTTGATGAGTAATTCCAGTCACTCGAATGCGTTGTTAATCTAAATGAGTAGGCTTATGGATCAAACATATTTCGAATGGTATGAGTTTGATGTCAAAGTTGGGTGCATACTTATTGCAACCTGTTCTTACGAATCAACGTTGTAGTGAGTATGAATGAATCAGAGTCGTTAAATTTCACTATCGTTGACTCACTTATATGAAAAACTTCATGAATGCTTATGAATGGCGAAAAAACGACTCATTGCTCATCTCTGGTACCCACTATAGGTCCTTTTTTTTTTTGTAACTTTAACAGTTTAGTGATATGATGGTATCTATGTGTTTTTTTTATTTCTCTCTGTGTGTAGCAGTTTTTGCGCTTCATTTGTTACACATTTAGGCCAACAAACGTGGTTTGGGAAAAAAAAACGAACTGAATGCTACAATATTTTTTCTCTTCTGTTTTTCATGTGAATTTCTGTGTTTATTTGTTTGACATTGACAATATAAAGTAGAAAAAACCCCACATACTGTATAGAAAATTGTTGTGAAAAAGTATTGAAAAACAAAGAAAAAAAAAAGTAAAAATAGTAAATGAGTTGTACAAGTGTAGTAAAACTACTCATCATTTACATACCACTCCACTCTGCTTACTATACAATCCATTTATATTCAGCCTGTGTGTACTGTACATATCAGTTGAAGAATTGAAAAAGTAAAGTGCACTAGCACTGTGGGTTGCCTTCAAACAAATAACTGTGGTGGTGTACAGATAAAGGATTTAAAATTTAACAATTTCATGACATTACAGAGCATTGAAACGTAATGTTTTGCCCACTAAAGTCGGATTTAAATGGGTTTTCAGCAGCTATTGACTAAAACTAGAGAGTGGGTTTTCTCATTGAGTTTGGTTTAAGTTCGATACTCTGTTTTTAACGCTTAACGCTTTTTAATATTTGTTAAGAAGGTGAATACTTTGCTTAAATGCCTGATGTTCCAGATGTCTATCGCCAACACCACTACAATACTACCGTACATGAATATTTTTTCGACATTTAATAACTCTTCTGTGATCTATTACAGAGTAAATGCTGTTGCCCTATCAGTTCGTTTGTTGCTTAACTTAAGGCAATCATTTCTACTGCAATACTAATCGCTTCACAAGATATATATTCCGAAATCTATTATATTCCACAACTGTTTCTATTGGAAATTAAAATTTTATTCTCTTTCGGTTGTATTTGCTCGCTATCCCTCTTATAGTAATGTAATCTATACTCGATTGAAAGAATTGAAAATTTTGGATATTTCTGTCTGGGTTTTTAGGCTTAAAGGTTTTTCTCTTGCCTTTTGTTCTGAGTAGCTTTGGCTTCAAAAATTCCAATCATAGTTTAATCATTTTACTGGTATTGTTTTGCTTACAATTAGCTCTGCATTATTATATCCACCCGTAGAAATAAAGGATTGCTTGGACTGTATTTCTCGACCACCTGAATTTGATGGACAGCAATAAGTGTTGCTTATTCGTCAAGAGAGAAAGGGTTTCTCCAGCCTTTAGAAAATAGTTGGTAAAAGAGAGTTTGAAATTGTCATTTGGTTTTACCTTCATGGCAATATGCATGTCTGTAAAAGTAAACCATTTGATCCTCGAGTTTAGTAGTCATCACTTCTAGTAGATATTCAGAATCTCTTCTTTTGCTAACTCTACACGCTTAAGTTTGGAATAGCCATGGTCATGTAGGTAGTGTGTTAGCTCATTAGATGAGAGTCCGTGGTTCAACCCCTGGCTCAGACATCACGAACGCAATGAAATATGGAAAACTATTTATTTTGGCGACTTCCTTTAAGCAAAAGCTTTGAAAAGTTTCTCAAAAATTTGTTTTTCGACTTTCAATTGTATGTAACACACTCACACAACGTAGATGGTGTGATAAGCTACTACTAAATAGGTAAGTAGTATGCTTATCTCAAATGAATTGACGATTTTCTTTATTTTTACCGTTATGAAGCCTATTTTATTTTTTTAGTAATGTTTTGCTTCTTAAAACGAGTTAAAGGAATTGATTTGAATGTTGGCAAATTCTATGAGGAGCGTAGTAATCGACCCACAGTGTATACAGATGAGCTTATCTATGAGTTCTTTATGTAGTGTACATACATACATTAATATATGTTTTGTTTCAGATCACAGAAAGTCATTTTGTATTTTTGTTTTGTGGTATTGTTATTCCATTCTCTGCCATTACATTTGAAACGAAATATTTTTCCATTTTTCTATATCTCACAAGCAAAACAAAAAAGCTGGCTTAAAAGATTTTCTAGTTCCAAAAAAAAAAAAAAAAAAAACAAATACACATACACATACGGATACGGATACAAACAAATAACCCACTCTTATATAAACACATACACACCAAACATAGGCAAATACGAGTACTTATAAATGTAAATGCAAGTATAGAGTGTGGCATAGAGAGTGAGTGAGGGATTTACATTTGTATGCAAATAAGTCTTACATGCCATATTACCATTACCATATATACGTTATATGTTGTATTAGGCCACACACACACTTACACACATGCCTATCATGTGTATGTATTTGTAAGTATGCACTATTACTCATTTATTTACACACACACACACACACACTCATACAATATACAATGTGAGAAAGAGTCATTGGTAATGTGTGGTTATTGTTGTTTATAATTCAAGGATATTTTCGTTTATTTGTTTATATTTTTTGTTGTTTGTTGTTGTTTATAATAATGCATACGAATTGTATTTGTTGTAGCAAGGAAAAAAGAAGGATTGTGTTTATTGTTGCTGTTGCTGCAATTGCTGAGTTTGTTTCTTGTTTTTTTTTTTTTGTTTTTTGAAATATCTTTGTGGTTTTTAATGCAAAGATTTCCTCTTGAAAAGTGGTTTTACAAAATAAATTGAAAACAACAACAGCATTAGAAACAACAGCAATAACAACAAGAATAACAAACGAATAGAAAGGAAAATTCTAAATTAAAATAATTTTTTTAAGCAAAACATTCTACAAACACATACCATCACATGCCTGGCCATCTAGTTTGTATGTGTGTGTGTAAATTATTCTTACACATACAACGTATGGCTGTCACAAGTATTTGTTAGTGTAAACGTTAGTGTAAGTGTATTTGTAAATAAATTTAACCATATAATGCCTCCCCTTCTCTCTCTCTCTTTTATTCTCTCTCTCTCTCTCTCTTTATCTATATTCTGTTCTGTGCTTTCTTGCACAATTCAGTTTTAATTATTTGTAAAACGAAATGCAACACACTGTTAATTAGAATTTGTTATTTTTGCTTGTTTGCATTTGTATTTGTTTTGCATGCATGTATATGTATGTGATGTTTTGTTAAATAGTTTTTCTTTTTTGTTTTTATTGTTGTTGTTTTCCATTACATTACAATGTACATGACCTTGTGAGTTTTAATGCATAATAAAGATTTATTTAATTGACAACAACAAAAACAGAAAGAAAAACATTTAAATTGATATGGACTTAGTTTAGTTTGTTTTGTTACTTAAAATCCAATTTAAAATCATACAAAAATAAGTATACAATTTAAATTGTTATACATTAATTATAATACAATCTAACAACAACAAAAAGAAACACACACACACACACACACTGTAATATTATAATCAGTATTCATAAGTACAACGTACATGTGATATGTGAAATATCAGTTAAATGTCATAATTGAACTGAAGGCGTATGAGTGTTGTACCCTGGCTCTACGCTAGAGATGAGCGATATTTTCAAAACTGTGATTTAATCACGGTGATTGATAATTCACTGGTAGCTACAGTGATTGAAATTGCCAAATAACAGTTACTAATAATGTCGTTCTTTCAAAATTGTTACATACTCAAATTTATTTCATTTTATTTTGAGCGAGGCAGAATTACTATTAGATGATGCTGATTATTTACTTTTGTCTCTTATACATGAACTTTCTGTGAAACATAATTGTCAAACTTCATATAAAAAAAATTACATTAAAAATAATAACATTGATGACAACACTTTGATTTTGTTTAGTAGTCTTTTCGTAGTATGTATCTAGTTGTCTGTTTCTCGACTTAATAAAATACGTTATTGTCATTATTGTATTATTGGAATACTGTGATTAACAAATCACGTTCACTGAGAACAACGTTTTTCAAAAATTACTGGATCGCTCATATCTACTCTACGCACACTTATTCATTATTACTCATACTCACTGCTGTCTGAATCATAGAACAGCAATGAATCGTTTTTTTTTTTTTTTGCTACTCATAAGAACTCATGAAATTTTGAATATAAGTGAGTCAACAATATTGAAATTTATGTAACCACTATGATTCATTCGTATTCACTACAACGTTGATTTATAAGTACAGGTTACAATGAGATAAGTACACGTAGATTTCGTATCGATTGCTATATCAAAGTGTATCTTCAGAGACAATTTCTCAATTCCTGTGGCCCACCTTTGGGATTTGTAATTAAAAAAAAAGAAATAAAGTTGCAAAATATTGTTACGAAAATGAAAAATCAAGATACTGGTGTTTTACTTTTACATCGCTTAACATTAAAATTAGAAACAAAAGCTATAAAAACAAAAAAATGCAGTAAACAACTTATAGTTCTGCTTAGTATAACAACAAACACCAGCATAAAAATCATTCGCCTTCAAGAACATTCATCGGACTGTTTACTCTTCCATATAAAAGGCAAGGCAAAGCAGGCGACTGAGTTAGTGAAGTTCAGTTAGTCTTGTGTGAAGACGCTGTTTGTGTGAAGAGAGTAATCGTGATTTGAATATCTCCGTTACAAAGATCTGTCGAATAATTGTCTAGTAATTGGTTATTGTTTATGCAAAGGGTATAAACAGAGGAGTAACAAACAAAAAGGCAATTGCTGTTGTTTACATAAAGTTGTGAACAGTGGCACGCAGAATTGTGTGAATAATAAAGAATTTTAATTAAAACTAATCACAGATTTATTTTTATTTTATTTACAATCTACGAGCTCATATTTTAAACGTTTTTAAAAGGAAAAATCGTAGTAATATTGCGCTCTCGTAAAAGTGAGCAAATTTCTCTAAAAATGTAAGGCAAGCTACATGAAAACCCTAATGGAGGATGTTCTAGAGAAAGGTTAGAGATTGTATTAAAAACTTTAGAATCTCCTAAAAAAATCATAAGAATTGGATAGATAGGTAGGTATTAGGAATACGCCCTTACTTTCTAGACCAAGTCTATATCTTGTACGTACATTGTTGATTATTTCAACCAGTTGCTCTAAATTCATTTAATCCGTGAATGCCGGGGCCTGCAATTTAATATAAAATCCAAACGCGAGATTTGAATGTTATTACTGCTTTGAGCATAATTTTTTATTGTGATTTTAAATTCAAATCAAAATTATCTTTTTATTGTGGAATCAAGTAATTCCTTTCAGTTAAATTTTAAGTAAGTTGCCGCACGTAAAAAGTTTATTTAAATGGCTTCATTTATTGTATTATAAAAATATAAATGAGTATTAACCTGAAAGTATGCATTGATTTTTATTACTCTCTCTCGCTCTCTGAGCCTTAGAAACATCTTCTCTTCGAATAAAACTATAAGATTTGCTTATTCAGATTTAATTTTATTTTTATATTTTTTTTATTTCTGCTTTCATTGAATGCATTTAAAATCTTAACACGCTGTATTATGGAAAATATTCATAAAATTTTTGTTATAAAAATTTGAGCGTAGCTGTGTGTGATTTTTAAATGCAGAAAGTGTGAATGAATTTTTAAAAGTGACTATCTTGTCTTGTCTTGTTACTGAATGTTCTGAACAATGGAATGGGGGGTGGGGGGACCGTCTCTTATTTCGTGCTTTTTGCTGTTGTTTCCGTTTTCTGTTTTTTTATTTGTTATTAATAGTAATGCTGTTTGGCTGAATATTTTCGAGAATTGTTATGTGTGTGTGTGTTATGGATTATTTTTACGGTTATAAACACGTGTTAAAAAGTTTAAAAGCCTTATAAGTTTTATTACACACTTATATTTATGCATTGACATATGAATATACATACGTATATAGTATATAGTTTATACATGTAAATTTGTATACACACAACTGTTAACTTAAAATCTGGATCGATGTTTATTTAAAAAATTATTAAAAATAGTCTCAAAATGTTTTTCTGTTTAATTCAGGGATCTAATATTGATTTATCTTCTCTGTATACGGTTACGAAAATGAAAACATAGATACTAGTGTGTTGCTCTTACATCGCTTAACATTTAAATTATAAACAAAAGCTACAAAAACAAAACAATTCAGTAAACGAACCTGTTTACAAATTATTGTACTGCTCAATACAGCAACAAACACCAGCATAGAAACAATGGTAAACAAGTAAACAAAAATACTAAAACAAACAACAACATAAAATAATGGTAAACAAGTAAACAAAAATACAACAACAAACGCTACAAGAATAAATGTAAACAACAATGTTTACATATATAGAAGTTTCGAGAAGGTAAAGTCATTGCTGCGTGGTCTATTCTGATTTTTCACTGCAGCCGAGTGTACAAATATTGAATTCTCTCAAACTCTTATTCATTATGGCCGGATTTTATGTGAACAATATGTTCTCCAAATAGATTTAATATGAACTACATATATGTGTATGTATGGGTTTGTTTATATGTATGTATAAGGTAAATAAAAACCATTGCATACTTTTATGGGTTATTTTTTTAATATTATTTCGTTTGCATGTTATTTCACTGTGTTAAGTTTACAGATGTACAAACACACACACTCATAGTAAATTTCTTTTATTCTCATCTGCATGAAACTAACATTACATTGCCCTCGTCTTGAAGGATGTCTAAGAGAAATTGTGTGAGCGTATATGTGAGCATAGTAGTATGTGTTCAGCTGGGTTTGTGTGCTTGTATATGTATTTATAAGTGTAATTTATTTTTTTTTGTTTTCATATCTTGTTTTGGTTTTTTTACGAAGGCCATTCAAATGTTTCAGTGGAATAAGAGAAATTGTGTAGGCGGAGTTGTATTTTCTGATTTTAATGAAAAAAAGCGAACGAGAAAAAAGAAAGAAATGAAACAAAATGAGAAGACATTAAATGAAAATACAATATAAAGTAAATATTTAGTGGGGAGGGGGGTGTGTGTGCACAACTCATACTTGAAGTTGTGTTCGTTTTGCTTTTGTATTTCAATTATGTTTTACATGCTCCATGATTTATCTTATGGCCAGCGGCCTGTTGTACTGAATGCATATACATTTTTCGATTTTTTTTATATAAATTTGTTCATAGTGTTTTGAAAGGCCGTTATCACTTTTATTTTGTTTTTTCTCGTTTTTTTTTTATTTCACTGCTGGAGAGTAATAAAACTGCATGTGTGTTTTATTTCATGTCTGTGGTTAGTTGTTTGTAGTTTTTATATCGTATTTAAATAACATTTTTTGACCCGTTACCTAAAATAAGAAAGACACTAAATATCAGCACATATATATTTCCAAAGCTAACGCTAACGTTACGATTTCCTATGCATATGTGAATAGGAATTTTTTATAGTGTTACGTCTTTACCTTTTAAAAACGTTTAAAATATAAGTTTAGTTTTATTTAAAATTCTTTATTATTCGCATAATTCTATGTGCCACTATCCACAACTTTATGTAAACAACAACAATTGCCTTCTTTTGTTATTCTTCTGCATAGACAATAACAATTACTAGACAATTATTCGACAGATCTTTGAAACGGACATGTTTAAACCACGATTACTCTCTTCAACCACACCACGTCTTCACACAAGATGGACTGAACTTCGCTAACCGTCTGATGAATGTTTTTGAAGGCGAATTTTCATGACACGAAATCTCTAAAAAATCGTTGTTTACATTTATTATTGTAGTGTTGTTTGTGTATTTTTGTTTACTTGTTTACCAGTTTTTTTTTATGCTGGTATTTGTTGTTATATTAAGCAGTACGATAATTTGTAAACAGGTTTGTTTGCTGCATTGTTTTGTTTTTGTAGCTTTTGTTTATAATTTTAATGTTAAGCGATGTAAAAGCAAAACACCAGTATCTAAATTTTTATTTTCGTAACAATAGTTATTCAATAGGCAGTTCACATAACCACAAGAAAACATGAATCAGAAATAAAAGTTTTGTTTAAAAATCAAATAGAGATGGAAGTATTGTTTTGCAATATTTTGTACGACCTTAATATAGGTTTTTATGCCGCCATAAAAATTGTCTGTTAATTTCTTTATTTTTTGTTTCTTTTTTTTAACTTCCCCATATGAGCTGAAGAGCATGAGTGCCTCCCTGCCTGCCTGGTTTGATTCGGTTGGTTGCTTGAGTTTAGTTAAGTTTAGTTTAGTCTCTAAATTTTCTTTTTTATGCATTTTTATTAGAGTGTTTATTTTATTTCTTTCATTCTTATTTTTGCTTAATGTTTAACAAACATTTATTACTTTATGCCACGAGAGCCAAAATGTGAATTACCCATGAATATGAGAGGAGAGTCATAATGTATGACGTGAATGAGAAAAGCGAACAAAATGTTCCTCATTCAAGAATGAAAAAGAGTGAGCAAAAGAACGTTATTAAAAATAAAGGAAATTATTACTCCTTTTAACGCCTCCTCCATCCACATAATCTACGTGAACATTTTGGCAATAAAAAGAAAAACAAAAAATAAACAAAAAAAAAAAACGTACAAATATATTGTACCACTTGAGTGGTATGTTTTAAATGTTCGTAGGGGGATTTTCTTACTACTTTCTAGCCATTGTTAATGTATGGAGGGGCGTCTATTAAGTTTGAAAAATATAACATATTAGAGCTTAAGATGAACAAAATGTTGTTTTTATTATTTCATCATACGTTTTGAAATAAATTTTACAAAATCTCCTAAAAATTTAAACAATAATCTTGAGATTGAAAGAAAATAATCAAACCAGGTCCAATTGAACGCATGCTAGATTAGGCCATAAGTAAAGGCCATTCCCTGGTACATTTTATAAACAACTCAACTAATGTCACAAACTGTGAGGCATAGTGCATAGATGCATCTTGCTCGCATGTGTCAATATTAGGGAATGAATAAATTACACTCCAAGACAGGCAAATGTATAAAGGAGAAGGAATGTAACTTTGTTGTGGCAATTGATATCTAAAAACCTTGATGATGACCTATAAAGCTTCTCCAACAGACTGAGATATGACCGTAAACCACCGCATTTAAAAATATGGGCCTAACCATCATATAAAGAGCCACAAAGCTCATCTGGAGCTATACTGTTATGTTTTTAACTTTTAAAATATGATCTCGTAGACTGCAAATAAAATCAAAGTAATTTTGTGTTTAGTTTTAATTAAAATTCTTTATTATACGCACAATTCTGTGTGCCACTGTTCACAACTTGATGTAAACAACAACAATTGCTTTTCTTTGTTATTTCTCTGTTTATACACTTTTCATAAACAATAACAATTCTAGACAATTATACGAGAGATCTTTGTAATGGAGATCTTCAATCCACTATTACTTTCTTCAAACACACAGCATTTTCACACAAGATTGACTGAACTTCACTAATTCAGTCGGCTGCTTTGCCTTGCTTTTATATTGCAAAGTAAACAGTCTGATGAATGTTTTTGAAGTGTTGTTGGTATATTTTTTTGTTTACTTTTTTACCATTTTTTATGTTGGTGTTCGAGACTTCTCCTTCTCGAAATCTCTATAAATGTAAACATCGTTGTGTACATTCATTATTGTTGTTCGTGTATTTTGTTTAAATTTATTCCTGTAGTGTTGTTTGTGCGTTTTTGTTTACTTGTTTACCAGTTTTTTATGCTGATGTTTGTTGATGTACTTAGTAGTAGCACGATAATTTGTAAACAGGTTTGTTTACTGCATTGTTTTGTTTTTGTAGCTTTTATTTATAATTTTAATGTTAAGCGATGTAAAAGCAAAACACCAGTATCTACATTCTTCATTTTCGTAACAATTCATAATTGGTCATTACAACCCCTTAGTCAGGATTACGATCTCGGTTCCCACATCACTTATTTTGTGTGTTAATTTTATGTATGAGTAGCGGTACCTAGAGTTTAAAGTCGATTCCGAAAGACAGATTTTTTGAGAAACTTTTCATGGCAATTTTCATTTACTCTCAGAAATTTACTAGAAATCAACAGAGTGGAAGTCGCCGAAGAAATATTTGTTTCATATTTTCGTTTTTATGTCTGATCTGGCGATTGAACCAAGGCCTCACGTCTAATAAGTCAACACTAGGCTACCGCGACTTCTGAATTATTATTAATTAATTGAAGAAATAGATTGCTGTTAAAGGTATTACAAGAGTTGGCAAGTCTCTTGGTATTATTGTCTATTAAACCAATTCCTTTAAGCACAACCCACTTCTTCTACTCCTACTCTAATATGTACAGCAAATTTTAGTTCTGACTGTAGTAATAATAAAAATAAAACAGATACTGTTATATGTAAAGCGTAGGAGAAGAAGGGGGTGCGCGGCACAGCTGTACTGGTATTTTATATTGTATGTATATTGTATGTGTATTGCATGTATATTGTATTTGTATTGCATGTGTATTGTATACGTTTAAGTCGTCTATAACATATTCATGTTAAACATCGTTTTAAGTATTCTGCACTTGTACGTTAAAACTAATTTGCATAAGTTAACCATTTAGCAACGAAATGAGTGAAAGAACGCAAAGAAAAAATGAAATAAATTTTCACAAAATGTACAATAAAGAGAGACAGAGAAAAACAAAAAGATAAATTTTTCTTGCACACTTTTCTTAATTTCTTTTTTTTCTCTTTATTTCTGTAGTTGTTTTTCTTTTCTTTTCAGGAAGTTGGCAAGGAATAAAGAAAATCCATAAAAAAATAAGAAGAAATAAATGAACAAACCATACATATATAATAAATATTAAATAAATACCACTGGATATTAAATGGAAATGTTTTAAAGAGAATGCCATACAGAATGCAGAGGTCAGTGAAATTTAAACAAGAAGTAGAAATTGTTTCAAATTTAAACTAGACACGAGACAATTGCCTTTAAGTGTGTGAATTAAACAATGAATTGAAATAAATTCAAGTGATTAGTGGCTTTTGTTGAAGAAAAGGTATTCCCTGTTGTGTATCAAAATTTTGTTTTAATTTTTCGATTTAAATTTGGGTTTTTTTTTTAATGATTTTACATATTTAATTTATTGTACACAATAGTAAAATACGTTTCTTAATTGCTTATGGATAATTTATTATCTTGTTTGACATAGATTTCCTTCCTCTTTTTTTGTAGACATTTGATTTATCTTATCGTTAAATGCAATAGATTTTGTTGAAATTAGATGTACACGACTTTCATATGTGCTGCATGGCATACATATTAGGGAACAGCATTGAATCGTTTTTTCGCTACTCTTAAGCACTCATGAAATTTTGAATATAAGTGGGTCAATAATATTGAAATTTAACTATGTACTCTGATTCATTCATATTCACTACAACGTTGATTTATAAGTATAGGTTGCAATGAGTATGTTCGATTCATAAGCCTACTCATTTAGATACATAACTTTAGAAAAATACTTATAATACTTACATATAAATGATTCGCGTGCCTTAGTTGTTGTTAGGCCCTTAAAAAAAAAAAGACACATAAGCAAAAAAGACAGATCAGCAAGCAAAGTAAACACAGAACCTTCTAGTGAGTATTTTAGTGTTCGTACGCGAATCATACTTATTTTGTGCTTCGTGTATATGTTGAGTTATGGAGAATCGCAGTCAACAACATCATACGTGTTGTTAAGTATGAATATGATGAGTACTTCAGACTTTGTTGAATATGAGTAGAGATTCCATGATATTAAAAATAAGTATGAATGCGTATAAGTATCAGAAATTATGAGTATGATTCGATTCCTCTCATCTTTTTGAATACTCATTGCTCATCTCTGATACATACATAAATAATTTTTCATTACAATTTTAGGTCAGCATTACGACCTAGCTTCTCACATCACTTATGTTGTGTGTGTTAAATTTTTTTTTCATGAGTGGCAGGACCTTCATTTTAAAGTCGACTTCGAACAACAGATTTTCAAGAAACTTTCTCGTGGCAATTTTATTTACCCTCAGAGTTTTTGTTCGAAATCTGCTGAGAGCAAGTCGCCGAAGAAATATTTTCTCATATTTTCGTTTTGTTGGAGATCTTTGATCTGGGGATCTACTACTACAACTTCAAACTATGACAGGCTTTATCAAAAAACTTGTGCAACTAAAACGTTTATAAATTTTTAAAAAGCTTTAATGTCATTGCTTGCATTTAGTTTTACGATCTTATCAAACCAAGCAGAATTGCTTTGTTTTATCATCATGTGCTAGTATGTCTTAAGCATTCAATTTCTATTATTTCAAAAAAATGCCAGACATGACGGAAATTGGTGTCTACATTGCAAATGAATTTTTAATCGCATTTCAAGCAATTTATGCACATAAACATTTCTCTTTTTATTATTATTGTTCTTTTTATTTAATTTTATTTGTATACGTTTGTTAAGAAGACTAAAAAAGGTCAAATGATTGAAGAAAGAAAAAAAAAACATAAAGGAAATGTAATTTGAAATAGAAATTTGAAAAACTAATTGCAAATGATAAAAAAAATATGAAATAAATCTTTCTTTCATCTTAAGTTATGCTTTAAATTACAATATTTTTAAGACACCTGAAAGTATGCAACATTTATTTTGTATGGCTTATAAAATTAATTGAATTTTTCGATTTAGCATTTCCAAAAAGAGATCAAAGTATTTAAATAACTACTGTTATAAATTAATAGCATGTGGTTTTTATGGTTTTTCTTATGTAGAAAAGAAATATTCTTGACATTTGCATGATACTAGCATACAATGATTTCAAATATTTTTCAAACTAATTCTTCTATATTATTACACATTTCAAAGGAAACTATGAGTTTATGCATTTGACATGAGAGAAATAAATTCTTCTAAAGTCTTATGAAATGCAGAAGAAAATATTTTCACTTGATTACAAGCATTTGAACGAATGTCAGATTATTTAGATGAAATAGTTTTATAAAGAAATTTATTTCCGAAATGATAATCTATTTATTATTTAAATATTGTAAATAAATAAAAAATCTTGTACATATTTTAAGGGATAATCACAGTTTAGTATATGATATTATGACAAAGAAGATAATCTTCAGTAAAAAGGCTTTTCTTTTAGCCTGTTTTTAATTATTTAGTTGTTTTAATATGCAGATTAATTATTTTTCCTTTTTGGTTAGAATCTTTTAAAAAATAATTTCAATTAGTTTTATACTTTTTTTCGTTTTTGCGCCTAAAAGAAGGCTTTACATTTTTTTCACAAAAATTAATTGCAGGTAGAAATAAAAAACTTAACGGGGCCATTTACAAATTTTATAATTAAATTTCCTTTTTCTGTATTCATAGTCCTGTTTTCGCGAACAGCATTAATAAAATTTAGGGTTCCTCCAAAAGCAAGAAAAAATTAATAAAAATACACAGGCTTTGGGATACTAATTACTTTGTTTATTGCAAAAATATTTACAAACATAAAATGAATTTAAAACAAGAAATGCGTGAAATAAATTATAAAATAAAGTTTAAGGCGCCAAAAAATATGCTGCAGAAGAAAACCATGCTAGACCAAGAAAAATAAAACAAAGTTTTCCAGCAACGCAAATTTATAAAAAAAGCGGAGAGAAAAAGAATTTGTTTTAAGCCTTCAGACAAACAGCTGGTGAATTTTTGTGGGCTCGTAAACAAAAACAAAATAGAAATTGCCCGAAATAAACTTCAACTTTTAGAAAAGCAGGGGGGGACGGGTGGTTTAAGACTTCTTTGGTGTATTTTTCCATTTTATTATGCTCTTTACCGTCTAATGTCTAATGTTTTCGACATAAATAGGCAAATAAATCGATAAATAACAAAAGGACGCACAAATAACAACAAATATACCGAAAGTGTTTATAAAAATGTATTCTGAATAGAACACGAGAGAAAAAAAATTCTATGTAAACGTACAATAATCCACCGAACAAAAGGGAAAATGATTAATTTGTTCCGGTAAGGGAACCTTGGTACCTCTAAAACGCACGACAGCTGAAGAGTTTACACGAAAAGCACATTTAATTGGACAAGTTAAGCTGATTATGCTAATAAGGCTGAGACGAATTCTACATAAAAAGAAAAATTAAATTTTCCATTTTTTATATGGAAATCAGTGGATATATTCCGTATAACAATTATCCTATATAGCAGTGGAATATATGAGTAGATGATGGATTCAAGGGAAAATTTGAAAGAATACAAGGCTATACATTTTTACATAGTCAATGAAATGAAATAAAGAGCGCTCATGATTGGCAATTGGCTTGGTGCCGTAATAAATGCCAGCAAACTTTTTAAATGCATTGAGGATGGCATTGGTTTGTCTTTATTTGGAAATTTCAATTTCCAACAGAAATTAAAAGAAGGTTTTACGGTGATAGAGAACTAAAATATTGCAATAGTCTAATACGTAGTGTGTTGGCTTACTCAACACGAGCCCCGGATTCAAACTCCAGGTGGGGGATATGAAAAAATATTTCTTCAGCGTCTTCCTTTCAGCAGTCTTCTGGAAAAAACTCTGAAAGTATAGTAAAATTCATACGAAGAGTTTCTCAAATCAGTTGGTCGGAGTCGACGCCCTGCCACCCGTGAATAAAATTAGCAATCACAACATAAGTGGTATGTGAAGCTAATTTGTAATCCTGACTAAAGGATTCTAGTTAAGTAAGTAAGGACTGAAATGTAAAAAGAAGAACTACAAATGTCGCACTCTGCTTTCTAATCGAAAGTGGTATCAATCCTTAACAAAGCTCAAAGACTAATCATAACGGCAGCATAACGCATGGTTATGGAGCACCTTTTGGCACTCCTGTCATTCCTTCTCAGTCATATTCAATTTAAGACTCAAGGGGTATAATGTCCTACTACATAATTGAAAAAAAAAATGGATATCATTCCAAACATGGCGTTTAATATTCTGTACAGTGTATGCACCATAGTCTAGTATTGGTAGACTAGTCTAGTAGGTAGTGTGTTTGTTTATTAGGCGTAAGGCCCAGATCAGACATAAAAACGAAAATATAAAAAATATATCTTCGGCGACTTTCTCCCAGCAGATTTCTGGAAAAAATTCTGAAAGTAAATGAAAATTCCCATGAAAATTTTCCCAAAAATCAGTCGTTCGGGGTAGACTTTAAACTGTAGGTCTTGTATAAAATTAACACACACAACATAAGTAATGTGAGAAGCTAGTTTGTAATCCTAACTCAAGGGTTGTAATGATTAATTATGTATGTATATGTACTTCTTCTGGAGATGACTACAGTGTTAATTCTTTTACAGTCTTCGTAAATGACTCTAAAATGAATATTTGACCGCAGCTGTTAATTCATTTGGAGCTCTACTGATTTATGAGCAGATAAGGTCTTCCAACTATGCTTGTGATTGCCAGTTGGAAATATATCTTGTCTTATCTATAATATAAATTATTATCCTTCAACTCACTTTTAAAGTCAATGAGACTTGGTACTCTTTCATCACAATGAAAAAAGTCATTACCGACATTGATATAAAATATAAAAACAAATTAAAGCTTGTTTGAACCTCAAGAGGCTTACTTCTCCTATGATAGTATTGTTATGTAGAGTTATTAAGGTACAGCTGACAGACGATTTTAAATTGGTGTAAGTCTCGAGTGTGATTTAAAAGCAAGACATATTGAATAGAAATATTGGAAATGCATCCCTACTTGTCTTTATGGGTTATACATACGGTGACCATATTTTTTTCAGCAAAATACAGAACAGGAGAAAATAAAGTACACAAACCACCATTTTCTAAATCAGGTTATTTTTAACCGTCAAAATTTCAATTGTTAATAAAGTTTTAAACATTATTATATTGATTGTTTTTTAATGTACAACTGAAAAAATAACGAAATACTGAACAAATACAGAACACTAAATGAAATACAGAACATTTTCACGTTTTTTAGAAAAGAATAATTTATACAGAACAGGGCTCTAAAATACAGTACTGTTCTGTATAATACAGAACGTCTGGTCACCGTAGTTATACAGGACCATAAGCGTAATAGACGCAGAACAACAATACTGGTCGAAGTTTCTTAAGTTCTGATCGCACGTAAGTCAAGAAGCTTGGAAAATTTAATTGAAGTTACTGCAAAGAACTGACTGGCAAGAGTTGTCGAAGAATTCCCAAAGATGTGGGATAACAAAAGTAAGGTAACAAAATTTAAAGGTATACAAAGCCTAAAAGTGGGCAAATATGGGGCATTTATTTGAAATTACAAAAATAGTTTAGATACTTTTAAACTATTTAAAAGATATCGCTCCTTTATTGCAACATAGTCATATCTCAAAAAATTAAAAATTTGTAGTTACTTAAGCAAAACTGCTCTTTTAGACCTTCTGTACATGTTGAAAAAAAATCAGTTTTATATCCCAAGCTGAACCGAAGTTATAGCAATTAGAAGTTAGGCAATTAGATCATAGGACTTATGTCTTGAAAACTTAAATCGCATTTTGCCAAGTTCAAGTTTTTTTGAGATATGACTATGTTGCAATAAAGGAGCGATATGTTTTGGATATCCTGAAAATATGCTTTAAATTTTTTAAACTAAAATTCTTACAGCATAGAAAAGTAAATTTGCTTAGGAGATTATAATAGAATTTGATTAGCTTTAGCAGTTCTCTCGGAACTATTTTGTTGGTAATGCATTTATTAAGCGGAATTTGTTTATGCAATAGTCATAAGTATACCTTTCAACATATACAGAATAGGATGTATTATTTTCAACAAAACTACTTTAAAAGCCTTCAAAAAAATTTAAAAATTTTCTTGACTTGAGTTATGATTGTAATTTCATTTCTAGATGGCTCAGTAAAATTTTATACTGATAAATGGATGTCGGAAAATTTAAAAAAAAGTTTTTTTTAAAAAATTCTTTATTAGATTCCGAACTTTACAAAGGCAAGTGTTTTCTTTTTGTGTCTAAAATCCTTTGTACGATGAGCTATAATTATACCAACTTTGGCTCTTATCTTCGCTAAAAAGTATACATATTCTGCCATATATGCTTCCATACACATGTCCGTTTTTGTAAAATTGTCTTAAAGCCTTAAATAATTATTTATAAATTATAACCCCCTCACTTGCCTGCTACCTATCTTGTGATAACCTAGAATACACAATAGAATAATAAGACACGTACTTGTAAGCCAAATGCAGTTGTATTAAAAAAAAGTCCTTTTTTTTCTTTTTTTGCAATGAAACATGCTACACAGCAACCATATTTCTAAAAAGGTTTAAAGGAAACATTTAATGTTATTGAGAAATTGTTCTTTCTATTCCATTTGCAAAAAACGGCAGCTGATCTCAAAAGCTAGACAAACACATGCTAAATACAGACCGAAGAGTTACAATATACGGGCGGGCGGGCACACACAAATACATGGAAATATTTTAAATAAAAATAAGAACCATACTTTATGGGTTTTTTAGGGGTTTCACAATGAAGTTACTTGAGAGGATATTTAAAAGCAGCAAATCGATTACAAACATGTGTAGATGTATGTGTAGTTAACACAACTGCGTATTGATTTTGTTAAAAAATGAAAGAAAAAAATATTCCAAACTTATCAGAGAATATTAGAGAGAGAGAGAGAGAGAGAGAGAGAGAGAGATAGAGAGAGTGAAAGAGAAACTGAATTACCAAAAAAAAAAGAGAAAGAAAAAGAAAACTTTTTATGATTTTAATTAGTTTTACTAACACGCTCGATATCTTGTGTATCTACATACATGTGTAATGGGTTTCATGTTTCCAATTTTTTTTTGTTGCTGTTACTCTTATCACAATATAAAGTAGAAAAGTTCTTCAAGGGAAAAGGATTTAAACAAGGATTTCCTACTACCATTAAACACATGTAAGATTTCCTTAAGTATGCATAAATGGATAGCCATAGAAAGCAAAAAAAATAAAAAGAAAGAATACTTTTACTGACTGATTGATTAAAATGGGAAAATGGAAAAACATGATTAATTAAGAGATTGACAGAGACAGAGAGAGAGAGAAAGAGACAGAGCGAGAGAGCAATGTTAACATGTTGTAGGGATTATATGTGGGGGATTATTGATTGAATTATGCCGTGATGATGTTAAATTATACTCTGACAAAATTCTTGCTATGCTTACGTACGATGCCATTAATTTCTAGTTAATTAAACATTAATTTCATAATAATTTAAGCTCTTTATTAACAAAATAAAATATAAATAATATTTAAATACCAATACCATGTTCATATACATACATACATACATACGCTTATAATTATTATAATTGTATTAAAAATGATTTTAAATGCAATCAATTGATTGAACATGCTGCTGCCTGAGTGAAAGAGCCAATATGCTGCAGGTAATTATTATCTGGCTAAAGAGTCATTTAGTTTATAAGTGGCAACTACAATAGGTGGCACGTTTTAATCAGATAACTTTAAACGAATTTCTATTGAAATACTATACAAACAAACAAACACTAGTTATCGAATCAATAAATATAAAATCAATGAAAGTGCTGCTAAAGTATTCCCATTCCAGTCTAATCAAATTTAATAGCTTAAATAACTACACATACATACATTATTAGGGTATATGAAAGGCGATTAATTTATTCAATAGCTATTTAAGACCACTCTATACACATGACACCGTATGTAGTATAGTGTAGTGCAATAAGATTTCATGACAACTGATGAACTAAGTGAAAATAAGAGAAAATATTGGAATTTCGAAACAGTGTGCAGACAAATATTTTTATAGTTTTAGAAATTTTTGCAGTCTTCCATCGCATGATATTCAGCTACTCATTTTATATAAGAGCAATGTTGACCTCTGCAGCCAGATTTTTTTAGCTTTTGTTGTAACCAAAGTCTTCAATTGTTGTCATAGACACAGTGTGGAAGCCTAGTAAGCATTGTGTTAAGCCGGCAAGGAAAGGTAATGAGTTTGATTCCCCTAAAGACTTTTGTCTATTTTACTATCAATTCCAAGTAACCTTACAGGTAGTCAAATAACCATTAGCGCAATAGCATCCAATAATATGGGACCAAAGGCGCTCCTGGAGTCCAAAATGGCTATTAACAATTACTCTAGGTCATAGTTAACTGTGAATTTCATTGCACTAAAGACCAAGCTGAATAAGTCGTCGAAATCGTCACGTCTACAGTGGCAAAAATTATAAAAATCGAATGAATATAAATTACTTTTAATATTTTGCATATTTAACAGGCATAATGTATCATAATATCAGTCTATTTTTTAGAGATATTATTTTCATAATTTTTTAAGAAATGCATCTGGATTTTGTGCATAAAAGACCAAGCTTAGAAAGTCGACGAAATCGTCTCGTTTATAATAGGAAGAATTAGAAAAATCTAATCAAAATAAATACTTTAAATAAAATACTTTAAATGTGTTGCATACCTAAAACGCATAATGTATCATAATATAATAAGAATAGAATAGACTAGAATAAAATATCCTTAATTTTATAAAAAAGCTTTCGTCTCAAGTTATTTTCACAATCTTTTAAGAAAGGCATCTCGGTTTCGGCTAAAACGTCAGGTCTACAGTAGGAAGAATTATAAAAATCGTATCAATAAACATGAAAAACTTTAAATATGTTGCATACCTAACAGGCATAACATATCAGCCTATTTTTGAGAGATATTTTATAAAAAGAAATTTCTTTACGAGTTATTTTTATAATTTTTTAAGAAAGGCATCTCGATTTTGTGCATTAAAGACCAAGCTGAGATAGTTGAATGCGAAACCGTCACGTCTTCAGTATGAAGAATTATAAAAATCGAATTAATGAACATAGAATATGTCTCATACCTAACAGGCATAATTTATCATAATATCAGCCAATTTTTTAGGGATATTTTATAAAAAAAACTTTCTTCGCAAATTATTTTCATTAATTTTTAAGAAAGGCATCTTAATTTTATGCTTTAAAGACTAAGTTGGCTAAAATGTCACATCTACAGTAGCAAGAATTATAAAAATTTAATCAATAAACCTGAAAAACTTTAGGTTGCATACCTAACAGGCATAATGTATCATAATATTAGCCTATCTTCTAGGGATATTTTACGCGAGTTATTTTCATAATTTTTTAAACAAGGCATATCAATTTTGTTTTATTGTTTCAAATTCCACATGATTTTTTCTAATCTTTGTGATTAGCCTGTAGTAAGGTTTACAATGATGTGCCCGTTATATGTTGTTGTCTGAAATCTACGTTCTCTGTAGAAATGTATTCGTTTCTTATAAGTAACCCGCTCTTATAGTTCTTTAACGTTCTCTATGATAACAATTGATGACGCAATTGTTTCTACACGATATCCTTAATAGATTATTTTGAGAGCGATTTTATGTGTTTGATTTTTATTATTCGAAAAACTTTCGATAATCATGACAAATTATTAAGCATGGTGGCGCGAATTAATGTCACCTTTGAGGTGTGTAGTTATTATCAATTTATTCCTGGAAAAAAAGTTTAATTGTATTGGAAAACTTTTCGATATCTTTTCCATCTTTTCTGTCTTTCTACTAATAAAATTTAAACTATAAAGTATTTAAACTTGTATTTTATGTGAACAATTTCTCATTTCATCATTTAATTTTTGCCATTTATATCCTTAAAACTTTAATTTCTATTAAAAATGGTCCTATTATAACGACATTTATTATGCCTTTAATACAGCATCAGACTTCTAGACAATTTTGTGACATTCATTATCAACTTTTAGGACATTTTTGTTCTTTGTAGCCGATGTTTGATAACACTCATGCACACATATAAAAAACGAGAGAAAAAATAAAAAAACAATGGATTCCTAAGAAACAGTAACCTTTCCTTTTTTTCTTGTTTGTCTTAGTTTAACTAAAGAATGACACACAGCTGAAGGATGAATTTAAATCTCATATAGCTCCATACATACATGCCTACATACATACATTAATTTATTTATTTAGAAACCTAAGGGTATATTACATAAAACTTAAATATATCTTTGTGTTAAAGTTAATTGAAATTGCTACAAAGGACTGACTGCCAAGAATTTCCAAAGGTGTGGGTTAACAAACGTAAGGTAATAAAATTCAAAGGTATAAAAAGCCTAAAAGTAGGCACCAGTTAAATAAAAATATAAAATTTATAAGAAATATTTTGGGATATATTTGACAATACAAAAATAGTTTAGATTCTTAACATATTTAAAAGATATGTTTTGGATGTCCTAAAAATATGCTTTAAATTTTTCAAACTAAAATTCTTACAGCTTTTTTCCTCAATTATTTACAGGTGTTTTAAAAGTTTTAAATGTATATTTTGTTTCTAAACAACTCATACTTTTATTCATATTTGTAAAAAGGTTCTTAAGCAGGTTTAACCTAAAACTATGCACACATTTTATTTTGCTTTATTTTGTTTGTTGCTAAAAGAGTTGTGTTTCAAATTTGTTCGGTATTTTCCTTTGCTTCATAAATCAAAGCATATCGTTAAACCTTTTTCATTTTTTTTCAGTTTAAATAGAAATATTTTCGAAATACTTCTCAACAATTTGTAGTGGTTTTAGCTTAGAAAGCGGAAAAAGATCTACAAAAAAGATTTTTAAGCTGTTTTTTTTTGTAAATAACACATGTTTACTCATGTCTAAATTCAATGCCATTTTATATTTGTGGTTTGATATGGTTTCTGGGTTTTGCTAACTCGTTTAAACCCTAGCAACTTGTTTCTTTTTCTATTAATCTAAAATTTTATACACACATACATATGTACATATATACGTACCGAAAAGTATGCTACATTTACACCCAATTAAATCACGACATCTAAACATTAAAATCAAAAAATCAACATAAACTACCAGAAAATCAAAGTGATTGCCTTACTAAGCCATTAGTAACTACAAAAATAAATATTAAATAATATTAAAGCATACTTTTGGACTTACCAGTAAGAAATAGAGAGAGGGAGAAAGAGAGGGACAGAGAAAGCGAATGACTGAAAAGGAAAACAAAGTAACAGCTTCGTTATGGGAATAAAAAAAAAAAAAAATACATCCAATAAAATAAATTCTATACACAAATCAAATAAAATAAAATGAAATGAAGTACGAAATAAGTAGAAAATTTAACAAATGAAACAAAAAGAAATTTCCCCAGATTTAATGGTAATCGAAAAATCGAAAAGAAAAAATCAGAAAATGTCAACATGTCTACAGTTAGTTTGATTTCTATTTGTGCACCCTTATTTCCTATTCTTGGACAAATCAGTACAAATAACGTGTAGTACGTTATGAAATGATGGGCAAAAATATAGAAAATATTGCGATAAGTAACATACTTGTATGTGTAATTTAATAACAAACTATAGCTTTTAATTAGGATGTTGCATGTGACACATATTAAAATATCAAGTCAATAATTTTAAAGCATAGTTTAAGGTGCTAGAACTTACAAACATTTACAAATACGTAATTTTTCTATATGTATGATACGTTAAACTGGACAAATGATGAAATACGCAAGATTTTACAGACGAAAACGCGAACAGACAAACGACAAAACGCAGAAGGGGGACAGCCAGTTGAAGTCCGTATCCCCAAAACTATTGAACATTTTCTAGATATGGTGTGTTTCACCTAATAATGGAAAGTTTGCGCAATTCATCGTAATTTTGAACGATCACTAGGATATGCGAAAGGAATTTGCATGATGGACAGCGAGTTTGATCATAATCGACTAGAAAAATAAATATGTGGCAATTTCGCAACAGTTTTTGGAGTTGTTCGAATGCAGTATAGCAAAATTGCAACACTTCGTTACTGTAGGAGACACAACCACAATGCAACAGAGACGAAACATACGTTCGCCAAAACCCTACCAAGGAACGCCGAGTAAAGTTTATCGAACAAGAAAGTTAAGACGAAGTCGTCGTAGTCTAATAGGTAGTGTGTTGGCTTATTAGACGTGAGGCTGTAGTTCAAACCTCAGCTCAGACATCTGAGAGTAAAATAAAATTGCCATGAAAACATTTTCACAATATTTTACATACTGTAGATCCCGCTACTCATGTATAAAATTAACACCCACAATATGGGTGATGAGAGAAACTATGTTGTAAACTTGACTAAAGGGTTGTAATGACCAATTATGTATGCCTGGAGTCGACTTTAAATTGTAGGGTCCGCCACTCATGTATACGATTAACACCCACAACATGGGTGGTGTGAGAAACTGGGTTGTAAACTTGACTAAAGACTTTTAAGTGAGTAAGTACAGTTAAGACGATCGTTCTTTTTTTTATCTTTGGAAGACTTAAAGCAGATTTGAAACAAAAATGATGGCGTTTGATAAAGAAAAAAGTTCCATATAATAGGCTGCGAAGAGAGCCAATTCTTCTGTTCTGTTTTTCTAATTCTTATTGCCAGAACTAATGAAGTTTCACGACATGAAGAGATTTGATAATGAAATCATTTCAAAAACCATTACCTAGTTTGTTAAAATGTTGAAGAATTAACAATTTTTTCTCCAAACTTGATATAATTTACGCTTTAAATTCAAAATATACATACATACATAATTGGTCATTACAACCCTTCAGTCAGGATTATTGACCTAGTTTCTCACACCACTTATGTTGTGTGTGTTAATTTTATACATGAGTGGCGGGACCTACAGTTTAAATTCGACTCCGAACGACAGATTTTTGAGAAACTTTTCATGGCAATTTTTACTCTCAGAGTTTTTGCCAGAAATCTGCTGATCGGAAATAAAAATATATTTTTGATATTTTCGTTTTGATGTCTGACCTGGGATTTGAACTCGGGCCTTTCGTCTAATAAGCCAACACACTACCTACTAGACTACGGCGACTTCAATTCAAAATATAATGATTTGAAATTTCGTTTTCTAAAATTTTTTTGATTTTGAAAGAGTGCTATTATTCTGCCCTTCATTATTCATATGTGCTTGGGTGGAACCTCTGAACCACTGAACCATGAAACCAAAAACCAAAATCTTAACAAAAATATTCCGGTTTTGTTTGTTTCATTTTTTTTTGTTGTTTACAAAAGATTTTATTGACAAGTTAAGCTGAGTTTTATGTTTTTTTTTTTTGCTGTTGTTGATTTACCTCAAATATTGGATTTTTGGAATTTTTTTCCGAGTTTCGGCTACAATTTTTGAAATAATTTTTTCCTTTTTTTTGTGGTTTTTGTTTGCTTATTGAGGTTGACACTTTTCGGTGGAGAAAAAAAACATTGGTCAGGCATTGAGGGGGCATTCACTATTTTTTATTGATCTGCTGAAACTGACAACTTTTAAGTATAATCTGCTATTGAAGCTTTTGGTTTTTTTCCGGGGTTTTTCTCTCGATTTTATACGTGTTCAAATGAATTTTTATTCTCTTGTTTCTCTTGCTAAATTCCACTTGTTTCAGTCAAACTCATCAATTTCTTTAGAATTTTGCTGTCAATGGTTCTTTGTATTACGTTTTGATGGGTTTTTTTTAATAGTTTAAAATTTTAACAACAATTTCTATTGTTGTTATTGTTGCTATGTGTGTGAGTGTGTATGTGGTCAGCAAAAGTTATAGACAACCTTGTTATTATTATTGTTTTCTATGAAATGTTTCCTATTTTTTGCCATTTGAAATAAAAAAATAAAGACTTCATTTCATATTTTTCAAGTTGTAGTGTTGTATGTAAGTCTGTGGCGAATGTTAGACTAAAAATAGAATTGTATCACACACAGATATATGGCTAGAAAGAAAAATTTATTTGTTGCTGTTGTTGCCTTTAAAACCATGACCGAGATGAAGATGAAGCTGATGACGACGATGATTGTTGTTGGTTGTAGTAGTTGTAGTTGTCGTTGTCGTTAACATTGTAAGGAATGTTGAGTATGCTTAACGCTTAGTTAGGTTTAAGGGATGCGTAGCATTTGACATTACATTTGATCCTTAGGACAACAACAGCAACGCAAACAGCCTCAACATCAGCAAAAAAAAAAAAACAAACAACAACAACAATCATACACATTTCATGGATTGAAGCAGTCAAAGTACAAAAGTAGAAAATTTATATGTGTTTGGAATCTGACACAAAATGCAAGAAAAATTTATTTCTGTGTTAGCTTCTCTTGCCTTGCCATGTCTACTTTATTCTTAAATTTTTTTCTTTTTTATAAATTCTTGATGAGTTTATAAGGATTTTTCAAAACACAAATACAACTAACGAGGTTAACAATGTGTTTAAATTTTTTATTTCATTTCAATTTATTATTATTTCTTCTTGATTTTGTACATTTATTACTAGTCTTCGTTGTTGTTGTTTTTAGATAAATTTTGTAATTTTTTTGTGAAACATTTTTAGGCTTTAAATCAGCTTAAGGGAAAGCCTCTAATAAATCTTCTTGTTTTTAAAATAATTTTTAAAGAAATTCATAAAAAATATTGCATCCATTTTTTACTTTAACAGTTTACTAAACCTAAAAGTAGGCTACAAAATTATAAAGCAAATCTGAATCCAGGAAGCTAAATTGCTTATATATTTTACTTTATTTTTAACAATTCCAAATTTCTTTCTAATGAATTTTATTTTATTTCTTATGAATTTTTCATCAAAATTTATTTTTTAAAAAATTAAAATTTTGTATATATTTTTAGGCTGTTATAACAAAAGATGTGGTACATTAAGTATCTTTGGTGAGAGGTCTCTAAAAATATTTTATTTCATTGTGATTATATTTGAACATTCAAAAGACTTATTTCCAGTCTAGTGCACCTAAAAGTAGGCACCAAAAAATTTATCCTACTGATAGAATTAAATTTTTATTTTGAAAATATTTCTTTAAAATACAACAATTGCTACGCTTATAAAGTAAAATTTTTGTTGATGAGTTTCTGTAAACTGCACAAAGAAATTTAATATCTTTCTGCTGTAGCTTAAGGACTATTAAAACTTTTAGGTTCATTAAAAATAATGCAATCGTGATTTAATTAATTCATGAAATTTTATGTGAAAAGCAGATATTTTGTTTTCCAATATAGTCTTATTGTATTGTGTCTTAAATCATAGTTTCCTTTCTCAACTTATTGTTTTAATATTGTCTCCACAGTTGAGTCTAAACATTTAGTAACCCATACAATCAGTTATAGAAGTTAAATTCTCTCAAAAATTTTAACATTTCAGTTGAAGGAATTATGTCTACGTAACGGTCGTGGAAGTTCGAAAAATTCCTTTTCAAAAATAAAAAATTCACAAAACTTAATTGCAAAGTGGGAATAACTTAAACTTTTTTGAGAAACTTGTAAGAATATGGAAATTTCACTATCGAACTGGCGGAATCACATCTTGCAAGACTGTGAATATTTTTCATCGTTAAAATCATTCATGAGCATAGAATCCAGTCTGAACAGCATGGCAATTTTATTGACTCTCAGAGCGTTTGCCTAAACAATTCTTAGGAAAGCGCATCGAATGAAAAATTTCATGTTCCCTTTTATTTCCCATTTCAAGCTGAAGTTTGAGCATGGAGTCCTCGCCTGATAAACCCACATACCAGCCATTATACTACGTTGACCTGATAAACTCGTCTGGTCATGAAAAAACTGAATCATGGATTAAATTAACAAAATTAGTGGAATGTGGAGAACTCTTAAAACTTTTCCCTTGATTTCTAGGCGTTTGGTATTTAGTGTAGTTGCCGTAGTCTAGTAGGTAGTGTGTCGGCTTATTAGACGTAAGGCCAGGGTTCAAACCACAGGTCAGACATCAAAACAAAATTATGAAAAAATATTTCTTCGACGACTGCCTCTCAGCAGATTTCTGGCAAAAAGTCTGAGAGTAAATAAAATTGCCATGAAGAGCTTCTCAAAAATCTGTCGTTCGGAGTCGACTTTAAACTGTAGGTCCCGACGCTCATGTATACAATTAACGCACACAGCATAAGTGGTGTGAAAAGCTAGGTCATAATCCTGACTGAAGGGCTGTAATGACCAATTATGTATGTAGGTTTAGTAGACCATAACTCTTTGAAAAAAAAAAAAACTGGAAATTCATGACTTAATCTTAAACGACTATTTTTGCAATATTTTAATATTTTTTCTTAAGGTGAGTGTATGAAGTATTCCTGGATAGAACTTACTTACATAATTGGTGACTTAAATTGTTTTAGTCAGGATTACAAACAAGCCTCTCCCATCGCCCATTTTGCGCCGAACAACAGATTTTTCAGAAACTTTTCATGGCAATTTTATTTGCTCTCGGAGGTTTTTGCTCAGAGGTTTTGCAGCGAAGAAATATTTGTTCATATTTCGTCTGGTTCCGGTTTTGAACCATGACCTCGCGTCTAATAAGCCAACATTCAATCTACTAGACTATGGCTGTTTCCTGAATTGAATAGTTTTACAAAATTCTGAAGCAGTTAAACTGTTATTAGGTTTTGGAGTTGATTTCTGTAGCAAGATCCCTAAGAAGAAGCCAGCGTAATGAAACGCTTAAAATCCAATATAGCTTGACCCATAATTACCTATCCGGCATACTGTATAATACTGTACCGAGTATTTCTATAATGAGTGTTTAATTGAAATTGAAGCAAAACAGTAAACTGAAAGACCCTATAGAGGTAATTTTAAATATTTCCAATATTTATTAAAATATTTTATGATATTGTTAATGATAAATTGTTATTTAAAATTAGTGTATGAAATTAACAAAGTATTTAATATCTAATGAAATTGCCTTACCTTTCATGCTGTGGTTAAGTCTCCTCTGAAAGCCATTTTTAGCTTTAGTTGCCTATGTTTATTTATTTAAATAATTTTAATTAGAAATTTTTTTGGACAAATTTTTTAACTTTTAAATAAATATATTCGTTTTATTTACTATTTATTTAATTTATATTATTTTTTGTTTTGGCTATTCATTAATATTAGTTTCCAATATTGGATAATTTTTAAAATCGTAGTTATGATTTCTTTTTACAATATATTTTGCCTAAAACTATACTGCATTAGCTATTATTTACATTAGCCCAGTTGTATGCAGGCTTTATTTATGATTTTATTATTTATGCCACACATATTTTCTAATTTATTTACACAAAAGCTTCGCTCTCACTCACTCACTCACGCACTTGTTCACTCACTCTTATTCATTCATATTCACTTGTATTTTTTCTTCTCTTTTCTCTTTTTGTGATAAAATTTATTGTTTTAGAAAATTTTCATATGAATATGGTCACTTAACTACACAATTTATTGTAAAAGCTGTGGCATTTGTTTGAAAACAAAGGGCGCCTAAAAGTATACTCTTGTTTTATTATTTTGTTTTGTATATTATGCTGCTGTTGTTGTTGTTGTTTTTGTTCTGGTTTTTACTATTGTATGGCTATTGCAGCAGCTGCTGTTTTAGTTTTGTTGCTTTTGTTATTTCATTGTATGAATGTGGCTGATACTAAACAACTGTAGTAGTGGTTTTATGACACATTTTGTGCTCATTTGTTTCTGAATATTCTCATTTCGTTTCTTCTGTTTTGTTTTCCTTCTGTGACACTTTTCTTTTGTTTTTATGTTGTTGATATAGTTGTTGTTGTTGGTTTTGTTACTTTTGTTATTACTTTACTTTAGAAACACGATGTGGTTTTAAATGCTTCATTTACTTAATTTTTTTTGTGTGTTTTATAGCCTGGCAAAACAGATGTGCATATTTTCACTCTATTATCCAGCCAATATTCTTTTTATATATACATATATGTGTGTGTTTGCCTGTTTTCTCACTTTAATGGCAATGTCCTTTAAGTGGAGTACGTACAACTTAGGAATTATAGGCTTAGAATACTCATTATTATTTATGCACGACCATTAGTCGTTGTTCACAAACCATTCACAATCGAATAAAACAAAAATTTTATCTTTGATGTAATAACACTAACTTAATGCATTACGCCTTAGAGATAGGCAACAATTTTTTTTATAACTTTCCACATTTACATATGTGTTTTTAATTAAATTATTTTTATTTTATTTTATATTTTTATTCTTATTGCTGTTGTTTTTGCTGATGATTTTTCTAACGAATTGAATAACACGACCGAGTAATTGCAGCGTAGTTAGCTGTTCGCGAGCAGAGCTTAGTTATTTTAACTAAAGAGCCTTATTTTATTTCCGCAAATTATATTCATTCATTTCTTTATCTCTTTAATTTATTTATTTACTTAAATTCCTTTTTATATATCCTTATTCACAATTTTTTTAGGGTAATTTTAACAGCAAAATTTTGGTATGATTCGCTAAAAAGGATTTCCTAAAAATCGAGTAGCGTTTTAAACGAGCGTATTCCAACGACTGAGGCTGTCATCGTTTTCAAGTACACAAACACAGCATTTGAATTTTTTTTTCACATTTTTTTTCTGCCTTTTATTATCCTTATATGTGGAACAAGAGTATACTTCCCAAAAAAGACTAAATGCAATCTACAACTCTCTTTTTGTAACAATGCGACTCCAAGAGCGCAAGTTTCTATGTGCCTTGCTAGACTATTCCTTTGTAAAATAAATTAAACCATGGCACTCTGTGTGAGTTACTGGAATAAAGGATAACAGGATAGAGAGAGAGAGTAAAATATTTATCTGAGAGATGGCAAAAGTGAGAGAGAGAATTTTGGTTACTTTGTTTCATGTGAAGGAATTTTTCACCTTCAATCAGCTGTTTTTGACAGTTGCTGTGGCCTAGCGTAGAAGTTTGTTTATGTATGTCAATATTTGTGTATATCCACTGGATTCTGAGTAGCTAAATACGGTTATTGTCTTAATAATGTATACCTTAAAACATTTATACGCAAGTATTCCAATAAAATCTATTTGTTTATTGTCAAATACAAACAGCGTAAGAAGAAGATTTAAAAAATAAGAAAAGCTTAAGGAATTGAAAAAGAAAAACGAAATGAATGTATTAGGTTGTGGAAGGTAATGGTTGCAATAGGTTTTCTAACATTGCTGCCGCATGAGGCCAGCTATTTAAGGTATTAATTAAATAAAATCCTTTACTTTCCTTTACTTCTTATAATACAATACAATATAAATAATGTCTGTTACTAATTTTATTATTATTTCCCTTAAAGAAGACAAAAGTAATTTAAATATTTTTAATATTAATGCTGCGAACAAATTTTTAAAGCCAAATTCTTTTAAATTTTTTTTGTTTTTGTTTTTTTCTTTAAATATATTGTATTTATTTTATTTATTATATATGCTTTATACATAAATGCCTAAAACTATGTTACAGGTTTTTTTTTCTAAACGTAATAAAATAAACTCTAGGAATTGTGTTTATGATATGCTCTTAAAAATCATTTGTGGAATACGCAAATCTCTCTCGCTCTCGCTCTCCCTCTTTCTCTCTCTCTCTCTCAATTTTTGTGCCTCTCTCTTTTAATTTCTCTTTTATATGCTTAAAATTATGCTCCATTTATAACTATTTGTATGAGCCTAATAATATGCTTTATTTATTTTACTTTTATTACATAGCTTTTCTCTTTTTAAATTTGTTTTACAAAAGAGATAAAAAGAGACAAAAAGAAACAAAAAAAAAATATAATAAAATCAAAAATTTCCTGGAAGTGAATAAAATTTCATAGAAAAAGGAATCACAATTTTTTTGGGTTCGTATATTATATGGAGTTGGATTGTGCGGTTCCAAATGTTTAGTCCAGTTCACAAGGCTAATCTATTAGCTGAGACATTTGTATGCCTTAGTAGACAGCAAAGGAGCAACTGCTGCTTGAACTCGTAATTGTTCCAGTTACTGTAGCTAAAACGTGGTGAATTTTCTTATTAACGATTGCCATGTACGTTATAAGTTATAAGTAAGTTATACGATCACTTTAGGGGATGTAATGGCTTTAAAATGAGCGCTTCGTAATGATAGCATGCTTACTAAAGGGTTATTTAAGATGTACATTAAACAATCTACAATTGTGTCAGTCTAGAAAATTGCTTTTTTACTACTGAATTCCCTAGAGTCATGAAGTACCAGTCATGTTCCTCATATTCATTACTTTCGCTCTGTAAGTTAACATATATATAAACTTGTTTTTGAGTCTTACATGATATTCTTTCGAAACTACGTAATTAAAACGGGCTACAACAGATCTCAAGATCTCTTGCGTTTGGTCAATTATTAGTGTTCACACCTTCCTTCGTGTTGTTAAGTTGCTAATATTAATCACTCCCCAAAAACTACCACTTGATTTCAATACGTTCTACACCTTCCACGATCAAAACTTTATAATGAACCAGCATTATGTTTTCGAAAGAGCGCTCTACCAGTGACTGTGATGGTAAATTAAAGGATTTGATAAGAGTTAAACAGCTGCCATAAACTTACCAGTGTCTCAAGCGTTCGTGCCACATCCATTTGAATTTGTACCTCACTCTTCTAATTTACACAGTATTAAATACCGTTTACTGAATTGACATTAATGATGTGACTCTTATGTCCAACGATAGTAGAAATGTTGCAAAGTCAGATGCACTTAATGATTTTGAAATGACAATCCAATACTACGTTCGCGGACAGAAGCATATTTTTCAAGAGCAAAGAGGCATTCAAATGCATTCACTTTTAGAAATAAATAAAATACTTTAGCTTGTCGGACCACCTACATCAACATTAAAATGGAATACAATCCCTAATACCATGTTCAGCCATGCACTTTTATTGCGTAAATCTCAATAAATGCCATTATTGAGCTCAATATTTCATATAAAGTTTCAATTAATTATTGCGCAATAAATACGCAAATTGTTATAATATTGAGTAAAACTTAAAATACAGCACTGTCATAAGTACGTTCAGTGAGCATATTACAATTTTCCGAACACTTCCTGTTGATATCTGACAACTCATATGTCAACAACTACAAGCAAAAAAATACCAAAAAAAAAAAAACAAAATAAAAACAATGTTGTTGAAACAACCAGCTGTTTTGTTTACCAGCTGTCAAATGAATATTGAATAAGCAGCTGAACTGCGTATATTATTATGTCTCAAAACTTAAAATATTGTGCTCAATAAACCGAATATTGGCTCAATAAAAGTCCATGTCTGAACATAGTATAATGAAGTATCTTTAACTCTCCTAGACCTGGCACTGAAAAGTGCGATTATCTATTGTAATACAGATGGGGCTTCGAAATCTATTGAGATATTAGTGCTCCTACGAAATGTGGCCAGAGTTTAGAAATTCGTTCTCTGGCCGCCTTACTCTTATACTGAATGAGTTCCTTTCCTTAACTTTTAGCTGCGAGTTTAAAAAACAAATTTTATTACAACACGCGATACGTTCCTATAGTTGTTCCTGCTTAATTTCCTTTTTCTCTTCACTGACAATAATTTGCAATTAATTTCGGGATTTTTATTTTGTTGTTATGTTTGGCTTATTAGTTTATGCACACATACACTTGTGATTAATAGGCATGTGTATATGCTATAAAAATTATTTGCTGTAATTGCCTAACAATTAGGCTGTAACATTTTCTTAATGGTGTTACCTTTAGTTATGCTACTAAATTAATCTAGATTGACATTAAATTTGTTGAAGCTTATGTGTGAACGTATAGGATAATAGTGTGGAAAATGAATAAATTGTTACACACTCTCTTTAGCTTACTCTTTATTTAGTTTTATGTTACTCCTAAAAGTGTGCTATAATTAATAACACAAATTTAATATTTTCTCTTTTTTTATAGCAAATCGTTACTAAATGTAGCATAACATAATTCCACAGTAACATAATTTCCACAGTTATGTTAAGCGGAAAAGTATGCCACATTTTTCTCTTTTTCTTGGAGGCTAAAAGAAATTTTTTTTATTTCCTTCGGGTTATATGTGGAGCTGTTCTGTGCGTCTTAATATATGTATGTGTGTGGCTTTTAGTCTGCATTTAATTTACAGTTGTTGATAGTATTGAATATTTTTTATTTTTCTTTGTTTGACTTTCTTCTTTAATGTTTTTGTCACCGCACCCTTTCTTGTTTTATATCAGACGTTTTAGTTTCATCTTCTCTTTATTTTTATGGTTTTTGTTGGTGGATTTTAAGTTGTGTTTGTTTTTATTTGTGTTGCAAGATTTTTTAAAGCGTATTGAACTTCATTTATTTTCTTTGGCTTGTACTTGTGTTTGTGTTTTCTGCTTCGACGTTTTTGCAACATTTATGTTACCAAAACAAAAGCCAATGATTGGCAACCATTGACTGAAGTAACTGCCATGGTTGGAAAGGATTTGTTATTATGCTTTTGTATGTATAGATGTGTGTATGTGTGTGTCCCTGGGTATTGATGCTCGGGGTTGCCAATTCTTTTAAGCTGCTGTATTTATTTACTCTACGGTTTTAATTTGTTGTTCTGTTGTAAAGTTCTTTCAATGTTTTCAAAGGCTTATGGTGCTTTTTTGTTTTTTTTTGTAATTTTTATATGCGGTTTTCACGCCTCTTGTAATATTGATGCCGATTACCATACAAAAAAAAAAAAAGAAAAAACCCTCTTGAATAAAAAAGTTAAAGGAAAAGAGAAAAAGTTGTTCTGCTTTCACAGCAAGTCGTCAGGGTTATGTAGCCATAAGATAATCATAATGATTATCACTTTCAAGTATTTTTTCTGTCTTTATTCGTTTTGTTTTGTTTGTTGCTATAAAGTCCATGCAATGGTGATAGGGAATTAAGAACCCAAAAATAAAACAACCAAAAGGTCCATGTTTTTGAATACTCTTTTTAGTAAAGTAACGCACAAAAGAATTAAAAGCGTAAAGCCTTCATACAATAAACAGCCTTAAATTTTAATACAAAATCACTCACTCTCATATGCAGTCAGTCACTGAGTAACTGAGTCATTGAGCCATTGAGTCACTGTGTGTGTCATTATTTATTTGTACAACTGACTAGTGACGACTGTGTGTATAGGTAGGTAGCATAAGTACTTGTACTTGTGCATTACTTGTACAAGTATTTGTTGTTGTATTTGTTGGTTTATACGTTATTATCTGTAATTAAAGTAAGGTCAAGGAGAATTATTACCCTCTATGCAGCAGATTCACATGTTAATGTATGAGTGGCTGATTTACTACTACTACTACCACTACAGTGTGTGTGGCTGCTGTTTGTTACATGTTTGGTTGGTGCTGTTGTTGTTGTGTGTTTGTTTTTAATTTAAGCTTTAAAGTAAGCTTTTCAGCATTAAATAAAATATTAAAATATAAACTGTTAATCAGCTTGGGGAATGCATATCAAGTTGATGTGTGTCTGTATGTGTGTGTTTGTTGAACTCAGTTTCTCCTTGTATTACGTTTTTTTGTTGTTTTTTCTTTTTTTTAATGACGTGGTAGGTTTACGAAGTGAATCGAGTGGCTGGAAAGAGATTAAAGGAAAGATTATATGACGGTTTGTCAAAGAAAAAAAAAGAAAAAAAAAAATAAAAAAAGAAATAAAAACAAAATAAAGAAAGAAAGTTATGTATTATAACCTTGGTTATTAAAAGCATAGATAAAGACCTCAGTCTAAAGGAATTTATTGTCATTATTAGATGAATCAATAACTTAACACGGCTATTAGCTATGATGTTATCCCACCGGATTGAAAATTCCTCAAAGTTGCACTAAAAGTTGCGATATGACGCTCGGATTAACAAGGGGCGTTGTATACGTTTTTTTTTTTTTAAATTGATGAGCTCTTTTTGAAGTCGCCGTGGTCTAGTAGGTAGTGTGTTGGCTTATTAGACGAAAGGCCGAAGTTCAAATCCCATGTCAGACATCAAAACCAAAATATGAAAAATATTTCTTCGACGACTTCCTCTCAGCAGATTTCTGGCAAAAACTCTGAGAGTTTCCCAAAAAATCTGTCATTCGGAGTCGACTTTAAACTGTAGGTCCCGCCACTCATGTATAAAAATTAACGCACACAAGTGGTGTGAGAAACTAGGTCGTAAGCCTGGCTGAAGGGGTGTAATGAACCATTGTGTATGTACATATGTACGATCATTTTAATTGTGCTTAATGGAATAATCAAATATAATTAACTGGTTTTAATCCTTATACAGTGGACAGGAAAAGTGTTTTTAGAACCATTTCATTGCAATTTTATTAATCTCAGCGTTTTTGCGAGACAACTGCTGAGAGGAAGTAGTCGAAGAAATATTTTTTCATATTTCGTTTAGTTGGAGATATCTGTCCTGGGGTTTGAACCCTGGCCTCAAGTCTAATGAGTCAACAAACTACCTACTAAACTACGGGGACGTCAAATGATCGTAAAATGATCATATTCAGGTCAAATATATTGGTTTTTCAAGGCAAATATGTGATGATACGGATAGCTAAAAGCACTCTGCAGCTTTATTTGAGTGTCCCTGCTGCTGCAGAACGCTTCTGTCATCTGCATAGCATAGATTTTAAGCCAATCAAAAATATAAAAACATATCTCTGGCAGTCAATAGGTCAATAATCCTGACTGAAGGGTTGTAATGACCAATTATGTATGTATGTCTCTGGCAGTTAATATAAATAAAAATAGCACTTCGAGCAGTATTCCTTTTAATTCACGCTATATTGCATTATTTATTCGCTTGGCGATTGCTTGCATTTAAAAGCCCATTTTTAATGGAGATTTTTATTAACATTTCAGTTAAACTTTAAAGATTTTTGTTTAGATTGAGTTTATTGAAAATAACTTCAGCTTTAAAACAAACGTTATTCATGTGCTTAACCAGAAACAGTTTTTATTTCTTCTAAATGTGCTTTGCGAACACTCCTCGCATATGTATGAATGTAAGTCATGAGGCTTCCTCATCAAGTTAAACTCTTGTAATTTATCAACGTCTCATATTTGCTGCGTAAAAAACGAAGACAATTTCAAGAAAAATTTATGTCCATAGACTTTCTTTCTTTTTTTCATCTCTGGGGGCTTAAAATATGATGCTTATTATCATCACCCCACAACAACGACAACAGCAGCAACAATAACGATAACAGCAACGAAGCATAGAAAAATTAAACAGTAAAGAGAGAGAGAGAGAGGAGAGAGCGAAAAAGTAGAATAAGAAGTACTTTCCATATATATATTGTAACAACTTTTGCTTTGACAAGATTGTTCTTGTTGTTGTTGTTTTATTTTTATGACTGCGCTTAGAAAATCAAATATTACTAGGCGGCCTTTAAAACGTTTAACATGTAATGGCTAAAGTTTTAGGAAATTTTGTTGTTACGAAAAAGCTATGCTTAATTTTATAGTTATTTTCATTTGGCCTAATAGTAGACTTTAGATTTTATTATTATGATTTCAGTTCAGCCTTCATTCATGCTAGCATGTTGGTTTGTTTGTCTACACTGTCTAAATGTAGGCCATAATTTAACAAAAATTATTCAATACTCAAGTGCTTATGAAACTATTTGCTTGCCTCACATTCTTTTCTCTTCATAGGCCTTCTGTCTTCTTTCCTTTTTGTTGTTTTTGGTTTTTTTAATGCTGCGAACAGCATAAAGGACGCCAAAAAAAAAATAATGGCAAAATTGTAACAAATTTTTCTATTCCCATCATAGAAAACATTTTCGTATTAAATTTTAAAGCCATTATGACGCCAGTCATAGTCGCAGTCACACTCACAAACACAATCACAGCTACAGTAACTACTAACACCATTAACTTCTCACTCTTACACGTTGCTCTATTACTCTCTTTCTCTCACTCTCTCTCTGTTTATGCTCCCTTGCCTTAGTTAGTATACAGTCTTCCCGCATAAATGCCCGGCCATATGTTTTTTTTTATTTTGATTTTCTTGCCTTCAGTTTTACTTTTATTTTTTTTTTTTTTGGTTGTTAGTTTACGTTTAATTTTATATGACAAGAGAGAGAAAGAGAGAGTAAGAGAGAGTGTGAGGGAAAATAAATGTCTACAGTTACATGAAATCTGTGTTTGTGTCATACATACATGCGAGTATTTGTAACAATGGCTGGCTCTTGTACCATAAAGAAAACATACAGAAACATATGTATGCAGGGCATTATTTCCAATAAGAAAAGTTTCGGACCGAAAAAAATAACTCCAAAAACAACTCTTTTATGTTGTCATTTGTTTCGTATGGAGTTTTACTCTGTTTTATTTCCATTTTTTTTGCAATTTTTTTTTTCTTCTGGCAAACATACGCATAAAGTTTATTGTGACAGAGGCATGTAAAGAAGGAAAAGCGAAAAAAAAATTGAGAAAAATGCAAAATTTTGCAACTTACGTTGTACATACGGAAAAAAATATTACATTTTCATGCAAAAATACTTGATTTTTAGCAGATTTTTTTCATGCCACTTGGGGTTTTTTGGGTGAATATTTTAAAAATCAGGCCTTTAAGGCTGGCATATTGCAGCATAACGTATATTTTTTTTCTTTTGACAAATACATAGATAACCAAAAACAACAAAAACAATAAAACAAACAAAAAAAAAAAAAAAAATTGAAACATTGTTAAAAAAAAGTACAACGAATTGAAATTTGAGAAGAAATAGTTGATAATGCCTGGTTTAGAAGTCGGTTACAATTTGAGCATTCTGCAGAAAGTGACTGACCAACCAACAAATAAGTTTTCAAAGGGGCAGACAAGCGGAAATATAATTTAAACCTAGATTTTGAACAAATGAAATGTGAAGATTTAAGAACTTAGAAAACGAGAAATGCTGTGTAAAATTTATTTTTAAATTGCAAACTACACATGGAGTGAAATAAAATAATTTTTAACTACCATTGGAAAGCCTATTGATGACTTAATGTATTGAGGAAACATATTTAAGGAAGCATTTCAAAAACGTTTCAAATATGAGCTTGTTGATTGCAAATAAAATAAAAATAAATTTGTGTTTAGTTTTAATTAAAATTCTTTATTATTCGTACAATTCTGTGTGCCACTGTTCACAACTTTATGTAAACAACAGCAATTGCCTTGTTTTATTATTCCTCTGTTTATACACGTTGCAAAAACAATAACAATTACTAGACAATTAATCGACAGATCTTTATAACGGAGCTCTTCAAACCACGATTACTCTTTTCAAATACACCGCTTGTTCACGCAAGACTGACAGAACTTCACTAAGTTACTCAACTGCTTTGGCTTTCCTTTTATATGGCAGGCTAAACAGTCTGATGAATATTATTGTTATCCTCGAGATCTCTATAAATGAAAACATCGTTGTTTACATTCATTATTGTTGTTTGTGTATTTTGTTTACATTTATTCTTGTAGTGTTTGTTGTTTTATGTTTGTTTACTTGTTTACCATTTCTTTAATGCTGGTGTTTGTTGTTTTATTAAGCATTACGTTAATTTCTTAAAAGGTTTGTTTACTGCATTGTTTTGTTTTTGTAGTTTTTGTTTATAATTTTAATATTAATCTTGATTTTTCACTTTCGCAACAATATATAAAACAAAACCATGAATTTTACATACCTTAAGTAAAAATTCAAGGAAAGTAGAGAAAAACCTGTAGCATCCCTTAATAATTTGTTATATAAATGAATTCATTTTAATAGAAGTCAGTTGTAATAAAAATTATTCAAGTTTTTTGTCATTTGTTTTCGCGCAACTATAAAAATGTTGAATACTTTGGGGCAGACAATTTAGACGTCTGAATATTTGTCAGTTTTTTTGCAATAATCTGCATATAATTTGAATATGATTTGTGTTTGGAGAATATAATGCAATAAAAAAATTTTAATAACAAAAATTAATTTTTTTTTCTGTTGCCTTCGTTAGAATAAAAAAATATATGTATAAAAGTTATGGAATATTTTTAGGCTTATGAAAAGTCGTAGGGTATATATAGAAAGCCTACTGTTATATTTATCTCAGACACCAGAGGCTTAGTTGTAAATTTTAATAAAAATAGTGAAACAAGCGTTAAGTATTTGGGTATTTGGTATTTGGAGCGGAACCTAATAATTTTGCTGCTTAGCTTGTCTATGCATTGATAAGAACTGTTTAGAAACTGCAACTCTTAAGATTGCTGGTCTTCTCTAAGCTCTGTAAATTAGCTTTCATGAATCCACAGCTCATTTGTTTTATTTCAATCAATTTGATTCTAAAATGGCATTCTTTCAAATGGCTGCCATTCAATTAATTAATTTAAAATGTTTCTTAAATTTGTATGTAAATTTCCATCACTTTTTTTGTGCTGTTGCACATGAACATGCCACAAAATATGCTACACTGCTGTTCGAAGACAATTCCATTTTGCCTTAAATATCCTTGAAGTTTTCTATTAAAGATTTTTTTTTACACCCTTTCAAATGTCAATCCCTACTTAAATAAACGAAAATTTATCCTTTAATGCAAAACACTTACCCCAACAGTATTTACGCTTTTGCAAATATTCTTACATTTCTGAGTAGCAAAAACAAAAAAAAAAAAAGGAAATGGAGAAAAAAATGAAATAGTTTTTGCCCTTTTTACTCGCTTCCTGTCAATGGAACTGTAGTTGTAGTCGTAGTGGTGGTAGTAGTAGTAGTACGAAGTAGCTGCAGTTGTTGTAATTTTCTGCTGTAATGGAAGGGATTACTTGTTTTTGTTTTAATTGGTAAATAGATTTAAAAATTCACACATACATATAGAAAATACAAAAATATATATTTATGTTTTGTATAGTATATCTTAGGGTGTAAAAATTTAAAACATATGTTAAGGGGTTTGTATATGTAAATGTTTATGTAGAGAAATGTGTTTTAAGCAACAATTATAGAAAAAATAAAACTTAGAAACAACTCTTGTGAGCAGTCCATAAAACATTACACCATTGAAAAATATTCGGAAAAAGGAAGAAAAAGGAATACATAATGAAAAATTAATGAAAACCATTTAAAACGAATTGTAAAATTTTCCGGGAAATATTAAATTTTTAAGCAAATTTTGTTTGGCACTTTCAATGAAATTTTGTTTAAACTTTAATTTACTTTTGGTTTTGTAAAAAACAATTTCTCGTAAATTGTGCAGAGACTCGGAGTGTGGGAGCCAAAAGTAGAGAAAATTAAAAACCATATTCATAGCATATACATACATACTTATTAAAGTACATGATGTATATATGTACATACATATGCATATGTATATGGTATATGGTGATGGTCATTGTGATCCAAGGCCTGTGGGGCATTGTATCAACAATAATAGCAACAACAAATATACGTGCAAATATGGTACAAACATTGCAGAATTTCTGCCACAAACCCCTAAAACAACGCGCCAAAATATTATACCACAAAACACTCATCACATATGTTAATGCATTTGCCTTGAAGCAACATTTGAGAAATAAAATGCACCACCAACGCCAACACCAGCCCCAACACCAACACCAGCACCAAAGCCAGCACCAACAACAACAGTAGCATAAACTGCGGGAAAAAAAGCAGCTTGCTCCACATACACGTATACTAACCTAGACGATTAAAGTTGAGCAGCGAGTATGAGTAAATAGAAAGGCTTTGTGGGTATGAGAGCTTAGGGAGAGTAAAGGAAATTTGTTTTTAATGTTCATAATATTTAACCCTAGCAAATCTTAGGGAAACGGAAGTTTCTGGCCTCTAAATGATGAAGATTTATAATGCCACAAATTTAGTACATCCGCCTTTTCCTCTGGGCCATATATTGTTGCCACTATTGAGAGAAAGTGGCACATAGAAATCTTACAAGTTTTGTAGAGTGAATCTGTAAATTAAATTTGTTTTTGGACAGAGAAATTTAAATTTCGAAATGGAAATTAGAATGATGAAAGTAGTTTTTCTTTTTTTAATTTTACAAGAGTTTCTATTTTGTATTGCGTATGAGTACCTTTTTCAATAGCGTTTTACTGCTTTTGATAGGTGATTCTAATAGCAGATGGGCTGGTAAATAATTAGGGGTGTAGTGGACCAGATTTTTTTAAACTTTAGTTTTCGTAATCGTATAATATTCGATAGAGTTTGTGCCAGTCTTGATACCAGACATAAAACTATCTGGGCTGGGTAGTGTAACGCTTACGTTTAATTGACTCTGTTGATATCGAACGAATATTAGTAAGGAGGACGGTATTACTGAAAAGGAACGAAAAAAAATTCGCACTTGGACATTGAGGAATCTTTGGTAATTTGTAGAGAAACTTTTAAGCTACTTTTGTGCTATCCTCTGTTGTGCATAGGACTTCAATAAAACCAGTCGCATCGTTTCCATTTTCCTATTGCTGGACGTTGCTTAGAAGCAACGCCTCTTCTTGTAATTTTAACTATCAATACCAATGTTATGACCTTCAGGAGGTCAGGGGCATTCTGGTGGGACCATTTAGTGGTGGATAGTTAGGTTAGGTTCAACTGGCAGCCGCCTCAATGGGCACAATGGAACCTACTATTAGGTCTCGTTACCTTAAAACTCTCCGTGTAGTTGAGATATGCCCACCAGGAGCTATAATTATAGGTCAGAATAGATAATATCGGTGTTACAACCTGACTTTATAGAACCCAAGTAAGCAGTGCCCATTTAGACGGAAACTAGTTTAAACTAGCATATCCCATCATATGATTACAACTCCTGATTGGTATTTTGCAACCATCCCGAGAGCCGAAGCTGCACAATGACGGTGAAGCTATGGTCTACTCTTCTTTCTTGTCGTTGCAGATTCTGCAGAAGTCGTTATGAGTTATTCCCAGTCTCCGGACTTGTACGCCCAAAGGCCAGTGTTTCATTATAGTGTTGGATAGAAAAGTATTATAGCGACAATCTTTCAAAATGAAAATTATTTCTCTTTTATTGTCTGCGAATTTAGAATGTTTGGCTATATCGACAAGCCCTACAACCACTACACCATACGTAAATACATGGTCATTACAACCCTTCAGTCAGGATTGCGACAGAGCTTCAAACCACTTATGTTGTGCGTGTTAATTTTATACATGACTGGCTAGACCTACAGTTTAAAGTCGATACCGAATGACAGATTTTTGTGAACCTTTTTCATGGCAATTTTATTTACGCTCAGAAATTTTGCGAAAAATATGGTGAGAACAAGTGCCCAAAGAAATATTAATTTATTTCGTTTAGTTGGAGATGTCTGACCTAGGGTTTGAACAGTGACCTTATGTCTAATAAGCCAACACATTACTTACTAGACTACGTCGAAAACAGAACCACTATACTACGATGGTTTATTTGAACAATTTTTTTGCTGTCAACATCAACAGTTTAAGATGTCGGGATATACTTATTGGCAGCTTCTTTTTTTACCAATTGTTGATGCTGTGGATGTTGATAACAAGTTCTACTGCCAACGAAGCAATCAATTAATTGCAAACGAAATTCCCGGATGGAATAACTTTGGGAGCCTGTATTTATACGTGGAAATATCGCGGACAATTAGGACCCGTGAGTTAGGGTTAGTAATCTGGTCTTTATTTAAATTTTAGAATCTCAACCTTAAAATTTGTAGGAAATTAAGCTAGGATATTTCCAAATAAAAATGGAGAAAAAGAGAAATGGAAAATAAAGTACCGAATAGATGCACACTGGAAGGCCCATGTTGTAAAATGTTTCACACGCTTCTCTCAGACGGACCTAAAAATGTGACATCGGTTGAGACTGCTCTAACTAAAACAAGCCGTTAGCTTTTCTTCCTGTAATGTTTAAGTGTTTCTTTGTATGGCTATTGTGATGTTAGCCAACAACAGTTAGAAAGCCTCAAAACATTTTATGCTTATTTTTATTGCTATCCACAAATACACTTGTACATCCACATACACATACATATGTATATACACATACGTAGCTACGTAAAATTATTAATACACTACACAAACACATGCAGAGACACATATATTTGGGGTGTCATGTAGGAAGTTTATGAAAAACTTTGGTGTCAAAGCAAGGCATAAAAAGAAATTTAAAATTAAAATTAAAAGAAACAAAATGTGCAACATAATGAAATGTTGCGAATACTTTTTGTTGATACACTCCAAAGAATATTTGAATGGGTAAAATACAAAATATATGTATGCAGTCGGGAAGAGATGTAGAATTGGTTTAATGCTCAGGCATAGAATAATAATTTTTATAATTTCATATTCATGTTGAAATGCTACGTCCATTTGCCTCATATCGTAAGAAACGTATTGATGACCAGCTGTTTAACAATTGCAATAAAGAAATTTATTTGACGGCCAATACGGTGTTTCGTATTAGTGTTTCGTTCGCAAATTTGAAAATTTTCTTGAAAAGAAACAACAAAACTAGTGCTAGACTGTAAAAGCCGTGAATGACCAAAGAAAACCAAGACTGTATTATTCTTCCCGATATAAGACAATACAATTATAAAGACGAAGGAACAAAAGCAAAACAAACAAACCGAAGAAGATGGAGATGCTTTATGAAATCCATATGTACCAAAAGGGATAAAGGAAAACAAATTAAACTTTTGCTTAACTCAGTAAAAAGGATCCAATGAAATAAACATCAGCCGTGGTTTCCTTCTTTTTGTGGTCATTAATTCAAAAAGCCATTGTAACATGCGAATAAGTGTGTGAAAACGACTTAGCATAGTAATAGTGTGTTGGCTTATTAGAAGAGGGGCCTCGGTTCAAACCCCAGGTCGCAGACATCTGGAATAAAACGAAAATGAGAATATATTTCTCCAGCGAATTATTCTCAGCAGATTTCTGGCAAAAACTTTGAGATTAAATAAAATTGTCTTGGAAAAGTTTCTCATATACTTATCGATTGGAGTCGACTTTAAACTGTAAGTCCAGACACTCATGTATAAAATTATCACACACAACTTAAGTGGTGTCAGAGGCTAGGTTGTAATCCTGCATGAAGGGTTGTAATAACCAGCAATGAATCGTTTTTTCGCTACTCATAAGCACTCATGAAATTTTGAATATAAGTGAGTCAACAATATTGAAATTTAACTACTCTTGATTCATTCATACTCACTACAACGTTGATTTATAAGTACAGGTTGGAATGAGTACAACGTACAACGTTGACATCAAACTTATACCATTCGAAATATGTTTGATTCATAAGACTACTCATTTAGATTCATAACTTTAGAAAAATACTTATAAATGATTCATTTGAGTGATTGAAATCATTCAACAAAATTTAGAGTCTTACTAATTGCTGCATTTGCAAAAAAAGCAATAAAGACACATAAGCAAAAAAGACAGAGCAGTAAGCAGAGCAAACACACAACCATTTAGTAAGTATTTTAGTGTTAGTACGCGAATCATACTTATTTTGTGATTCGTGTATATATGTTGAGTTATGAAGAGTCGAAATCAATAACATCATACGTGTTGTTAAGTATGAATATGATGAGTACTTCAAACTTTGAGTATCAGTCGAAGAGGTTCCATGATAAAAATAAGTATGAATGCGTATAAGTATCAAAAATTATGAGTGAATATTGATTAGATTTTAATCATCTTTTTGAATACTTATTGCTGATCTCTGTTATATATATTAATTATCAATCATTGGATAATTGTATATAACGGCTGTCGTCAAACCACTTTTTGTGACTAATTTTATTAAAAGCACTTGAATTTCTTGAATATCTATAGCACCGTGCGTATGAGTGTTGTGTATTTACAATTTTGTATTGAATATTACGTATACACTCGAGTGGTGTTCATATAGAAAAAAAAATATTATTTTACAAATCAAATCAAACGAATAAATGCAGAAAGACGTCTTTGTTTCTTTAATGTTCGATTAGCTTAGAAAATTAGATTAGAAAATGTATACATATTTAATTTACATACGGAGCAAATTTTAAAACTAATTTCAAAGATATATGTATATGAGACGTATAAACCATAGATCAGCAATGAATCGTTTTTTCGCTACTCGTAAGCACTTTTGAATATAAGTGAGTCAACAATATTATAATTTAACTACTCTTGATTCATTCGTACTCACTACAACGTTGATTTATAAGTACAGGTTGCAATGAGTACAACGTTGACATCAAACTCATACCATTCGAAATATGTTTGATTCATAAGGCTACTCATTTAGATTCATAACTTTAGAAAAATATTTATAATACTCCTATAAATGATTGAAATTGTTGTTGCATTTACAAGAAAAGAAAAAGACACATAAGCAGAAAAGACAGAGCAGGAAGCGAGCAAACACACAACCATTTAGTGAGTATTTCAGTGTTCGTACGTGAATCATACTTAATTTGAGCTTCATGTATATGTTGAGTTATGGAGAGTCGAAGTCAATAACTTTATATGTGTTGTTAAGAATACGATGAGTACTTCAAACATTGAATATGAGTAGAGGTTCCATGATATTGAAATAAGTATGAATGCGTATAAGTATCAGCAATTATAAGTATGATTTGATTTTACACATCTTTTTGAATACTCATTGCTGATCTCTGGTTGTAATGACCAATTGTATGTTCTTAGACCTACAAAATCTTGACATATTGACCAAGTTTCATTGTCTGTAGTCCTGTCCTGTATTTGTATCTTCAGAGGGATTTAATTTCTTACGAATTTATTGTCGACCTTTCCGAATGCCAAAGGTGTCTATGATCTTTACAATAGCATAGTAGCAATATGTATTGAACTAAACAATATGTATGCTAGAAATTGTTTAAGCTTCTCAAAGGTAAAGACAAATGCCAGAATATTTTAAATATTTCGTAAGAAGCTACTGCAAGTATTTTTACCAGCAATTTTCTTCGACTGTATTGCTGGCATAATATCGCAGAGACATAAAATGCAAAACAGTATGCGTAACATTTAGACATTCGATCACATACAACCGAAATACACGCTCGCACTGCTTTAGTGTAATTCAAATTCCTTTAACGTTTTGCGGAAAACGAAAAAAAGACAAAAAAAAAAAAACAAAATAATAGAGTAACAAATTTTACAACAACAATACAAATAGCAACAACTAATGAAACTAAAACAAGAGAGGAAAAAAAATTGTTTCTGTAGTTTAAAGTTAGAAAAGTGCAATATGTTTAAGCAGACAGGCAAAGCAATAACAGCGACTGGTATTGGATGTGTGTGTGTGTTTTTTTTTTTTTTTTTTTTTTTGTCTTGAGCCGGAGGTGGTAATCTTCGAAAGATACTTTTGTTCCAACAAAAGCATGCACGATTCACCATCACTGGTGCCTACGTACTAAACCCACCCCCTACACACTTCAACCACTCTCCCTCCGCGGGACTGCCGTAAGGTATTACTTCGCGGAGGGCTGGTTAGCTCGAAAGCTTTATCACATTATGTCAAATTTCGCCTACGTTCCTCCAGTCTTCGGAGTTCTAGCATTACTTCAGCCATTTTCTGGCTGTATTGGCTCCATAGCGTCCTAGAATTCAACAGCTCCTCCATGAGCCGGTTTGGTCTTAATCTAGTTTCTCCGGGCCATCTAAATCTGGGGCAGCATGTTAGGATATGCTCCGCATCCTCCTCTTCATCTACACAGTTTGGGCATATAGGGGAAGTATCATGTCCAAATCTGTGCAGGTACTTCCTAAAACATCCATGACCAGTTAGGAACTGGGTCACGTAGTAATTCAGCTCGCAATGTTTGTTTTCCATCCAAGGGATTATAGAAGGGACAAGGTGAAATGTCCATCTTCCCTTTAAACTGCTCTCCCATCGTGACTGCCATTTGTGCATGGAAGTCCTTCTTTCCTCCGCTTTTATAGCCGCTGTCTGTCCTGGATACTCGAGACGGCGAAAGTATATCCGCCTCATCTCATCCGCCAATATGTCTATTGGTATTGTCTTTGCCAATACCAATACCGCTTCATCAGATACTGTCCTGAAGCCACTTATCCGTCTAATCGCGCTTAGACGATACACCGAGGACAGTATTCTCCTTGTCGTCCCCACGGAGAGTGCCTCCGACCATATGGGGCAAGCATACAGCATTATCGACGTTACTACCGCTGAAATTATCCTCCTCTTGAATGGACCTGGTCCTCCAATATTTGGCATCATCCTCGCCAGTGCTCCCTGCGTCACAGATGCCTTTTCGCCGATGTATTTTACGTGCTCCTTGAAATTCAATCTGTCGTCGATAATCACTCCCAGGTATTTTATCGCCCTCTTTGATTCGATCTTTGTGCCTCCAACGATCACTTCCATCTTCTCCACTATCTTCCGGCCGCTTATCAAGACGGCTTCCGTTTTGTGTGCAGCAAGTGTCAAACCTGCCTCATCCAGCCATGCTCCAACATTTCGAATCGCTGTGTTAGTCTTCTCCTCTATTTCTCTTACCGTCTTAGCTACTGAGATTATGGCAATGTCATCTGCAAAGCCCACAATTGTGGTCCGGTTTGGCAATCGCAGTCGAAGTACTCCATCGTACATGATGTTCCATAGTAGTGGCCCAAGTACAGAGCCCTGCGGGACACCCGCCGTCACTACGTATTCCTGCTCTCCTTCATCTGTTAGGTATATTACCTTCCTGTCCTGAAAGTAATTGTTAAGAATCTCCATTAAGTATGGCGGCGTAGCCATGTTAAAGAGGGCTCTCATAATCCGCCCCCAATTCGCTGAGTTAAACGCGTTTCTAACGTCAAGTGTGACAACCGCGCAGTATTCCTTGGTGCCAAATCTCCATCTTTCGCCCTCTATTGCATCTCTTGCAATGTCGACCACCTTCCTTATAGCGTCAACAGTGGACCGCCCTTTCCTAAATCCGTATTGCAGGTCCGAGAGAGCTCCTGCTGCCTCGGCACGCGTCAGTAGTCGATTGTATATTATCCTCTCCAGTATTTTTCCCATTGTGTCAAGTAGACAGATGGGCCGATACGACGATGGTTCCCCTGGTGGTTTGCCAGGTTTTGGAATGAGAACCAATTTCTGCTTCTTCCATCTACGTGGAAAAACACCCTCGACGAAGCACTTGTGGAACACCTTGGCGAACATATCAGGTCTGAGCCGGATAGCCACCTTAAGTGCCCTATTCGGGATTCCATCTGGCCCCGGTGTCTTCCTATCTCCTATTCCAGTGCAAGCTGCGAGTACCTCCTCTCCTGTTACCACGGGTATGGTATGAGTGGCCTCCGGATCCCTACTTATGAAGGTGTAGGGCTGGCCCCGTGGGAATAATGTACCGATAATCTCCCGTAGCAAAACTGGACAGCCTAGTTTAGGCTGTTCACGAGCACCGATTCTCTTGCAGACGACTCTGTAAGCAGTCCCAAAAGGATTGACGTCAGCTTCCTGGCATATCCGCTGAAAGGATAGTTTCTTGCTCCTTTTAATGGCCCTTCTAAGTTGATGCCTTAGATCCTCATATGAAGCCCGTTCGGCTTCCCATGTCGGTCTTCCTCTCGTGCGCTGGGCCCTTCTTCTCGCCCCAAAGCATGCCGACCGCAGATTTCGAATCTCGTCATTCCACCAGTAGCAGGGGGAACGTCCCCTACACACAGTCCTCCTAGGCATAGCAGCATCACATGCAGTGTTGAGCATTTCGCATACATCGCTCACTAATTCCTCGGCCGTGCTGCCAGTCGCACGAAAAGACGACAACAGCAATCTATACGTCTCCTCGTCAAAGCGGGAGTCCTTCCATTTAGATGTGTGTGTGTGTGTGTTCGTGTGTGTGTGTATGACTGAGTTTATGTATTTAACCACTACATATGTACGTGTTAAGCTCTGTTCAAGTGATTTGCCACAATGCTACTTTGGTAATGTTGCAAATTAACATGCGAGCCTAGAAACGAAATGGATTTTCGTTTTTCATTTTTCGTTTGAAACAAAACAACGTACATATCAAGCCAGAGACACAGCTAGAGCTAGACATAGGCACAGGCCTACCCATGTACACATACATATGTATGTATATGGGCATATGCAAATGTGTTTGTAATTGTGAGTGTACGTGTGTGAGCCTGTATATGTATGTGATATTGGTTAACTTTACCGCTGTGTAGCATAATAATATTTCATTTCATGCTGTTCACTCGTATGGAAAAAATCGTTTCACTTGCAATTGTTGTCTGCAGTAATTAAATTGTAATAATTGCGTTTTTCCACTTCTTCTTCGCTTTCTTTGCTGTATGTGTGTATGTGTGTGTGTGTGTTTTATTATTTTTCGTAATTCTGTTGCATATTTATTCGTAGTGGAAATACGTTTTTTTCTGGTCGTTTTGTTTTTCCGTGTGGCAAACGTATAACGTGATTTCAGTTTTACATAAAAAGGTCGTTATATTCTTAACGTTTTATTTGCTGTTTCCCATTTAAGAAATCGCTTTCATTTAAGAGTGATTTTCATGTCAAAAAATAAAAATTGTTTGAACTCTGCAGAAAAAATGATGGCAAACAGGAATTCAAGGCATTCGTCATTTATTGGGTGCATGCCTCACAGGAACTAAAAGTGATTCGTCATCTGTTGGATACGTCATCTGTTGGATACATTCCCAGCGTAAGGTCGCAGAGGAAAAATGCTTGACCTTCTCTCATGCTGTTGAGCTCACAATTAGAAATTCAGCATTATGGGGAAGGATTTCATTTATGGTATCACACTGACCGCACTGGCCTACAGTTGTAAATCCAACCTAACTTCTGATAATTTTATCTTTGTGCGGCGAAATCTGCAAAATAACATCGACTCAGAACGCTAGATTTGGAAACTTTTTATGTCAATTTTATTTACTCTCAGAGTTTTTACCAAAACACGGCTAAAAGTAAGTCGCCGAAGAAATATTTGATCATTTTTCGTTTTGTTCGCTCTGTCTGAGCTAGGTTTTGAACCACAGCATCTCGTCACTATCTACCAGATTAAGACGTTGTTTTAAGCCTTTTAAGTTTAATTGCCTGAGTTTTAGGATAATTTTGGTCCTAGAATGTATCACATTGATTTCTTAAGCACTGCTTGATTAGAATTTTTATTATCCTGTTAAAAAAAAAGTTGAAAAAACTTGGAAAAAAAATATGAAATTGAAGCCTACTTTTAGGTAATAATAAAATAAAATATCTAAAAAAGAAAGCCAACAAATATTTTAAGATGAAATTTTCGTAAATAATTTCAAATATTTTGTTTGTACCACTTGGCCAAGGAGTTTTAATTAAATTAAGTTCGTTTCCTATAAGTATGCTTTACATTTATTATTCAATTATTTTATGAATGCCCCTATTGTTCGACTTTCGTGTATTATCTCTCCTTCTCCGGTATTTAATGTCAAAAGCTTTAATTACATTATAAACGCAACTGCTCAGAGAATACGAATTAAAAAAAAAATGAAAATATTTGAAGCCTTTGTAGGAATTACTTTGAAATGAAAATTTTATAATTACATATCTTAAGGCGCCTGTTTAAGTGTAAAATTAAAGGTTGCGAAATTGTATGCGGGAAATGAATGCTACTTCAAGGGCATGTTTGCAATACATTGCTGAATATCAAACGTTTAACTGTTCGTTTCAATAATGAATTCTATTTAAAGGATAATTGCCTGTGTCATCTTTTGTGGCGTAGATCAATATAAATAAATAACAATGATGCCACAATATGTGTGTATGTATTTGAAATTGTCCTAGGGCCAATGGGAGGTTAATTTATGCGAAATCAAGAAATATTTTTCAATTTGAAAATTAATGAATAAAAATTTTTTTGTTAAATGAAAATAAGAAAGGAATGGAATCCAATTAGAACTTAACAAGTCATTAAGTTTTGTCATTTATTTTCTCTCTCGTGACTGTAAAGAGCAAAAGCAACAAGCGAAAGTAAACGTTGTGCTCCATCTTCTATGCCTTGTGATGATGAGTTGCTCTAAGTTGTCAGTCGGTTGCTCTCAACCATTGAAATAAGTCTGCATAAGCTGATGTTAAAGTGGCAATACAAATACATTTAATGAGCTGTAGTCTGGTAACTTGTGGAATATTTGTTGTGTGTTGTGTTGCTGGTGCCATTTCTGTACTATAAACGACGTTTTTGCTAGCGGTTGATGATGTGCTGTTATTACTGTCACATGAGGTTTTGCAATAAAATATCTCCTCTCTTTTTCTCATAGCATACTATGGATACATCCTCCTGCCTCCGTACTTTCCCGGCTCTGTAGTTCAGTAATTGTAGGAGTGCTGTTTTAAGTTTCTTGTTCTCAGCGAAGCCATTTAAAATGTTCGCTTTTTTATAGTGCGGGGATTTTATAGCGTTCTGCTGCCAACAGAGCATAAATGTGTATGTGTGTGTATATGTGTTGGAGCATGTGCTGGAATAATTTTGCTTTTTATTCATTAAAAAGCAATTAAATATGCTGCACGCGGTTTTAATTACAATTTTATGTGTAACATACTACACAGCAAAACAATCACAGTCGGAGATCGAAAAAAAAAAATCGAAAAATGTCTGTGGAAAATCTAAAAAAACGAAATAAAAAAAGAAAAAAACAAATAATAAGGCTCTACAGTAATTGGCAACTAGTAGAGCATGTAGATTACATTAAAAAAAAAAAAAAAAAATACAGAAAAACAGAAAAAAATTGTAAAACAGTGTCTCTCTCTGTAGGGGCAGATTGCGCTGCTGTAGGCGTCATTCCATAAAATTATGTCATTGAACACATCTTTCGTTCTCACTACCCCCCAACTCATTACCAGTAAAGAGCAACAACCAGCAACAGCAGCAATAGCTTGAAAGTCTTTTTATCTGTTTTTCTTTTGGTGTTTTTCTTGTGGCATTACTATGGTGATATGATGTGTGTTTTTAACCCCAATCGTTCTCTGGCAGTAGCCTAAGCTCAGAAGTTTATTTGATTTTATTTTACGATTTTAGCTCAATGACCGCATTCTTTTTTGAATTGTTTTACAAAGAATTTTTAAATAAAAACAAAAACAAGAGAAATTTTTGAAAACAAAATATCTTTTAGCGTATTACTGGAATATTTCTTATTTTATCTTAAGGCAATGGGTTAACATTTGTACTTTAGAAAGACTACAACTGGGCAAAAAATCACTTTAATTTATGAAATTTATTGAAGCGATTGAAAGAAATTAAAAAATTTGAAGAAAAGTCTTTAATCTCGCTTAGAATACGAAATAAGCCAATCACTGGGATGAAAGAAAAACCAGTTGTACCTTCCAAATGTTACCGATCAATCAACTTGTCATCGTTTAAGCTAAAGACAAAAGAGAAACTACTGGAGAACTCTACCGGAGGGTGGACATAAACTCTCTGAAACCTAACAAAAGGCAAGTCAGCTGTGGCAGAACCATAGAACCTTGTTTTATGTAATGAACATGGTCTATGCTTTATAGATAGATTCAAGCCTCTCTAGAGTCCATAGGTCTTAATGGCGCTATGTCGCTATATTAGCTCATCTCCTAAGGTTTTTCCAAGTTGACAACATAATTAGCATCGTCAAAGTGTTATAAAACCATTGCTTCCATGATAAACAAACAGAACAAAATAAAGAAACAACAATAATGTAAACAACATGTCTACATTTAAAGAGATTTCGAGAAGGCGAAACCATTTGCCTTTTAAAGCATCCATCAGACTGTTTACCCTGCGATATAAAAAACAGTACAAATCATGCAACGGAGTTAGTGAAAATACAGTCAGCCTTGTGTGAAGACGCGTTGCGTGTGAAGAGCATAATCGTGGTTTGAAGATCTCCGTTATAAAGATCTGTCGAACAATTGTCGAACCACGATTGCTCTATTCAAACACACAGCGGCTTCGCACAAGTCTGACTGAACTTCACTAACTCAGTCGCCTGTTTTGCCTTGCCTTTTATATGGTAAAGTAAACAGTCTGATGAATGTTCTTGAAGCCGAACGTTTATGACTTCGTTGTTTACATTTATTCTTGTAGTGTTGTTTGTGCATTTTTGTTTACTTGTTTACCATTTTTTATGCTGGTGGTTGTTGTTATATTAAGCAGTACGATAATTTATACACAGGTTTGTTTACTGCATTGTTTCGTTTTTGTAGCTTTTGTTTATAATTTTAATGTTAATCGATCTAAAAGTCTCTAGATTTTTCATTTTCGTAACAATATTATTTGTATCACTATTAACTTGTCTCCTTCGATTACATCTGCTAATGGCGGCTTAGGCATTAGTCTGCAAGTCATGAAATATTTCTAAACTATTCCCTACACTGCCAGCTGTCTTAGGTTAACACTTTCCTCTATCATTTCATTTTGCAATTGACAGACAACTAAGCGGTATTATGAACTTAATTAGGGACATTTGAAGAAGTGTTTAAAATAATTTTAGTTTCGATTTTAATTTTTGTTTTTATCAACTGTTCTCGTATTTATGTGACTGTTTTAACAATTGTGCTGTCTCGCGGCCAATGCTAAAATCTATTTTCATTTTCTTCGTTTTTTCCTTGGTGAAAATCAATTAAAATGTAATTTTTTTGAAGCTCTAATTAAATGTCTGTCTATTAAGGACTGTCTATGCTCTTGTATTTTTCAGTCGCGTTTTTCCTCTCTTTTGCAAAATTGGGAAACAAATTTAAAAAAGTTCAAGGTTTTATAATTTTGAAAAACTAAAAAAAAGAAATAAACGTGGCTTGTTTTACAATTTTCAACGCCTTCTTAAGTGATTATTAATTAAACTTGGATACTTGGCCCGTTGCTTACTGCTATGCTGCCAAGTTAAAGTGTGAAAAATTTAAGGAATATTTGTTGTTTCTTTAATTTTATATCCGTTTTTAAAGGGCAAAAGAGTTATTCACGAAAAAATATTCATTCTTTTGTTCGCTTTTTTACAGGCAATACGTATTTTAAGTCTCGAAAGGAAACTCATTTTCATCCTTTATGGCTGCCCTCTTAATTTAAAATTAAAACAAAGAACGCTTTCCATAAAATGAGAAAAGAGAACAAAAAGGGGAAAAAGAAAAATAATTATTGATGGACAATTCATTAATGAGAGTCAATTTTAAATGGAAATTTGATGCCAACCACTGATTGCTCTTCGCATAACAGGAGAGAGGCTTTAAACCTGCATACTCTCACACAAGTTTAAGTATTTACTTAAGTATGCGTATGTCCAAGTACGTGTGTAAATAATTACGCTTCTTTATACATAAGTATAGCCATCGTAACCATTGTCATTATCATCAGCGGTAGGATGTTTACATTGTTCGGCTGGCATACACTCTACTGTGCATTGCTGTAATATTACAGAACATTTGTTACAAGTTTAGGGCTATTGGAACTGCTTCGGATTATTAAAATAGAATAAGAAAACAAAAAATATTGAATCGTACAATGGTATGAGGTTCTACAACATTGAGCATCACTAAACGCATTTTTTTTTTTATCATAAAATATGTTTCGTAAGTCATAGTAAATTTTTTTCAGTGCTTTAAGCAAAAAATATTACAAAAAAATCGTACACCCGCTACGCATGTGCATTCGTCGCTGTCTGAGTGACGACTAACCAAAGATATATAAGAATATGTGTGTTTTTAGTTTGCGCAAAAGCACTATGAAATGGGCATCATTGTTCTACAATCATTTATATTTAGAAATCAAAAGTGACGTCATACGTCACGAAATCACTCAATGAAATAAATCATTCAGATGATAAAGTTCATGCGATTCAAATGAATGTAGTGAGTATGTGGGCTTAATAGCACACTGAAATTATTTAAATTAACTTATAACGGATGTAGTTATTGTTGTTGTTGTCATCATCGAACCATATAACCGTTCAAGTGATTTCCGTTTATAAATTTTTTCTCCTTCTTTCTCTATCTCTCTCTCTTTTCCGTTTAATCTTTGGCATGTTTTTTATTGTAGTTTCTGTCACATTTACTGCTGTTGTGCCATTATGCCACTATTGTTGTTGTTGCTGTGTAATGTTTTACATTATCCAACCAACGTTAATATTGGAAAAAATATGGAAAAAAACTTGCTCACACTTTTTGTAGGCTCTTATAAAAATACATTAAATTACAGAAGCAAAACTGAAGGACAACAACAAGGAAGGCAGCAAAATAGAGAGAGAGAGAGAGAGAGAGAGAGAGAGAGAGAGAGAGAGAGAGAGGAGGAGGTAGACACAAATTAAATTGATTCCAGGGAAAAGCACGTGAAGCCAACAAACCTTTAATGTGACAGTAAAACAGCAATTGTGCGTTAAATTTGCGTTAATGTCGGCAGCTGACTGCCTGCCTGGTAGACTAAACAGCAGCTGTAGTTTGATTTTTTTTTTTTGGGTTGCTAATGATGCAAATTGTTCAACGGTTGGTTGACTGATTCGCCGGCTGGTTCATTTACTGGCTGGCAGAATGAATGGTTGATGATATTGTAACAACAACCGGTTGTTATTATTGTTGTTGATAATTTCTCAATTATTTAATAAAAAAAAATCCAGAAAATTAAAAATATTTTCCTCTATTTATTGCGAACTAGAGATTTATTAAATTATTTTTGAAATTTATTTTATTAAACTGTTAGGAATACGAAGTCTTTTGAAATGCATGGAACGGATTGTAGGAGTACTAGAATACTAGAATATTAAGAGTAGAGAAAACCAAAAATTGTGGTTAAAATTGTTAAAAATAACCCAAATAATCCCATTTTATGACAGCCTTTTGCTCAATCTCTTCTGTCAAGTAATTGTTTTAATTAAGAATTAACATCGAACACTTATATGACACAGATGATGGCAGAAAGTTGTACGCGGTATCGGCGGGGGTCCCCCAGAGTTCCATGCTGGGCCCTATACTATGGAACGTCATGTACGATGGTGTACTGAGGCTTAGACTCCCTAGAGATACACAGATCATTGGATTTGCAGACGATATTGCCTTGGTGATAAGGGGATATCATTTGGATGAATTGGTGAGAACGTGTAACACTGCGGTTTTCATGGTCAGGAGCTGGATCGCGGATAGATCTTAAACTTGCTGATTACAAAACGGATGTTCTACTTGTAAGCAATAGGAAGAGGATGGAATTTATTACCATAACGGTGGACGACCAACGCACAACATCAAACCAGGCGATTAAATATCTGGGAGTAGTGATTGACAACAGGCTCACGTTTAGGGAACACCTCACGTACATCGGTGGAAAATGCGCGCCGACGATATGTGCACATCCCCGAATAATACCTAACTTAGGGGGCCCAAAACAAGAGAGGAGAAGGTTACTGATGAAGGTAGTGACAGCGATAGCTATATATTCAGCCCCTATATGGGCCGAGGCTATGGATAAGAGGGCCTATAGAGCAGGAATAGAAGCGGCCTACAGGAGATCAGCTTTCAAGGTAATTTCTGCATTCCGCACGGTGTCTACTGGTGCAGCACTGGTGATTGCGAGAATGATGCCCCTGATACAAGCAGTGAACGTATAGAGGAGGAAACATGACAGAAGGAGGGGAGCGGATCTTTTGAACCCTGTTCAATTAGTGGATGATGCTATGGATAGATGGCAGCAAGACTGTTCCAATTCCGCCACGGGAAGATGGATCTACAGACTCATACCGAGTATAGGTGAATGGACCAAAAGGAAACACGGCCAGGTGAACTTCCATCTGATACAGTTGCTAACCGGCCATGGATGTTATTAAGCTTATCTTTATAAGTATGGTCACAACATAGATAAAGCATGCCCTGAATGCCGGAATGAAAGGGAAACGGCGGATCATGTTTTCTTTACTTACCCGCGATATGATGATCAACGAAATTGCCTCGAGAGGACAATAGGATACCAGGTAACGCCTGATAATATAGTTAACCTGATGTTAACCACATATGACAATTGGAATACAGTATGTGTTTTCGCAAGGAAGGTATTGATGCAGCAAAGATTGGCTGAGAGAGCAAGGTCAGCAGAATTGGAAGGCAGAACTTGCTGAATCTACACACCACCCCCCCCCCCCCCGAAGTAATACTTGATTGTGGTCCCTGGAGGGGGGGGGCGAATGGTTGGAAGCAAAACGAACGAGGTTGTGTTTAATACGCAGGCGCTCAGCAAGTAGAGTAAGTCTTGCGGCGAATCGTGCATATTGGACCAGCCTTTAGCTCGTAAAGCTATAAAAAACATACACATTCAAAGCAAAATGTCCTGTTATACAATAAAATAAAAGTAAATTTTATTGTACAATAAATTTTAAAACCCGCACTTGTTGTTGCCAATTTCATCAACAAAAGGAAAAAATTTTTTTTTATTAAAACAACAACAAGCAACATTGGAAGAGTAATTAAAATATGGTAGGAGTTTGAAAAAGTTTTTTCCCGTTTTTTTTTCATGTTTAAATTGGAAAATGAAAAGAAAAAACAATAAACCGCCTCAGTACCAGCAAGAAAAAGAGGTTAAAATTACAGTTAACAAGCATTCAAATAATGGTCAATTAATAGAAAAGTTTTTTACAAAAAACTGCTTGAAATACGAAACAAACAAAACAATTTAATGCAGGGCATGGCATTATTTTCAATACACAGCCATTAACAAAAACTGTATAATTTTTTTATTATATATTTTAGATGGTTGTTGTTGTTATAAAATAATTATTTGTAAAATTTCTTAATAAAACTGAATTATAAAAGTGAAAATATATGCCAGGACAAACAACCTTAACCCCATAAAATAAGTTTTGTGTTGTGCCCCCTAAAACGGAATACAAAAATTTTAATGTCCTCCAAGAGAAAGAGAGGGTCTGTGTGTGTGTATGTATGTGTGTAGTTTGGTCTAGCTGAAATACGTGCGTGCTAATTACTCAATTTGCTAATAGTGTTGTAGCAGCTCTAAAGGCGTTCTTAAAAGCAACAGAGCATAATTTAAGCCATTTCACGTGATAATTATAATACCTGCTAATTTGTTTTGTTTTTGTTTCAAGTTAATACAGTTATTATTTAAATATTCGTTATGAATTAATCAATGCTACTAAGTTAAGGGGTTAGTTAGTTATTATACTTCACAATTTTCAGATAAATTCGATATTTTTTTCGTGGTTTTCGAGTTACTTTAGAGCCTTAGAACTAAGCTAGAAATCTGCTTTTCCCTTAAACGAGACAAAAAGAAGAAGGAGAATGCAAAATAGTTTTAGCCCAAACTAGAATATTTTTGATTATTAAAGTTTAGCGTTAAATTTGTGTTCGCAATTAAAAAAGGGGGAAAAATTGTTTTTTTTTATCACAGTTAGTTTTCAGTCTAATAAGATGGGCCTGGCAGTAAATGGAGGCAAAACAAAGTATATTTTGCCGACAAGTAGGGTCATGCGGCATATTGGATCTCAGATAACGGCTGTTAACTATACTTTCGATATAGTCAAGGAATTTATCTTGGGTCCGCCATTACCACCACAAATGATGTCAGTCTGGAGATCAAGCGCAGGATCACCCTTGCCAATAGGTGCTAACATGGTCTCAATAGGCAATTGAGTAGCAGACATCTCCCTCGTACAACAAAACTAATACTCTCCAAGACGCTCAACCTCCCAGTGCTTCTTTACGGCGCGGAGGCATGGACATTATTAAGCACTGATGTAGGTCCTTGGTCCAGTGCGAGTTGGCGATGATTTCAACATGCGATCCAACAATGAGCTCCTCAACGAAATGAACGTTGTGCATCGTGTTAATATCCAGCGGCTGCGCTGGTTCCACCATGTCGTTCGAATGGAGAAGGATTCTCCTGAGAGACGGGTATTTGATGCGGGGATTTCAGGAAGTCGGCGAAGAGGACGACCTTGTTTGCGTTGGAAGGACTAAATCCAGGAAGCCCTGTCATCGATTGGTGTGACCAACTGGCAAAGGCGCGCAAGAAGCAGAGGCGCTTGAAAGAATGTATTAAGGCAGGCCGAAGTCCGTTAATCGTGTTGTTAATGGCCAATTAAGTAAGTAATTTTGAGTCAAGTATGCCTTGTTTTGTTTGAAAATTCTTTGAAATTTTTAAAGTATTTTCAATTAAGCTATGGAGCTTCCAATTTTAATTGGCTGGGAAAATAGATTTTCATAAGTTTGTTGTGCTAAAGCCAATTTACCACACAGCCTGGGGCTTAACAGTATACGATACTTATCGATATACTACGGTGCTGGTATGACTTACAATGAATCCATCATTTGTAAAAAAGCAAAAAAATTCATGAGTTCAAGTCCTTTCCTACCTAAACTCGAAGCAACTTTTGCTTTCCTTTCATATTTCTGTGTGTGCGTTTATATGTCATACGGAATTGAATATTAAATAGACCAGCACATAAATTATATTGTCACTCTCCTTCTCCCTCCAACTGACTTTCTCTCTCTCTCACCTCTGCTTTTGGGTTCTATTAAGATGAGGCTAGAAAAAGTTTTAATAGAAACAACATAAAAGAAGTAGAGAATTATTTATTTATGCATACCTTACGGCTAAGAAATGTTCTTCTCCTTTTTCAATTTAATGAAGACAAAATGTTAAACCTGTCAGGAAAAGTATCTACAATACTTGTACAATACAAAAGCAATACAATACATACATATATACAATAGAATTTTGGAGTATTGGTGTGTGTTTTTGTGGTTGGTTGAGTGGAAGAAAGTTTACTATTGTTGTTGCTGTTGTTGTGGTATTGCTGCTGCTATTATTATGCTTAAATATGTATTTAATTTGAATTAATTTGCTTTTAATATCATATTAATTGCTATACAATCAAAAAGTCTATAAATTTTAATACAACAACAACAACAAAAATGCCAACAACAATTTCATAATTGTTGCTTAACAAAGCTAAAGCACACTTTTCGGGGTCACAAACCCGTAGAACACAGAAAGCTAGAGAACGGCGACAAGAGTGAGAGTGAAGCTAAGTATTCAAGCATAATTAAATAGATTTTGTTTTGTTTTTTGTGCAAATTAAGGGAAATGCAAATCAAGTCAAGTTTTACGGCAAATGATGAATCCCAAAAATTCTAATATGAAAGATATTCACACAATTTTTCATAATTTCAATTTCATAATTAATAGGGTATAGATTCCATGATTTTTGAATTTGGCAAAATTCTCATTATTACTCAAAAAATTGTTCAAAAGCAGTTTCTGCCTTTGTCTAGTTGGTCAAACCGTTTTAACTTTTTTCAAAATGTGGACTCTTTTCCTTTATTTGATATTGTTTTGTTTTTACCATTTAAAAACGTTTAAAATAAGAGCTCGTAGATTGCAAATGAAATAAAAATAAATTTGTTTTCAGTTTTAATTAAAATTCTTTACCGATCGCTCAATTCTGTGTGTCACTGTTCACAACTTGATGTAAACAACAATAATTGATTTGTTTGTTATACCTCTGTTTACACTCTTTGTATAAACAATAACAATTACTATACTCGACAGATCTTTGAAACGGGATATTCAAAACATGATTACTCCCTTCAAACGCACCGCGTATTCACACAAGACTGACTGAACTTCACTAACTGCGACGCCTGCTTTGCCTTGCCTTTTATATGGCAAAGTAAACAATCTGATGAATGTTCTTGAAGGCGAATGTTCATGACTTTGCCTTTTCGAGATCTCTATAAATGTAAACATCGTTGTTTATATTCATCATTGTTGTTTGTGTATTTTGTTTACATTTATTCTTGTAGTGTTTGTTGTTGTATTTTTGTTTACCATTTTTTATGCCGGTGTTTGTTTTATATTAAGTAGTACAATAGTTTGTAAACAGGTTTGTTTACTGCATTGTTTGGTTTTTGTAGTTTTTGTTTATAATTTTAATGTTAGGCAATGTAAAAGCAAAACACCAGTATCTAGATTTTTCATTTTCGTAAAAGTATTTTCCTTATTTTTTAGCTTACTGTGATTGTTAATATTTCGACATCTTGCAACTTCAAGCCTATGCTTCATAAAGTTGCCATCAGTGACGCCATTCATATTATGCATACATACATAATTGGTCATTACAACCCTTCAGTCAGGATTATGTACCTAATTTCTCACACCACTTATGTTGTGTGACCACTTATGTTGTGTGCATTCATTTTTATATATGAGTGGTGGGAGCTACAGTTTAAAGTCGATTACACACGACAGATTTTTGAAAAACTTTTCATGGCAATTTTATTTTCTCTCAGAGTTTTTGCCGGAAATCTGCTAAGAGGAAGTCACCGAAGAAATATTTTTTCATATTTTCGTTTTGATATCTGACCTGAGGTTTGAACCGTGGGCTTACGTCTTATGAGCCAACACACTACCTACTAGACAACAACGACGCCATTCATATAATATGTTGGCTAATATTCTAAATGCCCTCATAATTTTTAGAAATCATTTTTTCTATTTTGAAATTTTTCACTGTATTGATATTAGATTATCGTTAAGGAAATTAAGCCAATTTTTTATTGTTGGCTTGGATTGCTCAAGAATACCAAACTTTAATTTGGTTTTCTTGTTCACGAAAATACTACCAAAGAAAACAGGGAAATACTAGCCGAAACTGAACTCAATTATTTGCTTAGTAGCATATGAGAGTAAGGGCCGGTAAATAAATTTTGGAAAAAAAAGAAAGAAAATCAAATGATTTATGTGACCTTCTATCAGCTTTAAGGAAGAGTAGCACAGAAATAAAAAAAGAGAGAAAATGAAGAGTAAGTAACGTAAATCTATGTGCCTAAGCACATAAGCAAATATTTATGGTTGGCTATACATGGTGGTTAACTTTTTGCCAGTGGTGTATGAGCGGGTTCTTGGTTACCCATAAACAAAGTATGCCATTCATCCATTGTATGTGTATGTGTATCTATACATTATGTTCGTTTTGTGTTTCTATGGGATTTCGAACATATTATTTATTTGTCACTATTCATAAAACTAATACATAATATTGTCTCTCTCTCTATCTCTTTGGCTATGTCTCATATGGATCACATACGTTTCTATACAACAAGGGCTTGTGTGCAAAAGATATTTTCTCTTCTTTTAACTTTATTTTTTTTCCTTCTATTTGTTGTCTTTTCTTTTTTTGTTTTTTAGTTTCTGTTTATGAAATGCCATTAAATAGTGTTTCGGTGTCAAGTTGCAAGTTGTGGTTTAATAAATTCAATTTTTCCTTTCGCCTTAATGGCGAAACGTACTTTGAATATAAATTTATAAATGTCAACTGGATTTAATAATAACTGTTGGACACATTGGTAAGAGCGTTCCGTTCATCGATTATATTTTTGGTTATTACTGGTTTGCTTAGTTTTAAAAGAGGTTTTGTTTAAACGGGTGTAGAGAGAGAGAGAATGATTCGGTACATAATTAATGTTTTAATTTTATTTAATAAAATTTCTTCAAATAAAATTTGTTTTGATCTTTAAATTTGACACAGTTTTGGCGGTTTTTTGGCACAACTATGAAGATAAAGTTCCGTCTGATTAGCAACAGTTTTTGAATAGACATAGCTGACACATGTCTAATACTGAAAACGTTAAATCGACATATCAGGACATCGTTAGCAATTGAAAGTATCGGTTGGGAATTTTAAAAATTTAATTACTCCGCTTAGATATGGAATATTACTTTATTTATATGGCTCCCGCGGCTGGCTTCATAGTATTCACATGATATAATTACTGGCAGTTGTGGGAGGGGGCGGCTCATAATAGATGATTTCCTGAGAATTTCCTATTTACATACATTAATTAATCATTATTCATAGCTTGAATGCTTGCTTGCTGCTGTTCAATCACAATTGGTTTTACGTGCCGCTGATGTAAGAAAACAAGTTTTCAGCTCTATTTAAGAGAAATTGAAAATTTCAAAAGGAGAGGGTGGCCCATTTAAAAGTTAAAATTTAAAAATGCAATAACACATAAACGGTTTGAAATTTTGCGAAATTATTTCTTTTGTTGTGAAGTACAATTGTTCCGTTTGGAAATAGAATATTATTTCATTCATATTGCTGCCGAAACTGGCCTCACAGTACCTTTTTCAATCAGATCAATTTTCGTGCACTTTTTCAAGTGAATGGGGTTGTATTTCGGTGGTGGCATCACGAATGTTAGCCTTCAAATGCTCAATTGTCTCTGGTTTATCCGCATAACACATTTCTTTAACGAAGCCCCACAGAAAATAGTCCAACCGTATCAAATCGTAGTTTCTTGGCGGCCAATTGACATCACGATTTCGGCTAATTAAACGGCCATCAAACGTTTGATGCAATAAATCGATTGTGGCACATGAGATGTGTGGCAAGTTGCACCATTCTGTTGAAACCAAACATTGCTCACATCAATACCATGAAGAGCGTCTGAAAAAAAATCGGTTATCATGGTGCATTAGATGTCTTCTATGACAGTAATAGTCGAGCCATCCTCATTTTCAAAGAAATATGGGCCAATGATGCCTACGCTCCAAACAGTCATACGTAATGGATGCATTGGCTTCTGTAAGACCACGTGTTAGGGTTTTGAGACCCAAATATGGAAATATTGCTTATTAGCGTACTTAACAAGATGAAAATGAGCTTTATCCGAAGAAAAAATCGACATAATCGTTTATATTCGCGTTGGCCCAATAAATCTCAAATTTATTCATGCGTAAATAGTTTCATTTCGTTCTTAGGAGATAATTTACAGAATTTTGTGCCAGAATAGAATGACATGAGTATTGTCAGATTCGAAATAACCTATGGTTCAAATTTCAACCGACCCTATATTTGTCATCTTAATTTGACGTGTATTCCACTGCAGTGTGCAATATAGCGAAAAATTGCGGCAAAATATCTGAGATACTGAAACTACTGGATATTGGGCTGACATAAAGAAAGGCTATTACAACCCTCTAGTCAGAATTACGACCTCACTTCTTACACCAGCTTTGTTGTGTGTGTTAATAACATCCATGAGTGGCAGCACCTACAGTGAACAGTCGACTCCGAACAACAGACTTTTGAGAGACTTTTCATGTCAATTTTATTTACTTCTCGGAGAAGACTGCTGAGTAGAAGTCGCCGAACAAATATTTTTTTATATTTTGTTATGATCGAGATGTCTAAGCTGAGGCTTAAACCAACACATTGCCTACTATATGCATACATACATAATTGGACATTAAAATCCTTTAGTTAGGATTATGACCTAGTTTCTCACACCATTTATTGTTGTGTGTATTATTTTTTTTTATACATTAGTGACTGGACCTACAACGACACCGAACGACTGATTTTTGGGAAACTTTTTCATGACAAATATATTTTACTCACAGAATTTTTGCCAGAAGACTGCTGAATGGAAGGCGACGAAGAAATTTCATTTTCATATTTTCTATTGTTGCTGTCTGTGCTGAGACTTGATCTACGGTTTTATGTCCGATAAAACAACACACAGCCTACTAGACTACGGCGATTGCTTTTGCCAATAACGTCCCAAAAATACAATCGGATAATCCATAATGTTAACATTTGACCATTTATTGTATGTGTAGTTATAAGTTATTTAAAAAATTGTGTTCGCAAGTTATACTCCATCCGTCTTGTAGTCTAGAACTTGGTCTTATCAGAAATCATTTGTTTCGTTCAAAAGTGAAAACTTTTTCAGCACCAAAACAAAACAGTTTTCTTGATATTGAATCTGTAGCAGAGATCAGCAATGAATTGTTTTTCGCTACTTATAGGCACTCTTGAAATTTTGAATGTAAGTGAGTCAACAATATTGCAATTTAACTATGTACTCACTACAACGTTGATTTATAAGTACAGGTTGCAATGAGTATGCGTACAACCTTGACATCAAACTCATACCATTCGAAATATGTTTGATTCATACGCCTACTCATTTAGATTCAAAAATACTTATATGTAATACTTTTATAAATGATTCGAGTGACTTGAATCATTCATCAAAATTTACAGTCTTAGTTGTTGTTGCATTTGCAACAAAAGAAAAAAGACACAGAAGCAAAAAAGACAGAGCAGCAAGCAGAGCAAACACACAACCTTCTAATGAGTATTTTAGTGTTCGTATGCGATTCATACTTATTTTGTGCTTCGTGTATATGTTGACTTATGGAGAATCGAAATCAATAACATCATACGTGTTGTGTTCTTAAGTATGAATATGATGAGTACTTCAAACTTTGAATATGAGTAGAGGTTCCATGCTATTAAAATAAGTATGAATGAGTAAAAGTATCAGAAATTATGAGTATGATTCGATTCTACTCATCTTTTTGAATAATCATTGCTGATCTCTGATCTGTATATTACCAGACAGATAAGCAGAAAGAGGTCTTAAATTAAAATTTGCAAACATTTTAGATCTTTTTTAAAACATATACACCGAGACCAAGATGTACGGTGTTGGATATAATTTTTTTTTATCATTTTCGTTTAATTTATTGCGACATTTTTATCAAATTATAGTCCAATGTAATGAAAACACATTTTCTTAATTGAAAATAAAATTTTTATTTCCGTTAAATTGAAAAACAAAAGAAATGTTGGCCCGGTAATAAATTTGTTAATGCCTCCCTCACTTTACCAGACCAATTGTAATAAATTTGTTAATGCCTCCCTCACTTTACCAGACAAATTGTAAGCATTTCTTTTCAATTAATTCATTAAAGTTTTTTACATCGGTAGGGGGGGGGGTCTAGAAAAAACAAGCAAAGAATATAAAAAAAAAAACTAAAAAGCAAAATAAAGTTTGCAAAATGAAAAGGAATTTATATTCACTTAAGATTTTAAAATCCTTGCCACTTACGGTTGTATTGTTTGCAGCACACTTTCCATTACATTTTATGTGTTGTCATCATTGCTGCCCTTTACGTAGCTACGGCTACGTCTACGTTGTCGTTGTTGTTGTCGTTTTTGTCTCTGTTATTGTTTTTCCTGTTACATTTTCATTTTCATTTCCTTTTCCGTTTGTCTGTCTACAATTCATGGCATTTCGTTTTTCTTTCATTTTCATTTCTTTTCCTTGTTTTTTTTTTTTGTTTTTGTTATTATATATTGCTGTATGCCTTGTGTTAGGTTCGTGCGTGTATGGGCATGCAAAAAGGAGATAATTTTCATTAAATACGCGGGTAATTTTCTTCATATTTTTTTATTCTTCATTTCATTTCATCAATGAAAAAGGAAAATTGGAAAAATAGTTTTCCATTCCCTTTATTTTATTACTATTTTATGAGAGTGTAATATGTGTGTGTATGAGCGTGTGTTTTTATTGATGTTCAATAACGTTGTACAATATTTCAAAATTTTATAACAAATTAATCATACAATTGGGAAAAGCATTCGCTCGCTGTATGTCCTTGTAGCTGTCATTTTTTATTGCCCCTCAATTGTATTGTTGTATGTACATAAGTTAGCATGTGTTTATTTGTTTGTTTGTCTGTCTTTTTTTTAATGCCCAAATATTATGCCAGCATTTTAGGCTCGAATTTATTGTGTAACATAAAAATGTTTCTGTGTGTGTTTTTGTGTTCCTTGCTCCTCAAAGTGTGACCCATTTTTTATCTTTAACACGCACTTTTTCAAGTGGACATTTTTGTAATTTATTGTGAGAATATTACTTTTGGCCATTATTTCAGTTGCCAGTGGTAGTAGTGGTAATACAGTTTCATTCATTCATTCTTATAAATTTTTATATATTTTTAGGTGACTCGTGTGGCTGCAGTATTGTTTTTGTTATTGAATTCCTTTTGGTACTCTGCTCTACAAATACGTGCTCATAGACCACGTTTGTTCCTGTGCTGTGCTGTGGCGAAAGAGTGAGAATGAGAGTTCAAAGATTAGTAGCCGAAAGTGACAAATTTGTTTAAAAACGTTATTTCATGCTTGATTTACAATACGACGACTAAATTTATTCGATTCTTTCCATTGGTAAGTTTCCAAAAGAATTATAATTGCATGAAATTATTTTAAATGGAATGCAGACCATAATGCATAATGCAAGTCATTTAAGAAGTTTTTTTATGCAGTTTGAAATTTTATTTGGAATTTAAAAATAAAACGAGGAAAAGTATTGAAGTGAGTTGAGCGATAAATAAACGTTGAGACACACTGAAAGGGACTAATTGGATGACGGCAAAATAGTATGCGATATTTAAATGGCAAATTAGAAATGTAAATAAAAGCAAAACAAACTAAAACTATAGGGTGGGCTATCTATCGCTTTAAATTTAAACCAACCATCGGATATTTCGAATCTGGCAATACTTATGGCATTCTGTTCTGTCATAAAATTCAGTATATTATCTCCTCTAAACGTAGTGAATCGATTTATGCTTGAGCAACGTTGGAATTTATTAGGCCAGCTAGAAAAGAAACGATGTGTCGATTTTGCAAAAAAAAAAAAATCTTTTTGGATGAAGCTCATTTTCATTTTGGTGGATACGTTAATAAGCAAATTTGCGTATTTGGGGTCCAGAAAACCCACACGTGGGCTTACAGAACCCAATGCACCCATTACGAGTGACTGTTTCGTGAGGCTTGTAGAGCGGAGGTATGGGGAAAATGAAAATGAAAACGACGCAACCATTACTGTCAATGGAGACACCAATCGCATCATGATAACTAATTTTCTTGTACCAGCTTTTCATGTTATTGATGTGAACGATGTTTGGTTTCAACAGGATGGTGCAACTTGTCACACATCTTATGCCACAATCGATTTATTCCGTCAAACGTTTGATGGCCGTTTAATTAGCCGAAATGCTGATGTCAATTGGCCGCTAAGAAGCTGCGATTTGACACCGTCGGACTGTAGGGCGCCGTTAAAGAAAAGTGTAATGCCGACAAACCACAGCCAAATTGAGCATTTGAAGGCCAATATTCGTGATGCCATTGCCGAGGTACTTGAAAAAGTGCACAAAAATTGGTCCGATCGAATGGGGTACTGTGGGGATAGCCGCGTCAGCCATTTGAATTAAATAATATTCCATTTCTAACCAGAACTAATTATACTTCACAGTAAAGAAAATAAATTTGGCATAATTTCAAACCGCTTTTGTTTTATTTCATTTTTAAATTTAAACTTTTAAATGGCCCACCCTATACTATATACACTACCCGCCAGAAAGCTAAACTTAAGGTTAATCCAAATTGGTAGCCTCGTAAGATGGTATCTATTCTGTTATTCATCTACAACTACTGACTTGCTTTTCTCAATCATCCAGATAACTTAGTGAACATGAGGATTTAATCCAAATCACTTTTGACCGAACCCACTTTTTGACAATATATTCTGGGTGCCAAAGAATTCTTTATTTAGGGTCCCCACGTGTCTGACCATCACAGAGAAAATGTTTTGTTTTCCCTACCCAAACTATACCAAAATTTATATTTAATTTTATGAATGCATTTAGATACCTACACGTTATTTATTGAATATCTTTCCTCATTATTTCGGGTGGGCCATCTATCGGTTTAAATTTGCAACATCGGTTATTTCGAATCTAGCAATACTTATGTCATTCGATTCTGTCACAAAATTCAGTCTATTACCTCCACTGAACGTAGTGAATAAAAATTACGCTTGAGCAACGTTTGGATTTATTGGAAATTTTTTTTTCAAAATAAAGACAATTGATCGGTTATTGCTGGAAAATGTCGTAAAAAATTTTGTCGCAGAGAAGGACCATCAATGCCCCATATATGCCAGTTTATTGGTAAAGTTCATCAACTGATTTCATTGTTGATGCGCCAAGATGTGAGTGGGCTCATACTGTGCGTACACCCAAAAATATCGAAGCTGTTTTTTTTTTGTCTTGAGCCGGAGGTGGTAATCTTCGAAAGATACTTTTGTTCCAACAAAAGCATGCACCATTCACCATCACTGGTGCCTACGTACTAAACCCACTCCCTACACACTTCAACCACTCTCCCTCCGCGGGACTGCCGTAAGGTATTACTTCGCGGAGAGCTGGTTAGCTCGAAAGCTTTATCACATTAATTTAAATTTCGCCTACGTTCCTCCAGTCTCCAGAGTTCTAGCATTACTTCAGCCATTTTCTGGCTGTATTGGCTCTATAGCGTCCTATAATTCAGCAGCTCCTCCATGAGCCGGTTTGGTCCTAATCTAGTTTCTCCGGGCCATCTAAATCTGGGGCAGCATGTTAGAATATGCTCCGCATCTTCCTATCTTCATATACACAGTTTGGGCATATAGGGGAAGTATCATGTCCAAATCTGTGCAGGTACTTCCTAAAACATCCATGACCAGTTAGGAACTGGGTCACGGAGTAATTCAGCTCGCAATGTTTGTTCTCCATCCAAGGGGTTATAGAAGGGACAAGGTGAAATGTCCATCTTCCTTTCAAACTGCTCTCCCATCGTGACTGCCATTTGTGCATGTAAGTTCTTCTTTCCTCCGCATTATAGCCGCTGTCCGTCCTGGACACTCGAGACGGCGATAGAATATCCGCCTCATTTCATCCGTCAATATGTCTATTGGTATTGTCTTTGCCAATACCAATACCGCTTCATCAGACACTGTCCTGAAGCCAATTATCCGTCTAATCGCACTTAGACGATACACCGAAGACAGTATTCTCCTTGTCGTTCCCACGGAGAGTGCCTCCGACCTCCATAGCATTATCGACGTTACTACTGCTGAAATTATCCTCCTCTTGAATGGACTTGGTCCTCCAATATTTGGCATTATCCTCGCCAGTGAAATATCGATGCTGTGGCTGAGAGTATTTGTATTTGTATTATGCGTGATAATACATTAACATCAACTCGTCATTGTTCTCAAGAATTGAACATTTCACTTAGCAGGTTTTGTCGAATTTTACGACAAGATTTCGATATGACGCCTTACAAAATTCAACTGGTTCTAGGGTTGAAAACCCATGACCACCTAGCAATGTGAAAGCAAAGCGGAGAAACTGCACGATGATGTCGATTTTGCAAAAAAAAAAAAAATTATCCTTTCGGATGAACCTCATTTTCATCTTGGTGGTTTCTACTTTAATAAGCAAAATTGCCGTATATGGGGCTCCTGATGAAACATTGACCAAATAACGACAATTTTCAATGAAATTGTTGAATCAACGTTAGAGTATCTACTAATGTAATGAGTACAGACAAGTTATTCACAATTTTAAATTTCGTGGGCATGAAATGAAATGAAATGAAAATGAAACTAGTTCCGGTTACGATCCGTTCTAGGATATCTGTGTTTACTAATCAAAGATAATTTGATAAAAAGAAAAATCCAAGAGGAGATAAAACCAAAAGACGACGACAACATAATTCTACTGATATCGTAACTCTTAGAACGCTGTTAATGTTCTCACTCAGATGCATGTGTTAGCGGAGTTTGTTTTGATTTTTGTGGGCACAAGGGCAGAGACATGTCATCAAGGGTTATGCATGATCCATACAGTGTTTCTCTATTCATCTTTGTTTTCGTCAATTTTTCTTCAATCAACTGCAGACACATTTAGTCTTTTAAGATCTAAGAGATGTTAACATTACCTCGTCTTAGAGTTGTGTTGACATCCAATAAGTTATTTGTCCTTGGGTGCTTTTCAAAGGCTTATTTCCAATTTTTTAAATTTCTTTCTATTCGAGGTTATTTGATGTCGCTTGGTTTGTCAAGCAAAAAGCCGCACAAAAAAAAAGTAGAAAGTTTCGCCTATTTTTCTGAAAGTTTTCATTTTCTGTTTAAGTTTGTAGTGTTTGGAATGGAATTTACTTTTATTTAATTCGGTTCTTATTTTTTTGTTGTTATTGTTGTAGTTGTAGTTTTAAACTGAGAAATCTAAAGTTTTGCTTTGTTTTCAAACAAAAGACTTTTTCGACGACGACGACGACATTGTTGGTGGTAATGGTGCTGAAGCCAGAAATGGTGGAAATTTATTTTCAAGAGGTGGTTTGACGATGTTTTTCTGTCTTTTTTTGTCTTTCTTTTGTTTTGAAACAAAAGTTGAAATGGTTTGCTTGTTTGTTTGTAGCGATACGTTTTTTGTTTTCTAGCGCATACGAGCAAGCACACACACGCCCAGCCTCATACACAGGCTCAAGTAAAAACACAAAAGAAGTTTGAGAGGAAGTTATTGTCTGCATTTGATGTAGTGTGTGTGTGGGTGTATGTGGGAAAGCAACGGCAACGGCAATGTAAAACAAAAGAAAACAAAAATTAGAACATTGTTTAAAATACAACAACAACAACAGCAACAATAAAAACCAACAACAATAAACTCGTTACCACCCTCGTAATCGCTAATATCACACACAATGTATGCATTAAATGCGTTCTCATATTACAACAAAAGAAAAAAAGAAAATAAAAAGACGAATACATATTGTATTACTCACATGAATACAATTATATACACACAGCCACACATAAACATGCACATTATCTCATCTCGAAACACACATGCATGCTTATGTGCATGCATTACTCATATACTGTCTTTAATCTCTCTCTGGTAAACGAATACACGCTACTATATTCGTCTGTACCGTGTATGTATGTATGTATGTATGCATGTATGAGAGAGCATATGTGTATGGCAGATTTGGCGTATATTTAGCCATTTTGCCAAACGAATAACTCGCCTAGAGATAATAATATGAAAAATACTACAACAACAACAACTGTTATCGCTATAACTATAGCGATAATGATAAGAAGTAGAAGAAGAAGAAAAATTATTGTTTTATTTCTTTTGTTGTTGTTGTTGTTGTCTTATTATAAAACAAAAGGCGTCGTTTTATAAAGGAATACAAAGATTTTTTTCAGTTGTTTTACTTTATTGCCGTCATTGTTGTGTTTGCCTGCTACTCTTCACTTGTTGTTGTTTCTTCATATTGTTTTCTTTAAACTTGCATCGGCACTTACATACACTCATACAAAGATACAAACACATATACATATATATATATATCTGTAAGTAGAGTTTTATAAATCTGTATGTATGTAACTACATTAAATGGCTTATAAAACATAAAATGTTTAATACACTTAAAGAAATAAATTAACAAACAAAAAAAATAAGAATAATAAAATGGTGTTGCAGAATTGTTAAAAATAAAGTAATCTACTGTGGAAAAATTCTGAAACAAAAGATCTTTAATATAAACGAGGATGTAAAAGAATTGAAGCGACTCGATAGTATTGGAGCGATAAATCCCACTCTTTACAATGAGCCTCCTTATATACTTACTTAATTGATCATTACAACCCTTTAGGTAGGATTTTGAACAGATATCAGCAATGAATCGTTTTCTAAGATCTAAAAATCTAAGAGTAGAAAGAAATTGACATAAAAAGTTTCTCAAAAATCTATCATCCGAAATCGACTTTAAAATGCATCCTGGGCCCAAATCGCGGCACTCGCGATCGTATGAGCATTCGTATCCAGTAAAATTTCGTTTCGTATCGAATGACCTAATTACGGCATTCGATAGCTATCGAATCGAAATTTCCAAACGAATGTAAAAGATTTTTGGTTCTGTGAAAAGAAATTGGGTTCTTGTATTGGGTAAGTGGTAAGAGATTTTGCTTGATTTGAACAAAGATAAATAATTTTGAAATAAAACACAAGTAAAATTAGAGAAAAATATTAAATATATTAATTATAATATTATTTTAATATTTAGAAAATGGATCCATCATTTTTATTTTTCTCAAACTCAATCGTTTTAATTTGTAATTCTACATTTTTAATAGCCATGTTTGCAGCATGTTCTTCTCTTAGTTTAAAAGATTATCCGAATTTAAAATTTTGTGATATTCTTCACTTTCATTTATGTTGAGCGTTAAGAGATCTAATTTTCTTTCAGCTATAGAAATGGTTCTTTGTTTTTTAAGATTTGGAGTTTGTGTTCCTATACTTTTAGGTTCAAATTATCATATTCGCTGTTTTCACCTAAAATACTTTGTAAACCTTTTTCCATACTTCCTCATAGGAACCACCACCGGTATTTTCTTTGATTCATTGTTAAATGAAAGCTTTTTTTGTGTTATGTTTTTGGTCAGCAAAAACCTTAAAAATTAGTGAACAATTTTTTTATATTATTATCACATCTTTAATAGGTGGACCATTCTTCCCACAATCTTTTAGTTGTTTCTTTTCCCTGTCCACAATTGGGTAGCAAATTTTTAGCTAAATTGGGATGATCAAACATATATTGTGCCATAACGTCCTTTTGCTTACCGTTTATTTTGTTAATATTTGTCCCGAAAAGGGAAATTATATTTATATTTACTTTTAGTTAAAAAAATGAGATTTCGAGAGATATTACTCGAACGGGTACTCGTTATCGAATGACAAAATCTCAAATTTCGATACACCTGACTCGCTAACGACTGCGGCGATTTCAAATACTAAAATTTCGATCGACTTTATTCCATAACGACTGCGGCGATTTGGCCCCTGTGTAAATGGATATAAGGACCAGAGATCAGCAAGGAATGTTTTTTCGCTACTCATAACCTCTCATGAAATTTTGAATATTAGTGAGTCAACAATATTGAAATTTAACTACCCCGAGATGCATTCATACTCACTACAACGTTAATTTATAAGTACAGGTTGCAATGAGTATGCGTACAACGTTGACATCAAACTCATACCATTCGAAATATGTTTGATTCATAAGCCTACTCATTTAGATTCACAACTTCAGAAAAATACTTATAATACTCTTATAAATGATTCGAGTGCCTCGAATTATTCAACAAAATTTACAGTCTTAGTTGTTGTTGCATTTACAAAAAAAGAAAACAGACATATAAGCAAAAAAGACAAAGCAGCAAGCAGAGCAAATACACAACCTTTTAGTGTTCGTAAGCAATTCCTACTTACTTTGTGATTCGGGTATGTTGAGTTATGTAGAGTCGTAATCAACAACATCATACGTGTTGTTAAATATGAATATGATGTGTGCACTTCAAACTTTGAATATGAGTAGAGGAGATTCCATGATATTAAAATAAGTCTGAATGCGTATAAGTATCAGAAATTATGAGAATGATTCGATTCTACTCATCTTTTTGAATACACATTGCTGATCTCTGTTTACGACATAGTTTCCCACACCATCCATCTTGTGTGTATTAATTTTGTCCAAGAGCGGCTGGACCTACAGCCGAACGTCAAATTTTTTGAGAAACTTTTCATGGCAATTTTATTTGCTCTCAGAGTTTTTGCCAGAAATCTGCTGGGAGCAAGCCTCGGCTGAAATATTTTCTTTTTTTCAGATTTCGTTTTTTTTTTTAAATGTCCAACCGACTACCTACTAAAATACAGCGACTCCATGGAAGAAGATCATCTTAAGTTAACGGTATAACGGTATAAGTATGTGCTTATGGGTGCCAATATAAAATAATCACGTAGTAAATTATGAAACAGAATTCAACTCTGAAACCTTTACAAATTTGAATCGATTGATGCCAAAATGGGGATGTGTAGTGGCGGGATCTACAGTTCAAAGTGGACTCCGAATGGAAAATTTTTTTTGAGAAACTTTTTCATAGTAATTTTATTCTATTTACTCTTAGAGTATTTGCTAGAAATATGCTGAAAGGAAGTCGCTGCAGAAATGTTTGTTTATACTTCGTTTTGTTCGACATGTCTGAGCTTGGATTTGAATCATGGCCTTACGTCTAATAAGTGAACACACTTTCTGCTATAATATGACGACTTCTATGGTTACTCATGTCTAAATTAGAAATTATAAAGATCCCGCTTGAATAGGCCTTCAAAGAAAAAATAAAATAATTTTCCATATTTTAAAGTAACTTTAAAATACTTTAAAAGTACACAATGGGTGTAAACAGAGGAATAACAAAGAAAAGCAATTGTTGTTGTTTACATCAAGTTGTGAACAGTGACGCACAGAATTGTGCGGATAATAGAGAATTTTAATTAAAACTAAACACAATAATATACACTAAATATAATTTTATTTTATTTGCAATCTACGAGCTCATATTTCAAATGTTTTTGAAGGGTAAAAGTGTAACAGTATTGTTACACTTTAAATTTGCATTACGATATCCTAAATTCAATATAAATATAATGCTTATAGAAAAATGTGTGGAAGATTGACGTAAAACTCATTTTTTTTTTCTTCAGAAACGTTTCTTTTGAGTTCTATTAAATCAATAAGTGGCTACCTCAGCATAATGATTATAAACTTTGTAATTACTTTGCAATTTCTCTTTTTCATTCCGTGAACAAATTATTTTTATTTTCTTTCTTATCACACACCCACCCTCTCCCCTGGTTTCTATTAAAAGTATGCTTATAAACGTTTTGTAAATATTGTTTCCTTGTTTATTGCACTTTTTTCTTTTGTTTTTCGACCGGATACAAGTTTACTTGTTTTCCTTGGTTGTGCTTATCGATTTGATTAATTTGTTGTAGAAAACAACAACAAATAAAGAAAGAAAAAAAATGCGTAAGAAAGTAAAAAATTTGATTACTTTGCGTGTAAAACTTTTTAATCTGCGTATAAATTAAGCTGCTGAACATTCGTTTTCTTTTTTATTTTTTTGTAATGTTTTGCTGAGTGTAAAGAAATGAAAAGTTTTCTTTACTGTTTTCTTTCAACACACACACTTACAGAAACACATTCACATACATACACGCATTTTAACACGCATCTAGTTAAACTATACTTGCAGCGTATATTTGCTTCTGTTTTTTCTTTCTTTCAAAATTCGCTTCACTTACAGTCCCTCCATCTGCTAATTTTTGTGTTTGTTTGTGTGTTGGTTTGTTTGTTTGGTTGTTGTTGTTTTTGTTTCAAATAAAAGTGTTGATAATTTATCGCTTTTATCTGCCTTTAACATTATGGTTTAAAAATCAACGATAACTTGCAAAAACAATAACGACAACAACAACAAAAACAACACTTGTATATAAAACTTATATATTCACGTACATACATATGTGAATGGGTGTGGATGTGTGTGTGCGGTTTGCATTAGACATCGCACACATTAACAACCTTATAGAAATCTGTAAACGTTTGATTGTGTTTCTTTGTTTAGTTTGCTTCTTTCATATTTAAGTCCTGCATGCATTTAAAAGGAGAGAGAGAGCGTGACAGAGTAGTGTGAGTGTAAAAATCGTTTGTATTGCCCTTAGCTGGTTAAGCATAGTGCGTTATATTTGTAACTGTAGATGTGGGCATTAGGGCTATTACTTGAGATTTAAAAAAATTACTTGAAAATTACAATTCTGAAAGTATTGTTACGAAAATGGAAATGGTGTTGTTAAAATAATAAGCAAAAGCTCCAAAAACAACACAATGGACTTGATCACACATAAAATGATAAACAAAACTCCAAAAACAAAACAATGCAATTGTTCACGTGATCAACGAATGAGTAAACATATAGCAACAAAAACAACAGGCTTGTTTACAAGATCGATGAATAAACAAAAATATAGCAACAACGTCCGTGTATAAAAAAAATATAGCGGAAAGACAAACAAACAAAATAACAACAACTCTGCCTGGACGAAAGTAAACAAGATACACGAACAACAAAAATGGAAACAAGTTGTTGACATTTTTGGATTGTTCCCGAAGATCGTCATCATCCTTCAAGGGCATTCATCACACTGTTGATCCAGTGATATAAAAGGCAAGATAAAGCGAGCAACGATGATTCAGTTAGAATTCAGACAGTCGTGTATGAAGACACGTGATTCTCGGAGTTCGAGTTAAGTTAGTCGTGTGACGACGTCGCGTTGAATTGTGTGAGAATTCAACCAGTGGTGTGTGAAGATACGAGACAGAGTTATAATTCAGTCAGACTTGTGTGCAGACAAGTTGCGTGAAGAAAACAGTTGTTAGTGTTGTGCTTACAAAAAAAGGTTGTAAGCAAAGAAGAATAACTAACAAGTGTTTGTTGTTGCTTACAAAAAAAGGTTGTAAGCAGATAAATATCACGAATAAGCACATATTGTGATACTTATCATTGTATACGTGGAATAAGTTCGAACAGTGGCACAAAAGTTGTGCAGATAATAAAGAATTGATTGAAAAAAATAAACACAGAAATAAACACGAACTCATATTTTTAACGTTTTTAAAAGGTAAAAACGTAACAGTATTTTTAATGAAATTGCAAACAAATGTAAAGAGGAAATCCAATAATTTTGATGGAGATGTTCTAAATTATTGCAACGTAATATGTTGCGTATGAGTAATATTTAATTCAATTCCATATTAATCATACTCCATCGATATAATGATTCACTGGTAAGAAGAGCAATGAATCGTTTTTTCGCTGCTCATAAGCACTCATGAAATTTTGAATATAAGTGAGTCAACAATATTGAACAATATTTCATTTATATATGGCAGCAGCGGCTACCCTCACAGTACCTCATTCGGTCGGAGCAATTTTCGTGCACTTTTTCGAGTGCATGGGGTTGTATATCGGTAATGGCGATACGAATTTTGGCCTTCAAATGCTCAATTGTGTCTGGTTTGTCGGCATAAAACTTCTCTTTAAAGGCGCCCCACAGAAAATAGTCCAATGGTGTCAAATCGCAGCTTTTTGGCGGCAAATTGACATCACCATTTCGCCTAATTAAACGGCCATCAAACGTTTGACGCAATAAATCGATTGTGGCATGAGATGTGTGGCAAGTTGCACCGTCCTGTTGAAACCAAACATCGTTCATATCAATACCATGAAGAGCGGGTATGAAAAAATCGCTTATCATGTTGCGATAGATGTCTCCATTGACCATAATGGTTGTGCTGTCCTCATTTCCAAAGAAATATGGGCCATTGATGCCTCCGCTCCACAAGTTGCACCAAAAAGTCCCTTGTAATGGATGCATTGGCTTCTGTCGGACGACGTGTGGATTTTCTGAACCCCAATTTTGCTTATTAACGTATCCACCAAGATGAAAATGAGTTTCATCCGAGAAGATGATGTTTTTTTTTTTTGGCAAAATCGACATCATCGTGCAGTTGTTCGTTGGCCCATGTAGCGAAACGAAAACAAAACGAATAGTCATACGGCTTCAGCTCTTGACCCAATTGAATTTTGTGAGACGTCATACCGAGATCTTTTCGCAAAATTCGACGAATACTGGTGCGTGAAATGTTCAATTCATGAGAACGGTGACGAGTTAATGTTGATTGATTCTCACGCACACCCTCAGCCAAACCTCGATATTTTCGGGTGGACTTACTGTAAGAGCACGCTTATGTCTTGGCTCATCAAAAATGAGACCATGTTCACAAACTTTAGCTATAAATTTATTTTATTTATACCAGGCACTGTGGGCCCTTCACTGCGACCAAATTTTGTATGACATTTTCGTCCTATTTCCGATCAATTGCCGTTGGTTTGGAAATAAATTTCCAATAAAACCCAACGTTGCTCAATCGTAAATCGATTCATTACGTTTAGTGGAGATAATTTACAGAATTTTGTACAGAATAGAATGTCTGAGAAATGTTAGCAGATTCGAAATAATCGATGGTTGGTTGAAATTTAAACCGATAGATGGTCCATCCGATACCACACCTTATGTGAGGTATCTTTCTAACATGGCAGCCAACTTAAAGGAAGCAGCCTGCATATAAAGTCTTCCAACAGGAACTTCAAACTTTGGCCGATGATAATGGGCATTCTGTTGCAACTACATCAGCTAAATTACATACATAACTGGTCATTACAACCCTTCAGTCAGGATTATGGACCTAGTTTTTCACACCACTTACATATGTTGTGTGTGTTAATTTTACACATGGGTGGCGGGACCTACAGTTTAAGTCGCCTCTGAACGACAGATTTTTCTTAAGAAACTTTTCATTGCAATTTTATTTGCTCTCAGAGTTTTTGCCAGAAATCTGCTGATCGGAAATAAAAATATTTTTTTGATATTTTCGCTTTGATGTCTGACCTGGGGTTTGAATCGTGGCCTTACTTCTAATAAACCAACACACTATCCACTAGACTAAGACGACCTCGACACGAAACCGTATATGCGGGCAAAAATAAAGAGTGTCGTATGCCTCTTAACATCTCTTAACACTTTGCTATGTAAGTACGCGACTTCAACTGCTGCCTCTTCTGCTAAATTAGATGCAAGTCACCATGGGTGATCACAGATAACAAGAATGGGCTTTGGAGCGAATATGATTACTAACTTCTTTTGTCGTGAATTGCATGATCGGGATACCAATGACTGTGGTTTCAACAGAACGGCGCTACCTGGCAAATAGCTGACGAACTATTGAATGGCTTTTGAATATCTCTGTTAATACTGAACCATTACTCTGCCAATGTTACATAATCTTTGCACTTTAAACCTCCCTAATGTCTGTGCATGAAAATGATTTTATGGGTGTCATTTGCTTGTTATAAGTTTTCCATTATGCGATTCCTTTTTTCCTTGAATTGATTATTTTTTGCTTGTTTTTTTTGTCGTCGTGCATACAGTGTTTTTAATATAATTTATGCTTACGAATGCATTATTTTATGCATTGTTTTGTTATTTTAATTATTTATTGTTAAAGTTTTTTGAAGAAACTTCTCTTTTCAAACTGTGAAATGGGGGGGGGGGGGCTACAACATGTAGATTATATAACCCATAAGCGGTTATTTAAATACGATTATTTATTATGATGGGTGTACATGGTTGTATATGTATATGTATTCCCCATTGTTTTATTCTGTACATCGTTTAATAAATCGAATTTAATTTCGTTTTTAAATTGAGCTTTTGCTTTAAAGAAATGTTTCAAATGAAATGAAATTAAAAGCCTGAAAAATATTTCCTTAAATTTATTGCAATTTTTATTGTGAAAATGTGAAAGAATTGTTTTGTTTTTGTTGCCATTTTGCCAATATTTCTTTTGGTATTGCAACGGCTGTTGTTTGTAGGCAACTTTATTGTGGCAATGAAATTTTCAAATTGCATTCAATTAAAATTCTACATTCTTTTTATTGCTTGCCTGTGTTTTCCTTTTCCTCTAACCTCACCGCACCTATTCGTTTAAAAAACCAACGAATGCAAAATAAAAACTTTACAAACGTTATATGGCAAAAACGACTGTTAAGGCCCTTAAAATCTAGTAATTTAATTTAGAACTGATGAACACAGTTATCCACAATAAAAAATTAAGCACCAAATAAAGGCGTCATAGTGCGATCTGTTCAAATATTTTACATTTGAATTCAAACCGTTTTTAATTATTTGATTGAAATTCATTTCAGAAAAATTTTGTGTGATTTACTTCAGTAAATTAATAACTTCTTCTAATGTTTTTTAGTGTTTTAGAAAAATATGACTTAAAATCCGGCAACCATTTTAGATTTTGAAACATTTCCTACCAAATGGAAGGCTGAATAGAACGAAAAATCCTAGAATTCGTAACAAAAAAGTGCTCAAATCAATATGTAGTTTTTGTTTCTCAGTATTTGGGTGTTTGAGCTTGTTGCTGTTGTTTGTATGTGTTGATTTTCTTTTAACAATTTTGTTTTGTTTTTTGTTCAATTTCTAATTGAAATTCCTTTCATTGATATTTTTTTTTTGCTTTTCACAACAATTCCTTTTCTTTGCTGCTCTCACAAGCACACATAAAAAATGGAGAAACAACACTTTCCTTGTTGTATGCCATTATATGGCCAACTCTGTCTTGTACACTATGCCCGGAAAGACTACTAAACAATGGCCTTTTAAATGGCAACCACTTTGAATTCCAAAAATTAGAAAAAAAAAACAACAGACAGAGAAATACATTCATACATACACACACACTCACACTCAACTGAAAGGATAAATAATTGGTTGGTTGGTGTGTGTTAGAGGCACTTGATTTTCTTTTTCTTTCTTTTTTACTTTTTTCCTTCGTATATGTGTTGGCTAAATCAACAGCAGCAATAAGTCGAAATAGAGGCTAAAATGCACAACTACAACAATAATAGGAACAGAAATTTAAACAATTTTATAGAAAAACTAAGAAAAAAAAAACAAGAATAATTGGAAAAAAATGAGGCAAAATTCTTATCGCTGTAGTGTTTTTTCATTCCAATTTGATTTAAAGTTTATTTTTTTTTAAATTGTTTTGAAATTATTCAACCTCTGGTTTTGCTTACACAATAATTACTTTTTAGAAAATATGAATAGAATTTGTTTGTTGCTTGTGTTTTTCTTTTTTTTAATTAAAACAATAGAAATAAAATCTGTTGACCAATTAATTATTTCAATTAGTTTTAAAAACCGGTTTTTCATAAGAAGAAAAACTGCATTTGAATTAACAGACATGGCTTAAGAGAAGCACATAATTTGCAATTTTTGTACCACAATACTCATCAAATTTCATGATGTCTACTGTAAGTTGTAACTTTGGCATCATGTTCTCCAGTTTGATGGAAGGAGCATAGTGAGTCTAGACTTTAGAGCCTCTTCCTAGCTAACGCTGCAGCCTCTGACGAGAGAAACTGTTGTTGCTAATGCAAATCAATCGTGCCGATATTTACCCAGAGTCCAGTGTCTAGTATAAACTGTCATTGCTATAAACATGTACATAACAGAGAATCATTTTTTCGCTACTCATAAGCACTCATGAAATTTTGAATACAAGTGAGTCAACAATATTGAAATTTAACTACTCCGAGATTCATTCATACTCACACTACAACGTTGATTTATAAGTGCAGGATGCAATGAGCATGCGTACAACGTCGACATTAAACTCATACCATTCGAAATATGTTTGATTCATAAGCCTACTCATTTAGATTCATAACTTTAGAAAAATACTTATAATACTCTTATAAATGATTCATTCGAGTCACTTGAATCATTCATCAAAATTTACAGTCTTAGTTGGTGTTGGATTTACAAAGAAAGATATAAGACACATAAGCAAAAAAGACAGAGCAGCAAGCAGAGCAAACACACAACCCTCTAGTGAGTATTTTAGTGTTTGTACGCGAATCATACTTATTTTGTGATTCGTGTATATATGTTGAGTTATGGAGAGCCGAAATCAATAACATCATACGTGTTGTTAAGTATTAACATGATGAATACTTCAAACTTTTAATATGAGTAGAGGAGGTTCCATGACATTAAAATAAGTATGAATGCGTATAAGTATCAGAAATTATGAGTATGATTCGATTCTGCTCATCTTTTTGAATACTCATTGCTGACCTCACATACATACATACATACATAATTGGTCATTACAACCCTTCAGACAGGATAACGATTTGGCTTCTCACATCACTTATTTTGTGTGTGATAATTTTATACAAGGGTGGCGACACCTAAAGTTAAAAGTCGATTCCTAATGATAGTTTTTGCGAAACTTTTCATGGCAATTTTATTTACTCTCAGAGCTTTTGCCAGAAATCTGTTGAGAGGAAGTCACTGAAGAAAAAATTTTTTTTCATATTTCGTTTCGTTGGAGATGTCTGATCTCGGGTTTGAACTGAGGCCTCAAGTCTAATAAGGCAACACACTACCTACTGGGCTGCGGCCCCTATTCCTTGTGCTAAAATGAAATGAACTTCATTCACTCCTCATCACCGTTTGCATCACTCTTTCAATCTGGATACAAAGTTATGTCTTCTGCATTAGCATTCATATGCATGATAAGAGTGACAATCTTTCGAAAATAACATGATGGTAAATAGAGCAGTCATCGAAAAATATAATAATATTCCCAGCTTTTGTCTTTGTTGCTTCCTCTTCAGCTTTTTCTATTACGAAGACCTGTGCTTAAAAAACACTCTTGTATAATTCGGAACCGTGCGCGACTTTAAAGTTCAGTCTTTCGCAGAAAACGGCGGTGCAGACGTTTCTGTGTAGAAGTTGTTACACTAGAGCCCCGACTTGCGTCGATCCGATATGCGTCGTTTCGATTTGCGTCGCTTTTTTAAAAATTGACAAAACTCAGCTTGCGTTGTTGCAATTTCAACTTGCGTCGATTAAATTTAGCCGAATTTGAAGGAATGGAAGAGGATGACATTAATGAACTTTTACTGTCTCACGATGAGGAGCTTGATAATAAAAATGTATTATCCATTAATATTCAGCATGCTTTAGAAGATGATGTTATGATAATTGATAATACATTAGCGGAAAAAAAATAACAATCTCCAATATTTCGAAAGCTATGCAATTAATTTCCCATGCATTGGATATATTTTCTGAAAACGATCCTGACGAAAATCGTAGCGAGGGCGTAGCAGCATCTGCAAGCCATTAGTTGGTACGAGGAAACATATCAGCAAAAAAATCTCTAAAAATTCAACAAACCTTTTTGTTAACAAACCTGTAAGACCACGTAATCAAATGGAGTGTTGTTGATTTGAATTTATTATCTGAAGAAAGCACCACATAAACTAAACAAAGCACAATTTCTTCTTTAAAATTTATTTTTTTATAAATGAATTTTATTGATTTTTGTTAAGTTTTTTTGTTAATTTATATTTTTGCTATTTCTTTATAATATTTATAGAAAACTTTACTGAACTTAATAAAATAATGAAAAATCTTTTCATAATTCTGTTTTATCCGAAATATTAAGTTTTTTTGCTTCATTTTGATGAATTTCAATGCGTTTGTATAGAAAAATTTGATTCGATTTGCGTCGTTTCGATTTGCGTCGCAATTCTCCGGTCTCCATTAATGACGCAAGTCGGGGCTCTAGTGTATTATTATTATCGTCCAATTGTTCTCTTCCCTGCACGCGCTCAAGTGTAGTTGTCATGTATTGTATATCAGTAGCCCTCAGTTTAAATATTTCGTCCAATAATTTGCCACATTAGTAGTATGCTGTGGCGGTTTTACTTTTCTGTTCGTACATATTAGATTTTGGATGCAAGCTGTTCCCTCATTGAGCTTCGGTATGCAAGCAAAGAAATTTTCATATGAGAGCATGATAGAGCATATACTCTATCCTTGCCATGTTTATTGCCAGACTACACTTCTTAGTCCAGTGAACAATACTAGAGAACGATTACTCTTCTCAGTTAGTTCAACTGTTTACAGCATAGGTTTCAAATTTTCATTAGCGCTACATGTACAGCAGATCTGGGGATATTTCAATCGGATTTATATCCATCGATCCAGCGATCCTTGTTGTCTTCTGAAGCCGCTGATATGATGCAACTGCAAATGTAAAACAGAAGATACGTGACATTACTTTCACCATCTATTTGATAAGTATTGAATAAGTTTTTACCATACTCAGTCTTGAAGTAAACCCCCTTTAATTTTATTTCTTCTTCACAATCCATCCAAATCAAAGCAGACGGGTTGTCCAACCCAGTTAAAATTGAATTTTATTTTTAGAATTTTTTTTTATAAATTTGCAACGATTTTTAATCCATACAAATAACGGCTTTTATGAAAAATGCGATATTTTGAAAAATACCCCCTTCCCCTTAAAGGGTGTTCTTATTCCAAATCGAATAATTGCGTACACTAGAGTGCAGTAAAATAAATCATAAAATGGAACATATCCACACAATATGGGAGAAAAAATTAAACAACAATAACAAAAACAACAGAAAAAAACGAAGCAAAATGAAAGAAATAAATATCCTTCCGGTAATGAAACGGAAATGGTGGACAGTTTTTATGAAATTTGCCATATTGTTTAAGTAAATCCTTCAGCACACAACAACATACTCATGCATGCATGCATGCATACGTTATTGTAACTACGTTTGCTATGCATACACATGCACATGGCATGTATGTATGTATGTACATATGTGCCCTTGACTAAACAATTATTATTGTTTTTTTTGTTACTGAATCTGGTGCTGTTGCCGTTTTCATAGTCTTTACCACATAAGCTAACTGTTTTTTTTTTGTTTTTGTAGTAGAAATTGCCATAGAATTTTTGTATTTCCGCATAATGACCAACTGGCTGCATATTTGAAATGCCCTGTTAAGAGGATTTACAATTTATATGCCTCTCTCCCTGTCCCACTCTTTCTCTCTCTGTTCCTCTTTTTATACAAATTTCTAGCAGCATAAAATAACATGTAAATGAAATTCTTCATGTTTAATTCACAATTGTTGTTGAATGAATGGTAAATGAAAGCTAGGAGCCAGAGGAAGTCGCCTGGTATTTTTTTTTTTTTTTTTGTTGTTTGTTGTCTACATTCTTCTGAAATTTAATATTAATTACGGCCCAAAAATATTAGTCCAGTAGAGCAGTAAAAGAATAGAAAAATCACAATGAGAAAATGCCAAACAAGGATTTCATTTCATTTCTCAATAACATTGTATATGTATGTATGATTATCATTTGTTTAGGAAAATCCTCTTTCAATTTATCATTCTGTTTATTGAAAATTTTATTTTTCGAAATTCGTTTATCATTTATTTTTTTCTTTTTATTTAATTTTTTTTTTGTTTGTTGCTGATATCCTTTATAAAACTAATAGTAATGTAAACTCAATACAATTACAAAAGCATACGATGCAACATCAGTAGTTTAAAAGTATAAAATCGTAAAAATTTGTCTTGCTCTACTTTAGCTTTGAGTCTACTTCTGGGAGTCTAAGAAGACATATTAATTTAGAAAATGAACTCATCGATTAAGCAACATTATCATCTTGAAGTGGCCGTAGTGTAGTAGTTAGTGTGTTAGCTTATTAGACGTGAGGCCATGTTTCAAACCCCAGCCTAAGCAACTCGAACAAAACGAAATATGAAAAAATCTTTTAGCAGCCTCTGACAGCAAATAAAATTTGTAGGAAAAGTTTCTCAAAAATCTGTAGCTTCTGCCACTTATGGATAAAATTAACACACTCTTCATGGTTGGCACGAGAAGCTAGGTCGTAATAAATATGTAAGTAACCAAATGTCACATATCTATCGCTAGCATGTTCTATTTAAAACTGTCTTTAAGTTGCATTTAGCTAACCTATTCTGTTTTTCTTCATTGTGAAAGAGATTATTTTAAAAAGCCTAGGTTTTCTAATCATTCACTTGTCCATTTCAGATCTTTTTCTGAGAGCTTTATATTCGTAAGAATATACAGATTTATGCAATTGATTGTTTATCTGCGTATTCCATTTGTAACATGAAACGAATGTCTTCCCAAATTCTGTTAGAGTGGTTCTTCGCCAGAAGATTTTAATATGCCTCGGCTGGCATCATTTCCCGTTGCTCTTTCCATTAAAGTGCATTATCGTGCATTCATTTAATTGAAGTTCACTGGTATGGCTGCCTCTGACTCTCAGTGTCGACTAGAACAAAACAGCATGAAAGCGCAAGCCTTCAAATAAGGCTATGTCATCATTAGACAGTTTAGTTGTTTTTTATTTAAGATGAAATGGGTAAATTTTATATAACAGCAGATATGTAGTGCTGGCTATCGTTGTATTTCAAACGATATATACTCCCGTATAAAATTAACACACACCGCATAAGTGGTGTGAGAAGTTAGGTTCTAATCCTGATTGAAGGGTTGTAAAGCTTAATTATGTAGATACATATGTATGTGTATTATATTGCATAGAATTTGAATTTAAAATATTATGGATGATGATTTCATACCTTTAAAGTCCTATTATCGCTGGTATATGCAACTGTATTTTGTTTGTTTTGTTAGTGTGTTGCTTAACAAAAGCCTTGATATCTGATCATCCCTACACCAAAAGAGATGGATAGACATTGAAGATATAAAGACTTTGTAATTTGATTTTAAAATGTAATCTATCTTATTGCATTCTTGTTTTTTCATGCTCTCTCTCATGCTACACAATATAATCAAATGCAATATTTTGGAAAAAAAAATTTTGTTTCTGAATATTGAATAAATAAAAAAAAAGGAAAAAATCAAAAAAGATAAACAAGGATTTAGAAAAGCAATACCACAAATACAGTAAATCAGTATATAAAAAAGGAAAATGTAAAATATTTATTTAAAATTATAAAATGAAATTAAAAAAAAAGGAAAATATGTGGTAAAGGCAGCAGCAATAGTTTTACAAGCCGTTTAGCCGTTTTAAAAGTATTTCAAAACAAAACTGGAATCCATAAAATAAACATCAACTGAAATTAACACATGATCTCGTTAAAACTAACAGCACAATTTCATTTGAACGTACATACTTGTAAACGAAATAAACAAAAAAAACTACAGGCAGTAGAGAAATCAAGTGCCTTTCATTAGAATTTCCTCGAATCTCTTTACAAAAACGAAACAAAAAAAAACGCTCCAGTCAACCATGTAAAATGGCAACAATAGCTAGACAAACATGGCCTATAAAATTAAACAGTTCTCAAAGGATATTTTCTTCAAAAAAGAGAAAAAAGAGAGAGAGAGTGAGAAGTACGGCATTTCGCAAACTGTACATATCCTGTCTACTTTTTTTTGTTTCTTTTCTTCAAAAGCGTTACTTTGAAAACAATTTCGTTTTTGAAAAATTAAAGAAAAAAAGGGCCAACGAACGGGAATATTTCTTTTTCGTGCAACAATAAACGTTAAAGGCCTCCACATATATAATACAACACTCATACTTACATACTGTCATGCTGATATTCTTTAACCCACTTACTTTCAATCTCATTTTCTTTCTATTCCCATCCCTGCGTCAAGAGCATCATCATCGGCATCGTCATTACTCCTACGTAAACAATGTTCTGTTAGTTGATGATTTTTTCATTATGAAAAATGAAAGAAAAACTTTTATACACTCCACTCCACTACATCAACAGCAACACACACACACACACATACTCATGAAACTTTTGTGTATGTGGAATAACCCAGTAAAGAATATAAGAACGATTAGTCAGAATGAATAAGTAAGAGTCTTGTTTAATCTCATATGGATAATAGAGATTTGTTGCAATTGTGTTTGGATTCTATTAAATTCGATTGAAATAAAATGATAGCCAGCTCTACATATCTTCTGTTATATAAATTCGACCCATTTCCACTAAAAATTAACTAAACTGTCGTCCTCAACTTAGCCTAAGGACATAGCCTTATTTAAATGCTTGTGTTTTCATGTTGTTTTGTTCTAGTCAATACTGAGAGTCAGACTGAACTTCAGTTAAATGAATGCACCATAATGCACTTCAATGGAAATGGCAACAGGAAATGATTCCAGCCGAGGGATATTAAAATCTCCTGGCGAAGAACCAATCTAACAGAATCTGGGAAGACATCCGTGTCATGTTCCAGATGGAATACGCAGATAAATAACACAGGTCTGCAAGTAAAAAACTGCATAGGTTTTTTATGCATTTTCTTATAGATGTTGATGTCCTAAAACCGAAAAAAATATTTTAAAAATTCCATCACATCTATTTTTTTACAATACTTTTTTTTACAATACAGCGTGTTCTCAGCGGCTAACTATGTCAAACATGCAGTTGGATTACTCATGTTCCAACTGGCTAAGTCTATTATCTTTCTGACCCTGTCTTGCCACACTCAGTTGACATCCAGCATTCAAACGGTACAGTGCTCTTGTTTTTATATATATGTTATGGCTCATAGAGGTTGTGTAATTTCCCCTGACAGCTTCTGTTATATTTGTGGTGAATATACAGTGAAAAGTCAATAATATAAGTGATTTTGTGAAGAAGGTTTATTTTGCTTACTTCAAATTAAAACTTGGTGATCAAGACAAAGCATGGGCTCCTCATAAGGTGTGCAGAAGATGTGAGGAAGATCTGCGCTTGTGGTTTAAGGGTAAGAAAATTGCATTTCGTTTTGGCATTCCTATGATATGGCGTGAACAGAAAAATCACACAACCGACTGCTATTTCTGTTCGGTAGACGTGAAAGGGTTTAATACGAAAAATAAGAAGAAAATCTCTTACCCTAACCTTGATTCAGCTTTTCGTCCAGTGTCCCATAGCTCTGAAATACCAGTTCCGCACCCACCTCCTAATTTAGATGACATCCTGAGTGATGCAGAGAACTCAGAAACGTTTGCTCCCCAGAACGAATCTAGCTCAGATTTTTCAGTTTACGAGGGACCTCAACTTTTTTCTCAGATTGAGCTCAATGACCTAGTCAGAGACTTGGGTCTTTCAAAAGATGCAGCCGAATTGCTAGGTTCAAGGCTAAAAAACAAAAACCTTTTATCATCTGGTACCTCATTTTCCTGGTACAGACATCGAGAGAGAGAATTTACTCAGTATTTCACTAAAGAGGGAAATCTGGTTTATTGTAATGATGTTCGTGGGCTCATGAAATGCTTTGAAATAGAATATGATTCATCAGAATGGCGATTATTCATTGATTCATCCAAAACTAGCCTCAAAGCCGTCTTGCTGCATAATGGAAATGTATTTGCATCTCTTCCAATGGGACATGGGATGGGATGTCAGTATGTTAGCGGACTATTGTTGGATGCTTAAGCGAGAAACCAAAGAAGGAAACCAAAAAAGAGTTCAGAGAAGCATAAAAGAAAAGATAAAAAGGTTTCACAAGGAAAAATAGTAAAGATAAAATTATGTATAAATTGAAGTAAGAAAAATAATGGTTGATAGGTTTTGATAAATATTATGTTGTGTGTTTGTTGTAATAAATAATTGATTTTTCTCATTATTGTGTTTTTATTTTGCAAAAAAACTATACGTGATGGAGAGTAATAGGAGCTATTTTTGAAATCAGCGTACTTTAAAACATATAATTCAGCAAAAATATCTCATGCAGCTGAAAAATTTTTTTTGCAGATCTGTGTAATCAATTGCATAAATCTGTGTATACTTAAGAATATAAAGCTCTCAGAAAAAGATGTAAAATGGACAAGTGAATGATTGGAAAACCTAGGCGTTTTAAGATAATCTCTTTCACTATGAAAAAGATAGGTCAACTAAAAGCAACTTAAAGACAGTTTGAAATAGAACATGCTACAGATAGATCTGTGACATTTGATTACTTACATATTTGTTACGACCTAGCTTCTCGCGCCACCCTTGTAGACTATTAATTTTATCAATGAGTCTTTCGCTACTCATACAGATTTTTAAGAAACTTTTCATGGCAATTTTATTTGCTGTCTGAGATTTTGCCATAAGACTACTGAAAGATTTTTCATATTTCGTTTTGTTCGAGTTGCCATGCCCTCACGTCTGATATGTCTACTCACTACTTACTGGACTACGGCTACTTCTATTGCTTTCCCTTGATAAAAATTTCTTATAAAACTGATGAGTAAATCTCTATCATAAGGAAATGCTGAAGTAGCTTTTGTTTGGCACATGGGATAGAGCTTTAGTTGAACTTGTTACAGGTCGTCGGCCATATGTCTGACATAGCCTTCGTCAGGATGGCTTCTACTGATGGAGGAATTCTTCTGGGATTAAAAATGGCCTTGTGAAATATTAGAGAAGGTCTTCAATTACAAATATCGGAATACGATAATATTCTGATGCTTAGGAAGGCGATAAAATTTTGATGCTTGTTTTTGAATTTGATAATGTTTGCTGGGTTATGGTAGTCATAATTCTTTGCTGTTATTTTTTATTTTCTTCGAAAGTTGACTGCTTCACACCACTTTCAAAGAACTTTCCAGGCACAATCATATACACTTTCGTACCATTAACTAAACTGAACAATATGCCGTTATATATTCCCCGTTACTATCTTCCTTTTTCTTTTTTTTGGTGTATTTTATTGTAACATTCTTATTATGCCAACGCATTTCCTCTCCTTTTTTTTAAATTTTATTTTTTCTTTAAAGTTTTACCACCAGCAATTTGGGAGAGTTTTAGTTCTGATAAGCGAGTAGCAGCAGTTAATAAAAAAAGGATTAAAAGGGCCTTATTAAAAAAATAATAAGGGACTGATATATTCTTATTGTTAAGCTTTTACATTTTAAAAATGTTTAAAATATTAGCTCGTATATTGCAAATAAAATAAAAATAAGTTTATGTTTAGTTTTAATTAAAATTCTTTATTATACGCACAATTCTGTGTGCCACTGTTCATAACTTCATGTAAACAACAACAATTGCTTTCCTTTGGTATTCTTCTGTTTATACCCTTTGCATAAACAATAACAATTACTAGACAATTATTCGACAGATCTTTTTAACGGAGATCTTCAAACCACGATTACTCTTTTTAAACGCACGTAGTCTTCACACAAGACTGACTAAACTTCTCTAACTCAGTCGCCTGCTTTGCCTTGCCTTTTATATGAGAGTGTAAACAGTCTGATGAATATTCTTGAAGACGAATGTTCATGACTTCGCCTTAGCGAAATCTCTATAAATGTAGACATCGTTGTTTACATTTATTCCTGTAGCCTTTGTTTTTGTATTTTTGTTTACTTGTTTGCCATTTTTTGTGCTGGTGTTTGTTGTTGTATTAAGCAGTACGATAATTTGGAAATAGGTTTGTCTACAGCATTGTTTTATTTTTGTAGCTTTTGTTTATAATTTTAATATTAAGTGATGTAAAAGCAAGACACCTGTGTCTTGATTTTTCATTTTCGTAACATTATTATATCAGTTATATTGCTATGCATTGACAGAGAGAGAGAGAGAGGGCCACTTAATAAGTTTTTTTAATTTTTCACTGCCATGTGGACATTCCTAAAGTCAGAAACATATCTCTTTAAAAAGCCCCCTTGATTTCAAGGGCCTGATGAGTTTTTCGCATGTTATTATGTATGTAACTTGTTTAGCAGGCTTACAGCTAAATGTTTTACATTCGGGTATAATTTCAAGTTAAGGAAATAAAAATAAAAAAGCAACAACAAAACAAAAATTTGAAGCGGGTTAAAACTGTTTCTGTCGTACCTTACCGTGCCACTGGTTCACATTGAGTCTGTAAAATTGAAGTGATTTCAGGCATTAATCCCAAGAGAAGGCAGATAAAAGGAAATCATGTTGGGTTTTGGTTAATTTTATTTAAAAATTAATTGAAAATATTTTCATAAAATATTTAAACGAAATATTAATCATGAAGAACTTTATTAAATTTAAGTGTTTAATTTAACAAACTTTTTGTTTTTATATTCAATATGTCGTCTTAGACATTTGTTTTGTTTTGTGGCAATCAATGTGATTATTATTAACACTTCACGTCACTATTTTTTTAGCAATAAAATGTGGCATGTACCAGCTTTTAGTTAAACATTGAAACTGTAGTAGGAAGAGAAAGTAATTTCTTCGCTTTCCTCTTTCTAATTCTTCTTTATACCCGGTAATACTTGGTAAGTCTTATGAATTATTTAGTGCGTAACAATGCTCGATGTTTGATTTTAAAGAGCTTAAAAAATAATTTCTTTGCTTTTTTGCTTTTTTTCATTTTGAGTTTCTTTTTTTTCTCAAAATCTGTTCCATTTAAAGTTCATTCCCCTATTCCAAAAAATTTAAAAGAAAATTTTTTTCAATTGTTCAAGTTAAAGACATTTAAGTTATGTCCAGAAATCGTTGGCACAATTACTTTATTGAGACACATATTTGTCGTGAATCTTGCACCACTTGTACCAGTGAGGGACGCAGAAAAGATGAACTGTATTCCTACAGGGTTGTAGCTGACCGCACGTCTCAATGCAAGAAACTCTCTTTTAAATCCGGCCACTTTGTAGGAAAGTTCTGCCTTCAAGTCCTAACAAGTTGCCAACAGTTACTCCGCTCCTATCTTGGATGAATGCTTTTGTTGTTGATATAATTCAGTTGTAACAGATTATGAAAATCGATTGTTCCTGCTTTTTATTTAACGTTAATAAATCCTTATTTTAATGAAAATAGTGCAAAGCAATTGGTGTTAAAAAATTAAGATTAAGAAGGCACAAAAATGCTTTATATATGTATAGGGTGGGATATTTAAATGTTTTAATTTAAAAATGCAACAAAACAAAAACGGTTAGCAATTTTGCCAAATTTATTTCTTTTGTTGTGAAATAGAATTGTTCTGTTTGGAAATGGAATATTATTTTATTCATATGGTTGCCGCGGCTGGCCTCACAGTGCCTCACTCTATCGGGCCAATTTTTGTGCACTCTTTCTAGCGATAGATTATATGGTATCTCAGCAATGGCCTTCAAATGCTTAATAAAAAAACCACGTACCAATGTTTTTTGTATAGATTTTCTTTTTCTTTTTTATATTTTTTTATGGAAATTCATTTGAAGAAATACGCAAATAATTTGAAGGGTGAAGTTCAGTTATTAAGCTGAAATATTTTTAAAAATTATTCATTCTACTGTAGGCAATATTATCATAACTTTAACAGTATCTGGTGGCATTTCATATTTAATTTTCTTAAAAGTTAGTATTTTACAAACAAAAATTGAATTAAACATTATTACAACTGATTTATCTTCAATTAATATGACGTATGATTATTTGTATGTCAATATAATATTTCTCATACGCCCAGTGTAAATTCAGTGTGAGTTGTTATTGGGAAATGAAATTTTTCTCTCAATATCGAGAGGCAGTTGGAAAGGGTGGGACATTTAAATTTTAAAAGTTTAAATTTAAAAATGCAATCAAATAAAAACGATTTGAAATTGTGCAAAAATTTTTTTTTTTTCGTTATAAAATACAATTGCTGTCGCGACTGGCCTCACAGAACCTCATTCGATCGGATTAATTTTCGTACACTTTTTTGAGTATATGTGTTCGTATCTCGACAATGGCATCATGAATATTTCTCTGGTTTGTCAGCATAAGACTTTTCTTTAACGGCGCCCCACAGAAGACAGTCCAACCTTGTCAAATTGCAGTTTCTTGGCGGCCAATTGACATCACCATTTCGGCTAATTCAACGGCCATCGAACGTTTGACGCAATAAATCGATTGTGCCATGACATGTGTTGCAAGTTGAACCATCCTGTTGAAACCAAACATCATTCGCATCAATGCCATGAAGAGCGGGTACAAAAACAAAATTCGGTTATCATGTGCGATAGGTGTCTCCATTGACCGTAATGGTTGTGCCGTCCTCATTTTCAAAGAAATATGGTTCAAAGAAATATGGTATAGAGCGTAGGCCGCTCTATAAGCCGCACCAAACAGTCACTGGTAATGGTTGCATTGGCTCCTGTAAGACCACGTTTGGGTTTCCTGAGCTCCAAATACGGCAATTTTGTTTATTAACGTACCCACCAAGATGAAAATGAGCTTCATCCGAAAAGATAATTTTTTTTTTTTTGCAAAATCGAAAGTATCGTGCAGAGTCTCTTTGGCCCATCTAGCTAAGCGAAAACAAAGCGGCAGGTCATGCGGTTTCCACTCTTGGACCAATAGAACTTTGTAAGGTGTCATACAAAGATCTTTTCGCAAAATTCGACGTAAACTGGTACCTGAAATGTTCAATTCATGAGAACGGTGACGAGTTGATGTCTCTCAGCCACAGCTTCGATGTTTTCGCGTGGATCAACAATGAAACCAGATTCACGAACTTTAGCAATAAATTTGCTTATACCGGGCACTGTTAGTCCTTCTCTGCGACCAAATTGTGTATGACATTTTCGTCCTTTTTCCGATCAATAGTCTTTGTTTTGGAAATAAACTTCCAATAAATCGCAACGTTGCTCAAGCATAAATTGATTCATTACGTTTAGTGGAGATAATATACGGAATTTTGGGACAGAATAGAATGACATAAGTATTGCCAGATTCAAAATAACCGATGGGTGCAAATTTAAACCAATAGGTGGCCCAGCCATACAATATTTGTTCCCTCTACTTAACGGTCATCAAACCCTGAGTGTAAAAGCTCTCACTGTTTACTTAAGTGAATAACAAAATGAAAATCTTTCGAGAAAGCCTGCGCTTAGATTTAGAACTTTATCTTACTATGGTCGCAACAACATTATCGTACGATATGGTGGAATTTTCTTTTAAAACTTTTGCGGATGATGACTAATTGCATGTCTAATCATTGCTTCAGCGTTTGTATAAAACTGATCTTTGGAAATCTTTAGAAATCTTTGTGCATATTTTATTGAAATTCAATTGTCTAGGGCATCATCATCTACTGTCAGTTTAATGTACCAACGTGGTGTGGTTTCTCAGTTCCATTACTCATTTGGAGCTTCTCAAAAAGCAAGCCTATCCCACCTCATATTCTTTAGATAATGGTACTCCAGACCATTTTTTAAACGTCAAAATAATCCCACTTAAATTCAACTGAAACTGTGTTACAGATTCCTTTGAATATTAGGATATAAGCCGCCTCCAATATGACTTTTATCCTTAAGCTATGACTTTGCCATCTCCTGGTTAAAGCTGCACTGCAACAATAATTTTGTGTGTAAATAAATTGAATTTTTATTTACACATTACGTACATAGTACGTAATTTGTTTAGAATTTAAAATGATTTTCTACATCAAAAGCAATTTTCACCTCAATTTGCAAAAATTTCCTTTTGAAAGATGACATATTCTCGTGCAACAAATTTTCTACAACATTTGCCTCCAATTTTATTTACATTTTCACTTCAAGTCAGTTAAGTACAACTCAGTATCAGAGTTTTCCCTCGTAAGATAATATTTAATTTTCACAATTTACATTCGAGCTGAAAATGTATTCATTAATAACTGACAAAAAAGCAACAACAACAACAACAACAGCAATAACAACAACAAAATTGATTTACAGAGATTGAAAGCATTAATTTATAAGCAAATCTAGTGTCTCTCTCTCTCTCTCAATCTCTCTCTCTCTGATAACAATAGGAACACAGAGGAAGATAGAATAAATTGTTGTAGATGATGTCGTTCAAGCAGATTTGTAATCTTTGGACTGCAGGATATAATAATAACAGCAACAATGGCTGTGTCTTTTAAGGAGAGTAAGACAAAAGAAACAAGACAGGAAAAGCAATTTTAATGACCACAAAAGCTGTTCTCATCAGACTTTAGACATGTTAAGGAATATTAAAGAACCAACCCATCACAAGTAACAGGAAAATTTATGAAACTACGGTTTGGCAAAAAAGAATTATTCACGCATTCCAGTTAATAAGGTAGGATTTCATACAAAACCAAAGCATGGAAGGCTTGTAGTCCTTCCGAGTACATATTGTTAAGAAAATGAAAAATCTAGATACTAGTGTTTTGCTTTTACATCGCTTAACGTCATTAAAACTATAAACAAATCCTACAAAAACAAAACAATGCAGTAAATAAACCTGTTTACAAATTATCGTAATGCTTAATACAACAACAAACACCAGCATAAAAAAATGGTAAACAAGTAAACAAAAATATACAAACAACACTACAAAAATAAATGTAAACAAAATACACAAAAAACATTTATAGAAATTTCGAGAAGGCGAAGTCATGAACATTCGCCTTCAAGGACGTTCATATAATGCTATATATGCAAGGCAAAGCAAGCGACTGAGTTAGTAAAAGTTCCGTCAGTCTTGTGTGACGAGTGTTTGAGGAGAGTAATCGTGTTTTGAAGATCTGCGTTACAAAGATCTGTCGAATAATTGTCTAGTAATTGTTATTGTTTATGCAATGGCGTAAACAGATGAATAACAAACAAAGCAATTGTTGTTGTTTACATCAAGTTGTGAACAGTGGCACACAGAATTGTGCGAATAATAAAGAATTTTAATAAAAACTAAACAGAAATTTATTCAAATTTTATTTACAATCTACGGGCTCATATTTTAAACGTTTTTTAAAAGTAAAAACGTAACAATATTAAAACCTTTTTTTAAAAGCCTCCTGTTTTCATAATTATTTCTGAAATTTTATGGCTGGTGATTGATCTACTATAAGAGGATGATAAGGCAGTCAGCTGTCGTTACCTGAAACATGGCCCCCCCCCTTAAACTGTTCTTAGTTCGCATATGGGATATCTCTTTCCAAAGAGATGGCATGGACCATGGCGCTTTCTAGATGCACTATTTGGAGTACTTTTGTATGTTTCTTGTGTTATCTTGTATTTGAGTCTGAGATGCTTGAGAAAAAAATTCAAGGTGGTTAGTGATTAATTTACTGTCAAAGACTGATAAGGCAGTAAACTGTCGTTACCTGAAACATGGCCCTACCTGAATCTGTTCTTAGTTCGCATATTGGATATATCTTTCCAAAGAGATGCCGTGGACCATGGCGATTTCCAAATGGGTTATTTGGAATACTTCTGTTTTTTATGTTATCTTGTATTCGAGTCTGAGATGTTTGAGAAAAAAATTCTTGGTTGATTTGTGATTGATCTACTGTAAGAGGATGATAAGGCTGTCGCATGTAGTTACGTAGAAACAAGGCCCTTCCTAAAACTGTTCTTAGCAGGCTTATTGGTTAGAGAGTTGATGAACTTGCTCTTTTCATAGAGATAGCGTAGAACATGGGGCTTTCAAAATGATTTATTTGGAGTACTTTTGTGATGCAAGTTCCCCGTGTTATCCTGTAATCGAGTAGAAGATGCTAAAGCCAAGCACTACAGCCACTACTACGCCATCAATATTTTCATAGTATTTCTGCTGCAGCATTAAATGCATTTTTTTATTTTTGCATGAAAAGTTCAATAAAATTAAGGAAAACTCTCGTTAAGTCTTAAAACTGCAATTGTAAGTGTGTTACAATGATTGGTAGCTTGCTGGTTAAATGCAACGCTGTGCGGAAAATATGCAATTGAGTCCTAACAAAGAAAAAGCTTTAGGTTATCTTATCATTTCGTTTATTGTCCCTATAAACAGTTGGAATTTGTCTTCTACATACACTTGCAACACTACTCCTCTTTCCAAATTCACACAAAAATGCATACAACATACATACATACCTACACCTGAGCAAATTAATCAAAGTAAAGCTGCTGTATGCAAATGAGCACAAAAAAAAAACGAAATAAAATTAACCTGTAGAGTTGAAAAAAAAACTAAACCTGGTTCAGTATTTGCTACTCTAATGACAAGGTCTGCAAATAGAAATTTTGTTGAAATATCTTAATATGCAGTGTCTTTACGTATGTCGTTTAAACTCATGTATGTTTGGAACTCACAGTACCCCGGGCATTTGAGTAAATAGAAGCTTATGGTGACTGTGACTGTGTTACGTATGTTGATGGTTTAAATCTGCCTGCATTGCAGTAAAATACCTTTAAAACAGTGTTTTCTAATGATGAGGGATGTTTCAAACTGGGCTATAAACTGTGTATAGGCTTACACGTATTTGCTTGAGCTAATGATCTCGAACGCTTTGGTTTTTGCCTTACAAAAAACTAAGAGTTTAGTTGAGCTAAAGTTTCTAAATGTGCAGTAATTAAAATCAAATGAGGATCTCTTGCTTTTAAAACAAAAATTTTAGAAATTCAAATTCTAAGGACACTACTCTATACATGCGTCATAGCATGGATTGGTATCCTTATAAAGAGATGGTATTTGGTGGTAAAATGGGCGTCATTCGGCAATTATGTAAGCATCGTTCCTTGCCTTTGGCTTTGGGAAAGAGATGCCGAGCACCAGTTAAAGTTTGTCCAAGCTATACTAAGCATTTAACAATGCGTCGTTTAAAGCAAGGTTTTTGAGACCCAGTTAGGAAAGCTAAAGTGATATGTTTTATTAGAAGTTTATTAATACAGACTTATTCTTGATTTGTCGTACTTATTCAGACAGTTTTGGCCAATTTCTATTGTATTATGCTTCTGATCTATCTGTCAGATTTGCTGCAGGATCCTAGTCAGTTGTCCCCAAAACGCTGGATATGGTACGCGGAACTTAGCTTATTTAGATTATCTGGCAATCCAATTGATTTCCTTTGATATTGTGCTCTTGTCGATATCATATCCAATACAATGCTAAAAAGAAGACAGCAACACGACAAAGCCTTAACGGATTCACTTTGTAACCTTTTTGATCTGTCAAGCGTTTTGTCATGCTTTACTTAGCAGCTAGTATTCTGGCAAAAAAACTAGTAAAGGTTATACGTTTATACAACTGGCTGCCCTTCGAACGACACTTATGCGGCAGTGTAGAATATGTATTTCACTGTAGAATATGTATTCAATTATGCAGGTAAATATGGGTAAATATTGGTAAATTAATGTGATTGATGGTGGATTAATGGTGGATTGATGGTGGCTTGATGGTGGATTGATGGGGGCCTGAATGTGGATTGATGGTGTATTGATGGTGGATTGATGATGGATTGATGGTGAATTGATGGTGGATTGATGCTAATTTGATGAGATCTGATTGATTGGCTTGTTCAAACCTCAGAGCTGATCATATTTTTATTGCAATAATAATGCATCAATTCGGTTGAAATATTTCTGTCTGGGCTCCTTATTGAAGCTCAACTTATCGAAGTTTTACTCTAATCAAATGAAACCGACACGTAAACGTCTTGCACAACGAGATTATACTCCCTTCTAATATGCAAATACATACTCTCCACATATATATGTACATATATACAGTGAGTAACCAATACATTTTCATATTATGCTGCTGGTTTTGTTTTTATTATTATTACGTACCTTTTTTTTTTTCTTATTCTTGCTGTGTGGAAATGCATAAAGTAAAGTGAATGCAATTGCTTTTTGGTTTTGAGCAACAAATATCCTCCTTTTTATTTATATTCGTATGCCAATGATGTACGACTGCCGTATATCTTGGATATTCTTTAGATCTCTTTGCCTGTCTGTAGCCATGGTGTGGCAGGAGTATGGAGGATAAAGAGAGCATGAAACCGAATAACAGAAACATGCATAACAAATCCTGCAGGATAATTTAGCCAGAGGGTAATACACCTTAAGAACATTTGATTAATTTGTTTGCTTTTACGATGCAATTTTCATTCATTTTATACACATAGGAACATACTTACTTACATACATACATACACACATACATACATATACACTCATATTTAAAATTCTAACCCAGATATGGATGGCATGGTATTGAGAATTTTGTTGTTTTAGTAGCTTCAAGTAACTGTAACTGTAATTGTTACAACTTTTTCATATTGCAACTACTAAGATAGAGCAGTTGTTGTTGCAGTTGCCGCTGCCACACGTACATTTATCTATCTATGTATTGTTTATGTGTTCAAAGAATGAATGTTGCAATCATTTTATATGCTTGATGTTCATGCAACTAATACTAACGTTACTGTCACTGTCACTGTCACTATTACTGTTACTGTTACGATCCCTGTTATTGCCACTGCAACTTCTATTGTAGTTTATGCTCATCATTATCATTCTTCTCTTTTATTAGATTCCAACTGATTGCTGCTCCTTCTCCTTCTGTGTATTTTATCCTGTGTGATGTTACTTTCAATGAGCCATTGAATGTCTTACCATTTGTCAATGTGTGTGCGTGTAATTGTTTTTGTTGTTGCTTTTTATTATTGTCTCTTCATTTCAATTGTTGAAAATTTTACAAATTTGTTTAGTTTCCCCTACTTACTCACTACTGTGAGTGTGAGTGTGTATACGTGTATGTTTTTGTTCCTATATGCTTAAGATCATTGTCTTCATACATTGGAATTTTGCTGATTCTACAATAACTCTTGTCACAGGCATAATCCTGGGAATATATATATGTGTACCTGGGCTGTATGAGAAGTTTGCCTATACTTCATTGGCTTTTCTTCTGTTTATTGCAGTATTAAGTGCAGTGAAATGCATTTATTTTACGCTGAACATGAAGAATTCTGTAATATTCTTGAAAAATTAAAGACAATTAATTGCTAAAATTATTAAGTTGTCTTTGGAGAAAATAGTATATCCTCGGATAAGTGAAACAACCACACCTTATGAAGCCATCATACGCCACACTTGTGTATTGTGATATTAAAAGCCAGTACTTCTTCTGCTCCTTCAGGAGTAAAGAATCAACCAAAACCAAAATTGGAATATACCGCCAAAGAAAAAAGTCTACATACAGTGGTGTATGTAAGGCATCTTTACTATTAGGAAAGACTGTATGCAGACTTTTTTCTTTGACTGTAGTTACTCCTTTTAAACGTTCAGGCAACTTCTTCGTTTTCTAATACTATTTTGTGACTCCCTATTCTACCCAGCCGATTCACTTCTAGCACAACGTATTGTTACGAAAATGAAAAAAATTTATATACTTGTGTTTTACTTTTACATCGTTTAACATTAAAATTATGAACAAAAGCTACAAAAACAAAACAAACAAATTATTGTACTGCTTAATATAAAAACAAACACCAGCATAAAAAAAATGGTAAACTAGTAAACAAAAATACAACAACAAACACTACAAGAATAAATGTAAATAACGATGTTTACATCTATAGAGATTTCGAGAACGCGAAGTCATGAACGTTCGTCTTCAAGAACATTCATCAGAATGTTTGCTTTGCCATATGAAAGGCAAGGTGAAGCAGGCGAGTGAGTTAGTAAAAGTTTAGTCAGTCTTGTGTGAAGACGCGGTGCGTTATTGTTTATGCAAAGGGTGTAGAGGAATAACAAAGAAAAGCAATTGTTGTTGTTACATCAAGTTGTGCACAGTAGCCACAGAATTTTGCGAATAATAAAGGATTTTAATCAAAACTAAACACAAATTTATTTTTATTTTATTTGCAATCTACGAGCTCATATTTTAAACGTTTTTAAAAGGTAAAAACGTAAGAGTATGCAAGCCTATGACTGGGAGATACCGCTTAAATAAGCCGAAATGTATGCTCAGCATACTTGTCGCCGTAGTCTAGTAGGTAGTGTGTTGGTTTATTAGACGTGAGGCCCCAATTCAAACCTTAGGTCAGACAACCCCAACAAAACGAAAGAAACGAAAAAACATATTTCTTCGGCGACTTTCTCTCAGCAGCAGATTTCTGGCAAAAACTCTGAAAGTAAATAAGAATTGCCATGAAAACTGTAGGTCCGTCTCTCTTGTAGAATATTAATACACTCAACATAAGTGACGTGAGAAGCTACTTCGTAATCCTGACTGAAGGATTGTAATGAGCAATTATGTATGTATGCTCAGCAATCGGCAGCAGTTATTGTTTCAGTTGGATCTTAGACAATAGAAGAAGGAACCAGCACTTCTTTCCGTATCAATTTATCAGGGTTGAGATAGCAAACAATTTTAATGAGAAACCAACAATCCTGTCGACTATTAAAGATCACATTCGGAGAGTTACAATGCTTTGAGCTTTTGTAATTTATGCAATTCAATTCTAACCTTATATAATCGTATACAAAATCGTAGCTTGAGCGTCAGCAGAGAATTGATGATATATTTCAGGGGTATCACAACAAATATTGTGTTTCAACGGCCTGGTTTGGGAGGTTTATCCAGGAATATTTCATATGAAAAAAATCTATCTGGAATCCAACTGTAATTGCTTTTTAATTAAAATTTTTCGATATTGTTCTCTGATTTTCATGGATTTTTTGAGAGAGAAAATTTGCAGGCTTAACAACGACATTGTTTCTGAGCAAACTGTAGAGATCTATAGATGTTGGGAATTTGAAACTGAAAGATTTCAGGGATGCAAATGTTAGTGTTTCCACAATATGTTCCACTAATTGCTGTGGTATAAATTTAAATGAAAAAAGTATGAAGAGCAAAACCTCATATTTGCCACTCAACCCTCGTTTGCAATGCAGTTCGCATCTCGATTTTAATGTAATTTTACCAATAATGTGCCTGCCATTGTAGACCTTCCTTGCCAAACCCATACAAAGGCATACATACACACTTACATACACACACATAAGAAAATTAAACTTGAAATACATAAATTATATGCCATTTAATATGCATCTATTCATTCCAGCATTGAATTGCATGTCGGTTACCAAAAGACTCAACGAACAAAGATTATACGATTCATTCAGCCATAGACAGACCACCCCAGTATCCACCACAATTGACACACCACCACACTCCTAACCCTCAATTTCTTGGGGTTACCAACAAAAATCCGGAAAACTAGAGCAACAATTCAAAGAGCACAAGCAACAGTAAATGTTTATTGAAGGAATTTTACTATTCAGGCAGTTGGATGGATGTTGCTGTCGTTGTTGTTTATTTTCGGTTGTATTTGCTAAAAGTGTACGTTTTGAAGTTGAGTCGACATGAATTGTGAGTTTGGTTGAGTCCAAATCAAATACAATACAATCAGAACAATTGACACACACACTGTTTAATTGATCGACACTTGAAACAATTACAGTTTAAAGGCTTAAAAGAGATGCCTATTGTTTAAGAATTTTCCTAAATTACTTGACACATACTATAAGGAATACTGGGGGGGGGGGGGGGCAGACACAAAGGCATTTGGTAGTGGCATATTGATTGCAATGCAATTAATAGTTAATCGATGACAGGCAGCCAGTAATTAAATTCATTGCATGAACAATGGCTTTTAAATGAAAATCTCCTTAAATCTTTAGCAGCTAATTAAAATATTTTTACGTTTTTACCTTTTAAAAACGTTTAAAATATAAGCAAAATAAAATATTGCAAATAAATTAGAAATAAATTTGTGTTTAGTTTTAATTAAAATACTTTATTATTCGCACAATTCTGTGTGCCACAGTTCACAACTTGATGTAAACAACAACAATTGCTTTTCTTTGTTATTCCTCTATTTACACCCTTTGCATAAACAATAACAATTACTAGACAATTATTCGACAGATCTCTGTAACGGAGATCTTCAAACTACGAGTACTCTATTTAAACGCATCGCGTCTTTACACAAGACTGACTGAACTTCATTAAATCCGCCCGCCGCTTAGCCTTGCCTTTTATATGGCAAAGTAAATAGTCTGATGAATATTCTTGAAGGCGAATGTTCATGACTTCGCCTTTTCGCAAGCAACATCGTTGTTGCTTGTGTATTTTGTTTACATTTATTCTTGTAGTGTTTGTTGTTGTATTTTTGTTTACTTGTTTACCATTTTTTTATGCTGATGTTTGTTGTTGTATTTTTGTTTACTTGTTTACCATTTTTTATGCTGGTGTTTGTTGTTATATTTTTGTTTACTTGTTTACCATTTTTTTATGCTGGTGTTTGTTATTATATTCAGCAGTACGATAATTTGTAAACAAGTCTGTTTACTGCATTGCTTTGTTTTTGTAGCTTTTGTTTATCATTTTAACGTTAATCAATGTAAAAGCAAAACACCAGTATCTACATTTTCTTCAATTTCGTAACAATATTTTGCATGTTAACTTAAAATTCGTATATTTTTCTTGCCATAATTAAAGTTATTCTGTATAAATATTTATTTCGAGGGCCTTTACAAAACATGTAATTGTTTATCAAAAAATACCAGCTTCTGAAAAGAGCTGAACAATGTATATAAATAAAATTATTTTGAATGTTTTTCATACAAATTGAATTTGAAAGTTGTCCTTTTACTTATCTAACCGTGTGGTCCTTTTGAAAACAAAACAAATTAATTTATGTGTTTTACTAAATAGTTGTAAGAACCCTGTTAAAATTTTTGGTTGCCAATATTTTTAACCACTTTCACTGTGTTATTAATTTATGTAACCTGTCAATAACCTGACAATAAAAGCCATAATATTATTAAAACAACAACAACAGCAAAGTATAACCTATGCCAACTTGGTCAGCTGGTCTGTCATATTCGACAAAAAGGCCAGATAAACTAATTAATAAAAATAAATTTTAAAATATTTCATCAAACTCTTTGGGCAGCGTAACTAAATTTCGTGGTTTTACCACATCACCTTTTACGAAAAGGTTTTTTATTTTTCTATTACTTTCTCTGCTGTTGAAAATAATTACAGAAAAAATATTTAAAATGTAAATAAAAAAATTAAAAGTAAAATACGACATGAATACATAATAAAAATATGCTTTTGAGGTTACAAAATTGAAGTCTATTTTAAGGGGATTTTTTCAATCGTTGTGTATACAATTGTTGTGAATATAATTTTAATTGTTCCGTATATAACAGGACGAGGAAGGTATCTGAAGAATCAATTTTTTTTTTGTTATTTACTAGTCTTGTGAATCTATAGAACGGATCCCAAGTAAGAAATGTTAAAAAGTCACCAAAATGGCTAATTAGTTATAATTAGGGTGTTCATTGAAAAGTTCAAATTTAAAAATGCAATCAAACAAAAACGGTTTGTAATTGTGCAAAAATTTATTTTTGTGTTGTGAAGTACAATTGTTCCGATTAGAAATCGAATGTTATTTCATTCATATGGGTGCCGCCGCAGGCCTCACAGTGCCTCACTCTATCGGGCCAATTTTTGTGCACTCTTTCTAGCCATACATTAGATGGTATCTCGGCAATGGCCTTCAAATGCTTAAGAAAAAGACAACGTACAAATATTTTGTATAGATTTTGTTTTTTCCTTTTTGATATTTTTTTATAGAAATTCATTTGAAGAAATACGCAAATAATTTGAAGGTGTTCAGTTCTTAAGCTGAAATATTTTGAAAAATAATTCCTACTGCTGTCAATATTCTCATAACTTTAACAGTATCTGGCATTCCATATTAACTTTTGTCAAAAGTACAAACAAAAACTGAATAAAATATTATCACAACTGATTTATCTTCAATTAATAATTTCCTGGGTACTACAAGACGTATGATTATTTCTCTATGTCAATGTAATATTACTCATACGACTAGTGCAAAATCAGTGCGAATTGTTATTAGGAAGTAAATTATAATTTGTCACGAAGGCGTAAGGCAAAAATAGAAATAAAATATTCCTATTAATATCGAGAGGCAGTTGGAAAGGGTGGGAACTATAAAATTTAAATATTCCGAATTGTGTCAATTTTATTTCTTCTGTTGTGAAATACAATTGCTCCGGTTAGAAATGGCCTCTCAGTACCTCATTCGATCGAACCAATCGACCGTGCACTTCTCAAGTGTATGGGGTGGTATCTCGGCAATAGAATCATGAATGTTGGCCTTTAAATGCTCAATTGTCTCTTGGCATAACACTTTTCTTTAACGCTGCACCACAGAAAAAAGTCCAACGGTGTCAAAACACAGCTTCTTGGTGGCGAATTGACATCACAATTTTGGCTAATTAAACGGCCATCAAACGTTTGACGCAATACATTGATTGTGGCATAAAATATGTGGCAAGTTGCACAAGCCTGTTGAAACCAAACATCGTTCATATCACTGCCAAGAAGAGCGGTTACAAAAAAATCGATTATCATGGTTCGATAGGTGTCTCCATTGCGCCATCCTCATTTTCATAGAAATATGGGCAAATGATGCCTCCGCTCCACAAGTCACTCTTAACGGTAGCCTTGACTTCTGAACAAGATGAATACAAGCTTCATCCGAAAAGATTTTTTTTTTTTGGAAAAATCGACATCATCGTTCAGTTTCTCGTTGGCCCATCTAGCGAAGCGAAAAGGAAGCAGAATGTCATGCGTCTTCGACTCTTGAATCAATTGAACCTTGTAAGGCGTTTTGCCGAGATCAAAATTCAACGCTAACTGGTGCATTAAATGTTCAATTCTTGAGAACGATGACGACTTGATGTTGATGTATGCTCACCTATACTCCCACCCGCAGTTTCAATATTTTCGGGTGTTCGCACTGTACGAGCATGCTCACGTTTTGGCACATCAACCATGAAAGCAGTTTTTAAGAACTTTAGCAATAAACTTGCGTATACTTGATCCTTTTCTGCGACCAAATTTTGTACGACAATTTCCGACCCATTGTCTTTATTTTGGAAATAAATTTCCACTAAATCCTAACGCATTACGTTCAGTGAAGATAATATAAGGGATTTTGTGACAGAATAGAATGACATAAGTATTGCCAGATTCGAAATAATCGATTGTTCAAATTTAGACCAATAGATAGCCCACTCGATAGTATTGGCAATTACAACAAATTAATTAGTAGAGTTTTAGTTGTGGTTGTCATCACTGTGCCCTTAACATGCATAATCAAGCGAAGGTGTGGAGTTTCAGGTTTGATCAGAATGTCGAATGTTGCATACGCTTAAAATCATTTCATGTTTGATGCCCAAAGACATCGAAAAGAGATTCGTAATCTTGAACTGCTATTTTACTGTTACAAAATGAAATTCTTGAAATTCTCGAATGGTTTTAAGCAAGTGAAAGTGACTCCATTGTAATATTTTTAAGCAGAAAAACTCATGTCTGGGGATATTAAAAAAAGGAAACAAAATCTAATCAAATAGCCATATTAACGTTGTTATTATTTGTAATTAATGAAATAGTATAGAGATTAAGTTCAGATAATTAATCGATATCTTAAAGCATTTTTTCTTTCAACCACCAAAAATCTGTTGCAATTGACTGGAGTTGAAAGCAGATACTACAGGTACCTTCTAGTACAGACATATAAGATGTTTCTTGAAGCCTATAGAAGAGATAACGTGGCTATATATGTACGTATAAGTATAATTTATATTTGTTCCATGTATTCAGCTCGGCATGATTTCACGAAGTGTAGAGAGATACATAATTGGTCATTACAACCCTTCAGTCAGGATTACGACCTTTGCTTCTCACACCACTTATGTTGTGTGTGTTAATTTTATACATGAGTGGCGGCACCTAAAGTTTGAAGTCGACTTCGAACGACAGATTTTTTTCGGAAACTTTTCATGGCAATTTTCATTTACTTTCAGAGTTGTTGCCAGAAATCTGTTGAGAGGCAGTTGCCGAAGAAATATTTTTTCATATTTCGTTTTGTTTCATTCATTAAACCTGGGGTTTGAACCGTGGCCTTACGTCTAATGAGACGTCTAGAGTCACGCCTACTAGACTATGGTGCCTTCCATGCGGTGTACAAATATTGATATTTATGAACACATATTTATTTGTGAACATTTGAGGAAGCTCGAGTAACCGTTCTTCAAATCCTGTAGAAGGCGCAAATGTTCATTATGGTTACCGTATCCGCAATATTCAATTAAGCAGCTTGAACTCCAATTTTTTTTCTGCTCTTCCCATACGATAACTTCAACAACGAACGTTATGGGCAGCATCTCTTGAGAGGGAATAGAAGTGACTGAAAATCAATACACCCATCGCATGTGCACAGAGGGTACAGGACATATTTCAGAAAACCTCCTCCAGATTTTCTCCAGCCTTACTTGAACTTATTAGTATAACATTCGCTATTTTTGTATTGGATTTTGACGATCAAAATGCTTTTGTCAAATGTTTGTTTTTGAACAATTTCAAAGACAGTCATTTGTCCGAGCTGCATACCTAGTATACCTACTCGTTCATCGAATTTAAAGAATGCCTCACCAAAAAAACTTTCATAATAAAGTTTAACTAACAACGATTGGTTTTTCATCACATGCCAATTAATGTTTTTCAATTTAAAAAATTCTTTTCATTCCACCTTTTTTTTTTAAGATTTTAATTAAAACATTATCCATCTACACGCACGCACACATACACACACCAGTATGCAGATGTAGCCAAACTTTTCTCAATTCAGAGTACCTTTTGCAAACAAAAATATCGTAAACTTTTTTGAAATTTTTTTAACAATTTCTTTTGCAAAGCTTTTGTTACTGTTTAATAACTGTTTTTCTGCTTTTCTGTCTTTTTTTTTTTTTTTTTTTTGGTTTCAGAAAATAATTTTCTTCTGATAGCAAAAAAAAAAAATTAAAAAAGAAAACAAGACCAGGATATTGACAAATGACCTTTTCGACAACTTTAAACAAGTAAATGCTTGAGAAAACTTTTCCAAGATGCTACCAATTTAATTGATAAGTTTCTTCTTCTTCTATTTGTTCTCCTTCTTTATGACTTTTTTTCTTCATGAGTTTGTTTAATTTCTCTTGGAAATACGAAAGCCATTGTCCTTATTGAAAGGGGAAACAACGTGGGTGTTGGTATTACGATTGTCTTGGCTTACTTAGATAGAGTGGCGCTTAAAGGGCGTGTCCGAGAAGGGAAAGACAAGAAATGTTGAAAATTAATTTCCAACATAAAAGTAAAATGCAAATTCTGTTGGCTTCATAAGGCGAAAACTTTTTGCTCTCACTGCTTGTGTATGTATGTAAGGGTGTGTTCTCTCTTGCTGTGTTAGTTTTTTCTTTTCTGATCATCTTGTGCTTGTTGGTTTAGTTGTTGTTTAGTTTGTTGTAACACCATGAAGAAAAACTAAAATCGAAAAAATAAATAAAAAGAAAACAAACAAAGTCAATAGCCTCTCAATAGCAGACCTTTAGTAATAACACCGTTTCCGACAAGAAGAGCAAGCTTTTGTATTCAAATTCATACATGAATTCCATGAATTAAAACGTTCACTAAAACATTTTTTCAATACCTTTATAATGAGAAAACATTTTTTTTATATTGTTACGAAAATGAAAAAATCTAGATACTGGTGTTTTGCTTTTACATCTTTTAACATTAGAATTATAAACAAAATCTACAAAAACAAAACAATGCAGTAAACAAACCTGTCGTACTGCTTAATATAACAACAAACGCCAGCATAAAAAATGTAAACAAAAATACACAAACAAAACTACAAAAATAAATGTAAACAAAATACACAAACAACAATAATGAAACAAGGATGTTTACATTTATAGCGATCTCTAGAAGGCGAATCCCGGAACATTCACCTTCAAGAACATTCATCAGACTGTTTACTTTGCCATATAAAAGGCGACAGAGTTAATGAAGTTCAGTCAGTCTTGTATGAAGACGTGGTGTGTTGGAAGAAAGTAATCGTGGTTTGAAGATCTGCGTTACAAAGATCTGTCGAACAATTTTCTATTTAGTAATTGTTATTGCTTATGCAAATGGTGTAAACAGAGAAATACCAAGGGAAAGCAATTGTTGTTGTTTACATCAAGTTGCGAACAGTGGCACACAGATTTCTGAGAATAATAAAGCATTTCAATTAAAAACTAAACACAAATTTATTTTTATTTTATTTGCAATCTACGAGCTCATATTTTAAACGTTTTTAAAAGCTAAAAACGTAACAATATCCTATTGGAAATGGTGTTATTTTAGTTGTTAAAAAAAATTAAACAAAAAATAGGAACGACGTATTTAAAATGCAAACTTATTTTGTTACAACAATTCAGGCTAAACTTGCCATTGGAAAAGTTTTGTTAAGTTTTTCAAAATATTTTTTGTTGATTCGCTTTGAAATGCTGACGACTGTTGACAATATTTTTTTTATGTTTGATGTTGGTTTTGTTATAACTTCTGATCGATGGCAAGTGACAAGATGTTTTCTCTTGTTTTTTAAATAAGTTTTATAGTTTTTCATAAACAATACATGAAAAATACATACAAACATCAAAATTTTAAATCTTTTAGAAACAACACTTGAAGTATTTTGTTTTAATTTATTTTGTTTAATAATTAATTCACATTCTTAAATACTGATAACTTTCTTTATAATCCTGTATGTATGTTTGTTCATCCATACGTTGAGTCGAATGGTATTTTAATGTTTATAAAAATGTATCGATTTGCTCCTGCAAAAGAGCTTACTTAAGTCTTTTCTACTTACCACATAAGCCAATAAGCCGTATATTCTTGTACTGCATGTGGTGAAACATATGCTTAAAAATGCTAAAAATTTTAATCGATTTTTTCATTTTAATTGAACTTAAGTTCATAGAAGAAATAAATAATTGACAATTGAAAATAAATACTTGAGTAATTGAGTAGTAAGTTTTAAGGACTGATTTCTACCTGATTGATTTCCTACCCTATTTAAACGCCACTGCCCTCAATTTCTACTATCCTTTACGTTCGAATGAAGTTGTCGTAGTCTGGTAGGTTGTGTGATGGCTTATTAGACATGACACCATGGTTCAAACCCCAGGTCAGACATCTTGATCAAACAGAAATGTGAAAAAAATATTCCTTTCGGTTACTTCCCCTCAGCAGTCTGCTGGCAAAAGCTCTGAAAAGTTTCTTATAAAATTTGTCATTCGGAGCTGACTAGAGCGTAGTTCCCGGCACTCATGTATGAAATTAACACACCCAACATAAGTCGTGTGAGAAGCAAAGGTCGTGATATTGTCCGAAGGGTTGTTTGAAGTAAGGTTGAAATACTTTGATACTTTTCAGAGATCCTTTTTTGAAGGCCTACCAAGTTCTGAATCAATGAGGATGTCCAACTATTGCTCTGTCTTTTAAGAGGACTTTCACAATCCAGAAATTATAGGGTATATATGATCTGGTGTTCTTAGATAAGATGGGAACTGCATTCGGTAGTAGAGGCGATTAGCGGGATATAGAGAAAGCCTTATGGGGATACCAAGATATTCGAAATTTCATAACAATGATTACTATTGTCGTCACGAGGTACTGCGACTATACAGGTTATCCTTATAATGTATCTCCCAAGTCTACTGAACTAACAAGCTTCATAATTCTGCTCGGTATCAACAATGACAATTTTCTTGCCTAGTAACTGATATGCTTACAATTAATATCTCACTGGGATGCACTAACGCATGAATGCAATGAATGAATTAACAATTTGGGTTGCGAAACAATCTCCTTTATGCATAGATGTACTCTTAGTTTATGGGGTACCCACCTGAGGCTATTGTTGCATAGTCTGATGCACGACTTGGATCTCCTCTTATTGAAATTTCCCAATAAAATTATTGATTGCTTTAAACCCATTTAATTTAGAGGAGTCGTTGCCCTTTTATCGTCCCTGTAATAGATCGTACCTTACCAAACATACGCACCCACTCCACAGGAGGCTTCTGGACTCATCAATTGCATGAAAGCTCCCATGCTCGCAATATCGTTTGATTGCATCCAAAGAGTAACCTGATAACCCAGTGTTGTAACACAGTACTTGAGCAGTTGTCGTGTTATCATACATACAAGAAATAGGCAAGGCATTTTCTATAGCAATACAAAGTTTTCTATCATCACGTTCTCTCAACTTAGTTGTATTAACCAAATTGGGTAATCAAATATGAATTATATTTTGAGTCTATGTCTATATCAGAGATCAGCAATGAATCGTTTTTTCGCTACTCATAAGCACTCATGAAATTTTTAATATAAGTGAGTCAATAATATTGTAATTTAACTACTCCGAGATTCTTTCGTACTCACTATAACGTTGATTTATAACTACAGGTTGCAATGAGTATACGTACAACGTTGACATCAAACTCATAAAATTCGAAATATGTTTGATTCATAAGTCTACTCACTTAGATTCATAACTTTAGAAAAATACTTATAATGATTATAAATGATTCACTCAACAAAATTTACAGTCTTAGTTGTTGTTGCATTTACAAAAAAAGAAAAAAATTACAGAGCAGCAAGCAGAGCAAACACACAACCTTTTAGTGAGTATTTTAGTGTTCGTACGCGATACATACTAGTGCGGTATGCTGATCAATTTTACTTGTTTTCATACCCCCTGCGTCACTTATTCCTTTTGATATCTCGTTTATATTTTACTTTTTTAACTTTATGATAATACTTATCTCTCTTATACTCTGTATAGTTGCACTCTTTGTTTTTGTTGAATTTTGAATTTCCATTTTACATTAGCATTTAAGCAATAAGAGTAATGTAAATACAGATTTGTTTTCAATTATTATCCTCCCGATAAAAAAATGGTTAATAAAAGTTTTGATCCTATTCTATGTAGCATAATCTTTAATCTCTCCTTTGTATATCAAATGAGGGGTATATTCAATCTCTCTCTCTCTCAGTCCCTCTGTCTTGTTGTCAAAGAAGCAGAATTCTATTTACATGCATAAGTTGATAAAACAAAGAAAAAGAGAGCGAGGATGGCACAGAGAGAGTGAGAAGGAGGGAGAGACAGTAAGCGGAGAAAAGCCAAAAGAAGACAATCTCCTTTAAAAAACAATTTGCATTTGCATAAAAGGAGAAAATCTGAATGAAATGATGTCCCTCCACATTATAATGCATGTTTAAGCAACAAAGGCAACAAAAGCAACACGATAAAAATTCATAGACAATAGCTATAGCAACAGCAACCACAACACCAACAACAACAACAATAGCAATAAGGAAAAAGTGTTTTAAATTTTTCATATTCGTAAAATTGTCTTCTAATGACGTGTACGTATGTGTTAAATGCAATGCAAAAACCCTCAAAAAAATGGAAAAGAAAACTAGATGATATTCTGAAATGATGATATGTGGGAGAATTTTCGTCTAGAGGGGCACATGAATTTTTAAAGTAAAAAAAAGAAGAGAACACACAGGAAGATTTGATAGATAGACAAAACAATAAAACACTGAATGGATGAATGAATTCATGGATATTTACCAGAGATCAGCAATGAATCGTTTTTTCCCTACTCATAAACACTCATGAAATTTTTAATATAAGTGAGTCAATAATATTGAAATTTAACTACTCCGAGATTCATTCATACTCACTACAACGTTGATTTATAAGCAAAGGTTGCAATTAACATGCGTACAACGTTGACATCAAACTTATACTATTCGAAATATGTTTGATTCATAAGCCTACTCATTTAGATGATTTACTGACTCGAATCATTCATCAAAATTTGCAGTTTTAGTTGTTGTTGCAATTGCAAAAAAAGAAATAAGACACATAAGCAAAAAAGACAGAGCAGCAAGCAGAGAAAACACACAACCTTTTAGTGAGTATTTTAGTGTTCGTACGCGATTCATACTTATTTTGCGATTCATGCATATGTTGAGTTATGAAGAGTCGAAATCAATAACATCATACTTGTTGTTCATCGTATGAATATGATGAATACTTCAAACTTTGAATATGAGTAGAGGTTCCATGATATTAAAATAAGTATGAATGCGTATAAGTATCAAAAATTATGAGTATAATACGATTTTGCTCATCTTATTGAATACTCATTGCTGATCACTGATGCTTACTAAACGGAATATATATTACACTTAAAAATTTGATTTTAAAAAAGAATTTTGTAATTTTCTTTCGCATGTGGCACACCATTTTGGAATGAATAACATTAATGAATGATGAATATATTGTTTAATGAATCTGTTTATGATGAAAATATGATTTCAACGAAAGTGTTAACTTAACTTGTAAACGTGTAAATGGCTTAGAGCCAGTGAAACTACACGTAAAAAATAATTTCAATTCAAAAGAAAGAAAATATCACATAAATTTCGTTTAGTATTCTTAGGTGTTTTTTTCTCTCAGTGTTATCATTCATCCATTTCGTCTCAGTCATGCTGAACTGCTTTGCTTGTAAAAATATTTGAAAATATTTCAACAATTTATTTTAGATCTACAATATAAGACGTGTATTGAAACATATTTTATGCAAATTTTCTGTTTGTAAAACTACACAGAATGAATGGATTTTACTCCATACTTACACATGCATCCCAATTTAATATACAGAAGGAAACACATCTGCCATCACACTACATGAGGTGGGATGGTGGGTATAGACGAATGCCGTAGCAATAGTTATGCATTGTCATGGAATATATTTTACATGGATATACTTTCTGTATGTATATAGAAAGATTAGGGGAGTTACGAATTTCATATGTTCCACAGATATATTGTTATGAAAATGAAAAAATCTAGATACTGGTGTTTTTCTTTTACATCGCTTAACATTAAAATTATAAACAACAGCTACAAAAATAAAACAATGAACTTGTTTACAAATTGTCGCACTACTTAATACAATAACAAACACCAGCATAAAAAATTGTAAACAAGTAAGCGAAAATACAACAACAAGCACTACAAGAATGAATGTAAACAAAATACACAAACAACAATAATGAAACAACGATTATTTATATTTATAGAGATCTCGAGAGGGCAGAGCCACGAACAAGCGCCTTCAGGAACATTCATCAGACTGTTTACGTTGCCATATAAAAGGCAAGGCAAGTAGGCGAATGAGCCAGTAAAGTTCAGTCAGTCTTGTGTGAAGACGCGGTGAATTTGAAGAGAGTAATAGTGGTTTGAAGATCTCCGTTACAAAGACCTGTCGAACAATTGTCTAGTAATTGTTATTGTTTGTGCAAAGGGTGTAAACAGAGGAATAACAAACAAAGCAATTGTTGTTGTTTACATCAAGTTGTAAACAGTAGCACACAGAATTGTGCGAATAATAAAGAATATTAATTAAAACTAAACACAAATTTATTTCTAATTTATTTGCAATCTACGAGCTTATATTTTAATAGTTTTTAAAAAGTAAAAACGTAACAATATAATGTATTCTAATTCAAATTATTTGATTTCACTTCTTCTGTTCACTTTAAGTCTGTTTTCTATATTTCTGTCTTTGATCTGCTTCCAAAACTTGCTTACTTACTTAGGTAGGACTACGAACTAGCTCCTCAAAGCTCTCAAATTAGATGTGTTATTTGTTTATCCTTGAGAGGTGGGAGCTACATATTTAAGTAGCTTTTAATGGCAACTTCAGTTACTCTAAGAGTTATTACTTCTAAAAGGAAGACGCCATTTGGTTTAAGACGCCGCAGCTGACGTTTGAACTTACAAGCTCTCACCTTGTAAGACAACACACTACCTCATATCAACTACAGTAGTTTAAATTGGCCACAGCTACTCTACTCATTTCACTTAAAATCTTCTTAAAATTTGTGCAACCCTAATCGTTGTAGCTTGGTTGGTATCTCATACTATACATGACTTTAAGAAAGTCATTGTATATGAACAACGTACGTAGAATTTATTTGTAATGTTGTTGCATGTATGTAAAATTGGTTTAATAAATTATATTCCATTTATTTCTAATTAAGGCAGGAGAAGAGAACAGAATCTACAATTTGTTTCTCATTATTTTTAAATACGGAGTACGCAATAAACACCTCTATGAAGAAATAAACATTAAAAGAAATAATTTCAAAATTTTCTACAACAGAATATGATGAGAATAAATTGAACGTATTTCAACGATACTATATGAAATCATATCAGATTTGGAATAGTGGTGTGTTATTTCACTAATTGGTACATTTTTAATTCGCCCATTTTTTTTGTATTGTCATTACCGTCTGTAGGATTCTTCATTATCCTTAAATGCAATGGTCTTACTGATCATGTGTTCTATTTTCCTTCGGAAATCGGTAGGTCGAAAACAATTTTAATAATTCAATACTTTACGCAGTTTCGGTTTCAATAGATCATTGGAGCTGCTACGTACAACATGACTTGCCATCTGGTAAGCAGATCCACTGAATCTTGACGTTTAAGTGATCATTGGCAATTGTGACGGCATACCTTAAGGCCTTTATTGCTTATATTATCATAAATTTTTTGAGTTTTGGTTTTCCATACTCAGACAATTACTACAGATACATAAAGCTTGCGGTTTAATTACTTCAGTTGCTCAGAGTGTAGCACTTTCCAAGTTGTGTGAAATCAAAAACATAAACCATAATGGTTGGCTCTTTCGGTACTAGAAAAGAATCCTGGGAATCTCAAGTGTACTGACGTATATACGTTACACGGAATACTGTCTACAATATACTGTCGTTATCAATTATAGCTCATCCACGTAACGAACATTCAAAATTACAACTTAGCTTCTCACGCCTATTAGAAGCTAGGTCGTACTCCTGACTAAAGGGTTGTAATGACCAAATATGTATGCTATGTGTATATCATATATGAACAGATTTTCCAAGATTTCGATTAGAATAGAATATTCAAAAACGAAAACAACCCAAAAATGTGAAATCAACTTTACTTTACTTTGTGCATCAGAGATCAACAATGAATCGCTACCCATAATCACTCATGAAATTTTAAATATAAGTGAGTCAACAATATCGTAATTTAACTACTCTTGATTCATTCGTACTCACTACAACGTTGATTTAAAAGTATAGATTGCAATGAGTATGCGTACAACGTTGATATCAAACTCATACCATTTGAAATATGTTTGATAGGCTTACTCATTTAGATTCATAACTGTAGAAAAATACTTATAAATGATGCGAGTAAATCGAATCGTTCATCTGAATTTACAGTCTTAGTTTTTGTTGCATTTACAACAAAAGAAAAAAGCCGCATATTTTAGTGTTCGTACGCGAATCATACTTATTTTGTGATTCGTGTATATGTTGAGTTATGGAGAGTCGAAATCAACAACATCATACGTGATGTTAAGTATGATTATGATGAGTACTTCAAACTTTGAATATGAGTAGAGGCTCCATGATATTAAAATATGTATGAATGCGTACAAGTATCAGAAATTAAGAGTATGATTTGATTCTACTCATCATTTTGAATACTCATTGCTGATCTCTGATGCGAAGAATAGAAGAATTCTACGTAAACATATTTTACTTTTTAAGTGTTATAGTTCACATATAGTAAATTTCCTTTGCTTGTTTCTTCTTTTTCAAAATAAATTTCCTATGCTGTTAACACAATATTTTAATAAAGAATTCACACAATATTTTCTAAAATAAAAACATAAAAATAAAATAAATTTCATTTTGAATCGAATTATTATAAGATTTACAACCAATTGATAAAATTCCATTTGCTCAACTGCATTTACACAATTTATACTCTCCATTTCATAGACATTTGTGTCACCCCCGTCCTCACGATATGGCGATATATGCGCGATCATATCCAGCTTTAATGCAATTTATTTATGCTGTCACTCAAAAGACTAAAATTCTTCAATTGAACTCGATTGGATTTGCAAAAAAAAAAACAACGTAAAAGTGAAAGAGAGAGAGAGAGAGGGAGAAAGAAATAGAAATAGAATGAGATGGAAATAATATCATACGTTAAAAAGTTTACTTGCAATCAATTTATCTAATTATTCCATTCCACTAGACTTACGCGGGATATAGCAACGGCAACAGCAGTGGTCACAATAGCAGTAGCAGTAAAGGCGGCAGTTGTTATAGTTACTCTAAGAAAACTAATTGAAATGAAAGTGAAATTAACTGCAATTGTTAATTCAGTTCGAGGACATAATGAAGCTCAAATAGAAAAAAGATGGAGACTTTAAAATTATTCGTTTAAATTTAAAATAGAAAAAGAAAAAAAAAAATAGAAAAATGGCCATAGAAGAGGCAGCATTTGATGAATGATGTTGGGTTTGTTAAGCTAAAGCAGTTCCATTTTGAGTTGCCAGGTCAAAAAGAAAATCTTATCAATTTTATTACTTTTTTTCTTTCTATTTCTATCTACTTTTGCTGTTGCTATGCTGCTGTTGCCGTACCATACTCTGTTTAATACTTAAAAATACTTTTAGACAGTTTTATTGTTTTTAAGTTCGAGAACATTTCTACACAGTAAAAATATTTCAACATTCGATGGCATTGTTCACATAAAATCCGGCAACCTAGAATTTGTTCTCTTTCTCATTTCTTTTCTTCCATACATAAGTCCTGTTATATTTGATAAGAGTGAATATATTTGAAAGTCGCTGTTGTCTCGCAAGTAGTCTGTTGGCCTACTGGGCGAGAGTCCGTGAGTTCAAAACTCAGCTCTGGCCTCTTAAACAAAACGAAGTATGGAAAAATATTTCTTACAGGGACTATCTCTCACCTGTCTACTGACAACAAATTGCCATGAAATGCTCTTTAAATCTGTCCATCACTCATGGATAAAATTAACACACACAACATGGGTATCAGAGATCACCAATGAGTATTCAAAAAGGTGATTAGAATCGAATCGTACTCATAATTTCTGATACTTATACGCATTCATACTTATTTTAATATCATTGAACATCTACTCATATTCAAAGCTGGAAGTACTAATCATAATCATACTTAACATCACGTATGATGTTGTTGATTTCGACTCTCCAAAACTCAACATATACACGAAGCACATAATAAGTATGAATCGCATACGAACACTAAAATACTCACTAGAAGGTTGTGTGTTTGCTCTGCTTGCTTCTCTGTCTTTTTTGCTTATGTGTCTTTTTCTTTTTTTGTAAATGCAACAACAGCTAGGACTGTAAAAGTTGATGAATAAATAGTCACTCGAATCATTTATAAGTATTACAAGTATTCTTCTAAAGTTCTGAATCTAAATGAGTAGGCTTATGAATCAAACATATTTCGAATGGTATGAGTTTGATGTCAACGTTGTACGCATACTCATTGCAACCTGTACATATAAATCATCGTTGTAGTGAATATGAATGAATCAAGAGTAGTTAAATTTCAATATTGTTGACTGACTTACATATATTCAAAATTTCATGAGAGCTAAGAGTAGCGAAAAATGGTTCATTGCTGATCTCTGATGGGTACTGTGAGATGTTGTAAGCCTGATAAAAGGCTTGTAATGAGCAACTGAGTAAGTATACATATGAGCTTGTATTACTTACAAATTTCCTGAAGGTCCGATAGGAACGGGTTCATTGATTGTCAATAAGTTTAAGCTTTCAAAAAGTACTGTTACGCTAAAGAGTTACGTTTCACTGAGCCAAAAAAAACACTCAAAGTATTTTTTTTTGTCTAAAGTCTATCAAAATTCCGGTTATTATCTTCAGAAGTCGCCGTAGTCTAGTAGGTAGTGTTCCCAGGTCAGAAATCTCCAACCAAACGAAATCTGAGTATTTCTTCGGCGACTTCCTCTCAGCAGATTTCTGACAAAAACTCTGATAGTAAATAAAAATTTCCATGAAAAGTTTTTTGAAAATCTGTCGTTCGGATGTGACTTTAAACTGTAGATGCCGCCACTCATGTACAAAATTAACACACACACAGGATAAGTGATGAAAGAAGTTAGGTCATAATCCTGACTGTAGGGTTGTAATGACGAATTATGTATGTATTGTTACGAAAATGAAAAATCAAGATACTGGTATTTTGCCTTTACATCGCTTAACATTAAAGTTATAAACAAAAGCTACAAAAACAAAACAATACAGTAAACAAACCTGTTTACGAATTATCGTACTGCTTAATAAACCAACAAACACCAGCATAAAAAAATGGTAAACAAGTAAACAAAAATCCACAAACAACACTACAAGAATAAATGTAAACAACGATGTTTACATTTATAGAGATTTCGAGAAGGCGATGTCATGAACATTTGCCTTCAAGAACATTCACTAGACTGTTTACTATGCCATATAAAAGGCAAAACAAAGCAGGCGACTGGGTGAATGAAGTTCAGTCAATCTTGTGTGAAGGCGCGGTGTGGTTGAAGAGAGTAGTCTGTTACAAAGATCTGTAGAACAATTGTCTAGTAATTGTCACTGTTTATGCAAAAGGTATAAACAGAGGAATGAGAAAAGAGGCAATTGTTGTTGTTTACATAAAGTTGTGAACAGTGGCACACAGAATTGTGCGAATAATAAAAAACCTTATTTAAAACTATACGCAAATTTATTTTTATTTTATTTGTAATGTACGAGCTTATATTTTAAACCTTTTTTAAATGGTAAAAACGTAACAGTATGTATGTATCCTCAGATTACTTCTGGATAGTCTGATGCACTCCTCTTCTAATTGTAATTACCCGAACAAAGTGTAGATAGCCATTTGCTTTGTTAAGAATTTACGCCTCTCTGTCTTCCATTTAACTGCTCAGGAAAGTTTTTGTCCCTTCGTCGCCAGGAGGAAGAGCTCTACAATTGCTGTAAGCAATGTAAAGAAACTAGGTCGTAATCTTGACTAAAGGGTTGTAATGACCAATTATGTATGTAATGGGGGTAAAGTGTTTACATATGGATCAAAATTCCAATTGGTAAAACAAAAGTAATTAAATCTTTTATGCTGTAAATACTACATACAATATTGCTGCATTTATGCAACCGTATATCAAGTGAACAATGCTCTCTCTATTCTGCACAAACCTTACAGACAGTCCGTCAGTCTTTGCGAGTTTAGAGCACATCACCCATTGCATTACGGTACATATCGTTTGTATTTATTTTCATTTTCGTTTCCGTTTTTGTCTATTTTTTTTTTTTATTTCAATTCATTTGCATAAATCTTGTTATTTGACGTTATAAATGTTTTCTTGTGACATGATGGCTGCTGAAGACGAATGTTCGAGTAAAACTTCAACTAAACTACTGCAATTGGAATCTTTTAGTTCAACTGTGTGGATATCCTATGGCCATATGAACTAGAATTACATTTCCTGTAGTTCATTTAGAGTATCGTGTGTTTCGTTTTATTTATTTTAATTTTTTTTTTTAATTTAATGCAATTAATGAAAGAGGGGGCAATGGAGAAGCACAATATTTTTAAAGAAAATTGAATTAAAATTACAAAAACAGGAGGAAAGGGAAATGAAATACAATCCAAAAATATTTTTAAAATTATTTTGAGCTGCAATGCTTGCCCGTATGTTTAGACAAGAGATAAATAACATTCATTGGTAAATGTTATTACAGTTTTTGGATGAGAAAAACATGTTCCACATGTACCCCGTTCAAAGTACATTTTGGTATAGACGTACGTACATATAGAATGTAAGGTAAGCTACATTATTGGCAAAGTATTCGTAACTGTGTCCATAAAAATTCCAATTCTATTCCCTAAAGGCCAAACCAAAAATGCAATACATACATAAAAATAACTTTTTATTTTTATTTTCTGAAATAATTTGGAAGGATTGCTATATGTAAACAGAAACTTCGTACAGATGCTGTATATCAGATAAATAAAATTAATTCAAAATTTTAAATTCGATATTTCTTTTAGGAAAAAAAGTATAAAATTCCAATGAAATTATTATTTTGTAAACATTTCATTTCTTTTTCGAAATCAAAATAAAGAATTAATTCATCAACAATTCTACGAAGTCTCTCAAGTTGTTACAAGCCATTTTGAGTTGTAATATGTAAGATTTTTAGTCCATAATGAATTATCTCATATCCCTAAAATATTCATTGGCTCCAAGCTAAGCTTGAAATTTTATAAGTAACCACACAGCCGCAATACTGCACTCTCACTTGACAGACCACGAGCATGTAAATCATTCTCGTGAAGAACTCATTTAATTCTTATGCAAGAACCAATACATAATTGGTCAATCTGGATTACGACCTAGCTTCTCACACAACTTATGTTGTGTGTGTTAATTTAATGCATAAATGGTGGCAGGAGCTATAGTTTAACGTCGATTCCGAGCGGCAGATTTTTGTGATACTTTTTGGCAATTGGCAATTTCTATTTTCTCTCACAGTTTTTGCCAGTAATCTGCTGAGAGGAAGTCGCCGAAGATATATTTTTTCATATTTCGTTTTGTTGGAGATGTCTGGCCTGGGGTTTGAACCCTGACCTCACGTCTAATAAGCCAACACAATACTTACTTGACTACGACGTCTGCTAAAGACACAATATCTTGTTATTAAAACTAATTTTTTACCAATGTTCGCTTAAAAGCGCTTATCAGTGATCCTATTTTTTAGATGTAGTCGCAGGACTATCTGGGTTTGCACGCTAGATATACATAGGTGTTGCATGTTTCCCTAGGTACCCGATCTTTTTATTTCCAGCTTTCCCACTAAACTAGAAAATCTATGTATAAGAATCGAAATATACATAACTAAGATACATTTTTCATATCGCGTGGGCCATCCTTCGATTTAAATTTGAACCATCGATTATTTCGTATCTGGTAATACTTATGTCATTCTATTCTGTCACTAAATTCAGTATATTATCTCCACTAAACCTAATGAAACGATTTACGCTTGAGTAACGTTGGGATTTATTAAGCCAACGAGAGACTAAACGATGATGTCGATTTAAAAAAAAGCACATCTTTTCGAATGTAGCTTATTTTCATGTTGGTGGGTACATTAATAACAAAAATTGCTGTATGGGGGAGGAAAACCCATACGTGGTCTTACAGAAGCCAATGAACCCATTACGAGTGACTGTTTAGTGCGGCTTGTGTAGCGGAGACATCGTTGGCCCATATTTCTTTGAAAATGAGGACTGGAGGATTCAATGGAGACATCTATCGCACCATAATCACCAATTTTTTACATCCGCTCTTCATGGTATTGATGTGAACGATGTTTGGTTTTAACAGGATGTGTGCAACGTGGCACACATCTCATGCTGCAATCGATTTATTGCGTCAAACGTTTGATTGCCCTTTTATTTATCCGAAATGGTTGTGTCAATTGGCCGCCAAGAAGCTGCGATTTAACACGGTTGGACTATCTGCTGTGGGCCGTCATTAATGAAGTGATTTGAAGGTACTGTGAGGCCAACCACGGTAGCCATATTAATGAAATAATATTCCATTTATAATCGGAATAATTGTATTTCACAACAAAAGAAATAAAATTGGCAAAAAACCAAACCATTTTTATTTAATTGGATTTTTAAATTTAAACTTTTAAATGGCCCACCCTATACCAAAAAAATGACCATAGAGTTTTCTCAGAGTATTCACTGTGCTTCCATTTGAAGATAAGAAGTACAACCCACTATTAAATTTCAGTAACAACACAATTAGCCTCACTGAGGCCCTTGTTATGTAAGAGGAACTTGTTGACTATAAGTCCTACAACAGATTTATTCTTAAAGTTACAGCCTTCCTTCATTATTATATACTGGCCTGTCAATTTTTTGATAAAAACTAAATACTATTCCATACTAAAAGACTTAATTTATGCATTTCAAAGAGAACTGGCTTTAACAAAACGGGTCCACAATATTTACAATAGATGTAGATGTATTAGCCACAAGCCTTAATTCCCTGCAATCTAACGGAATAATTAATTTCTGGCATTGTCAAGACTTTCACTAACAGTTCCATACGCCAGTCCATAATGTATGGAAATTGATACACAGTAAACAAAATGATTTTCTTCAACAAAATCTTGTACAAAATTATAACAAATATATCCTGACAACAGCCAAGGCACAAGAACAAATGCAGCAAAAACAATAACATGATGGAATATTTTAAATACAATCCCCTCCCCCCCCTATGCCTTGCGAAAACAGTTTATACAGCTTCAGATAATTACGAATGCCAAAAATGAAAACAGAAACTGACACAGAAACTGAAACACTCGAACCACTCGACCATTGTAATGAGAAGAAACTCACGCAGGCACAGCGGCAATGTCAAGACGATAGCTGCTGAAGAACAAAATGTTGGTCAGAATATAGCAGTTGTAGTAGCCAGCCAATGTGGCTAATAAGTACAACAATATTTTACTTACCAGGACTTATCAAGATAAGCCAAACAATGGAAAACACGCTACCAGCACATAAGCATGAGCAAGAGCAAGAGCATGGGAGCATGAGTAGTATACAACATGTCTTGCTATTGCTGCTAAATGCAGTACAGATTTTAAGCTTTTGTTACGTTATGCTTAAAAACAATGTCATGACAGACACAAAAATACACACAGAGACACACTCGCACACACACACACACACATAAATATCCTACGTGTATGTGTATGTATTTGTATGATTGCATATAAAATGAATGATTTGATGTGGCAAATATGTACGAGAGAATAAATAAGTGAGTAAATGTGTATAAGCATGTCTCAGTGTATGTGTGTTTGTGTAGGTAAAATCTAACATAAGCATTTAACAGAAAATGTAGCATAAATGTCAAAAGTCTTTTGCTTTTTAGCTGTTATTGAAGAACACTCATACAAACGTACATAATACCATCCGCAAACGTCATTCTACCACAACTTAAGCCACAACCAACAAACTACTGCCACTACCATTACACTCTACTACTAACCATCGCTGTAATAAATTCTCTTCTTGTGCCATTTTTAAGCAGCCATTATGCATGCATGTATGTGTGTGTGAGAGTTCATGTAAAAGACTGTATAGTTAGTATACCGTTTGTCTACCGGTATCTCGTTGATACCGTTTAAGCAAAATTGTTTTTGTTTTGTCTTTTTTTTCCTTCAGATTTTTCTGATAGTGATAGTGTAGCTGTAATAGGTAGCAGTGATGGTAGCGCAAGTATTAGTAGTAGCAGTGCATAAATGAAAAATTTGTTTAACAAATTGACTTGTTTAACAAATTGACTTGTTTCACTTGAATACAAATACACCTGTTTACTAAATTGTTTGTGTATGTACGTACATACGTATTATCTCTCTGTCATGTAGAATGTTCCATGTCTTCTATACTCTGCTCTATTCCATGTGTTAATGTATGTGTGTTCGTTTTTGGTATTTCTGGCTTTTGGATTTTTGCTTCCTAATAAGGAAAAGCAGAGTGAACAAAGACTTGCGGCAGTTGAGTAGAATGTTGTGAATGCTACACGCTTAAATCTTATAGGAAATATGTTTTGAGGAGATTACGATAATGAAAAATCTAGATACTTGCTTTTATATCGCTTAACATTTAAATTATAAACGAAAGCTACAAAAACAAAACAATGCAGTAAACAAACCTGTTTACAACTTATCGTACTGCTTAATATAACAAAAAACACCAGCATAAAAAATGGTAGACAAGTATACAATAATACAACAACAAACACTACAAGAATAAATGTAAACAACGATGGTTACATTAATGAAACGATGTTTATATTTATAGAGATCTCGAGATGGCGAAGTCACGAACATTCGCCTTCAAGAACATTCATCAGACTACTTACCATGCCATTTAAAAGGCAAGGCATAACAGGCGAGTCAGTTAGTGAAGTTCAGTCAGTCTTGTGTACAGACCCAGTGCTTTTGAAGAGAATAATCGTGATTTGAAGATCTCCGATACAAAGATCTGTCGAACATTTGTCTAGTAATTGTTATTGTTTATGCAAAGGGTGTAAACAGAAGAATAACAAAGAAAAGCAATTGTTGTTGTTTACATAAAGTTATGAACAGTGGCATACAGAATTGTGCGAATAATAAAGAATCTTAATTAAAACTAAACACAAGTTTATTTTTATTTTATTTGCAATCTACGAGCTCATATTTTAAACGTTTTTAAAATCTAGAAACGTAACAGTATTGTGTGACTAATAAATGAAATCGTACTCTTTATAATTACTACGTGAGCATGCAGACCTCTTTTTTCAAAAACTAATTGAAAATTTAGATAAAATTGAAAAAAGTCAGAATGCGAGGATAACTTGCACGAAATAATGAAGAACAGAATTGGTTTTGGAATTGAATACTGAATCAGCAGAAATAAAAATGCTTAACTTATAGCTCTACAATTACAAACTGATTGCTAAACTTTACATGCCTACTGTTATTTCCCCTGTATTACTATTGAAGGATACAAGAAAGTCAGCAAAAAAAAAAAAATCATTTTCCATTGAAACATTGATGGTGTGCAAATCTTAATGAATAAAATTTTTGTAAAAAATTCCAGGAGTATTTTAAACACAACAGCTGAAGTATTTTATTTTATTTTTTTATAGTTTAAATAGAAGTTACAGATAAATCGAAAATGTAATTTTTTTTATTGTGGTCTCTCTAAATGCAATGCACATATCTAAGCTAGAAAGCTAAAGAAATACAGTGCGCATAAAAAATGTTCACCACAAGAAAAATAAAAAAAAAACAAAATTATGTATTGATCGGCATAAGTAAATCGCTTAAATTAATTTTTTATACAAATATATTTTAATTACTACAACGAAAATTTCGAGACACAATTTTTGTTACCTACTGTTGTACTTCCCAAGCATATTTAAAAATTCAGTTTCCTTTTTTTCTTTATTTATTTTGGATTTTCTACTTTTACAAAAAATAAAACTAAAAAAAAGTACGAAATAAAACGAATAATAATCTAAATTTCTTACCACATTTATGACTTGCCAGTTATTAGGTTATCCTGTTGAGTTACAGTGGAATCATGATTTTCAGAACAAATAAAATTTTGTGTAAAATGTAAACAGGGAAATATTTCTGGATTTATTTAATAGCAAATCAAAAGTTCTGCAACTTATCTACTTATGTAGTCGCCGTTGTCTAGTAGGTTGTGTGTTGGCTTATTAGACGTAAAAGCCCGGTTTCGTATCCCAGGTCAGACAGCAAAACGAAATATGAAAAAAAAAAATTTCTGGCAAAAACTGTGAGAGTAAATAAAATTGACATGAAGAGCTTCTCCAACATCTGTCGTTCGGAGTCGACTTTAAACGGTAATCCTCACCGCCTTTGGATAACAACACACACAGCAAAAGTGGTATGAGAACCTCGGTCGTAATCCTGACTAAAGGCTTGTAATGACCAAATATGTTGCGTATGATACTTTAATAGGCTGAGGGAATAAAACTGATGTTAATTTTATATAAAACATTCTAAAAAAAACTCTGTGCTGTCCCAGTATCCACTGTACTCTGATGCAAGTTGATATTATTTGAAATTTTTTTTTTTTTTTAGTGGCACAAACAATTGTATTTGAATACACAACTATTGTGAAATGCTGTTTGGATTTTAGTTTTTTTTTTGCAACGTATACTCTGTACATACATGCATACATACATATGCACAGAGAGAGTATATGTTATATTTCTCTTGTTTTTTTTTTGCCGTTGATCTTTTTTTGTCCTTTTTCTTTTTTTTTTGTTAATCTTTTCAACTAAATTCAATAGAGTTGCACGATAAAATTCTCTACAATGTTGCGGTTTTTATGGTGAAACGTGTGCCACCAATTTCTATTTAGTTTAGTTGGTATTTTGCAACATCAGCACTTGTGTTGGCCTTGCCAACGCCACCGACACCAATACCAATGCCAGCAGCAATACAGTACATCACCTCTAGACACTTTAACCAATTGTACTGTTTTTTTTTTATTTACTCTCTGTCTCTCTCTCTCTCTCTTTTTCTCTCTTCGTCCTTTGCTTTCTATGATTGTTGTTGCTGTAGTTGTGGCAAGTCTATTTAAATTTTGTGGGTTTTGTTGCTGCTGTTGTTGGACATTCTGTTTTTTTTTTGTTTTTTTACTTCTGTATTTTTAAAACCATAAATACCAAGATTATTTTGTTATCCTTTTACATAAAAAACATAAACACATGCACATGCATGGGTATTGCATATGTACTGTATATGGATGTATGTTTAAATATGAAAACTGAATATGTGTATGGATGTGTGTGGGTGTAGTGATATAGAAAATAATAACAAGAAAACACACACATGTTTTTTGATTTTTGTATCAGTGTTAGTTGTTGTTTACGTATCTGTTTTATAGTGTTTGTTCTTCTCTCTCGCTCTCTTTTTGAAGAGCATCTGTATTGTTATTGTTATTGTTGCTTTTGCTTTTACTGTTGTTTTGTTATGTTTTTTTTTTGTTTCAAGTCAAGCAACATGTTGATTTAGTCGAAGGTAATCTGCGTTTACAAATCCATATAAATTAAGCAAATCTGTTGGTATTCCAAACAACCAAAATAAAAATGTAAATAAAAAAAAAGAATATTATTTCGAGCATAAATAAAAACAAATTCTGTATATCTTAAGACGGTTAAGGCATATGGGTAAACTCATGTAAATTTATGCACTTCTATGGGCTATAATTTACAAGAAATTATCTCCCGATTTAATGTTTAAACACCACAATATTTAACTATCATGTCTTAATACTGTATAATACAAACACAAACATTTGTGTATGTAAGCTCTCATTTGCATATAAAGGAAATGGTCTAGGGCATCCCTCTCTCTCTCTCTCTCTATACGTATACAACTAATTATTGCCTATCACACAGACATATAAAGATTTTAAAATAAGTATGTTAACCATATACCCTTGCTATTGTCGTATTGTATTGTATTGTATGCATATCTAAATATCTGTATATACAATACAGATATCTGTGTATGTATGGTAGATATATTTGCACACAAGTTTCAGTTAATTAGCCAATATAATCGTTGATTTGATCATCACCGCAAAATGGTAATGAAGTTCAAAACACATCCGCACTCATTGACTCATTTACTGACTGCGTACAAATAAACTGAAAACCATAAAAGGCGATTTGTTTACGACACATATCACGCGTATTACACAAATAAAAATTAATTTAAACAAATAACCAGCCACCATAGAATTTGCATAACTTTGCTTTGGCAAATGTTCTTAACGTCAACGGGATTATATTCGATGAACGCATTAAATTGTGAAATATTCGAAGGATTTTAAAATGTTGACGTTCCTTGCAAATTCAGTTTTGTTACATTGGAGAGACGTTTTATTTTTATACATCCAACTACATATATAGGGTGGATCATTTAAAAGTTTAAATTTAAAAATGACTTTAAATTTTGGCAAATTTAGTTTATTGTTGTGAAGTACATTTCTTCCGTTTGGAAATGGAATATTATTTCATTCATTCGGCTGCCGCGACTGGCTTCACAGTACCTCATTCTATCGGGCCAATTTTTGTTCATTCTTTCTAGCCATACATTAGATAGTATCTCGGCAATGGCCTTCAAAGCCTTAATAAAAAAAAAACGATGTAGCAATGTTTTTGTTTTTGTTTTTAGTTTTTTATATTTTTTTTATAGAAATTCATTTAAAGAAATACGCAAATAATTTGAAAGGTGAAGTTCAGTTATTAAGTTGAAAGATTTTTAAAAATTCTCATATCTATAACAATAACTGGCATTCCGTATTTAATTTTGTCAAAAGTTGGTATTTTACAAACAAAACCTGTATAAAATATCACCTTAACTGATTTCTCTTATAAGTATTAATAATTTCGTAGGTACTACATGACGTATGATTACTTGTATGTCGATATAATATAACTCATACGCCCAGTGTAAAATCAGTTTGGATTGTATTTCTTCTGTTGTGAAATACATACAATTGCTCCGAAATGTAAGGTTATTTCATTTATATGGCTGCCGCGGATCAATTTTCGTGCACTTTTCCAAGTGTATGAGGTGGTATCTCGGCAATGGCATCACGATTGTTGGCCTTCAAATGCTCAATTATCTCTGGTTTGTCGGCATAACACTTTTCTTTAACGGCACGCCACAGAAAATAGACCAACGGTGTCAAATTGAAGCTTCTTGACGGCCAAGTGACATCATTATTTCGGCTATTAAACGTTTGAAGCCATAAATCGATTGTGCCATGAGATGTGTGGTAAGTTGCACCAACCTGTTGAAACCGAACATCGTGCTCCTTAATACCATGAAGAGCGGGTACAAAAAAATTGGTTATCATGGTGCAATAGGTATCTGCATTGACCGTAATGGTTGCGCTGTCCTCATTGTCAAAGAAATATGGGCCAACGATGCCTCCGCTCCACAAGCCGCAACAAACAGTCACCTGCAATGGTTGCATTGGCTTCTGCGAGACCATGTGTGGTGATGAAAATGACCTTCATTCGAAAAAATCGACTTCATGGTGCAATTTCTCGTTGGCCCAATAAATCCCAACGTTGCTCAAGCGTAAATTGATTCATTACGTTTGTGTCTTAGCTTATGTATACATGTTGTTTACGTTATTGTTGTTTGTGTATTTTGTTTACTTTTGTACTTCCAGTGTTGTTGTTGCATTTTTACTTGTTTATCTCTTTTTATAATACTGAATTTTGTTGGTATAATTTTGTTTACTTGTTTTTCATGCAAACAAGTTCATTGTTTTTGTAGCTTTTGTTTATAATTTAAACGATGTGAGAACAAAACACCATTTCCATTTTCGTAACAACAGTATAATTATACTCTTCTGCCTGCTTTTTTTTATAATTCTGTGTGTTTATTTCATATTGCGATACTCTTTCCCTAGAGATGACTTTGCCTGACCTTCTCTTTGCTGGGTTAGACACCTATCTGAATGGATTATTTGAAGGTAAACTTTCCACAAGCTTTGATAAAAAAAGATTTATTTCCAGGGTTTTATAATGTGTATGCTTATGTTTGCTGCCAGACTCTATAACCACTTCAACACACCAAGTCAATATTTAGCCATAACTCTGTCAAAACTTTCCCTGTCTCTTCTCATTTTATCATACAATATCTGTCATACAATCGATTGATCACTGAAGATTCCAACACATGCGAAGCATTTGGTAGCCTTGTTTTCTTATAAATTCTTTGTCCTTTCGAATATGAGTTGGTGGACATCAATTAATGACACTATTTTGGTTATTTACAAAACCAGTAGCTTTCAGTCTATTGTACAAGTACAACAATATTAACAATAAGCCATCCATTCACCACCAACTGTTATTAACCAAAATTTCCAATGAACATCATATCGTTTTATTATCGTTACGAACCATTTCTCCAATTTATTTTTAAGCCACATTTGCATCATGCTAATAAGTACGATTGCTTTTCGTTAATGCCAACTTAAAGCACGTCCATAGCCCAGGACTAACAGGACGAGTACATTTTGAACGCGTTTACCTATTATCATTAGCAAAAGAGCAATCAACCACACTCTATTATCACAGTTCACTAAGTGCAGCAAATGTGATACTTTGTTAAGGCTTTTTTGCTTATGGTTGTTGCATAAAAGTGGTTATTGCCTGCCGCACATACAACTTGAATATTAAAATCTTGAAAATCTACAATTAATAGGAAAACGAAAATAAAAACAACATTGCGGGAAACTGTAAATTTTTTACATGAAAATTGGCATAGGTTTTGTGGAAAATCTGCGAAAATGTATGGAAGTGGGAAAACTAAAATTATGCTTGAATCTTTATTCAGTTGTAATGGATACAAACTCCTCTTGACGAAATGTTATAAACATTTTGGTATACGAACTACAATTAAGGATAACCTTATAAGCAAGTAGTTTTTTTTAACGTTTAAAATATGAGCTCGTAGATATTTGTGTTTAGTTTTAATTAAAATTATTTATTGTTAGCACAATTCTGTTTGCCACTGTTCACAACTTGATGTAAACGACGACAATTGCTTTGTTTGTTATTCCTTTTTGCACACTTTTGCATAAACAATAACAATTACTAGTCAATTGTTCGACAGATCTTTGTAACGGAGATTTTCAAACTACGATTATTCTTTTCAAACGCACCGCGTCTTTACACAAGACTGACTGAACTTTTACTGACTCGTTGTCTGCTTTGCCTTGCCTTTTCTATGATAACGTAAACAGTCTGATGAATGTTCTTGAAGGCGAATGATCGTGGCTTCCCCTTCTTGAGATCTCTATAAACGTAAACATGGTCGTTTTAATATTGTTGTTTGTGTATTTTGTTTACGTTTATTCTTGTAACGTTTGTTGTTGTATTTTTGTTTACTTATTATCATTTCGTTATGCTGGTGTTTGTTTGTTGGTATATTACTTGTTTATGATGTAAACAAGTTCATTTTTTTGTTTTTGAAGCATTTTTCTACACTTTTAATGTTAATCGGTGTAAAAGCAAAAAACCATTATCTATATCATTCCATTTTCGCAACAATATGATTCTTCTGAGAGGCAAATGGTATGTAAATGTTTGCCATCATGCCAAAGATTTATATTTCACTAGAAATATTAACGTTGTACCTACGATAAAGCAGTGAGCAGAAACTGGTGCAGTAAAATAAAGCCATTGGTAATAAAGCCATATGGCCTTATTTCTTAATGGAATGGGAAATAAAACCATATGGCTTTATTTCCATCTAAAGAGGGATGCGCTAAAGAGGCTAAGCGCGCGCCGTGTTTGCCAGTCGAACGAGATCAACCGAGCTCAACATTGCACTGTTACGGCTTTATTTCCACTTTGATTATGGCTTTATTGCACATGGGTGTAGGAAATAAAGCCATATGGCCTTATTTCTCAATAGAATGAGAAATAAAACCATATGGCTTTATTACATATGGCTTTATTTCACTGCACCCCAGTGATTTAATAACTTTACAGGTATTCAAAACTTTTACCCTGTGCTAAATACTGTCGATAAGCATCTAATTAGGCTTTGTATAAGGGTTGTGTTGATTTTTCCCATTTTTATAGAAGACATTTGACCGCTCTAAGAAACCAAGGCACATGAACGCTTATTTCAAAATTTGAAAACTGTGCTTGTGTTAGTGAATTTCACAATTGAATCTCCATAAGCAGTACTTCAAAAACATCATACCAATAGTTACAGTTGATATATTCAATCATCATTGTCATTACAATCCTTTAGTCAGGATTACGACCTAGTTTCTTTCACCACATATGGTGTGCGTGTTAATTTTAGACATAAGTGGCATGACCTACATTTTAAAGTCGACTCCGAACGACAGATTTTTGAGAAACTTTTCAATGCAATTTTTACTTACTCTCAGAGTTTTTTGCCAGAAGACTGGTGAGAGTAATTCGCCAAAAGAAATAATTCTTTTCTGTCGTTTGGTTCGAGTTGGGCCTTGAGTTGGGATTTGTACCATGGGTTTGTTGGCTTACACATAAGAGATCAGCAATGAATCTTTTTTCGCTACTCATAAACACTCATGAAATTTTGAATATAAGTGAGTCAACAATATTGAAATTTAACTACTCTTGATTCATTCATACTCACTACAACGTTGATTTATAAGTACAGGTAGCAATGAGTATGCCTATAACGTTCGCATCAAACTCATACCATTCGAAATATGTTTGATTCATAAGCCTACTCATATAGATTTATATCTTTAGAAGTGACTCGAATCATTCAACAAAATTTACAGTCTTAGTTATTGTTGCATTTACAAAAAAAGAACAGTGCGAAGAGCAAACACATAATCTTCTAGTGAGTATTTTAGTGTTCGTACGCGATTCATACTATTTCGTAACTCGTGAATAAGTTGAGTTATGGAGATTCGAAATTAACAACATTATATGTGATGTTAAGTATGAATATGATGAGTACTTCAAGCTTTGAGTATGAGTAGAGGTTCCATGATATTAAAATAAGTATGAATGCGTATAAGTATCAGAAATTATGAGTGTAATTCGATTCTACTCATCGTTTTGAATACTCATTGTTTATCTCTGTTATACAAATGCTTATAGAGACTGACCGTAAGTCAGATGCGAGAGAGTTATTCATATTCAGTCTTTTCCTTTCAATATCTAAAGAACGCTTTCAGCTTTTACGAAATCGAAGTAATTCGCTATCAATAGCAATGTACATATACTCTTTCGAAATCTAGCAGTAGTTGAAAGTGCTCAGTTTTGTCATCTTGAGATTCTTACAAATGAATTTTCCACCGTAAAAAATACTCTTTTGCTTCTGGTGTTATTTTAAATACAATCGAAATACTTCCCTGCTGCCATTTTCAAACAAAAAAAAAAATTGAATTGATATGAACTGAAGTGAAATGAAATCGAAATGTGTAACCATTTATTATCCATGTTACAGCATTAGTTCGAACATTTTTATGTTGCTGACATTAATTGACCCCCAATAAATAAATTCACAATTAGTAAAACTACAACAACACCAACATTACTGCCAAAATGCCAACATCAACACCAATGCCGGTGTCCGTGTCCGTGCCCATGCCAAACGACAATGACAATGATTACACATTGGAACACTGTTTTTGCTGCTGTGGTTGTTGTTGTTGGAGTAGCTTAATAAACATTTTAATACTTTTGTCCACTATTATCAGCTACCAACTGTTTGCCTGTCCCATACGTCCGTTGTCTGTCCCTAAGCACACGTGTATTTGTCTATGTAATCATACGCCCTATTTCGGACAGAGACAGACTATACCGATGAGGCTCTACTACAACTTGTTTAAATATTGAAAACTTTAATTGTATGTATGCATGTATGCTCATTTGTGTATTTGTGTGTGTGTGTATGTGTGTTAGTTTTACTCTGCTTATTATCAGTGCAACTATAAGGAGATCAAATAACCATGTAAGTATTCATAAGGGAGTCTGTATAGGTAAAATTGAGATGTATTATACATGAATAAGTATGTGTGTGTGCGCTTAGGTGTAAGTAATTATATATGTATAGGTGCGCATATGAATGTATGGAAGGATGTAGAAGTGGTCGGCTAGTGTTATTAGTTGTCATCACATTATTAAAGCATCATTAACTCTAACTTACACTCGTAAATAAATAGTTACACTCGTAAATTTACAGTGATGGACAGAACACATGCACAGCATGGTAATTTCGTGATATTAAGCCATCATATATAGTGAATAGAAACTGGAAAATGAATATTTGTAAGTAGTCAAACTGAACTAATTTAAGCTGCACTATGAAATAGACTCTATGGCCGCATTTAAAGAAGACAGCAACTGAAAAAAATTTCTATGTTTGTGCTGAAGCAGACCGAATTTTTATTATTTTTGGGTAAGAGAAATAGGAAACTAGGTCTAGGTACCTTCAATTATTTATTTGTTACTGAATTACGTACATACATTCATACATAATTGGTCATTACAACCCTTCAGTCAGGATTATTGACCTAGTTTCTCACACCACTTATGTTGTGTGTGTTAATTTTATACATAAGTGGCGGGACCTACAGTTTAAAGTCGACACCGAACAACAGATTTTTTGAGAAACTTTTCATGGCAATTTATTTACTCTCAGAGTTTTTGCCAGAAATCTGCTGAGAGGAAATCGTCGAAGAAATACTTTTTGTATTTTTGTCTTGATGTCTGGCCTGGGGCTCGAACTCTGGCTTTACGTCTAATAAGCCAACATACTACCTACTAGACTACGGCGACTTCTGTTACTGAATTGCTTTAAGGAAACAAACTAGATTCCATATATTGTTTGATTGATATTGTTTGATTCCATATTGCTACGAATATGGAAAAATCTAGATGCTGGTGTTTTGTTTTTAAATCGTTTCAAATAAAAAATTAAATAAAAATATAACAACAAAAACAACAACAACAACAAATACAACAACAAACGCTACAAGAATAAATGTAAACAAAATACATAAAGATCTCAAGAAGGCGAAGCCAAATTCGCCTTCAATAACATTCATCAGAATGTTTACGTTGCCATATAAAAGGCAAGGCAAAGCAGGCAACTGAGTTGGTAAAAGTTCAGTAAGTCTTGTGTGAAGACGTGGTGCGTTTGAAGAGAGTAATCTCCGTTACAAAGATCTGTCGAACTACTGTTTAGTAATTGTAATTGTTTATGCAAGGTGTGGTAAACAGAAGAATAATAAACAAAGCAATTGTTGTTGTTTACACCAAGTTGTGAACAGTGGCACACAGAATTGTGCGAATAATAAAGAATTTTAATTAAGACTAAACACAAATTTATTTTTATATTTATTTTTATTTTATTTTTGCAATCTACGAGCTCATATTTTAAACGTTTTTGAAAGGTAAAAAACGTAACATTATGTTTTAAATGTTATACGGAACCAGAGTCTGTAGAACTACCATACAGTAGTTGCTCTACCATTGCATTACTCTTGTTACCACTAGTTGCCTAGTTTCTTATATGATCAGTGTTATCGTAATGGGGTCTTGGATTTCTTCATTATTCTCTATGTTTCCCTCGCTTATTGTTCTCTTATTGGTTCCAGTTCTCCGCGAAATAAAACATAAACTTCATTCCTTTGGCTATCGTCAGAATCTAATCGATCAATGCATCTATGTCTTCTTAGAACATTTAGTATACGAAGACGCTTCCCTTCTACAACATTAGCCATTTCGTTCCTATACAGTACAGTGTACAGTTAGACTCTGCTATTTCAAGAATAAAAGGCTTGCAACTTTTTCAGTTCTACGCTGTTACGAGTAGTTTGATGGTCCTTATTTGGAGAAGTTTATTTCGTTCCCACCAAGCTGTATGTGAAATAATTCGGTCTTTTGTATTTTCGGCTTATGTAGATGGCTTGGGGGTTTTGCTTTGCCAAATTTCGATTCATTCGTACTTACTTACTTAAATGACCATTTCAACCCTTTAATTAAGATTATGACTTAGCTTCTCATACCACTTATGGGTTATGTGTGTGTTAATTTTACTCTTGAGAGGCAGCAGCTACAGTTTGGAGTCGAATTCACGGGCTTGTGTCTACCACAGGGGCCTTGTTATGATGCCAAAAATCTTGATAATTTTTATACTTCAATTTGAGCTTCACTGTTCTTACAAGCGTCAACTGATGATGATGATGATTTTTGCAAACAATGAGTTCCTTTCTACGCACCTACCCAACCCCAAACAAAAGCTTTTGATGAGCGCGTATGGGTGCGGTGTGCATATCAAAGGCGATATATTAGTGACGAATATTAGTAATGATAAGTATCGTTTCGTGAAATATGTACATACAAAGGTGGGGGATATTGGCTGTAACTGTTACGGTCTCCTTACTATTCAAAATACAGAGAAGTAATGTTACTTTTGGTTGCTTGTCTGTTTGTTTGTATGCATTTTTGAAGCTGTCAGTGAGTATTTACTTTGGCTATTTGGTTGTTTGTTTATTTCTATTTTAAATATCAATGTTACCATCCATAGTCCAATGAGTGTGCATATGAGAGTGGCTGCACAGAGGTAAGTGTACGTTAAAAGTGTTTTTGTGTCCTGCTGTCATCACACATTAATCCCGCTTTACCTTTAGGGGTACAAAACACTATGAGGCTAATGAATATTTAAGTATCATATGGGTATTGTGGTCTCTGTCCTCCAATAAAGCTCTTTTCCCGTGTGGCCTCTAAATGTATGTGAATGTATGTGTATGTGTGTATATATATATTAAATGCACTTATGTGCTGTCAATAGTTGTGGCAGCGGTTGTCATTGCATTCGCAGAATATCTGAGTAGAGTATGATGATGAAAATTATTTTGCTGTTGCGTTTTATTGTTTATAAATTTCAATAAAGAAAAGTGGTTTTCATCTCTCCTCTATCCCTCTCTCTCCCCTATAGCACATTTAATTAATTTGTAAGTTTTTTTTTTTTTGTTTAATTCCCCTTCTCTGTTGAAACTGTAATTTTACTTTTGTTTTATAAAAAATTGCTGTTTGTTGTTTTTGTTGTTGGTTTATAATGTATTGCTCATGCATTATGCATTATTATTATGTATTATTCTTTAATTGTTATTGTTATTATTGCTGTTGTTGTTGTTGTTGCAAAGTAATCAACAAATTAATAAATAAATAAACGAATTGCAATGCAAAGTCTTTTCCACTTGAGCGATTTTTATTTTGTAAATTACACAATACAACACAAAATAACAACAACACAAATAAAAACGAATAAAAGAAAACTTTTATTAAATTTTACAATGAATTAATAATTGAAGGTATTTAAAGCATTAATAACAACAACAACAACAAAAAAAGGAAATAATTTTAAACAATATTTTACGTGTTTTTAATAGCCAAATGACGGAAAAGCGAAATCAGAGGAAAAGGAAATTGTGGGTCATTCTTTATCATTTTTTTTCGTTTTTGCTTTTTGTTTTACTCTTCTGGCTTAATTTCCACTCTCATAATTATTTTCATTAAAGCATAGAGAAGGTACGTGATGTGGGAAAAGGCAACGTTTCTTGTTATTTTGATAAAGTAAATGAGAAATTCTTTTTCCTTCTTTTGCTATTTAAACCCTTAAGTGCCATAATTTTGCATAACAAAAATTTTAATATTGTTACGAAAATGGATAAATCTAGATACTGGTGTTTTGCTTTTATATCGCTTAACATTAAAATTATAAACAAAAGCTACAAAAACAAAACAATGCAGCGAACAAACCTGTTTACAAATTATTGTACTGATTAATATAACAACAAACACCAGCATAAAAAATGGTAAACAAGTAAACAAAAATACAACAGCAAACACTACAAGAATAAATGTAAACGTAAACGATTTCGTGAAGGCGAAGTCAAGAACGTTCGCTTTCTAGAACATTCATCAGCTTGTTTACGTTGCCATATAAAAGGCAAGGCAAAGCAGGCAACGGAGTTAGTAAAAGTTCAGTCAGTCTTGTGTGAAGACGCGATGTGTTTGAAGGGAGTAATCGTGGTTTGAAGATCTCCGTTATAAAGATCTGTTGAATAATTGTCTAGTAATTGTTATTGCTTATGCAAAGAGAGGCAGAGGAATAACAAAGAAAATCAATTGTTGTTGTTTACATCAAATTGTGAACATTGGCACACAGAATTGTGCGAATAATAAAGAAATTTAACTAAAAACTAAACACAAATTTATTTTTATTTTATTTGCAATCTATGAGCTCATATTTGAAACATTTTTAAAATGTAAAAACGTAACAATATCAACACGTGAATTTTGTTGTTATCTGAAATACTAATACAACGTCGATGGAGATTGTTAGATTTAAGATCGTTACGTACGTATATGATTGTGAGCATATGTAATGTGTAGGCATAACGCGAAAATAATCCCTCTCGAAAATATCATTGTTAACAAATAAATCGAGTGAATAACAATTTCTTACTTAAATGTTCTCTGGACAGAACTGATAAACAACTGTGGTTCTACGTAAGAAAGTAAAACAGATTAGTTCCATTTTGATGAGGCAGAGAAATAGAAATAAAATATTTCTTCAACAACTTCCTTTCAGTAGTCGTCTGGAAAAAACTCTAAAAGTGAAATAAAGTTTCCATGAAAAGTTTTGCAAAAAAAATCTGTCCTTTGCAGTTGACTTTAAACTGTAGGTCCCACCATTCATGTTTTAAATTAAAACACACAACAAAAGTAGTGTGAGAAGCTACATCGTAATCTTGAATAAAGGGTTACTTTAACCGAATATGTATGTATATGTATGTGTATATGGGACGTTTCAAACTATTAATTTCTTTTAGACTTAATTATATGAAAAATTGTTAAATCAATTGAAATTATCGCCAACAATATATTTACTTTGTAAATAAATTTAAATTTTTAAACTCTAATATTATGTTCAGATATTAACATTTATTGAGTCAATATTCGGTTAATTGAATACAATATTTTAAGTATTCAAGCATAATAATATACGCAATTCAGCTTAATCAATGTTCATTTGACAGCTGGTAAAGGACAACATGGTTTTTATTTTGGTCGCGAAAATTAGTGTCGTTTGTTAGTGTATTAGTGTTTGTTTGTCATTGTTGACATTTGAGCTGTCAAATATCAACAGAAAGTGTTCGGTTAATTATAATATGCTCACTAAACACACTGCATTTTTAGTCTTACTCAATATTATAACAATTTGTGCATTTATTGCGCAATTATTAATTGAAACTTTATATGAAATATTGAGCTCAATAATGGCGTTTATTATTGAAATCGCCGTAGTCTAGTAGGTACTGTGTTGGCTTGTTAGACGTAAAACCCGGGTTCGTATCCCAGGTCAGGTATCAAAACGAAATGTGAAAAAAAAAATATTTCTTCGCCGATTTCCTCTCAGCAGATTTCTGGCAAAAACTCTGAGAGTAAATAAACCTGCCATGAAAAAATTTCTCAATAATCTGTCGTTCGGAGTCGACGTTAAACTGTAGGTCCCGCCACTCACTGAAGGGTTGTAGCGGTCAATTATGTATGTATGTATGTAATGGCGTTTATAGCGATTTACATAATAAAGGTGCATATCTGAACACCGTATAAACCTTAAAGAGTTCCGCTTTAAGAATAGACAAACCCTAGAGGGTTAATGAAATAATGCTGCAATGAAATTTATATGACACTTTAAGCGCTTGACTAAATATAAACGCATATTTAGTATGCGAATAAATTTAGGTCAACATACGCATACTTCTGCAGCTGCGGAACATTAACACATCAACACACCATCATCATCGAGAATACAATGGCAGAACTGTGTCTCTGACAAGGAAAAACGAATTGGAATTATTTTCTAAATTGTTTGTTTCTTTTAAACAATAATTAAATGAAGAGAAAGTAATGGAGAAACAATTAAAAAAAAAACCTTCAAATGGCTTAAAAGAAAACCGCCTTAAGCCATATACTTTAGCAGTTTTAAGGCTAATTAATCTTTAAAATAAAATAAGGGAAATAAAAAACCTTTTGTATACCAAAACGAAACCTTAATTAGAAATCAATAATTTTGTTTTGCTTTTTCTCTCTTACGTTCTACATTTAAGGCTGTGTGTGTGCTGAAACGTGCTTAATGTTACTGTTACTGTTACTGAACTTAAATAATTATTTTAAAAAGATTTTTCATTTCATTTTAAATAATTTGCTATAATATTTCTCAGACTCACTCTCTGCCTCACTCTCTCTCTCTCTCACACACACATTCCCATTGCTTCAAAACCTCTCCCGTATTTGCTTTAAAGTAACATTATTTGTATAACGTCTGTTACAAATTAAACATTATTTTCTCGGTACACATAAATTCCCAGCCAAAGATTATAACAGTACTTTTATCTCTCCACATGCCTCTTCTACCTTTTCTCCATTTTCCATACGGTATAGCAAAAGTGTGGCCATTAAAAAGAAGAAGAAGAAGAGAAAGAAGTATGAAAAAAAGTTTCCATTATTGCTGCGGTGCAATTGTTACCGAATAATGTTGTATCCACACATGTGTAGCAAATGTACCGAAGGGGATTTTTGATGCATTACAACATGTAGCAAACATTGATCATAGTTGATGATATTGTTACATACATACACACACACACATCCTTACATACACATTCTTGTACATTCATTCTCGCACTTCTTTACACGCATATCCGTAACCATACAAAGCAAACACGTGCAAAATAATTTCAAAAATATTAAGTTTTATATTGTACGAGTATGCACAAATATGTATGTGTGCATTTATATATAGTATATGCATTTACATATGTATGTATGTATGAATGGCTATATAGTATAAAAGATATCTTAGCATTTATTTGTTCATATTATTCCAAAAAAAAAAAACAAGCAAAACATTACGTAGTCAGAGTCTTATACCCTGGAGTGAGTGTATACATGCTTATAGGTTTCCGTAAAGTAATGGAATGCCTCGACTGGTTCTGTTCGCTCTTCTAATACAGTGGGCCACAAAATAACGAGAACTTAAATTCTCCTTTCAATAAATAGCCTTTCAAATACATATTAAATTTATTCTCTCTTAAAAAATTTTCTATTCAGAAGATTTTGAAAGAATTCAATGGAAAATATTTTTTACGTATATTAAACCATTAAAATAAGTGTACAAATGCTCTAGGCAACAGAATTATGAATTACAGTTTAAGTTCTGAAATGATAAGTAATAGGGGTCTAAATCAGAGATCAGTAATGAATCGTTTTTTCGCTACTCATAACTACTAATGAAATTTTTAATATAAGTTAGACAAGAATATTGTAAATTAACTACTCTTGATTCATTCATACTCACTACAAGGTTGATTTATAAGTACAGGTTGCAATGTGTATGAGTACAACGTTGACATCGAACTCATACCATTCGAAATACATACGTTTGATTCATAAGCCTACTCATTTAAGTTCATAAATTTAGAAAAATATTTATAATACTTCGAGTGACTCGAATCATTCATGAAAATTTACAGTCTTCCGGGTACTGTACTTGTTTCAATCGACAAGTACAGGTCTTCTAACATACAGTCTTAGTTGTTGTTGTTTACAGAAAAAGAAAAAAGTCGCATAAGCAAAAAAGACAGTGCAGCAAGCAGAGCAAACACACAACCAAGCAAGCCACTTATGTATAAAATTAACACACACAACATAAGTGGTGTGAGAAACTGCGGGCTTCTTGGGGACGATTGCCTGTAGACTGTCTAATGGTGAAGGTATAGCACTGGCCATTTTAAAGTCACCTAGCAGCAACTCGTTTCCTTGCCGTTCGCATCTTCCCCCTTTCCACCTTTCCTAAAAAACCTGCACAATGCACTGCATGAGTAGGGGCCATCCCCTGAGTGCTGGTTTCATAAAAAAAAAGACATCATACGTGTTGTTAAGTATGAATATGATGTGTACACTTCAAACTTTGAATATGAGTAGAGGAGGTTCCATGATATTAAAATAAGTATCAATGCGTATAAGTATCAGAAATTATGATTATGATTCTTCTGCTTCTCACATCGCTTATGTTGTGCGTGTTAATTTAATATTTGGAGTAAACTACGAATTACAAATTTTTTGAAAACTTTTCATGGCAATTTTATTTATTCATCGAGTTTTTGCCAGAAATCTGCTGAGAGGAAGTCGCCGAAGAAATATTTTTTCATATTTCGTTTTGTTGGAAATGTCTGACTTTGAACCGAGGCTTTACGGTTACTAAGCCGACATACTACCTACTAGACTATGGCGATTAAAATGCTCTTTGCCAGGTCATATTAGCAGTTTCATAGTAAATTTCTTCGAAATGCTTTTAATATCCAGTTATGTATTTGCGGTTTTATTTATCTGTTCATGCCCACCTGTTGAATCATTTGTAGGAGTAGTTCGTTTGCAAATCTATTTTAACCAGATCTAGCTCATGCAGCTATTGGTAAAGGTTTTAAGATTGTGCTTGAATTATGTTCATTTAGTAATCAATCCTCTGATTCGTATTATACGATCCGATCGAATCAGATAATGTTTGGATGCAATCGAATGATATTTCTCTGAATACGGTGTTTAAAAAATTTTTCATTGAATATATACATGTTTGCCTTCCAGAGATAATGCTGTAAAGACCTCACAAATGTCTCGTAAATAGGAATGCCTGATGGTATTTCCTCTGACATGACTATTCTTCTGTCCTTCAGGTACAAGAAAAACAGATTACGAGCTGTGGGCGCTAAAGCGATTAATATTTTTCTGTACAGTATAGCAGCAAATAAGGTTTTTGAAACTTCTTCTCAAAATATACAATTCTATATAAAAACGTGGGACTTGTCAACTGATTTATGTATTTCGCTGTAGTAAATATCATTATTCTACTCACCTACTGTATACTCAATGGAATATGCCATCAAGACAACAGACGAGTGTGTTGAGTTCAGGTTGAAATGCAGACAACAACAGTAATATTTACCACGGCAGCAACAATACCAGCAGCAATGGTGGTGATACACATAGTAGTAGTAGTAATAGTAGCAGCTAAGAGAGATGTTAAGTTTGAAACATGAAATAAACGTTTAACAACTCTACTCTTTTTGGAGAGACAAACGTGTAACTGTACACACATACAATATTTTTATAACATACTCACACACACACACACACACATCCATATGTACTTAAGGTCTCATAGAAATTTACACACCAAAAAAAAAAAAACAAAGATCGGTAAACAAAGTACTGTTTGAGAATATATTACTATGTATAGAAGGTATGTTTTGCCTACACCTATACAACGACAGAAATTACAATAACACATAGAATGGGAGAGAGAGAGAGAGAGAGAGAGGAAGAGAAATACTTGCATGCAGTAAAAACTCAAACAATAACAACATTACAACAACAACTCCTAAAATAGAATTTTTTTTTTCTTTTTTTTGGTGTATTGTTACCAAGTGAATGTTACAATAGGCCAGGGTTTATATACATTTACACACGGGTGTGTATGTGTGTGTTTACTTTGAAGCCCAGACATTTTTTATGTGTTTTTTTTTCGATTATAAAGAGTTCAAAGTCCATGAGTAATAAAAGAAACAAACGCAAACAGAAAAAATTTTTTTTCTGTTTTTGTTGCTGTTTGTGTTGCCTATAAAAGTGGGTCAACATGTTACCAATCATTGTCTGAATATGCGTCCGCGTTGAAATCATCATCATCATCACCATATACACCAGCACTAACGCTAACACCAATACCAATACCAACAACGACACCAACGCCATAGAGAACAAAGTAAACACAAACAAACATGAGCTGAGATTAAAATGAAAAACAAATGTTTTATGACAGTTGAAGGTTGATGTGTAAATGAAAAATATAAACAGTAGCAACAACAACATCAACAATGAAAGGTTATATGATTTTTGTTGCTAGGAGTAACAACAATAGCAAAAACAACTAAAAGCTATTTCCAAACGGAGACAAATATTTGCATTTTTAACACATAGACTAATAATAACAATAGTTTTCCATCGTTTGTTTGTTTGTTTTTTTTTGTTTTTTTTTTTTTTGTTTTCATGCAGATTTTTAATTTGATTCCTGAACGCCAAAGGACTTACAAAAGAATTTATTCAAACAAAATATCCATTAAAGTTGAAATAAATGATTCTTTGAAAATATTTTTTTAATTCTGTGAAAACTAAAGAACATTGAATACTCTTTGGGGGATTGGCAAATCAATACATATGTCGAGAAAATCAGGTGGAAAAAAATTAAGTCCGAATAGTTTAGGAAGCCAAAATCTGAGAGCATAGAGATACGTTTTATAATATTCGGAAGCATATAAAGCAGAGGTCAGCAATGAATCGTTTTTTCGCTACTCATAAGTACTCATGAGTTTTTGGATATAAGTGAGTCAACAACAACAACAGCCTACTCATTTAGATTCATAAATTTAGAAAAATACTTATAATACTCTTATAAATGATTCGAGTAGAGGGATCATATTACTTTTTTCAGTGTCAGTTCTCTAATATTTAGAAAGTATTGCCAAATAGCTTTGAGGTTAATAGTGTTGAACGTATGGTGAAATTCCTTGACATAAGGAACATTCCATTCGATTGACTATTTTATAATAATTTATGTCTTCAAATCAAAAGAGATCATTTCAAGGAAAAGCATGCTATAATCATATGTATAGGGTGGGTGATTAAAAAGTTTAAATTTAAAAATCCAATAAAATTAAAACGATTACCAAATTTGACAAATTTCTTTTTCATGTTGTGGAGTACAATTGTTCCGATTAGAAATCAAATATTATTTCATTCGTATAGCTGCCGTGGCTGGCCTCAGAGTACTTCATTTGATCGGACCAATTTTTGTGCAATTTTTCAAGTGTATAGGGTCATATCCCGGCAATGGCTTCACGAATGTTGGCCTTCAAATGCTCCATTGTCTCTGGTTTGTCGGCATAGCACTTTTCTTTAACGGCGCTCCACAGAAAATCGTCCAACGATGTCAAATCTCAACTTCTGGGTGGCCAATTGACATTAACATTTTGGCATCTTAAACGGTCATCAAACATTTAAAGCAATAAATCGATTGTGTCATGAGATGCGTGGTAAGTTGCATCATCCAGTTGAAACCAATCATTGTTCACATCAATACTATGAAGAGCGGGTACAACAAAAGCGGTTATCATGGTGCGATAGGTGTCTCCATTGACCGTAATGGTTGTGACTTTCTTATTTTCAAAGAAATATGGGCTAATGAAGATTCCGTTCCCCAAGCAACACCAAACAATCACTCGTAATGGGTGCATTGGCTTCTCTAATGCCACGTGTGAATATTCTGAGCCACCCGCCATGCTGAAAATCATTTTCATCTGAAATCATGATTTTATTAGCAAAAAAATTACCGACTAATTTATTTTTCTTTACGAAATAAATTTCCAATATACATATTCCAACGTTGCTCAAGCGTAAAACGATTCATTACGTTCAGTGAAGATATTAGACTGAATTTTGTGACAGAATAGAATAGAAGGCATGTAAGAAAATCTTAGGTGCAGTTCCTTTGAGCAGGCAGTACGAATTTGAAAACTGCACAGCCGAGGCAATTAGAATCTGACTTATAGGACAGCAGTAGAGTCTCTATAATTTATAATTTAACTCGTGGCATATGTTAGTGACTACTACAGGTATATTCGGACTATGAGCAGAGCCAGAAAACTCTGTAATTTTGGGAAATGCTACACAACGAGGAGTGTAGATTTCAAATGAAATAAAAATAAATTTATGTTTAGTTTTAATCAAAAATTCTTTATTATTCGCACATTTCTGTTCACAACTTGATGTAAACGACAACAATTGCTTTTTTTGTTATTACTCTGTTTACACCATTTGCATAAACAATAACCGATTCTAGACAATTGTTCAATAGATCTTCGTAACGGAGATCTTCATGCCAGGATTACTCTCTTCAAACACACCGCGTCTTCACACAAGAATGACTGAATCACTCAGTCGCCTGCTTTGTCTTGCCTTTTATATGGCAGAGTAAACAGTATGTGGCTTCTGTTTCTCGAAATCTCTATAAATGTAAACATCGTTGTTTGCATTCATTATTATTGTATGTGTATTTCGTTTACATTTATTTTTGTAGTGTTTGTTGTTTTATTTTTGTTTACTTGTTTACCATTTTTTTATGCTGGTGTTTGTTGTTATATTAAGCAGTACGATAATTTGTAAACAGGTTTGTTTACTGCATTGTTTTGTTTCTGTAGCTTTTATTTATAATTTTAATGTTAAGCGATGTAAAAGCAAAACACCAGTATGTCAATTTTTCATATTCGTAACAATATATTTCAGGTGTAAATTATTGCATTTAGGTAATCGTGTGTCGTATGGTATATACCCAAAAAAATTTTGTTAAATTTTTGTGTTTACTAACTAAAGTAGTGAGAAAACAAACAAAAAAAAAAAAAAAAGAATCATGGAAGCGTAATTCTATAGAAATTATTTCAGATTCTAAATTGAACGAAACAAAACAAATCTCTGAATGGCAGAAACTAAGATTTGTTTTTCAAATTTATCATCACCATTGGCCGTTGCATTAATTTCAAATATTCAAAGCTGACTTAAGCTTATTAAAACAAAAAGAAAAAAAAACATTTCCATTACTCACCTTTAGATTGTCTAGGGGCGGGAAGCGAACTGGTTATAAACGCAGCAAAACGGATTTAGAAAATTTAATTAAAATTTCAAATGCCACAAACAATGCAAAGAAAAAAGTTAGAAAATAAAGCAGGGAGCTTTAACTCACGCGTTCATTTTTTTTTCCATTTTTTCAAAAGTCTGAACCACACAACAGCCGCATTATTTTTCTATTTTTCCCGAAAAAGAATTAAAGAAACCAACAAACAAAAGTGGGTAAATGAATACCTCGTATGTAAACCACACTCGTACACGCGCTGCAATCAACCAGCAAAATAAGTTGAATGAATCACAACGTCTGTGGAACAGAAATGGAAGAGGACTTGCAATATGAATTAATTTAGTTTTTTAGTTTCTTTTTCCTTTTTTTTAATTTATTTAATTTTTTTTGAAGTTCTTTTAGTGCGTTTAAGTAAAAATCGTTAATTTTACTTGAAAATTATATTTTTTTATTGTTCTTTGGATTTTTGTGAAAAATGGTGGATAAAAACATAAAACTTCAAAAGTCTCGTATTAAAAAGGCTAAATTTTGGAAATTAATTTTAATCTGCAATTTAATATGTAGAAAAAAAAAACAAACAAAGACTTGTCATAATATTTTTGCGAACTCTTGTTATAATTTATGGCCTAAAGTTTTAGCAAAAACACACACCAAAAAAAAATGAACATTTGAACAAAAACAAGAGTTTGGTTCAAACTGAAACACAAAGTGGTGCAGTAGGCCGATAAATATTTCGATGGTAGGAAGATATGTGCTAGGCGTAATGGTAACAATAAGGCCTCGGTTCAAATCCCAGGTCAAAAATGAGAAAAATGAAAATATGAAGAAAATATTTCTTCGGCGACTTCCTCTCAGCAGTTTTCTGGCAAAAACTCTCACAATAAATAAAATTGCTATGAAAACTTTCTCAAACATCTGTCGTTCAAAAACGACTTTAAACTGTAGGTCCCAACACTCATGTATAAAGTTAACACACACAACACAGTGTGAGAAACTAGGTCGTAATCCAGACTGAAGGGTTGTAATGATCAATTAAGTACGAATGTATGCGACGGTAAATGAGTTGTAACCTTAAGCCGTCTACGAAAAAGGAATCATCTGCTCTTTGTAAAATTTTTTGCCGTTCTGAATTTTTATTAGAACCATTGCGTTGTTTTTATTATGTCTCACAAGCATTTTGTTTAATCATTTTCCCCTTCTGGGTACATGTCGATCGTTTGCAGCGAATATTGTGGTTTAATGAGCAGTAAATATGTTCATACGTATGTAATTAATCAGTCAGGATTACAACATAGCTTTTAACACCACATGCTATGTGTGCTAATTTTATACATAAGTAGCGAGACCTACAGTTTAAAGTCGATTCTGTACGACAGATTTTTTTGAGTAACTTTTTCGTGGCAATTTTCATTTACTCGCAGAGTTTTTGCCAGAAATTTTCTGGGGGGGGGGGGGTCGCCGAAGAAATGTTTTTTCATATTTCGGTTTGCTGGAGATGTCTGATTTGGGGTTTAAATCAGAGATCAGCAATAAATCGGTTTTTCGCTACTCATAAGCACTCATGACTTTCCGAATATAAGTGAGTCAACAATATTGAAATTTAACTTTTTACTCTGAGTCGTTCATACACTCTGCAACGTTGATTTATAAGTACAAGTTGCTATAAGTATGCCTAAAACGGTGACATCAAACTCATACCATTCTAATTGTGTTTGATTCATAAGCCTACTCATTTAGGTACTATGCCTCTAAAATAATTCGACATTTTCAAATGTCGAAAAAGCATTCGATCTCCTTGGTTTTTCAAGACTTTGCAAGAAATACTTCACACCGATTACACCACTTATATGTGACCGAAATCCATAATACTAGCGACTAGAGTACTGCGACGTTAATGAGCAGTAAGTAGAATATATTTTGTAGTAAAGAAGACTGCCAAACTGTAGGGCTAGTTTATGAAAAGTACATATACAAGAAGTCTTTTTCATACTGCAGCGATCTTTTTAATCAGATATCTCTTGTAATAAATGTGCAGTATCAAGCACCTACTCTAGGCCTCACGTTCATAGCACTCTTGTTCATCGCATACGTGAACACTCTATCTAAAGTACTCGTATTCTAAGTAGTTCCTTTAGCCAATTTACAGATCTATGATAACAAACACATTGGTTTGAAGAATAAGTCAACCTATTACTCAGCTTTATAATAATCCCCGTCTCTTATCTACGATATAAACTTCCGTAAAACTCAGTTTTTGTTAATATCGAGAAAATAGTAGGAAAAACACGGTCAATATTGGTTCAAAATATAAATTCGTTTCCCTTGTATGCAGCAATAAAAGCCTTTTCGAGCAATAAAATTTTCAAAATTTCTCCATTCATTCGACAGCAAATGTTCTGTCATACCACTGTCACTGTAGTAAGCAAATTGCCTAAATTTTAGCACTTAATCTCCTGCAACTATAAGTCGTTTCGCTTACTTATGTAAAAAAAAAATAAAAATATAAAGTGTTTGATAATTAGGGATTCGTCAAAGTCGACTGAGTATTATAGCCTACGGCACAATAAACTTGAATTTTTTAGAAATATTTTTTTCTTTTTGTAGAATTATTAGTTATCATGCATAGGTGGGTAGGTAGATAAAGGTGGCCGTCCCCTAAAGAAATTCGAATGGACACACTTAGGCCATATGGGGGCCATTGTGATAACACAGTTTTCGTCAATTACCCCTAGTCCTGGAACCATTTAGAGCTTCCAATGAAGCGACTCAAACTGCCATTGCAAATGTTCGATAAATCACCTAGATCATCGATGTAGTAGGCACCAAGATGCCTCTTTCTCCTTTGACATGGTGTAGGGCATACAAGTGAAGAACAGTTCCATCTTCATTCTCATCTCTGCAGCTTCTACAGAAATCATTTTCGATGTGGCCCAGACCGGCAACTATACTGAGCATGATTATTTGGAATTTAAGCAGTCTTGCAGTGCGCCCTCCATCCAGCCTTGGCCAGATTTTCTGTATCGTTCTGCCCGTATACCTATGGGGTCTGTGACCGCATTGTCAACCATGAGCTTATAGCTCCCCAAAGGGACTCCAATAGTAAGGAATTTTTCAGAGAGTTCGATGATTGGGCACTTACCCGGAATGTCATTGTGTCCCGTAATCCAAATGATGTGGACATCGTATCTTTCCGCCAGACTGTTTAGGTGTTTGCGACAGCCGTAGGCTATCACGTTGGAGTCCAGTGCCCTAATAGCCACTTGGCTATCGGAGAGTATGTCGATGTTTCGATGGCGGACATTTGCATCCCAAATTATTATAACCACAGCCTGTATTGCCAACATTTTCACCTGAAAAACGCTGCAGTAATCCTAACAAACATAACTAAAAACGATTTTAATCCGATTTTTCATCAAAACTTTATCTTTTCCAACGACTTAAAAAAGCAGCTGGACTGTGTTATAACTTAAGTTTAATAAACACATTGATCACGGATCGCCATATTCTGTTGAGTGCGACATTCATTGGCTTACTAGACGAAAGATCATGAGTTTAATCCTCTGCTCTAACATTTTGACGAAAGTAACACGAAGAAAAGTAAATATTTCTTCTAACGATGCCCTCTAAAATCTGAGAGTAAATAATTGCCATGAAAAAGATTTTCTAATCTGTAGTCTGCATTTGACGTTTAACTGTGGGTCCTGGCACTCTTGTATAAAATTATCATTACTAAACGTATTCATTACTAAACTGTTGTAACAGCTAATTATGAATTCTACACATTCAAACACACACACTGTACACACTTTTTTTCGGGAGACATAGCAATTCTTGTAAGACAGGTAATGCTATTACACCCTGTGCTTTAATAACCATGGTAGTATTAATAAAGGAAATAAGAATTCCCTTTCAGGCATGACCCATTATATATAACAGACATCAGCAATGAATCATTTTTTCGCTATTCATAAGCATTCATGAAGTTTTGAATATAAGTGAGTCAACAATATTGAAATTTAACTATGTACTCTTGATTCATTCATACTCACTACAACGTTATTTTATAAGTACAGGTTGCAATGAGTATGCGTACAACGTTGACATCAAACTCATACCATTCCAAATATATTTGATTCACAAGCCTACTCAGATTTATATTCATTACTTTAGAAAAATGCTTATAATACTTATAAATGATTCGAGTGACTCGAATCATTCAACAAAATTTACAGCCTTAGTTGTTGTTGCAATTATAAAAAAAAAAATAAAAAAGACACACAAGCAAAAAAGACAGCGCAGCAAGCAGAGCTAACACACAACCTTCCAGTAAGTATTTTAGTGTTCGTATGCGATTCATACTTATTTTGTGCTTTGTGCATATGTTGAGTTACGGAGAGTCGAAATCAACAACATCATACGTGTTGTTAAGTATGAATATGATGAGTACTTCAAACTTTGAATATGAGTAGAGGTTCCATGATATTACAATAAGTGAATTAAAAAGAAATTATGTGTTCGATTCGATTCTATTCATCTTTCAAAATACTTATTGCTGATGTCTGATATGTAAACAACATATCAAATCTTTTGTCAAACCCCAGAGCCCTTAAAATAGGATACACAAATGCGGTATGAATTTCATGAATCATCTTCGGTGGTGTAGGGTATTAAAAAATCACAAACTTTAAGCATAATTCAAACTGATTTTTCAACTGTTTGTTCCCTTTTTGGCTTTTTAGTGAAAGCAAAAAATCACAAGAAAAAAACCAAGAAAATTCGAAAGAAATTCTTAAAATAAAATCCCAATGAACGAACCCAAGAACCAATGAGTATAAATCACTGGGAACAGTTTTAAATTTTTTTTCTTCTTTGGGTCTTTTTTGCTTAGCAACTGATTCTATTTGTGCTGATTAAATTGATAATGAAGAACAAACAGACGTATTTACGAACATAGATTTACCAGTAATAGCACATACATATACCGATACACATACATACACATACATACTCACTTACTAATACCTAAACATCTATCTTGTTTAAAATAAGTATTGAGGTTACCGCACTTAAACTCTTTCTGTATGTGTGTTCAGTTTATGGGTGTGTGTGTGTGTACGTTACTCCACATTCATATTTGTGTATGTATTTGTTTAAAGAATAAAAGGTAAGCGTATCAGCACGATTTATACAAATACCAACCACTAGCGGTATAACAAGATATGGCATATAAAAAGTTGTATTTGGAGTAACAGTGGCACGCAAAAGTAAAACATTATTTTAGTGGTCAAAGGAAGAGATGTGTTTAGTATATGTATTTAAAATATGAGCTCGTTATTGTAAATAAAATAAATAAAAAATAATTTGTGTTTAGTTTTAATTAAAATTCTTTATTATTTGCACAATTCTGTGTGCCACTGTTCGCAACTTTATGTAAACAACAACAATAGCTTTGTTTGTTATTCTTCTGTTTACACCCTTTGTATAAACAATAACAATTAGTAGACAATTATTCGACATATCTTTGTAATGGAGATCTTCAAACTAGGATTACTCTCTTCAAATACACCGCGTCTTCACACAAGACTGAATAAACACAGTAGCCTGCTTTGCCTTGCCTTTTTATGGCAGCGTAAAAAGTCTGATGAATATTCTTGAAGGCAAATGTTAATGACTTCGCCTTCTCGAAATCTTTATAAATGTAATCGTTGTTGTTTGTGTATTTTTGTTTATTTGTTTACCATTTTTTTATGCTGGTGTTTGTTGTTATATTAAGCAGCACAATAATTTGTAAACAGCTTTGTTTACTGCATTGTTTTGTTTTTGTAGCTTTTGTTTATAGTTTTACTGTCAAGCGATGTAAAAGCAAAATACCAGTGTCTAGATTTTCCATTTATGTAACACTATGTACAACCAGGAGAATCGACCTGGATGCTGATCTCTACTATCTAAAGGGCGACAATCATAATTGACAAATAGATAGATCAGAGTGTTACAGGATTACCACTGGATTGTCTTGGACAATCCACCAAAAATTTCTGGTGTTATGTGAAAACTTTTGATACGCCTACCTTCGAGCAGTTCTTTTTGTTTTTGGAAAGAAAACTTTTATGATACACTGTATGCATATATTTCCATATACAAGTAAACTGTGTGCGATAGTCTACTACATCTGTATGGTATTAGCAAAAGAGAGAGACAAGAAGCATTTGTAAAAATATTTGAAATTTAAACATAAAAACGTGAAAATGAGGCCACAATGTAAAATCAATGCACAATCGATACGTACGTGAAAACAATGGCAAGAAAAAAAACAAAAGAAGCGATAAATGTTGGTATCAGTTTCATATACCTTCTAATACGAATCCATTTATATTCATTATGTAAAGTAAAATGCAATGTACACATGTACGGTATGCAGGAGTGAGAATCTGTTACAAAAAGTAACAAAAAGTCAATGCCTTTCAAAGCCTAGCATACCAGGCAATCCTATGTATTGCATACAATGCCGAAGCGTATGGATTCAATTGAATTTGTTACACTTTTTCGTTTTTTTTTTTTTTTGTTTGGTTTGATTTGGTGGCAAACAATAAAGTTTTACTTGCAACATCTAGACAATTACAGACAGCAACACTCATGTGTATGATGCTTGTGTTGTGGTTTTTGTTCCGCCAACTTGTTACTGAAAACCTTTTAAAAACTCTACCCAAATATTAGAAAGTTTTCCATCGCAATCAATATCTTTATGTGGCATTGCTGCGGCTGCTGCTACTGCTCCTACTCTTGTCTGTAATTTTGTTATTATTCTTGCATTTCAATATCGAAACCAATTTATGGAAACTTATCGTATGCTTTGCTTTAGTGAAACCCAACAATTTTTCTCAAAAGCGAAATGCTTTAATTGACTAACGGTTAACGATTTTAAATGGTGCTGTAAACACTCTTTGTGGCATCTCCAAAATGTATGGGGGTGAGTATATTTGTTTCATTTCTAAGCTGGTAAATAATTTTATCTCTCTTGCCAGCATATGAGTGTGCGTGCATGTGTGTGTCTGTGTGGATGAATGGTTGCTTTATTTGGTACACAAAACTCGTTCTAGTATCATGCTTTTGGGGTTTAAAGCGCTCACGCTTTTCGTGTAAAGAATTTCTGAATTCATTTCATAAAAATACAAACACACATGTACACACATTTATGTTGATTACACGTGTTGTGGATATGCATCTCTCTAGTCGTATGGGTGTCTATGGGAATAGATGTGTGTATGTATGTGTGTCTGTGCAAGAGTTATTCATTTATGAGTAGATTGTTAGCAAACAGTTGATTTTGATACTCCAGAGTAGAAGTATTTGTTAAATACCGAAAAGACTAAGAAAAACCGTTTTGGTTTTTGTTTTCTTTCCTCTCTCTCTCTCTCTCTCTGCCTTTCTCTATCCATTTCCCTTTCCCCCACTCTCTCTTAGTAAAAGTAACAAATGACTTCTGATAATACTTACGTATTTATTTCCATTTGGTTGAAATATATTTGGAATCCCCAAATGTATAGAATTTATACTCAAAAAAAGAAGGAAGGCAGTGCTGGAATTATAAATTTTATTTGCTTGTGAAATACAATTTCAGTTCCGGCATACTTTTTGCCAGTGTGACTTAAAATGTGGGCTGGGGTACTAAGCAAATTCTGCTAAATTCAAATTCATTTTAAATTTCTTATAGAAATCAGCTAAAACGCAGGATTAAATCCTTTGCATTCATCTGCTAAATATTGTTACGAAAATAAAAAAAATCTAGACACTGATGTTTTGCTTTTACATCGTTTAACATTAAAATTAAAATTGTAACCAGTAAACCTACCTGTTTACAAATTATCGCACTGCTTAATCTAATACCAGCATAAAAAAAATGGTAAACAAGTAAAAAAAATATACCAACAAACACCAGCATAAAAAAAAATTGGTAAACAAAAATATACGAACAACCCTACATTAATAAACGTAAACAACAATGTTTACGTTTATAGAGATTGCGAGAAGTCATGAACGTTCGCGTTCAAGAACATTCATCAGACTATTTACTTTGTCATATAAAAGGCAAAGCAAATCAGGCGAGTTAGTTAAAATTCAGTCAGTCTTGCCTGAAGGCACAGAGTGTTTGAAGAGAGTAATCGTGGTTTGAAGATCACCGTTACAAAAATCTGTCGAACAATTTTCTAGTCATTGTTATTGTCTATGCAAAAGCTGAAAACAGGAATAAAAAACAAAGCAATTGTTGTTGTTTACATAAAGTTGTGAACAGTTATTTTATTTGCATTCTACGAGCTCATATTTTAAATGTTTTTAAAAGGTCAAAACGTAACAATACTTTTTGTGCATTAATTACAGAAAAATTGTTGATGGTCGTGCAATGTGCAAAGGAGCATGAGCAGATTTAATATTTGTCCATGTAACAGAACACAAATAATCTTTGGATATCCTGCACAGACAATGCCAAATATTAAAGAAGAAAGTAATATCGAGGGCCCTAACATTAGTAATGTTATAAGCGTGCGGAAAAAGATAGCAAGCACTCTCCGGAGATGAGGACAATGAGAAAATTACATCAGCCTAAGTGCAATTAGACTCGAAAGTGGTTTCAGTGATGAAGGAGTACTCGCATTGGTAACAACGTTACTGACGGACATGTAGGCGTATGTAAGTATATACTTTTACCTTCTTGAGCATTCAAGATAAGCTGACGCAATAAAAATGGAAGAGCGACAGATTTCCATGTACAAAAGGCAGAATAGCTTGAAGTGAGGATGGACATTTCACCTTGTCCCTTATATAACACCTTGACTGAAGATTAAATATCCAGTTACTTACATACTTAATTTGTAATCGATTTGGTCCTTCCAACACAGAAAAGGTCGTCCACTACGCCAACTTCCGTCTACTCCCGCACTGAACCGCAGATTTTAAGTATGATTTTCCTTTCGATTACTCTCAAGGTTGCTGCATCAAGGCTTAACAGCACAGGGAGGATGAGCTACTTGTAGAATATTAGTTTTGTCATGCGAGGGAGGTCCTTGCTATACAATTGCGTATTGAGACCATAGCAGCATCTGCTGGCAAGAGTGATCCTAGACTTGATCTCCATACTTATATCATTTTGCTGGTAACAGCGAAGTCGATATAAACAAGTTCACTGACAACATCGAAAGTAGAGTTATTGTCTGTAATCCGGTAAGCCCTATAATGTGGTCATGCTTACCTCAAAAAAAATAACTTTATGTGCGCAAACTGTATGGTTGAGGATGATTTTGGAAAGGATGATATTGCAGAGCAGAGAAATGATTTCCAGTCCAAACAAACAGTTTCTAAGTCAGATGTGAATTTCGGAAATTCTATGGAACTAATACATGCTGACTGCATGCTGACGATGCATTTGATGTGAGAAATCTTTAAAGCTAACCAGCTAAAGTTACCTCCTTACTTAGCGGGCTTATGGCCAATATTGGTGGTCCTGTACAGAGCAGACGCAGATTGATGATAGTAATAACGAACTCTATTCTGCTTTACACGGCAGTGAGGTCTGGGCAGAAGCATTGAAGGTCGACCGTAGAATGAAAATTTTATCAGCGGTACAATGAACCGCTGCACTTAGAGTGGCATCGGTGTATAGGACGGTATCTAAGTCAGCAATACTGGTAATCAGTGGTGTAATAGCTATAGTTCTACAGGCAAGCGAGCGGAAGAGAGTGTGGGAGGCTAAAAACGTGCACCGAGAAACAGTAAATGTCGACGACGCCAGAAAGCGAACCATACAACACTGGCAGGAGGAATGGAACACTGAGACGAGTGCTAGATGGACGGCAAAACTTCTCCCAGATATTACCCGCTGGATGGAGAAGAAATTTGGTGAGGTTAACTACTATCTGACACAACTGTTATCTGAACACGTTTATTTTTGTAAGTACCTGTTTAAAATGGGGAAGATGACACGCCCAATTGCATCTATGATGATGCGAAACACACTTTCTTTCATTGTGAGAGATGAAGATTGGAAAGGAGGGATCTTGAGGCCAAAGTCGGCGCTTGTACTGTCGAGAACTTCTGCTATGTAATTCTGAGCAGCGAGGAAAATTGGAATAGCATAGCCAGTTACACTGAAGCCTTGCTGAAATCTAAGAAATTTGACTTGGATGAGAGAAGTAGAATGGACGTTTGAACACCTTCTCGGAATTTGTTGCGCAATCCGGACGCGGATATGGATATGAAGGGGCCAAATGGCCAGACAGACTCCACTTCGAAGTAGTACCACAGTAGTTCCGGAGTGGGCACAAGGAGTCCAAAAGAGGAGAGAGAGATTTAGTGGGTGAGGGCCCCACACTCGGTGGATAGTGACGACTACCCCTATGGTGCGGTTAGGTACATTTACTCCTCCTCAGCTTATAAAAAAAAGGCGTATAAGTAATATGTAATTTTTACGGTGTTAAAAATATTACGTATACGTTCCAATTGTGACTTCTTTGGTAATAAAGTTGTTACAAAAGCATTTACATACCTTACAGAATAATAACGACCATGGAATTTATATTAAAACTTCATTTATTTTTACTTCTTATTTTTTCCTGAGAAATTTTGTAGTCATTAAAATCTCATAATTTCCACCAAAATATGAGAAAAAAATTTATTTTATTGACAATATTTGATTTATGAACTTAATTAGAAACTGAAAGGCACCTTAACAACTGCAACAAAGTGTTGAAAGTATTTTGATTTTGTAGAATTTTATCTCCTCTTTTTATTAGAAATTGTTGTCATACAAACGTATGTAATTCGCTCAAATTCACTGAACAAATTTTTTTAATATTTTCCAGTTTACAGAAATATGTTTCATAAGTAACTTCTAAAAAACATATGTGTACATGCACATGTGTAGATATGTATGTATGTACGTATGTATATAGGAATGTATTTGTATATGTATGAATATGTTTTTATATGCTTACGCTAAATGCATTTTTGTTACTGCGAATTCAATTTTACAAATGAATGCATCCAATTATGAATGTTAATCAACAAAAATGTTCACATAAAAAACGAAAATGCATACATACTCACACGTATTTCTACATAAAAATGTATAAAAATAAAAATAAATAAAATTAAAATAAAATAAATAAGCAACCAAAGATAATAGGGTGCATAGAACCAAACTATATGATACCCTATGATGTACCTAAATGTATTGCAACAGTTATCCCTATTGTGGGAAGGTTAGGTTAGGTCGGAGTGGTAGCTCTGATGTCACAAAGCTCACTTGAGCACGCATAGCGGCCCGTTGTGATGCCACGGGTGAACGCAGTCCCTGTACTGACCAAGTTCCACCACAATCAGGGAAAAGGAAGAAGTTGGTCAGCGCAAGGGCTGCACAACGGAAGCACGACTACCCCGCACTGGAAAACCAGCCAGAAAGTTTGATGAACGAAGCTATATCCTTGATATCAATGGATGATAGCTCCGTTAAGCTAACAAGGAATGGGGAGCCAAATAACCTATATCTACACCTAGCAAGAGACGGGCACTGACAAAGAAAGTGAATAACAGTCTCCTCCTCCTCAGAGGACCTGCATCCACGACAGAAATCGTTAAAAGGGAGCCTCATTCTTTCCGCGTGTCTGCCCATGACACAATGACCCGTAAGCACGGCCACCGTAGTCGGGATGACGTCACGACCAAGACCAAGTAATTGGTTGGTACGCCTTTTATCCATCAAGGGCCAGGTGAGCCTAGCGGTGGAGCAGGACTCCTCGTTGACCCAGGATAGGTTGGCGTCTCGAAAGAATTTCCGCGCAATGGTCAATTTGACCGAGGCAAGTGGTATACCCAATTCAACAGAAGAGGATTCCGGAAGGAGCGCACCAGCTCTGGCGAGCTCGTCGGCTCTACAGTTACCCGGAATTTCACTGTGCTTCGGCAGAACATATACTAAAATTGGAACGATACAGAGAAGATTAGCATGGCCCTATTGTGGGAAAATAACAATGAACTTCTGCTGTTTTATCACAGATACTCTTTGTTCTCCGAATTATTGAAAAATGGATTCTCATTTATGGTTGTCTTCACTTTTAAGAATACCCTTGTATCCATATCTGTCGAATATGGCTGTGTATGGAATGAAGTCTATTTTGGATGGTGAATGTAGATTCGCGTATATAATGATACGTTTGGTTTGCAGTACCGGCATTTGTATGAATTTTGATAAAATCAAAATATTCACACCAGTTTTTAAGTAGATCTTGATTAATCTGCCTGTGACAATACTTATTTACTTTATTGGTCATTACAGTCCTTTAGTCAAAATTACAACCTATCTTCTCACTTAAGTCGCCGTAGTCTAGTAGGTAGTGCGTTAGCTTATTAGAAGTAAGGCGACGGTTCAAACGCCAGGTCAGACATCTCGAATAAAACGAAATATGAAAAAGTATTTCTTTGGTGACTTCCTTGCAAATCTGACTTCCTGGCAGATCAATCCGCCTGCGACAATACTTACTTACTTTATTTAGTCAGGATTACAACCTATTCTTGACTGGTGAGACATACAGTTTATAGTCCGCTCCAAATGACAGATTTTAGAAACTTTTCAGGGCAATTTTATTTACTCTCAGAGTTTTTGCCGTAACACGACAGCTGTGTCGTCGTCGTAGAAGAAATATTTTTTCATGTTTCCTTTTGTTCGAGATGTCTGAGCTAGGTTTTGAACCACGGTCTTACCTCTAATAAGGTAACACACTAGATAACTACTACAATAGAGTCGATGAAACGGTTTCGAAACATATCGCTGACCCTTATATTCTAATCAGAGGGTTTTCATTGCATACTTCTTGACAATCGCTTTAGTTGCATATGTGCTGCAAGGACGCAATAATGAAAATGGGTATTGTCATCTTATGACTCCTGCGCTATGTATTCAATTGGTAATCCAACTGTATTTTGCTTTTTTGGATTTTTCAATGCAAAAATCGGGCTTCAGAAGCATCTTTTCAGTGCTTATTGTTCTAATTGGTAAATCAAAGTCATTTCCTATACGATATTATACGCCATAGTACTTCTAAAACAATATTATCGGGGCATATATTTCAAGTTCCTAAAGAGCATTCGTCACACCAATTGCACCACTTATATCCGAACGAAACTGGAACACTATACTTATGTAACAGCTGGTGCTTCCAAGTTTATTTTGAAGCTCCTTGTCTGCATACAGGAAAGGGGAGAGGATCTTATTAATGGCTTGTATTCTACTGTACACTAATGAAATAAACCGACTTGTTCTAGACTAGGTCTTTCTAATAGAGAGTCTATGTTCGTATTTCAATTGACCATTGGAATGCACCAAACATTACAGATGAAATAAGTTCCTCAGCAACAGTTCAAAGTTTTTTAAGTTGCCGGAAATATTCAAATGGATTCGGTATTGATAGAATCAAATCTAATTGCCATGTACTCTTTGCTGCAATATATTTCCGACTGCCAACCTAATGGACTTTTATAAGAAGAGGCCCTACCCTGGCTATTGGTTGTACAAAGCAAAAGGTATTGAATTGAACTTCATATCAAACCTCGTCACCATTTGCATCACTTTTTAAATGTTGATACAAAGGGATATCCGTTGTATTTGCATTCATATACATGTTATCACGGGTCATGGAAGGCTTTAGTCATGGACTTTGCTTTTAATGCCATTGACACGTGGTACATCTCCAGGAGTATACATACGTACATACATAGTTAGTCATTACATCCCTTCGGTCAGGATTAAGACCAATCTTCGTTAATTTTATACATACAACCGGGGCCTCACGTCTAATAAGCCAACACACTACCTACTAGACTACGGCGTATATACCTCTTGGAATTGTTATTCCCTAATCCTTTATCGATGGTTTGGCAACGGCTCTTTGATTCAATTAATTCTCATGCTAGAAATATTTGAAAATTTTAAAATTCATCCTACAAGGTTCCAACCGTTCTGTTTAAGAAAATATATGCTGTTGTAGGGTATAGAATAAGGACACGTGGTTATATGGTAGCAACGCATAATCATAAACTGAAGTCAGTTTCATGTTTTTCTTTTCTTTTTTTAGATTATAAAGACTGTAACGAATATGTTTTCATACAAAAAAATTTGTTTCTCAGCATTTCCCAGATGTTTTTTTTTAAATAAATCACGTATTTTAGTTGCATTTAATTTCAAAGAATAAACGTTGATCCACTGTAAATTTAGTTTAAAAAATTTTTCTTTACACTGTAAATAATATTATTATGAATATAATACATATTGGATAGAGTATCTAATATCCGTAGTATAATTTTGTATGATTTTTCTATTTTTTTCAGCATTTATAAATGCAGTATATTTTAGTTAACAATTTTACGCATAAGTTAATACGCTCTGTATTATTGGTTCGTTACGTGCTTATTTAAAACTAATAATCTACAATATTTTAAGAGAGAGAGATAATAAAATAAAAATAAAATAAAATTAAAAATAATAACACACGCAATATTTCAAATGAAATGAAAATATTTAGTTTTTATTGACATCAAAATCATTTAAAATTCACAGAAAAAACTCTATTTATCGCTCTAATAAAGCGATGAATTAATGTTTTGACTTAATTTGATTTTTTTTTTTGCAAATAATTCCAGGTCGACTAAACGTATGATAAGCATTTATTTCATGTCTTATGTAAACAATGAATAGATTGATTGAACTGACAGTGCCACTTGAAATAAAATATTTGTCTTTATAACTCGCACTCTGAGCCAAATATTTGGTGGAAAGACTTACAACAAGGCTCTCATTCAACCAGAGTACAGATAACATATTTCCTTTACGAGAGTGATATCGGGCACAATTCAGAATATTGTGAAAAAGTAGCAAAATTGTCTTAGGATTGTTACGTTTTTACCTTTTAAAAACGTTTAAAATATGAGCTCGTAGATTGCAAATAAAAATAAATTTGTGTTTAATTTTAATTAAAATTCTTTATTATTCGCACAATTCTGCGTGCCACTGTTCACAACTTGATGTAAACAACATCAATTGCTTTATTTGTTATTCCGCTTAAACGCTTTGCATAAACAATAACAGTTACTAGACAATTATTCGACAGATCTTTGTAACGGAGATCTTCAAAACACGATTAATCTCTTCAAACACACCGAGTCTTCATACAAGTCTAACTGAACTTTTACTAACTCAGTTGCCTGCTTTGCCTTGTCTTTTATATGGCAGGGTAAACAGTCTGATGAATGCTCTCGAAATCTCTATAAATGTTTTTACTTATTTATTCTTGTAGTGTTTGTTGTTGCATTTTTGGTTACTTGTTTATCACTTTTTTTACACTAGTGTTTTGTTGGCATATTTTTGTTTACTTGTTTATCATGTAAACAAGTTCATTGTTTTTGTTTTTGTAGCAGATTTCTGGCAAGAACCCTGAGAGTAAATAAAATTCCCATGAAAAGTCACTCAAAAATCAGTCGCTCGGAGTTGACTTTAAATTACAGATCCCGCCACTCATGTATCAAATTAGTACACACAACATTAGCGGTGTGAGAAGCTGGGCCGTAAGCCTGATTGTAATGACTTATTATGTACATATGTATGAAACGTCCGCATAAACTAAATACCAATTCAATTGCTTCATGACACACCCTCAAATATCTAGGAAATGTTTACAAACATAAGCCTTTCGACCAATAGATGTTTGAAGGTTGAACGAATATTCTCATTCTTGTATCATAAAAAAAGGTATAACTCCTTGAAGACCTTAGTTAATGGACTGGTTGAAGACGAAAGACTTATTTATTCTGAAATCTATCAGAAAAGTATTCGCTTAAGGAAGTAAAATCTTATAAAAGACTCATCAAAACGATTAATCTTAATAATTAGCTTAATGACAGCGTCTTTTTCCGTTTCGAAAAGGAACGCACAAGTCATTTTCATCGTTTTATAATTGTTCGTCATAATTATTAGCATTTGCTTCCTTTTTTCATAAATTTAGATCATAATCTAAGCATACAACAACTAATTTCACTTTTCTAGGGTGCCGTTCTCTAATAAATTGCATGAAAAACTCAACCAACTGTCATAAACAAAATGAAATCATTTTCAAAAAAAATTATTTTATTTCGACGCAATAAAAGTGTGCATAAAATTCACAACACAATTGATCTCTGAATGTGAAAAATATGTTGAAGCACTCGAACGTTGGTTTTGTGAATGCTTTTTCCTCCCGTCAGCACCAGCAAGCGAAATAGCAACTAATGCCACAATATATTAATTGCTTTCAACAACATTAGTACCATAAACACACACACACAGACAGCATGTTAAATGAGGAAAAAAATAACTGATAATATACACAAATATACACACACATACACAAATAATATAGAAAAATAAATACTCGTTGTAAAACACACATCCATATATAAAAATTAAAACCAAAATAAAATAGAAAAATAGATAGAGATAGAGAGAGCAAGAGAGTGAGAGACAGATAGAAAAGAAAAGGGAAGAGAATTTAGCAAATAAAACAAATTGTTAAGACCATAAGTCTTTTATGTTAAATGAATATGTGTGGTCAAATATTACCAATACATGAACATCAATTTAAAGACTTCCATAACACATGCATACATACATATACATATGTATGTACTCTAGAGAACATTTAGAAAGCACAACTATCGCTTAGAAAGAATACATGGCAAAAGTGAAATAAAATTGTTTACTTTTGTATATGAAGCCAAACAAAATTAGTTTTATAACTGCAATGCAATACTAGAAGGGATCTCTTCTAATTTGAATAAAATTTTTACACAGGGAATCATATCTCTTCGTACATGTAGTCGAAAAATCTAGAAGTTATTGGAAATATCATCCATAAGTTTTGTTTTCAAATTGTGATACTATCTCGAAGTCGCCGTAGTCTAGTAGGCAATGTATTAGCTTATTAGATGTGAGGCCACGGTTCATACCCCAAGGCAGACATCTCCAGCAAAACAGTATGAAGAAAATATTTCTTCGGCCACTTCCTCTCAGCAGATTTCTGGCAAAAATTCTGAAAGTAAATAAAATTGACATGAAAAAGTATCTCAAAAATCTATGGTTAGGAGTCGTTCTTAAACTGTAGGTCCTGACGCTCACGTATAAAACTGACTAACACAACATAAATGGTGTGAGAAGCTAGGTTGTAAGCCCAACTGAAGGGTTGTAATAGCCAATTATGTACGCATTGCAAATCGAATTTTGTCATTGAAGTCTTTTACTGTATTTCGTATACAAATCTGTTATTGAAAATGTTTTCTTGGTCAAATAAAAAGGATCTTTATATCACGATATTACATTCATTCAGTAAAACCATCCGGTTAGTCTTTAAGAAAATTAATGAAATGTTAACATTGTTGATTGCTATTACAAAGCACTTTTGGCAACAATTCAACTTTGTAATGGTTTCAGAATTAAATTCATAATATTCCATGTTATGATTTGCACACAAGATGATCTTCTTCACTGAACATGCCGTAGTCTAGTAGGTAGTGTGTCGGACATCTCAAACAAAACGAAATCTGTAAAAAAATATTTTTTCGGCAACTTCCTCTCTGAGAGTAAGTGAAAATTGGCATGTAAAGCTTTCTAAAAAATCTATCGTTCGGAATAGACTTTAGTCGATAGGTCCTGCCACTCATGTTGAAAATTAATACACACAAAATGAGTGGTGTGGTAAGCTAGGTTGTAATCAGAGATCAGCAATGAATCGTTTTTTCACTACTCATAAGCACTCATAAAATTTTGAATATAAGTGAGTCAACAATATTGAAATTTAAACTGCTCTTGATTAATTCGTACTCACTACAATGTTGACTTATAAGTACAGGTTGCAATGAGTATGCGTACAAACTTGAAATTAAACTCATACCATTCGAAATATTTTTTATTCATAAGCCTACTCTTTTAGATTCATAACTTTAGAAAAATACTTAGAATACTTATAAATGATTCGAGTAACTCGAATAATTCATCAAAATTTACAGTCCTAGTTGTTGTTAGGCATATACAACAAAATAATACAGACACATAAGCAAAGAAGAGAGAGCAGCTAGCAGAGCAAACACACAACCTTCTAGTGAATATTTTAGTGTTCGCATGCGATTCATACTTATTTCGTGATTCGTGTATATGTTGAGTTATGGAGAACCGAAATCAATAACATCATACGTGTTGTTAAGAGTGAATAAGTATGATGAGTACTTTAAGCTTTGAATATGACTAGAGGTTCCATGATATTAAAATAAGTATGGATGCGTATGAATATCAGAAATAATTAGTATAATTCGATTCTACTCATCTTTTTGAATACTTATTGTTGATCTCTGATTTGCACACAAGATGATTTTCCTCACTGAAGTTAACGTAGTCTAGCCCATAGTGTGTTGGACATCTCAAACAAAATGAAATCTGAAAAAAAATATTTCCTTCTGACAAAAACTCTGGGAGCAAATAAAATTACCATGAAAATTTCTCATTATCTATCCTTCGGAGTCGACTTAAAACTGTAGGTCCTGCCATTAATGTATAAAATTAACACACACAACATGAGTTGTGTAAGAAGCTAGGTTACTAAATGGTTGTAATGAACAGTTAGGTAAGTAAGTATGTAAGTAAGTAAGATCTTCTTCAATAATTTTGTCGAGAGATGCTTCGCTAATCCTATAGAAAAGTAAGAAATTATACACCTACAGTAGAGGTTTTTTAAATTGGTTTTTAATGGAAAATCAATAACGACTGCTACATTTTTTTCTGCTTCATTATTCATTCAAAAGAAAGCAGCTCAATTTTGAAAGCAATAATTTCATATTCCTTTACTTATTTATTTTTTTTTAATTTTTTTATGGCAATCCATTACAGGAAAAACAATTTTTATTTAAATCCTCTGTATTAACAATCTCCTATAGGTGTTGTAATCCTTACCATTTGGTTTAATGTACGCTAGAAAATACATAAAGTTGACCACATGGTAATATTATTATTTGAGGAGGAGATTTTTGTTAGGAATATTTCATCTTAAGCTACGCCATTCACCATGTAATGTAAGCATCATTTCTGTCAACAAATAAACGACCAAATCATGTACAAATTGTAAACAAAAAAATATGAAATTACCTCAAAAAGTCAACTATGATGACAACAACAACATTTTTTGACAACAGTTATAATAATTGTCAATGTCATCTATGAATGCATGTATACGTGTACATATGTTTGTTTACAAATAAAATGTTCATGTTTTAAGTTGGCATTAATTTGTATTTACGATATTTTGTGTATCAATTTTCTTTTTTTATTTATTTTATTCTCAATTTATTTATGCCATTGCCAAAACAAAAGAAAAAACAACAATTAAACCAACAGATATGATGATGTTCTCTTCTACAGAATACAAGTGTGGGGGAGAAACCAAATGACAATTTTCTACGTTTTTGCAAAAATATTTCGCGATTTTTCCCATTCAATTTGTTATTCTTAGAATATGAATGAAAATGAACACGATATTAAAATCGCTAAGAGACATAAAAAGTATAAATTTTTTTTCTTGATAATTTATTGTGAATTCACAAGTAAATTTCTTGGTTATTGTTGTGTTTGAACGTTCTCTCCCTTTCTTTATGAAAACACATAGTTTTCTTATGTAATAATCGCCGTAGTCGAGTAGGTGGTGTATTAGCTTATTAGGCGTGAGGCCTCGGTTCAAATCCCAGGTCAGTTATCTCCAACAAAAACGAAATATGAAAAATATATTTCTTCGGCGACTTCCTCTCAGCAGATTTCTGGCAAAAACTCTGAAAGTAAATAAAAATTGCCATGTTAATTTTTCTCAAACATCTGTCGTTCGAAATCGAGTTTAAACGGTAGTTCCTGCCAATTATGGATAAAATTAACGTACACAACATAAGTGGTGTCCGAAACCAGGTCGTAATCCTAACTAAAGGGTTATAATGACCAATTATGTATGTTATGCAATGGATTCACAATTCGATGCAAAAATTATAGCATTTTGTATTTATATGTAAAGACGTCTATCAAGGAATCTCAGTTTCAACTTTTGGAACAACTCCTTAACTCTTTGAGATGAATCCAGCTGATAGCCTTTGCAATCCTGGCTGAATAACTAGCATGTTGTTAAGGATGCTCATGTGTTTTCGTATAGCAAGCGCTTCAGAGAAGCTGAGATAATTTATAAGCAATCGGTTGGCTTTTCAGAGTTGTTCATTTGTGCTTTCCAGTTGTTGAGCAGATTCATCTTGTGCTTGATACATACATAATTGGTCATTACAACCCTTCAGTCAGGATTACGACCTAGCTTCTCACACCACTTATATTGTGTGGGTTAATTGTAAGTTTAAAGCCGACTGTGAACGACAGATTCTTTTGAGATACTTTTTCATTGCAATTTTAATTTACTCCCAGAATTTTTAGCAGAAATCTACTGAGAGGAAGTCATCGAAGAAATATTTTTTTCAAATTTGGTTTTTGTTGGAGATGTCTGACCTGGGGTTTGAACAAGTATTCAAAACGATGAGTAGAATCGAATCATACTCATAATTTTTGATACTTATACTTCATTCATACTTATATTAATATAATGGAACCTCTACTCTCATTCATAGTTTGAAGTAGTCATCATATTCATACTTAACAACACGTATGATGTTCATGATTTCGACTCTCCATAACTCGACATACACACGAAGTTCAAAATAAGTATGAATCGCATACGAACACTAGAATACTCACTAGAAGGTTGTGTGTTTGCTCTGCTCGCTGCTCTGTTTTTATTGCTTATGTGCCTTTTTTTTCTTTTTTCTAAGACTGTAAATTTTGATGAATGATTCGAGTTACTCGAATCATTTATAAGCATTATTAAGTATTTTTCTAAAGTTATGAATCTAAATGAGTAGCCTTATGAATCATTATGATGTCAACGTTGTATGTATACTCATTGCAACCTCCTGTACTTATAAATCAACTCTGTAATGAGTACGAATGAATCAGAGTACATAGTTAAATTTCAATATTGTTGACCCACTCTTATATTCAAAATTTCATGAGTGCTTATGAGTAGTGAAAAAACGATTCATTGCTGATCTCTGGTTTGAACCGTGGCCTCACATCTAATAAGCCAACATACTATCTACTAGACTACGGCGGCTTATTGTGCTTGATATCTTTGACAATTTCGGGTGATTTAAGAATATTCTCCTTACATATGGGGTACGTCGGTACCATTCTCTTCAGAGATTCTACATTTTCTCGGATTGCAGCAACGCTGTTCAAAAATTATGTTCGAGAATGAAATCTCAGATTTCCCAATAATTTTTACCCGCCTGAAAACGCTAAGGCTGCCACATTTTTATTATCTTTTTGTCATTTTTTCATGCATATTTTGCTCGTTTGTATTACAAGCGTATTTGTTGATATAGGAGACGAAAAAAACATTATCACATGAGCATTAGTAATTTATATCAATTTCGATATGAATTCGTTAGACAACAACAACAACGAAACAGGAAGAAAAACAAAATTGGAAACAAATATGTATTTGGAAAAAGTATGTATGTGTGTGTGTTTGTGTGTGCAGAGTATTTACAATATTTCAATTTGTATGTGAACATCAAAAGTGAAATGCAAACATTAAACAATAAAATTCAATAAATAATACATTGACTTTGTGGGGAGAGTGGTCCGGTGAAAGACAACACAAAATATAATTTTTTTCTTCTGTTTTTTCTGTTTTTTGTTACAAAATTTATTTCTAAATATAGAAATAATGGTTGGAAAAATGTAATTTATACATTTTACATCTGTATACGTATGTACTATATGACTTAATGTACGTACACAAATGGATGGTGTGATGAGTGTAGTTGTATTCCTGACTAAAGGGTTCTTTGATTAAATATGGTACTACGAGTAGGAAGTCGCCATAGTCTAGTAGGCAATAAGTTGGCTAATTAGACGTGAGGACAAGGTTCAAAGCTGAGTTAGCTCTAACAAAACGAAATAAGAAAAAATATTTCTTCCGCGACTTCCTCTCAGTAGATTTCTGGTACGAAATCTGAGAGTTAATAACATTGCCATGAAAACTTACTCAACAATCTCTCGTTCTGAGTCGACTTTAAACTGTAGGTCCCGCCGTTTATGGATAAAATTAATACAGATAACATGATTGGTGCTGTGAGCAGATGGGTTGTAGTCCTGACTAAATTGTTATATTCACCTATTAAGAAAGTAAGTTGGAACCTCATATTGAGGAAATGGATCTGCATATTGAGTAGTACAGGACTGGTACTCTAATATAGCAGAACTAAACTTTGCCTCCTGCTACCGAATCATAATTTGGTTTTTCAAGCAGATGTACACGCGATCAGGATATGTATGATCTGGGCTAGTAATCATTTACTAAGCTTAAGACGTATAGGGATTTAAATATCCTTACGGGTAGTTAAATATCATTTTTTGGCAAAAGCATCTAGGCATACGGGCTCAAACACCGTCCTGTTTTACAATTACTCCAGAGTACGCATTATATAGGCTCCTAGTCATCATAGAGGGATTGGAAATGAGGAGCGAATATTCTGGCTAAGTAGCCTAGTAGGTGGTGTGTTGGCTTATTAAACGCCAGACCACAGTTCAAAACCCAGTTCAAACTATCGATTAAAAGGAAATATGAAAAAATATTTCTCCTTCGACCGCCTCTCAGCAGATTTCTGGCAAAACTCTGAAAGTAAATAAAGTTGCCATGAAAAACTTTTCAAAAATCTGTCGTTCGGAATTGACTTCAAACTGTAGCTCCCGCCACTCATGTATAAAATTAACACACACAACATAAGTGGTGTGAGAAACTAGGTCAATAATCCTGACTGAAGGGTTGGAATGACCAATTATGTATGTATGTAATTTCAAAAATTGAAATGTATCATTTTTGATACAAAGCTCGATCTACGGTTAAAATAAGTATGAATGCGTATAAGTATCAGAAATTATGAGTATGATTCGATTTTACTCCCCAGTAAAAAATTTTTAGGTTTAGGAAGCTAAAAAGGGACTTTACTGCTGCTGTATTTGCTTACTATTAAGCCTTACTGAGAAGCACGAAATAAGCTAATACCATTGAAAGGATTTTTGTAATAATGTAAGCGAAAAAAAATTAAAACCTTACTACTATCCCTTCCATAGAAGCAGGTTGTAAGTGAAACATTTAAATAATTGTTGAGCTTACTTCTGTCCCTTACGAGGAAGCAGGTTGTATTGTAAAGACTTCGAAATCGGGAGATTTAACGAGTCTTTTCCGAAAAAAAAAATATTTTAAATTACGTAATAAAACATGCTCAGTCATCGACATGCATTTGAGCAGACAAGACGTGAATAAAAGCGCAAAGAATGTGTTATTATTCCGGTGAAATGAAAAATAAAATAAAAATTGAAGAAAAAAGTGACATTAAATTAATTAGTACTAGTACGTATTAAATGTAAGAAATTAAATTTTAAATATTTATTAAAGTGTGTATACAGCAATTATTTTTTCTACGGAATATTTGAATGTATTTGCTTTTTTTTTTTTTTTGGTTTTGTGTTCGTGGTATTCTTATTGTGCATATAATGTCTGTTTGATTTGTGTTTACTACTTTTTTTTTTTTTGTTGAAAAGTTAACGGCTTTTTGTGTTTGTTTTTTTTCTCTCACTTAATGTTTTTGTTGCGTTTTGTTTTTTATTTAAAATAATATGTCAAAAGTGGTTGGAAAAAGACAGTTTAATAAATAAAAACGAAAAGATATAAATGAAAAGTAATAAATTTATTAAAATTATTAAAATTCCTTGATAATGGATGCTTTGTAGTTAAAATTTACAAAGATCCAAACATTTTTTTCGAGCCAATTCTATCACAGGTTCTTGGAATTTACCTCGTAAATGCTTTTATGAAGAAATTTTTAGAACAGATCAGATATACGCAAAACTATTAAATATTCCATATAAAAGAGAAAGATTGCTAATACCATGAGTACACACATGTTATTAAATATTTTGCATACACAACCAGAGAAGTTACATACACTTTAAATAATTATAAATTCAAATAAAAGTTTTTAGAAAAATGCCTCGCTCTAAACCAAATGCAAGTGTTCAAAATTCGATTGAAGAATTAGCTGAAAAAATACATATTTTACAAGGTAAATAAATAATTACATATTACTTATACTTTACTTATTTGATGATGTAAAAGGTATATTTAGTACCTATTATATGATGTTTACATAACACTTGAATGATTTTCTTTTTATTTCAGAAATTGTTGAAGACCAGAAAAAATCAGTAGATATTTCAAAAGGACAAATTAACGATTTAAAAGGTATGTATTTTAAGTAATAATATTTTAAATTGTACATATTTTATTGTATTGTATATATTTTTCGTAGAAACTATTGTAAATCAAAATAAGATAATATTTGGATTGGTATCAGAGGTTAAAACAATGCTAAAATGTTATGTAACACCAGGTCATTTGTCCACAAAATATTCTAATTTATTTCCTGTTCAATCTGAGGCCGAATTGAAAGAAATTGAAGATGTTATAGACAATAAAACTAATTTTGCAATGGTAAGAAAGCTTGTTATATATTAATTTAGAATTTCGATTAATATTATTTTTAATTTGTATTTACAGGTAGCAACAATTAAAAGTATTTTAAGCATGGGGGGATTAAACAAAAGTCTTTCTAATTTTTTAGATATAAAGATGTTGCTCGATTTTAATGTGGATGGAAAGCAGGATAAAAAGCGTCTATTAGACTTCCCGAAATTTGTAAATGTTATTTATGGTAAGTATTTTATTATGTCTTTGATAAATTCGTATTATAAAATAAGTATTCTTATAATTACAAAATCTCTAAAAGTTGATGGTCTCTCTAAAACAAAATTCCTTCACAATTTGCGCATAGCATTTAGATTAAACAAAAACCGCTACTACAAGAAAATGTGCTTGTAGAAAAAGAATAAAATTAATAACACCTGTTTAAACAGTGAAGAGGATTCGGATTCAGAAAATATTGATCCTGGTATAGCAGAATAAAATCCCTAATTCTTTATTAGAATTAATTTATTTTTTAACATTGAATTTATTTTGTTAAATTTGAATAAAAAAAATAAAACAAAAAATCAATTGGAAATTATTATTTCACAGATTCTTAAGAAGCATAAAGTAATAGCTTCATATCAGGAATGAATTCACGTTTTCAGAAAAACCATGATGGAAGAGCTTTTTGTAAACAATGAATGTTGCAATTTCATAGAGACATGAATGAAGCGCTTACATATAGCTGTTACTCGCACCTGAATGTAACGAGTGAAAACGCGCTTCTTTTTTCAAAAGGTAATGCTTCCAAGTGGGAATTCGCCAAATAAAAATCATGCCTTCTGGAAGCAGGTTTGTAAGGGGGAAAATAGCTTCTCTCCCTTACAAACCTTCTTACATGTAAGCTCCAATTTTTACTGGGTCATCTTTTTGAATACTCTTTACTGATCTCTGGTGTGTATGTATATATAACGACTAGATTTCCAATGCTTCTCCATTTCTTCTCCAGTACAGGTTCTCCTGTTTCAGGTTTTATGTGAACAATATTTAACAAGAGACTAACTAACAGTCTTTAATAATATGTTTGTAGAATTACAAAGGAATTTTTGAAATTTCACTCTTCCAAGTATAAATGTTTTTAAGCGTCTCAACTTTTATGTTCCCAGTGAAATGTCATTCTTAAATACCAGATATTATCAGCAACATTTTTTGGTATTTTTTATATTCTCTTTTATTCGATATATTTTCATTGTTGTCAATAATGAAATCAATATTGTGGCGGCGCATAAAACCGAATACAAAATTAAATAGAATTTCCATTTAAAAATATCAACAATGTCAGGAACTTTTGCTGTCAGTCAACAATGCCGAAAATTGTCAAATGCAATGTGTTTGTTGTTGGTAATGAATTCAATTTATTATTATTGTTGCTGTTGCTGTTGATGCCGCCGTTAAAAAGTTTATTTTCCAAACCATTGACATTTAGACGAGTTGAGTGAGTTGCACGTAGTTAAGTTGAGTGTTGGCTATTGTTTATTAAAAAATAAACAAAATATTTACTTAATAATACTACTAACACCACTACTACTATTGCTACCCGTGGTAGTGTACCACTATTATTTTATGAGCCAGAAGTACATATGTCTGTCTCGCTGTCTGTCTATATATATGCCTCACTAGTTACCTGTTTACCATGTCGCTGAATTGGAGTACGTATACATGCATATGTGCAAACACATATGCCACACAGTGTGATGGGTAATGATTTTTATAAATTGCGTGACCAAACGCATTATTTACATTCAATTCATATACAAGACAACTAAACATAGAAGCACAAAGAAAAAATAACCAATTCGTATACATACTTACGCATATACATACATGCCTGCATACATGAGCGTGTACAAGTAAATAAACAAAAAAAACTAAACCCTGTTTTTAATACATGTAAACAATTACTTACAGTTTTAGCGTGTCTTTTTAGGGTTAAGTTTCATTTTGGTATAACAATAGTATTTGTGTGTGTGTATTAGTACCATAGCTTATTTGTGAGAAAACAAAACTATAATACCGTTATTTATGCGAGTCTATGGGTAAAATACTGTTTATAAATATTATAAACCAATGTATGGCTAGTAGGGTTGATTTGTTAGTATGTGTGTATTGGTGTATGTGTGTGTACTGCTGAGTGTGTTTTGATAAACAAAAGCAAAAATAAATAAAATTTTCTAAATTTGCACCTGAGCTTATGTACATTGTTTACGTTTGTTGTGTGGCAATAAACTTTTTGACTCAAATTCAACATGACTTCGCAATGCTATGCTATGCTACGCTATGCTATGCTTGGAATTGAAATACACAGTGCGACTAGTCATTTCGAAAAATTGCCTTTGAACTTTATTGAAATCGTTTTCAGGTTATTTTTTCTAAGAAGACTACACAAAAAAAAAAAAAAAAAAAATTATAAAAAGAAAAACTCTACACTTTGAAAAAATTGACCTTAACAGAATATTTTTTGTGGTTAAAGAAAGCTCTTGACAGTAATTGTTTTATATTTCTATGCTCAAGTAAATCAATACTCTCCAGGCAAAAGAAGTCTGTTCACATTTGTTTTTGTTGGTAAACACTGCTCTAAATAATGTAATACTATGTTCAGACAGGCACTTTTATTGAGTCAATATTCGTTTATTTGAATACAATATTTTAAGTGTTCAGACACAAAATATATGCAATATTTATTTGACAGTGGTAAACAAAATAGCTGGTTGTTTCAACAACATTGTTTTTATTTTGTTTGTAGTTGTTGACATTTGAGTTGTCAAATATCAATTGAAAGTGCTCGGAAAATTGTAATATGCTCACTAAACGTACTTATGATAGTGAAAATACATCACTATCAGTTCTGCTCAATATTATAATAATTTGCGTATTTATTGCGCAATAATTAATTGAAACTTTGTTTGAAATATTGAGCTCAATAATGCCTGTCCGAAACATAGTATAAAACAATAAGTGGGTGGTACCATTGATGTATGAACCGTGTTCTATACCATGCACCATGAAGTATACCGGCGGTTCCGCCATTTGGGAACCTAAGAAGAAGAATTCTTGTACTCCCAAAATTTGGTAATAAAATGTGTCCAGCCAAGGGTGATTTGATAAAACTTCCATACCTTTATAACACAATCGGAATGATTGAGAGAGGACCAATAATAATAATAGGTTATATCGCTGCTAGAACGAGAGCTTATAAAACCCAAGTAAGCTGCTGCCATTGAGGTGGTTGCCAAATTAATCTAACCGAGTACTGGCCTACGAAGTACGGTATTAAGTGCTTTTTTTGATTTGCCCTTTTTAGATGCATATGTCTTCAATTGACGACATCATTGTACAACTTAACTTCGTACTTACATAGCCAAGTATTAAGAGATTTTAAAAAGGCATCTGCCATTATTTATTTTTGACAGCATATACGGTTTCGTGTCGAGTTCGCCTTAGTCTAGTAGGTAGTGTGTTGGCTTATTAGACGTAAGCACACTGGTAAAACTCCAGGTCAGATATTTTTAACTAAACGAAATCTAAAAAAATATTTCTTCGGAGAATTGAAGGACATTGTGATTCGCTTAGGGGGTTTCATCTAAGGCATGTAATCTTTTAGATCTTATGATAGCAAACTCCGATACTTACTTACATTTCTCTCTCTCTCTCTATGTGCCCTGTCGTCGATTACACCTTTTCAGACTCCTCTTCCGAAAGTTCATTGGCCTGAATCGAATTTAGAACTTTAATATAAAGGGTGGGCCATTTAAAAGTTTCAATTTAGAAACGCAATATAACAAAAATGGTTTCAAATTTTGCCAAGTTTATTTCTTTTTTGTGAAACACAATTATTCCGTTTAGAAATCGAATATTATTTCTTTCATATGGCTGCCGTGGCTTACCTCACAGTACCTCATTCGATCGGACCAATTTTCGTGCATTTTTTCTAATGTATGTGGTCGTATCACGGCAATAGCATCACGAATGTTGATCTTAAAATGCTTAATTGTCTCTGGTTTGTCAGCATAACAATTTTCTTTAACGGCGCCCTAGAGAAAATAGTCCAACGGTGTCAAATGGCAGTTTCTTGGCAGCCAATTAACATCACCATTTTGTCTAATTAAACAGCCATCAAACGTTTGACCCAATAAATCGATTGTGGCATGAGATTTGTGGCAAGTTGGATCTGTCCTGTTGAAACCAAACATCGTTTATCGTTAATACCATGAAGAGCGGGAACAAAAAAATCGATTATCATGGTGCGATAGGTGTCTCCATTGACCGTAATGGTTGCGCTGTCCAAATTTTCAAAGAAATATTGGGCAATGATGACTCTGCCCAGAAAACTGCACCAAGCAGTCACTCGTAATAGGTGCATTGGCTTCTGCAAGACCACGTGTGGGTTTTCAGAGCGCCAAATACGGCAATTTAGATTTAAGCGAAAACGAATCGACTGATCAGGCGGCTTCATCTCTTGAACCAGATGAACTTGTGCATGAAATGTTCAATTCTTGAGAACGATAACGAGTTGATGTATGACTCTCAGCCACAGCTTCGATAACGATTGATTTGATTATTTGCCAACAAACCAACAAATAAAATTTCTCTCAGTGTATGTGTTTCTATATGAGAACGACCTCATTCTGTTTGTAAATTGATGTCTACAGACTGTTTATTTATTTTGGCTTCATATTATTGCCAGATGGGTTGGATGGACTAGTACTGCAGGGCGAATAAAATGAAATGAAAGACTGACTAACCTTGATGTGTATTTATTAGGCTTATCGAAATATATGCAGGTGTTGACACACCGGCTTAAGGTCTTATCTACAAGGGCAGTAAGTAGATTTACCTTTTAAACGGTTTACTTTTTATGCTGAGCTTACTGGGAACCATAATTTGTGTGTTTCTTTTTTTATCCATTTTCTTCTCTTTTTTTTTTTTTTGCTTTCCTTTGGATTTTATTATGAAAATTAATATTTATGGTCCTTAATTAGAAAAACATAAATGAAAATGAACACAAAAAATGAAAGGAAATCCAATCACGTTATCTCATGATTATGGAAAATTAAACACAGGACATAGAGGCCATTAATGAAATAAAATAAAAACAAATTTCGGGAAAATTTAAGTGAAAACTTAATTTAATTTTATTTTAATATTTTTTGTTTGTTTTTAATGGTAAGTGTACAGTTAAAAAATATGTATGTGAGTGTGTATGTATGTGTGTGTGTATAAGCTAGCTTAAGTGCTTTTTTTTAAATTTACATGTGGCGTGTATTGCCGAAACCACCGTGACCAGATTGGGAAGCACCCTTGTTGAAGCCCATTTGCAAATTGAGTTCAGCATTGTGGGCACGCAATTGTTCTTCGGTAAAGGTGCGTTCATTCTTCTCAGCCATTTTGGGACCCAAAGTAGGACCATTGAATTCAGGATGATGTTGGGTCTACAACAAGGCAAAGGATATTCATTAAAATTTTTCGGATTTTGTTTTCATTAACTCGTAAGACTTACAGTACGGCCCAAAGAATACAAGCACAAGGTTACTTGTGGAATATTACGACGTTCAAAGAGATCAGCAGTTTGGAAAATTTCCTCTTCTGGTACACCGTATTTCTTAATGGCAGCCTGGAATCTTTGAATGTTTTCCATCAATTGGAAATTGGTGCCGCGTTCTTGAATCTTTTTCACTGAACCGGGTGCCAATTTGTTAATCAGTTTGCACAAGACAATGCCATCCTTCAAGATGTCTTCATAATTGCCAGCGGGCACTTTTTCACCCAAAACTTCAAACACCCAGTTTAAGACTTCTTGTTCTTGTTCCTTGTTGCGTGGCTAAAATAGAAATGTAATTGAAAAAACACACAAATTACTTGAAATTCTTTTTTCTAATGCATTAGAAATTGAATTATTTGAAATTTATTTTCTGTTTATTTTAATATTTTTGCAAAATTATATTCAATTTAAATCAAATAAATTTGAATTCAATTTTTTTCTTTTTTTAATAGAATTTAAATTATACTCGAATTTATTTATTTTATATTCCCAATTCGAATTGTTGTTTTTATAATAAATGACAAAACATAATAAATTTAAATATTTAACAAACATAACCCGGATAAAAGTTCTATTGCAAGAACAATAATTTGGTGTTTGAGAGAAACAATTTTAGAAAAAAACCAAAATTTTTGATTGAATAGCTCCAAGATCGTGAATTATTTTTTAGGAATTGCATACAAATTTTCAAATCTACTGGGTCGCCGTAGTCTAGTAGGTAGTGTAGTGGCTTATTAGACGTAAAGTCCGGGTTCGTATCCCAAATCAGGCATCAAAACGAAATTTGAAAAAAAAAAATATTTCTTTGGCGACTGCCTCTCAGCAGATATCTGGCAAAAACTCTGAGAATAAATAAAATTGCAATGAAGAACTTCTCAAAAAAGTCTGTCGTTCGGAGTCGACTTCAAACTGTAGGTGCCGCCACTCATATATAAAATTAACACACACAACATAAGTGATGTGAGAAACTAGATCGAAATCCTGATTGAAGGGTTGTAATGATCAATTATGTACGTACATTACATTACATTACGATGTTAAAACTAATTTTTTATATAACTGGCTTGGTTTACTTTAATCAAACTTTCCCAGAAACTCCAATTGCAAATGCCACTTTTATCCGGGATATACACTTGAATACTACGAACTGAAACAATTTTTGTGCATAAATTTTAATTTCAATTCATAATATTAATGAAACAATGAATTTATTATCATTATCTAAATCCCAAATGCAATTTATAAACTAAAATATTCAAATTGTGTCTCTGTTTGTGTATGTATGTATTTCAACTGTCCATTATTGTTATTATTTAACGAGAGATGTTCAGCAATTTGATAATAATTAGAAACTATTTAAAATTCATTCATTGTCGTATGTTGTTGGTTAAGTTTTTTTTTGGATTTCAAATAAAAAAAAATATTTTTTTTGACAGATTTCACACACGCCTATAAATATCTAGAGTGGCTGCATCGAAGGGAGAGAAGAAAATTTCTAATTGAAACAGGAAAAGTGATAAAAATCATGACAAATAATTTAAAGTGAAATAGAATTCACATACACATCAGAAATCAGCAATGAATGTTCAAAAAGATACAAAATCGAATCATACTCATAATTTCTAAAACTTATACGCATTCATACTTATTTTAATATCATGGAACCTGTACCCATATTCAAAGTTTTAAGTACTCATTATATTCATACTTAACAACACATACGATGTTGTTGATTTCGACTCTCCATAACTCAACATATACACGAAGCACAAAATAAGTATGAAACGCTTACGAACACTAAAATACTCACTAAATGGTTGTGTGTTTGCTCTGCTTGCTGCTCTGTCTGTTTTGCTTATGTGTCCTTTTTCTTCTTTTAAATGCCTAACAAATAAGACTATATTATTTGGTTGAATGATTCGAGTCACTCTCATCATTTATAAGTATATTTCTAAAGTTATTTCTTAAAAAATAAATTCAATTTGTTTTTTGAAATTAAAAACGAATCGAACAAAAGTAAAAAAAATAAAAAAAAAAAATGGTTCAAGCCGTGTACCAAATTTGTTTGTCTAACATTTCTATGACATTGAATGTGTGCCAAAATTTGTTTTGCATTCTGGAATTATTTACAATCCGTTGTTCTAAATATTTTTATTCTGGATTTCTTTTTTTAATTTTTTTTTTTTCGTTTATTTTCTACAAATATTTCTGGTTGTATATATACTTTGTTTTTGTTTGCTTAGATGCTTTGAAAGAAAAAAAATCTGTTTAATTTAATTAAGCCAATTGGCACAAAGCCAATGCGATACAGAAAATAAAAATAAAAAATTAAAAAAAAAATCAAAAATTTAAAAGAGTATACAACGCAACGCAACACCCACTTGAATGCGGCAAAATAAATAAATATGTATACACTGTCAAACAAAATAATATTTAAAACAAAATTGAAACTTTTTTAATCTATTTTATACATACTGTACCAGATTTATTGCCTTTTTTTAAATTGTAAACTCAAACCGAAACGTTAAAAGAAAATAAAATTTTTGCAACAGTCTTGGAAATATAATTTTGCTTTTACAATGGAAAAGTCCATCCAGATGACACCCTACATCACTGTAAGCTCTTTTTATAAAATTATGTTTTTCGCACTGGCCTATGCCACACAATATCTTTTCTCCTGCTTTTGGAAACCTAAGAAGAAGGATTCTTGTAAGTATTGGAAAAATGAAATTTTGAAATGGTACTAAACTATAACTGAAAGAGTACTTTTTTGCATGAAATGGTACTTTTGTCATTATAACCCTTCAATCAGGATTATGTCCTAACTTCTCACACCACTTATGTTGTGTGTGTTAATTTTATACATGAGTGGCGGGACCAGTCAGGATTACGAGAAGCTAGGTCGTAATCCTGACTGAAGTGTTGTAATGACCAATTATGTTATGTATGTGTGTGGCGGGACCTACTGTTTAAAGTCGAATCCGCGCGACAAATTTTTGAGAAACTTTTTCATGGCAATTTTCATTTACTCTCAGAGTTTTTGCCAGAAATCTGCTGCGAGGAAGTCAACGAAGAAATATTTGTTCATATTTCGTTTTGATGGGGTCATGGGGTTTGAAACGTGGCCTCACGTCTACTAAGCCAGCACACTACCTACTAGACGATTTATTTATTTATATTTAATACACATATGGCACGGAACAGAAAAACTAACGACGTATTCATGTTCCTCACATACATACAAGACAAAAACAACTGATTCGGAACGTAACAAAATGTAAAAGTCCCGTTTAGTCAAACGTCGATTTATCATATGAAGAGCAATGCAAATGCTTACCGATATTACATTACGGTTCTGCAAACGTTTTCATTGCATATCGAATTCTAAAAAGGAACGTATGTTCCGTGGAGGTGGACTAAAGCCTGATTCTACCTTTAGCATTACGTTGAACATGTTGCTAATGCATTAATAGTTGAATAGCGGAAGACATAAAATATGTAATAATAAAAAAGTACTGAAAGCGCCGTGGGGGTACTGCGGTATTTTTGAAATGAAAAAGTACTGAAAAAGTACTGAACAAACCCCGATCAAACCCCAGGTCAGATATCTCTAACAATTCGAAATATGAAAAAATATTTCTTCGGCCACTTCCTCTCAGCAGATTTCCGGCAAGAATTCTGAGAGCAAAAAAATTGCCACGAACAGTTTCTCAATAAATCTGTTGTTCAGAATCGACTTTAAACTGTAGCTTTTGCCACTCTTAAATAAAATTAACACACACAACATAAATCGTTTGAGAAGCTAGGTCGTAATCCTGACTGAATGGTTGTATGTATATATGTATGGTATCGTCGAAAATAATCTGTAATTGGTGTTTAACTCCCTCTACTGAATTCACCAAATTCTAATAATGCATTCATTATGATTGAGACCATTGCTGAGTTATGTGATCATTATCGGTGTGACACTTCTATGGTTTATTATAAGAGCGTCTCAATAAGTAACATCAATGCCAGTGCTAAAGCCTTAAAATTCTTATTTCTCTGAGGATTTCAACAGTAAAGTCTCCCAAATCAATGTCGGACGTGTGTATGTGAGTATTATAGTGTTGTTTTTATTTGGATCCAAGTGGATATACATACATACATACATAATTACCCATTACAACCCTTCAGCCTAGCTTCTAAAACCCCTTCTGTGTTCTATGTGTTAATTTTATTTAAGAGTGGCGAGACCTACAGTTTAAAGTCGACTCCGAACGACAGATTTTTTGAGAATCTTTTTTATATTTTTTCTTCACACTATGGATTGGATTTGACTAACTTTTAAGGTGTAGCTTAAAATGTGATCAAAATCCTTGGCAATGTATGGGTACTGTAATCGTCTATATTTTCTAGCAGGGACATAAATACAGACGTTACACACTGTCACTGTGTTTAGCAAAAACTACAAAGTATCCGTAGGATATTTCATTCCTTTAATGACTTTAGTTGACATCTCCAGTTCCATCTCCAATCCAAAGATAAAAAATTATGTCACAGAAAACTACCTCCCAAAATGCATTTGGTTGAGAAGAAATTTAATTTTTCTGTAATATTATGTTCTGTGATAATTTTTAAGAGTGACCATTGCCCAAATTTGTAATTAATATTGAAAACTCTTCCTTTTAATTAATTAACGCTAATATTTATATGCCAGTTTGTCAAAAAAAAAGAACCAAAATATATTTTTATAACTTTCTCTGCAATTATTGTAAAAAATACAACAACATCTGCCAGTCATAAATACGCTCGTATTTAAGTTCACATACTGCGAAACCATAAATTATAGTCGCGTTAAAATTTTTAACAGAACGACAAACGACAACGAAAAATTATTTCATAAAAAAAATATGACGAAAAAAAAATTATTAAAAATGAAAAAAAAATTATTTGGTTTTTTACATACAAACACACGTATACATACATATATACTGTTTGTATGTATGTATTTATTAATATGACAACAAATTGCTTTAATATTATGACTATAAAATCATTTAATAACACACAGTATGTCCCAGCATTTTATTTTTTTTGGTTACTTTTATGCTGTTGCAGGAGTATGCGATTTTTTTTTTCTTGCAACGTGCAACAATTATAATTGCCCACGAAAACAACAACAAAATAGCAGAGCAGAAGTATAAAAGAAGAACAAATTAAAATTAAATTTTTTTTTTATTTAAATGGAAAAAAATATGAAACTGGCTATGATGATGCAACAGCTAAAATTATAACATACAACAACAACAATATGTTGGCAGCAATACCCAAAAAAATATATAAAAAAATTATAAAAAATAGTAAAAAGTTTTAATAGTTTAACAAAAAACAAAGAAAAAAAATTTATGAAATTTAAATAAAACAATATTGCCCATGTATATGGTATACATACAGTAGTGGTCATACAATAAGCACACACCTATCCATCAAAAAGTTTGTGTTGAATATTTTATTCTTAAAAGAATTCATCTTTTTTTTATCGCATGCTATTTAAAATAACTTACTGATAGTAATTAATACAACCTAGTAAATAAATAAAAAACCATCAACAATAATTACACTATGCAACAAAATACAAAAAATTAAATACACCCCAGTAACTAACTACCTAGTCTACCCCTAATCCGGAGTGTAAAGCGACCCGTGCTTATCGGACGGTTTGCAGTCGGGGGTCTAATCCGACTGTATTATAACGGAGCCTCACTGATACCTGGGCGCCTCAGTGAGTATTAGGTTTCTACCAAGTCCTTGTCATGCTAACGGGGGCTATGGCATGATCGACCTCCTTTCCCCCTCACTCGTGGGACCTACATATATATGGACGATAACTACTACAATTTTGGTATTTTTGGTATTTTTGACTTTGGACTAGACGTGACCCAGCTCATTGCGCAAATCCAGGCGAGTATCGTTGACAACAACAACGAAATCGTCAGAAATTTCGCCCCGGCTGGTATGAGGATTATGAGTGTAGAGGAGATCTTTAGTGAGACGACTGCTTTGGCAAACCTCACTTCGACGGAAGATATGTGCGTGGAGTTAGACCCTGTCTCCCCACTATCAGATGAAGACGGTGACAATACGGTCATCGAAAGACTCCCCTTAACTCCTATCCAAATTGCCACTGGGAGCAATGAGGTGGGGACTTTCCCTTTAAGGAACCCACTTGTCAGACAGGATGCTTCGGACCCACTAAAACAATCATCTATAGATTCGGACTGCATGGGAAAAAGTACCTCGTCTGACAAGGGGGGAAAAGCTGGGCGGAAACGTTCCGCTATGTATAATGAGAGGAAGTCATACCGCAGGGCTTGCACGGTCTTGAAGAGATTTGCAAGCTGTGATGTGGACTCCCTCTCTGTTAAGGAGCAGAAGATGCTGGCTCGACACAGAGGCACTGTTTCGCGGTATGAGTCCAAATACCCGGGCAGTGGCCTCTCACGAGGCGCTGACTCTGGTAAGAAGGATGGTCCCTTGAGTGCCGATGGGAACGTGGAGCAAATTGCTTCTACCTCTCAAGCCGCAAGCAAGGGGCATGAAGGTTCTACACCCTTACTCCCAACTGGAGCAAAGAAAACCACCCAGGTTTCCAAACCTTCGGTGAAGAGAAAGGATGATGGTGTTCCTTCCACAATGGATGAAGGAAAGGAGGTAGAAACTACCGCTAATCCTTTATCACAGAAGAAGGATGTAAGGTTGGTGGCGAAGGAGGTGGGGGGGCATACTTCGGTGGATATGTCTTCTTTGCAGAATTCTCGCAAGGGAAATCGCATGAAGAGGATTAGATCCGACGATGAGCCTTCCCCCGGCTCCAAGCGTCCTAAGAAACAAGGTAGCCTCGGAACTAATCCTTCCCTTCAGCTAGCATTCATCGACAGGTCGGATTTAGATGGAAAAATCTCTCCTGAAAGGTGGAATCTAGTTGAAGAAAGGCTCATTGAATTTATGATGGAAAAGAGTTGTGATGGCAGTAATGCTCGCATATCTTCCATCGGTTGGTCCAAGGGCATCAAGGTAGTGAACTGTGAAAACGAGGGAACTGTAAAGTTTCTTGTGGAATCAGTGAAGCGCCTTGGTGAACTCTGGCTCGGTGCTCGCTTGGAGGTGGTCCCTCAATCCGACCTCCCTCTACGTCCAATAGCGACGGTATGGGTCCCGCCTACTTTTAGGCAGATGAATAACGTACCCAAACTTATTGGAAAGCAGAATGACGGATTGAACACCAGCTCGTGGGTAGTTGTCAACTCCCTGACTGGTAACGGTAAGAAAGGATGCGATCTTAGGATCGCTATTGGTCAGGATTCTCTTCAGTGGCTAAGGGCAAGGGGTGGTGTAGTGTTATGTGGGTTGGCACGCCTAAAATTCCGGCATCCGGACATAAGCGGTGTCAGGTAACCCAGAGGAGGCTAAAAGTGGTGCAGATTAATCTGCATCACTGCGAAGCCGCCTCACACTACCTGCTAACCACCCTGCGCCGCCTTGAAGTTGACATCGCTCTTATCCAGGAACCCTGGATCCTTAGGGATAAGATTCTGGGTCTGAGCGATCCTGATTATAAGTTACTTGTTCCTGGAACAAGTGAGAAGGTAAGGACCTGTATCTTAGCTAGAAGTGGTTTGGACTTGTTAATCACTCCTTCCTTTTGTACAGGTGACGTAACAACTGTGGCCTACAGAGATGACCGTGGTACCGATTTGATGCTGTCATCTGTGTACATGCCGTATGAGGCTGCATCCCCTCCGGGTGACTTAATTGAACTACTGGTGGAGCATGCTAAGAGGAAAAGATGTCGTCTTGTCTTGGGTTGTGATGCCAATGCTCATCACACTCAATGGGGCAGTGCTGACATAAATACTAGGGGTGAGTCGTTTTTGAATTTTATTATTCTTAATAGGCTCAACATTTGTAACGTCGGTAATACGCCAACGTTTAGAAACCGTGTTAGGGAGGCGGTAATTGACATTACGCTCTCTAACATGGAAAGGTCTATGATTAGAGACTGGAGGGTTTCAGAGGAGTGTTCCTTCTCTGATCACCAACTGATATCCTTCAGTATAAATCTATCTGGGGGCCTTAACAAGCCTTTTAGAAATCCAAGAAGAACCGACTGGATCAGATATGAGAGTGCTGTGGAGGGGGAACTTAGAGCCCTTCGGGGACGCTCCACTCCTGGCATCAATGATCGAGTTGGATTTTTGACGGATATTTTGTTGTCTTGTTATAGAGCTGCTTGTCCTCTCACTTACCCGGGTAAGAGGAGCCAGCCTGCCTGGTGGAATGCGGAACTCCAGAGACTCCGCTGTTGTACTAGGAGACTCTTTAATAAGGCTAAGAGGTCGGGCAAGGATGTTGACTGGTCTGCTTATAGATCCAGTTTTAATGATTACAAAGGGGCAATAAAGCGCTCAAAGAGAATCACCTGGATGAGTTTCTGCACGAGTATCGAGGATGTTGCTGATGTGGCTCGTTTCCGTAGGACGCTGTCGAAGGACCCCAAAGTCCTTGGCTTCGTCCAAAAGAACGATGGCACATGGACATCCTCGAGAAAAGAAACCCTAGAGGTTCTGTTGAGCACTCATTTTCCCGATTGTGAGGATCCAGTAAGCTATCCATTGGGTGTAGCTGATCCCTTCTGTGATGTTGGCGTTTTGGAGGATATCATTACCAGGGATAAGGTCAAATGGGCTATTAATAGCTTTGAGCCGTTTAAATCGCCTGGTCCGGATGGTATCTTTCCGGCTTTACTTCAGCATGCTGGTGATATATTACACGAATATCTGGTGGACGTGTATAGGGACTGTCTCCGGTGGTGTGATATACCTGATGGTTGGAAAGATGTGTTTGTGGTTTTTATACCAAAAGCTGGTAAACCCAGTCACATCGGCCCTAAGGATTATAGACCGATATCACTCTCATCCTTTCTCTTGAAAGCTTTGGAGAGACTTATCGATCTATATTTGAGGTCAAACATGGACCGGTCTTTGTTGAGTAGGTCGCAACATGCTTACATTAAGGGTAAGTCAGTTGAGAGTGCTCTTCATGATGTGACAGGTTTTGTTGAGGCGAATTTGGCTAGGGGTGAGTACACACTGTCGGCTTTCCTTGATATAGAGGGGGCCTTCAATAATGTTACCACTTCTTCTATTGAGAATTCACTAAGGGATATACATGCCCCAGATTTTCTGGTGCGGTTTATCGCCCACATGTTGGGTAACAGACTAATCCGATCGAATCTGGGTGGATGTTCTATCGTCAAGCGTGCGACCAGGGGTACACCACAGGGGGGTGTCCTATCCCCTCTATTGTGGCTCTTGGTCGCAAATGTTGGTCTGAGGCTCCTGGAAAGTAGGGGCTTTAGGGTTGTGGCATATGCCGACGATGTGGCTATTCTTGTGGGTGGAAAATTTTTGCCGACGCTGGGGGAACTGATGGAGTCTGCTCTTGGAATTTTATCCTCTTGGGCAACGAACTGTGGCCTGGGGATAAATCCAAATAAGACGGATCTCGTTCTGTTCTCGCGTAGGTACAAAATTGAAACCTTCAGGCTGCCAAGATTAGCTGGTAGGGAGCTGCCGTTGTCTTCTGAGGTCAAGTACTTGGGTGTTGTCCTGGACAGTAAGCTGAACTGGAAACGAAACACCGAGGAAAGAATGAAGAAGGGACTGAATGCTTTCTACCAGTGTAGGAACTCCATAGGTAAGAACTGGGGTCTTCCGCCTAGGGCCATTCGCTGGATATATCTGGCGATTGTTAGACCGGTTATTACTTATGGTTGTGTTGTCTGGTGGTGTGCCTTAGACAAGAGTTTTCAACGGAAAATCTTGGATAAGGTTCAGCGGATTGCCTCTTTGAGTATCACTGGAGTGAGGAAGAGTTGCCCTCAGGCTGCTCTTGATACTATGCTCTGTCTGACTCCGCTTGACTTATATGTCAAGAGGTGTGCAGCGCGTAGTGCCATACGCCTGAGGGAATCGGGTTGCTGGAAGCAGCGCTCGATAGGTCACTCCAGAGTTCTGAGTATCGTCTTTCCTGACGGAAGGTATGGACTTTCGGAAAAAGCCACTGATTACATTGTGCCCGAGGCTATATTCCTACCTGGTTTAAGGACACTTATACCGGATAGGGCACAATGGAATGGTGGGGTACTCCGGGGGCAGAGTGGTATACCCATTTTCACAGATGGGTCTAAGTTAGGTGGATGTACAGGTGCTGGGGTTTTCTGTAGAGAACTCGGTCTTGAACTCCACTTCAGGTTGAATGATGACTGCAGCGTTTTTCAGGCGGAGATTTTCGCAATACTGAAGGCTATTGAGGCCATAGCTGGTGGCCCATCTTCGGATTCGGAATCTTACATGATCTTCGTTGACAGTCAGGCTGCCCTTAAGGCCATTGCGTCGGTCTGGTGCAAATCACGACTGGTTCGCGAGTGCAAAGAGTCGTTGAGGTCTTTTGGACCGGACCGTATCCGTCTATGCTGGGTTCCGGGTCATAGCGGAATACTGGGCAATGAGACGGCGGATGCCCTCGCTAGGTTAGGTTCCCTTTCGGGGGGCGATTTAATAGTTGGTCCTGAACCCCCAGTCTGCCACCTCTATGGCCTAATCGATGGATGGGTCAGGGAGGAAGAGCAGAGGCGTTGGAGGAACGGATCAGGTTGTTCTGTCTCTAGACGTCTATGGCCTGCTGTGGACAGTAAGAGAACAGATTGGCTGCTGGGCTTGGTTAAGGCCAGCGTAAGGTTGGTTGTCGGTTTTATCACAGGGCACTGCGAGATTAGGTCGCTGACGGGGATCTGGAACAGATCCCAGCCGGACTATTGCAGGGTATGTTGCGATGAGGAGGAGTTAGAGACTATCGAACACCTCCTCTGTAACTGCCCAGCCCTTGGTAGATTGAGGTTGAGGACCCTTGGCAGAGCCTTCTTTGAGAGCTTGAGTTCTGTGTCGAGAGCCGACATCAAGGCTCTCCACAGATTCATTAGCAGTTTGAGCTGGTTGAGAGGTGCTAGGGCTTCATAAGTGTAGTCGCGCGCTCAACCCTTGTTTTTTTTTTTTTTTTTTTTTTTTTTTTTTTTTTTTTTGTGTCTGTTTCTTTCTGTGTGATTCCCATCCTCCCCTTACCCTTATACCCTCCTTTCATCCTATTCCCTCTATTTCCTTCCCTCTCCAAGGACGTTGTACAATGGGTCAATTTCGACCTCCGGGTATTGTACTTGTCTTAACGGACAAGTACACGTCCTCTAACCTAACCTAACCTAACTACCTAGTCTAAGTTGTTCACTTATTTGTCTTATTTTTATATTTCTCGAACCCTTCAAACTTGTTTTATTTTACAAAAATGTTTTTTTTTTTTTGATATTTTCACACAAAACTATTGATTACTCAAATATGTCTGAACGTATTTTAAAAATCCAACGATTTTTAGAAAGGAGAGAGATTAGTCTTTAAAACGCCATACATACACATTTTGTTCAAATTTAATTGTTATGAGTTTAAATGGGATAAACATGGAAAATATTATTTTCTTCTTATTTTTTCAAGTTTGGCCATTCTTAATTGCAAAATTTAATTAAAAACTATAAAAGCAGTGGTGACATTTTGGAAGTTCATTCTCTTGTGAAGAGATTGACACTTCATTTGATAAAATCGGACAAACTTACAGTAGTTAGTTAAACTTATTGTATTGGCTTATTTGACGTGAGGCCACGGTTTAAACTCCAGGTCAGACATCTTCAACCAGTGTTGAAAAATTCAGTACTTTAGTACTTTTTTCAGTACTTTTCTATTTCAAAAATTCCGCAGTACCGCCGCGACGCTTTCAGTACTTTTTTATGTCTTACATATTTTATGTTGTGTGCTTTATAACTATTAATGCATAAGCAACGTAGTGCTAAAGGTAGAATTTGTCTTTAGCCCCGGTTAGCCAAACGTCTACGGAACGTACGTTCGTTTTTACAATACAAAAGGCAATGAGAACGCCTGCCGAACCGACATATGATTTCGGTAAGCATTAACATTGCTCTTCATATGCAACAAACGAAAGTATGTTCCATAACGTTCCGTCGACGTTTGACTACACGGAACTTTTACGTTTTATTATGTTCAGAATCAGCAGTTTCTGTTTTACTCGTATATGAGGAACACGTTTAAGTTGTTAGTTTTTCTGTTCCGTGCCGTACGTGTATTAAATATGAAGAAAAAATAGTCTAGTAGGTAGTGTGCTGGCTTACTAAAGTTTCTCAAAAATCTGTCGTTCGGAGTCGACTTTAAACTGTAGGTCCCGCCACTTATGTATAAAATTAACGCACACAACATAAGTGGTGTGAGAAGATAGGTCATAATCCTGATTAAGGGGTTGTAATGTATGTATGTATATTTTTTACAAAACTACCATTTGATGCGAAAAAGTACTCTTTCAGTTATAGTTCAGTACCATTTCAAAATTTCAATTTTTCAACACTGTCTTCAACAAAACGGCAACTTCCTCTCAGCACATTTTTTGGCACAAATTTGAGTTTCTCAAAAAAATCTGTCGTTCGGAGTCGACTTTAAACTGTATGTCCCGCCACTCATGTATAAAATTAACACACGCAACATAAGTAGTGTGAAAAGCTAGATCGTAATCCTGACTGAAGGGTTATAATGACAAATTATGTATGTATGTGTGTATCTATGTGAATCTAAATTCAATCGATTTGACTCTATGAACAATAAGTCACGTGTATCGAAGCAAAATTAAAATCAACGCTACACTTTACAGGCAATTATGCATAGAGAAGTCTCAGCTTGCATATAACTTAGTGTGGATCCGATACGAAAGAATGATATCCTGATGGATCAACATTTAACCAAATATATTGTTTGGATTCATTTGATTTCTTTAGCTTATGAAAACTTGTATGCAAAATCGATTTCGATGCAAGATAATTATGTAAATGATACTAATACCATACCGCACGATTGCATGAAGCAATTACAGAACCAATAAGTTGATATTATAAGGCCTTTATTCCAAACGAATTAATAGAACGATCATGAGACACAAGTTGAATTAAAAAATCTTCCCATCTTGTGGAAAGTGAAACGAGTGGCACAGAGTGACATACAATATGCAAAAAACTCTTCCTGAGTGCTTATAATTGGTTAGTAAAGGGAAGAAAAGCGTTTACAAAATATTAAAAAGAATTAAATCCAAATGATTATTTTGTCCATCTTTAAAAGGGGTGTATTAACAAAGGAATTTTTTCCTTTTATGATTTAAATTATTTTATTAAAGTTCCCTTTACTTTATACATCGCCTGAGTATACCACCATGGAATATTTAACTACCCTTAAATAAATTTTGAGAAACTATTTCTTTGCTACTGGTAAAGATCAGAGATCAGCAATGAGTATTCAAAAAGATGAGTAGAATCGAATCATACTCATAATTTCTTATACTTATACGCATTCATACTTATTTTAATATCATGGAACCTCTACTCATATCCAAAGTTTGAAGTACTCATTATATTCATACTTAACAACACGTATGATGTTGTTGATTTCGACTCTCCATAGCTCAACATACGAAAATCAGAAAATAAGTATGATTCGCGTACGTAGACTCAAATACTTACTAGGAGGTTGTATGTTTGCTCTACTTGCTGCTCTGTCTTTTTTGCTTATGTATCTGTTTTATTTTTTTGTTTGTAAATTTAATAACAGCTAAGACTGTAAATTTTGATGATCGATTTGAGTCACTCGAATCATTTATAAAAGTATTATAAGCATTTTTCTAAAGTTACGAATCTAAAAGGGTAGGCCTATGAATCAAACATATTTCGAACGGTATGAGTTTTATTTCAAGGTTGCACGCATACTCATTGCAACCTGTACTTATAAATCAACGTTGTAGTGGGTATGAATGAATCTCGGAGTAGTTAAATTTCAATATTGTTGTCTCACTTATATTCAAAATTTCATGAGTGCTTACGAGTAGCGAAAAACGATTCATTGCTGATCCCTTTTACAGATGGGTATGCTAATTATAAGACCTACACTGTATTTTATGTATATGTACATATTTGTAATTGTAAAGGTATAAGTGTATATTAATATGTAAATGTATGTATATTTTTTTAAATTAGCACAACAAAGCGTATCACAAAAAAATAAAAAATAAAAACAAATTTAAAATGAATTTTATTACAAACAGACATACTCTTGGCAAAAATATATTTCAAGTAATAATAATATATACTTTGGCATATTGTATTTACACATATACATATCCTATATACACATACATATGTACATATGTATATATGTATGTTTTCTTATGTATAGGTGCATATAACAAATCAATTTACATGTGTGATGTGAGTGTATGTGAAGGGAGTAAAAAAAAACTGAATTTCATATGTAAGTTTTTATATTTGAACGTGTAAATAAAATATTTCTCTCCTGTTGATTTTACTTTTACTTTTTTTAGTAAATAAATGCAAATGTATATAGTGTGTAGCATGATTTGCATCAAAGAGAAATTTTCCATATGTATTTATGTTTTAAATTACAAAAATAATAACAATAATGTTACAGAATAAAAACAGAACAAAACAAAACTGAAATATTTCATATGAAAAATACACAAAATTTAACAACAAAATTTAAAAAAAAAATTTCAAAAAGTTTAAACATTGAAAGGACATCATCATCATAAAACATACAATGAAAATTAGTTGCGCATGTTAAAAAGTAAATTTGTTTGCTAAACATCAAGGTCTTGTTTAACGAATTTATCGATTTGATGTTTGAAGAAGAAAAAGCATTCTAAACCATAACGAGACTTGTGTGATCTTACTTTGGCCATCAAGACTGTGCTCATTCAAGGATTAAAGTTTTGAAATTGCTGTTTCAATGAAGGCATACTGTTACGAAAATGGAAACTCAACATACTGGTGTATTGTTTTTACATCGCTTAACATTAAAATTATAAACAAAAGCTACAAAAACAAAACAATGCAGTAAACAAACCTGTTTACAAATTATCGCACTGCTTAATATAACAACAAACGCCAGAATAAAAAAAATTGGTTAACATGTAAACAAAAATACAGCAACAAACGCTACAAAGATTTCGAGAAGGCAAAGTCATGAACATTTGCCTTCAAGAACATTCATCAGACTATTTACTCTGCCATATAAAAGGCAAGGCAAAGCAGGCAACTGAGTTAGTGAAGTTCAGTCGGACTTGTGTGAAAACGCGGTGTGTTTGAAGAGAGTAATCGCATTACAAAGATCTGCCGAATAATTGCCTAGTAATTGTTATTGTTTGTGCAAAGGGTATAAACAGAGGAATAACCAAAAAGGCAATTGTTGTTGTTTACATAAAGTTGTGAACAGTGGCACACAGAATTGTACGAATAATAAAAAATTTCTATTAAAACTAAACACAGATTTATTTTTAATTTATTTGCAAACAATGAGCTCATATTTAAAATATTTTTAAAAGGTAAAAACGTAACAATACGTATGTAATTGGTCATAACAACCCTTCATTCAGTATTACGGCCTAGTTTCTCGCTCCACTTATTTTGGGTGTGCTAGTTTTATACATGAGTAATATAAGAAATATTTCTTTTCATATTTCGTTTTGATGCCAGACCTGGGATAAGAACTCGGGCTTTACGTCTAATAAGCCAACACACTACTTACTAGACTACGGCGACTTCAAGGAAATATTTTTTCGTAGGTCGTTTTGATGGCTGATCTGGGGTTTGAACCTTGGCCTCACGTCTACGTATGATAGTAGTTTATATACTTATATGCAGGATTCTCGTATCGTACTATTGCTGTAATTTGATAAAATTTCTGGATATCATGAATTCATAATTGGAATTCAATTCATAATTCATAATTGGAAAAACTAACTGGCTTAGTTTAGTTTAAGTCCATCTTTCACACATCAGGTCACAGTGCGTTTTAGCTTCTGTTTTTTTTAAATAATTTTTTTATTCCTTTTTTTTCCTTCTCTATGGGTTTAAGTTTCATATGCAGTGAAAATAAAATAATAAAAAAAAACGCAAGTAAATCGTCACTACTCAACACATGATTCAAATGGATTTTGATAAATATTTGTTTGTTTGTTTGTTTTTGTTATTGATGTTGTTGCTGTTTTATGATAGTGTAGTAATAAATTTTTTATTTTCATACACATTCTCATACATGCAAATCTATTTTAAATAATAATTTTTTATTGTGTTTTCATTCGTTTTGTTTCTGTTTTCTGTGACGCTGTTTTCCAAATAAATTTAATGCCATGAAGGCAAACTCTACCTCTCACTCCTTCTGTCTGTCTCTCTATCTTTCCACTGCCATTGTGTGTGTGTGTGAGTTTTCTTATCACCATTTTGTTTATAGTTTTACATTTCAAATGGCCAACAACAGTAAAAAAAGAAAAACAAATGAAAATAGGAAGCAAAAAATATATAAAAAATAAACAGAAAAAACACAAAATTTATTACGCTTTTCAGCTTTTCTCCACAGCGCATTGAAAAATACGAATGTCAAGCATTTTGTGACCACTTGTCTCTAAAGGAAATACCCATCAATCATTTGATGTGGTTGCCATCAGCGTTGAAAGTTGGTAAAAATCCAATAAAAAAAAACCAAGAATTCAACTCACAAAAAGCGAAAAAAAAACAACAAATTTATTTAAAGTATTTTCAAATGTATATTCGAACGAGTACGTAGTGAGTACGCAGTGAGTACGTATGTACGAGAGTATATTTCAAGTACAAGGTGATAAAGGGGGTCATAAAAAACCGTTCTTTTTTAGTTGTTTTAAATATACCAACACAAAAACCACTTGAAATATTTAAAACAATTAAGCAATTATAAAATATATAGGGGTTTACATGTTCAGGGTTTTTTTTTTTTTCTCTACAATAGAATTGTTCTTAGTTTTCTTATGTTAAGTATTAGAAAGGAAACTTACAATAAATTTTCTGAAAGAAGTTTAATTTCAGTCAAAAGCTGTATAAAAATAATTTGGGGCTGGTTAATGACGTTATTAAGGCTTAACTATGAATTAACGTAAGTAAAATTGAATTCTTGCAAGTAAACTCTTCGCTCTGCTCCTGGATGGCAGAACTATTGAATAAGTGTATAATTTCACTTATATTGGCAATAGAAGAAGTCGCCGTAGTCTAGTAGGTAGGCTTATTAGACGTGAGGCCACCGTTCATACATCAGAACAGACTATCTCCAGCAAAACGAAATATGATAAACATATTTCCTAGGCAACTTCCTTTCAGCAGATTTCTGGCGAAAACTCTGAGAGTGAAATAAAAATTGCCATGAAAAGTTTCTCAAAAAACTGTATGGTTCGGAGTCAACGACTGCTTAACTATTGTCTACAATAACGACAACACATTACATGCCTTTACAAGTAATCCCATATGGGATTGTGTTTAAAAACCAATGTCCCAGGACATATGCTGATATTTTCGAGACAGTTTGAAGATTTGCGCTTAATTTACCTTTTTCCAGATATCATTCACATTTATCATTTAAGTTTAATGCCGTCCAGTATAAAAGGCAAAGAACATAACAACTTTTAGTTAAAAGTATTGAAAATTTCCCATTTAAAGGAGAACTATTTTGCAGAACAAAAAGAAAAGCGCAATATTTTCTAGAAAAAAAATTATTTTTCTGCAGTAACACCCTAATACATAACAAGCCACGAAGTAAACATATAGACATAATTGGTCATTACAACCTATCAGTCAGCATTACAACCTATGTTCGCACACCACTTATGTTGTGTGCCTTAATTTTAAGCATGAGTGGCGCTGGATCTACAAACGATAAACTTTTGAGAAACTTTTCATGGCAATTTTCATTTATTTTCAGAGTTTTAGCCAGAAATCTGCTGCTGAGAGGAAGTCGCCGAAGAAATATTTTTTTTTTAATTTTTAATGTTTTAATTTTGGTACATCTACCAGATGCAATGTATCGTTTTTCCTCTACTTATAAGCACTCATGAAATTTGGAATATAAGTGAGTCAACAATATTTAAATTTAACTACTCTGGATACATTCGTACTCACTACAACGTTGATTTATAATACAGGTTGCAATGAGTATGCGTACAACATTGACATCAAACTCATACCATTCGAAACATTTTCGATTCATAAGTTTAGAAAAATTCTTACAATACTTATAAATGTTTCAAGTGTCTTGAATCATTCATCAAAATTTAAAGTCTTAGTTGTTGTTGAATTTACAAAAAAAAAAAAAAAAGACACACAAGCAAAAAAGACAGGCAGAGCAAACACACAACCTTCTAGTAAGTATTTTAGTGGTTGTACCCGATTCATACTTATTTTGTGATTCTTGTATATGTTGTGTTATGGAGAGTCGAAATCATCATACGTGTTAATAAGTATGAATATGATAAGTAATTCAAACTTTGAATATGAGTAGAAGAGGTTCCATGATATTAAAATAAGTATGAATGTGTATCAGAAATTATGATTATGATTCGATTCCACACATCTTTATGAATACACATTGCTGACCTCTGATTTGTACCAAGACGTTGCCAGTCTGTTAAATGTTCTAGTCTTCTGGCGTTAAGTGGGGAAACTAAAAATTTTCCATACCACAATAAACAATACCTATGTATGAAATGTACATCACAAATATTTGCTTTGATTTCTTTTCCTTTTTTTATATTGTTTTTTGCATAAATTGCAGATTTTCAATAGAAAACATAAAAATTTATTGTTTATTTTAGCAATTATAGTGTATTTAATTAAATTGTTTTATTCTTGCATTGTATTGTTTATGTTTTGTTTTGTTTTATTTTATTTGAGGTATTTATTGTATTTATTTTTGTTATTGTTTTTCTTGTTTTCGTTTTTATTACAGACTGTTGCTCTTGCTGTTTATGTTGATATAATCTGTGTGTGTGTGTGTGTGTGATTGTTGAGTATATTGATCCTTGTTTATTTATAATTATAAATACATAGACACATACATACCGAAAATTGTAAATAAATTGAATTTAATTTTCATTAGCTCGATTGTTATGTTATGTTTAATTAATAAATAACCGTATTAAAACTAAATTATGGAGCCAACAAAAATAAATAAAAAAATAAATTTTTAAATTTATTAAACTCAAGTTTGTTTATCAATGGGAAAGATCATAGAATTGGTCCCCACATTATCGATGACCTTAAATAAATTTATTGGAAATTTAAATTGAACAGACTTATGTACATACATATGTATGTATTTACCTTCACTAAGAGTATTAAGTGATGCAATAATAAATAAATAAACAAATAATGTTTGGAATTTGTGGTTCTATAATGTGTTCTGAAGTCGCCGTAGTCTACTAGGTAGTGTGTTGACTTATTAGACGTAAGGTTACAGTTCAAACACCAGGTAAGACATCAAATCGAAAATATGAAAAAATATTTCTTAGGCAACTTCCTCTCAGCAGATTTCTGGCAAAAACTTTGAGAGTAAATAAAATTTGCCATGAAGAAGTTTCTCAAAAATCTGTTGTTCGGAGTCGACTTTAACACAGAAGGTCCCACCGCTACTCATGCATAAAATTAACGCACACAGCATAAGTGGTGTGAGAAGCTAAGCCGTAATCCTGACTGAAGGTTTGTAATGACCAATTATGTAAAGTTAGAATGGTTTCTCAAGGCTGTACTGGATCTGGTCTATCAAAGAATACCTAAAGATCTTAAAGAATTTAAACAGAATATTCTGACATAGAGACAGTTTCTTGAAATCCTATAATTCCAAAAGCTGTGATGGAATAAAAATCAACAGTTCTGAAAAACTTAAAATTTTGTAATAAAGCTTGCGAAGAAAAAATGTTGATTTCTCTAGACCATACCATTTGCATTAAAGTTAGTTAGGAAACAGGACAGAAGTTTACTCAGACCATTTAAAAGGGTCAACCTTTAACAAGATTTAGATAATGAAATCAGAAGGGTTCCAATGCCTTAAATCAAATGAAGTCCCTAGTAAAAGTTTATTATTTACATGACATATGTAAACAATTGGTAGAATATACCAAAAACAAATGAAATTTTTCTATTTAATGTTTAAAGGCTTTTTATAGCATTCTCTTCGTCTTTATATTTTTAATTTTTCTGTTTATTTATTAATGAACGATTTTAAATGTTTCTTTATTTTACTGCCAGTAAAATATTTAACAAGAATAGCTGATTTATATGTACTCCTGAGGATATTTCTTTTTAATTGTAATTCTAGGAGTTATATTTTTAAAAGGCTGTGCAATATTGCTGTCGATATAGAATTGTTGTAAATTCTATTAAAAATTTTGAATTTACCAACTGAAATTATAAGATTATGTATCACACGTTCTGTTGAATTTTTGCAAAAACTGCTTAATTAAATTTTTACCATACTTTCAATACGAATACAATGACTTACATGGATACCGCGTGTAAATAAATAAACCTACGTATGTGTGTATGCATGTGTGTGAATGTATACATTACTTTTATGTATGAATGTTATGCTACCATTGTAATATAATAATTTTATTTTATTAATTTAACAATTTCATATTTTAAAAGTAAAATAAATGTATGTATATGTATGTGTGGTAATTCATATATGTATGTATGTATGTATGTATGCATGCATATACGTATATGTGTGTGTGTGTGTGTATAAAATATCTATCTATCTATGTAGGTATGTATTGAACTGTTAAGGTAATTTATTTAAATAGTCATTGAATTCCTTCCTCTCTCTCTATCTCTCTCTCTCTCTCACTCTTTACCTCATTCCGGCCGTTGTATTTGCGTTTGTATTGGTTTTAATTTACAAACTCAATGTATTGCCTTTTAATTTAACAAATACCCACACATAAATACCTACCATCATACATATACACCTACATGTATGTAAGTGTTCTGTATACACAATTATAATTTCATTTCGATTCATTTGAATTCGTTATTTTTGTATATTTCGAATATTTCCTCTTCATTTTGTTATTCCCCTTTCGTTGTTGCCGTTGTTGTTGTTGTTGTTTAAGGCCACAAAAATATAAATTTTTTTTGCGGTTTGGTTTTTGGTGTACAAAAATACAGGAAAAATTTATTAAAAGTATATGAAAAGTTTATAATTAATTTATGCTTTTATAAAAAATAAAATTTTATGGCAATATAAGGCACTTAAATGGACATTTTAAACCAATTCAGTGGAGAGAGACAGAGAGAGCAAGAATATTGCAGTTCAACAAAAAAAAGGTTTCCTTTTTGCCAAAGGCCATAGGAAATTTGTGTTACTTGAAGGCAAATTAAATGACATTTAATGTTTGTTTTGTAGTAGCCATAGTCAAGTATTGTGTTGCCTAATTAGACGTGAGGACACGGTTCAAACCTCAGGTCAGAGATCTCCAACAAAACGAAATATAAAAAAAATATTCCTTCGGCTACATCCTCTCAGCAGATGGTAAAAACTCTGGGAATAAATAAAATAGCCACGAAAAGTTTTTCAAAAATCTGTCTTTCGGAATCGACTTTAAACTGTAGGTCCCGCCACTCATGTATGCAAATTAACACACACAGCTTAAGTAATGTGGGAAGCTAGGTCGTAATACTGACTGAAAGGTTGTAATGACCAATTACGTTATGTATGTGTGTAAAGTTTGTTTCTAATAAATATTTGACAATATAGAAGACGATTTTCGTACTCGTAGCCATATCCAATGCTAATTTAAAAATTCCCATTAAACCAGCCTTAAGCTGTAAATTCAACCCACCATTATAGCCAATCCTTATTGGCAACGTGATATTTTGCTTTTCACAAATGTAATCGGTCGTGATGTATTTTTACCAAAAACTAGACCGACTATGCTGGGCTTGTACCGTATTTCTACGTGAGAAAAATGCTACAGGACTGTATAAGGAATATAGTTTCAGGTTTTGTGAAACTTGATTTAAGTTGGGAGATGTGACGGTTAGATCAGTAAATCCCAAGAACTGAATTGTAGAGAATATTCTAGTTTTTCGTTTTTAACGAAAAACAATTCCTTTGTCATTTCTATTGACATACTGTAACTTTTATTTCCTTCAATCCACGAAAAAGTAGAAATTGTGTTTAATGATATCGATATTGTAGTGCCCAAGATGTATGCCTGAGCATAGGACTGTATAAACAAATTCTTATCACAATTATTCTACTATCAAGCATGGTATCAAGCATAGCGTTCAAAATCGTCCTATTAATGGATAAAATTCCTTCTATTATATATTACATAAATACTCTTGTAGTTAATGTCAATTTAAAGTTAATTTATTATAAAAAAAGACTAAATTTAGATATTAGAAGCTCATATGGACCATCATTCATGCATGAAGTCTGTCAGTCAAGCTTGACAAGCTTTATAAATTAGGCATATTGCTTTCTTACGCTATATATAGGCATTTAAATTTCTTAATTTAAATGTTTCTATTTATTTTCGAAGTTGCCGTAGTCTAGTAAATAGTGTGTTGGTTTATGAGACTTGAGGCCTTAGTTTAAACCCCAGGTCAGACATTTGCAACTAAAGGAAATATAAAAAAATATTTCTTCCCCGACTTCCTCTTAGCAGATTTCCGGCAAAAACTCTGAGTGGATATAAAAAGAAGCCATGAAAAGCTTCTCAAAAAATCTGTCGTTCGAAATCGACTTTAAACTGTAGGTCCCAGCAGTTATGTAAAAAACACACACAACTTTAGCGGTGTGAGAAGCTAGGTCGATTACGACTAAAGGATTGTAATGACCAAATATGTTGTGTATGTATGTTAATTAAATTGTTTTTACATTCCTGTTTAGATTTAATTTCCCATTTTTATGCATTTTTTTCCTCTTTTAATTTTATTTTTAAATTTTGTTTTCAAATCTGTTTCAAATGTCATTTACAGGTAAGCATACTTAACTGCAAAATTTGTTTTGATTTTTATTACAAAACATTCTCTCTAAAATGTGATACACTCTGTGCCATTAACACTAAAATTTAATTACTAAATCATGCCATTTAAAAATAACAATCGAACACATTTATTACCCAAACAACAATAATAACAAGAAAAAAAATCAAAAAATCAAAAATTATTTTATAATTCAATCAATAAAATCCATTTTCATTTGCATTTCTATGAGAAAAGTGTTGTAATTTAACAACATTTAACCAAAAATTTTACAATAAATTAAAACCATAATTTTCTAAAATACAATTTATTACGTGAGAGTCATTATTATTTCTGGGAAAAAGATTTTTGAGTGGATTTGTGGTACCTAAAACACTCAAACACTGTTTAAAATGCAATTTTCAAATATCACGACATTTGATTGATTTCAATTGCAACACAATTTACGCGCTCCCCCAATTTAACGACAGACCATAATTATACGTTCAGAGGCAACATGTGTTATAAACAAAATACAACAAAAAAGTCAATAAAAATCCAAAGTTTTAAAATAAATAATTAATAAACAAAAGAGTTTTGATTATGGAAATTCTGTTTTTATTGTAAATTTTTTTTATTGCCAAGCATAGCTGCCAGATTTGACAAAATATCGTCATTTTGATGATTTTGTGCTCCAAAAATATCATATTAGCGATTTGACGATTAATAACCTTATTTTGACGATTTTTAGAAATTAAAAATTTACGTCATATTCTTTACTTTAGTACATTAAAAGCTTCCTTCAGCTTTGTATTTGCTTTGCAATTGTTGCTTTCGGAAATTTAGGTTAGTAATAACAAGAAGTAAAGTATTACAATTTTAAATTATTTACGAACACCTAAATAAAAGCGTCAATTAGTAAAGAAACTTAAAAAGAAATGATCAGATATTTAAAGAAAATTGGTAATTTCTACAAATATCTGCAAATGCCCTAAGATTACCTAGCAAATAATAGCAATACCAAGAATTTTGAAATAAGATTCACACTCATAGTTGAGCATAATTTATCATTTACCATTGCAGCTCATTTTTAAAGATTCGAATATAGTTTCTAATATTACCTTAGAAAGACCAAAGGCAAGTGTCATTTTTTTTTTCGTACGACCAATATTCAGGGGATGGCACCTACTCATGCAGTGCATTGTGCTGGAACTACGAAAATATGTTATGGAAAGGAGGAAGGTTAGGTTAGAGTGGTAGCCTTGATGCCAAAAGTTCACTTGAGCACGCGTAGCGCTCCGCAGGTGAACGCAGTCTCTGTACTGAACAAGTTCTCCAAATCAGGGGACAAGAAATTGGTCAGCGCAATGTCTGCCCTGGGAAGGATGAAAGTAGTATTTGTGGACACTAGATTAGAAATCTTTTATACCGTAGTCTAGTAGGTAGTGTATTGGCTTACTAGACGTAAGGCCACGGTTCAAACCACAGGTCAGACCTCAAAACGAAATACTAAAAAAGTATTTCTTCGGCGACTTCCTCTCAGCAGATTTCTGGCAAAAACTCTGAGAGTAAATAAAGTTGCCATGTCAAGTTTCTCAAAAATCTGTCGTTCGGAGTCGACTTTAAAAACTGTAGGTCCCGCCACTCATGTACAAAATTAACGCACACAACGTAAATGGTGTGGAAGCTAGGTTGTAATCCTGACTGAAGGGTTGTAATGAACAATTATGTTATGTATAACGTATGTGACAGGAAAGACCTCTGCAGGAAGCGAGTTTCATATACGAATAGTCCGACTAAAGAACGAATTTTGTCTGTAATGCATGATGTGATCCACTGGTCAATCGACCACAAACGGAAGTGCTAGTCGAGAAACACGTGTGTTAAATGATTCTCGGGAACAAGTCCCCTTATTTCGTTCCAACAAAATCCGTTGTATTAGCGACAGAACCGTAAAACACAATCCTCTGATGCTCTAATGAATCTATGAAGTGGGATACGCTACGAGAACCTTCGCCCTCTGTTGTACGCGTTCAATAAAACTCAAAATAGACGTTGAGGCACCGATGCATGCATGAGAGTTCTATTCCATTCTTGGTCGGATATACATACATACATACATAATTGGCCATTACAACCCTTTAGTCAGGATTACGACCTATTTTTACACTCCCCTGATTTTGTCGTGGGACCTACAGTTTAAAGTCGATTCCGAACGACAGATATTTTTTGAGAAACTTTCCATGGCAATTTTATTAACTCTCAGAGTTTTTGCCAGAAATCTGCTGAAAGGAAGTCGCCGAAGAAATATTTTTTCATATTCTCGTTTCGATGTCTGATATAGGGTTTGACCCGAGGCCTCACGTCTAATAAGCCAACACACTACCTACTAGACTGTAGCGGTCGGATATAAGTGGTTTAAATAGGAAGAAGCTCAGATGAAGTGAAATATTTTAAAAGCCAAGGCACTAAAAAGTGTGCCCAGAACGTCAAGAGGTTCTGCAGGAAGCAACATTGTTGCTTGAGCCTATGTGTCCATAAACAACACTGGGATAGATAGTTTAAGTCCTAAACAATATTTTCTTGAAAATGATATAAAACTTCTCGATTTTTGGAAAAAAAATATCAGAAATAAAAATAAGAGATGCTTGCTTTTAATTTCACATCCGTCAGCTAATGAAGAGAGAGTATTAAGTAAAGTTAACAAAATAAATTATTTAGAACTTCTTCGACTTTAATTTTGTACCTGATTTGATTGAAATGTTTAATTCTAATACATATTCTTGTAACATACAAATATTTTGTATAAAACATTCGTTTATTAAGTTTATTTTTATAATTACTTGTTAATTCTTTTTGTTAAACATGTTTTTATGTTTTATTCTTGAGCTAAAATATATATTTTACTACAATAAAAATATTTGTTTTTAAAAAAAAACCTTTCATTTTATTTACTTATTTTTTCCAACGATTTTTTTATGATTTCAATGAAACACATTGACGATTTTCTTTTCTAATATTTGACGATTTAAAGCTTTATTTACCTGGCAGCTATGTTGACAACAGATATCAGCAATGAGTATTCAAAAAGATGAGTAGACTCGAATCATACTCATAATTTCTGATACTTATACGCATTCATACTTATTTTAATATCATGGAACATCCTCTACTAATATTTAAAGCTTGAAGTGTACACATCATATTCATGCTTAACAACACGTATGATGTTGTTGATTTCGACTCTCCATAACTCAACATATACACGCAGAACAAAATAAGTATGGATCGCATACGAACACTAAAATACTCACTAGAAGGTTGTGTGTTTGCTGTGCTTGCTGCTCTGTCTTTTTTGCTTATGTGTCTTGTTTCTTTTTTTTGCAAATGCAACAATAACTAAGACTGTAAATTTTGATGAATGATTCGAGTGACTCTAATAATTTATAAGTATTATAAGTATTTTTCTAAAGTTATGAATGTAAATGAGAAGGCTTATGAATCAAACATATTTCGAATGGTATGAGTTTGATGTCAACGTTGTATGCATACTCATTGCAACCTGTACTTATAAATCAACGTTGTAGTGAGTATGAATGAATTTGGGAGTAGTTAAATTTCAATATTATTGACTCATTTATAGTCAAAATTTCATAAGTGCTTATGAGTAGCGAAAAAACGACCTCTGGTTGACAAATATTGTTGAATTGATTATCAATCATACGCCAGAGTGATTTCAATGTTTGTAAATTTGTTTTTATTTTTTATATTCACGTATAAATTAAATGTATTTAATTGTATTTTATTTTTTTTATAGAATTTAACACTTACAGCCATTTTTATTTTCTTATAACAGAATGATATTTAATATAAGTTTGTAATGGAACGTTTTTTTTTAGCTTTTTTTGGTGCTAATTTGTCTTTAACGATCGAAACCGATTTTTCGACTGACGCAAATATTTCTGTAGATTTTCCATTTTTCCTAAAATTTTAAAAACAAAAACAAAAAAAAAAATTTTTTAATTTTTTTTCTTTTTAAATACATAGACATAATCTTACACACACAATATATACATATACATATATTGTTAAATTAAACTACTGAATAAACATTTTTAATATTCATGAGTCTGTGTGTGCATGCAAATGTGAAGATCATTCACTAAATTGGAAGACAAAAATGACGTCAATTTCATATGTTTTCGAACAAAACAAAAAAAAAAACCAAAATTATTTTGTAAAATCTTTATGTAGGCGTGCAAATGGATCGTGAGTTTGTTTTATTTTCTTTCTATTTTTTTTTTTCTAACCTAAATTTTCTTTATTTACAATGAATTTTTAAAACAATAAAATATTTTTTTTTCAATTTATTTAAGTTGGGTAGTTTCCCAAATATTTTCTTTATTTTCATATAAGTTTTAGTAGCGGAAGTAAACATCAACAAGAACAGAAAAAAATTTCTTTCAAGTTCATGTTTATTTTTCTTAATTTGTTAATATTTTTTGTTTAATTTGTATTTTTTTTTGCATTTTTCTAAAGGTAAATAAATGTACATGTATGTATGTAGGTATGTATTCATATGTTTTCACCTTAATTTAAATGTTGTTTGAATTTGAATTGCTTTTTTAATGTTTTTAAACAATGTTGAACATGATGAAAATTATACAATTTGACTACAAGTTGAAGGCTTTTTCATGAAGCCAAGAAAACAAAGTTGATTTTTCATTTTCTATATAAAAATCATGTATAGAATGGCGCGTGGGTGCCACCCACACCATTTGCGGTAATATACTAGCCAAACAGTGAAGCAAAAATCTATAATATTTTATATTTATTGGTAGTAGCATAAATAGGTCACATATTTATTTTGAAACTGATAGACATATCAGCTCAGTTTAATGCGAGATATTTTCCATAAAGTTTTTATTTCAAATACAAAATGCCTCAAGAGAAGTATATACAAGAAATATGAAATCACAATTATTGTGATGAAATTGTGGAAATTGAATGTGAACAGTGCATGACTTCAATAAATATGTAGCAGGAATTGCTTCAAATAAACTAAATAGTCATCACTAAATAATAATCAAAACTAAATAATCATCTTTTTCTATATTCTTATCATTACTAGAAATACTACAAACCACACAACAAAATTTCTCACACGTAATCGGAATATAATTTTAATATACTTGAAGAAATCTTCTACCTTTGCATTATACTTGGAAATGCAGAACAAATTCAATTAAACAATGATGTCAAAATCCCCTTTATTTTTTTTTTCTGCCAAAGTGATCATTCTCCTTACCATGGCTAAGTGATTTTATTGATTATAATGTAGAACAGATCACAACTTAGTATTTCTAAAAAGAATCATTCCTCCTGTAACTTTACATTGTTACTGTCTTCATAGTTTACTTACATTCTTAATTGGTCATTACAACCCTTCAGTCAGCATTACAATCTAGCTGCTCACACCACTTATGTTGTGTGTGTTAATTTTTAGCCATAAGTGGCTGCGCCCACAGTTTAATGGCGACTCCGAATGACAGATATTTTGAGAAACTTTTCATGGCAAGTTTATTTTACTATCTGAGTTTTTGCCAAAAATCTGCTGAGAGGAAGTAGCCGAAAACATATTTTTTTATGTTTTGTTTTGTTCGAGATGTCTGTCCTTGGGTACCATGGTCTCATGTCTAAGAAGCCAATTCACCACCTACTAGACTACGGTGACTTCTTCATAGATTCGAAATTTTAATTCTAACCGTACTTATTTACTTTCTTGTGGCTATTAACATCCCGATTAACGAATTACTTAACACATCCTGCTGCTAGTTGCACGCCTTCAACAGTTAACTAGTCACATTAATCGATGACGGGGCCTCCTCAATTTGCTCTTTCCAACGCAGACAAGGTCGTCCTCTACGTTGACTTCCGTTAATCGCATCAAATACCCGTCTCGTCGGAGTATTATCTTCAATTTGAACGACACAGCCGAGCCAGCCGCTGGATGCTAATACGCTGCACAACGTCTATGTCGTTGAGGAGCTCATACAACTCACTGTTGTATCGGATACGGAAATCAACGCCAACACGCGCTGGACCGAATATATTACGTGGGAATTTTCTCTTGAAGTTCTCAAAGCTCTTGAAGCTGCTAGATTGGTGCTTAATATTGTCCATGCTTCTGTGTCATAAGCAAGCACGGGCAAAGAGAGTGACTTGTAGAGTATTATTTGTGTCATACGATAGAGGTCTCTTTATTCAATTGCCTATTGAGACCATAATAGCACCTGTTGGCAAAGGTGATTGTGCGTTTGATCTCCAGACTGACATCATTTTTGCTAGTAATGGCACGGCTAAGTTAAACAAATTCACTGGCTATAGGGAAAGTAGCCGTAATTTGAGAAACTATATGTACAATACTATATGTACGTCGTTTTGCCCTTATATACTGCCAGACGTATTTATTATAATTTCACTTTGTTTCTATTACATGTCATGGGCAAGATCTTAAAAATCAGTCAATTCAAGGTCGTCTCCTCATTTCGCATAAACAATAACATGGCTAAAGTAAATGTTTAAATAAATATTTCAGAAAACATAATTCTTTTTAATTACATTGTAAGACATACAATAATTTTCAAAATAATTCCGAAAACAAATATATTCACATGCTCAAGGTTATTTTAATATTTGGAAAATTTATTATTTGGACTTCCATCATAATGTCTGTTAATGCATAACAAATTTGTAAAATATGTATGTATGTTTTGTTGTTTTTGTAAACAAACAAACAAATGCGAGAACAAATTCATTTTTAATTAAAAAAGCAAAAAATATTTTTCATGTTCTTCTCCAATTTTTATTAACAGAATTTTATTTATTTTAGTTTTAAATGTCTTTCGAGAATATCAAGTCGATAATTTTTTCTTTTTTTCTTTTCTATAATTCTGAATGTTTATTTTCATTGCTTTTGTTTTTGTTTTTTTATTTTTCATCTTCTAAATCAATTTTATTTTTGATGTTTTCTTTGGCACACAAATGGAAATCATAATTGAAATTTTTTCTTTATTTGTCTTTATTTTTCTGTTTTAATTAAAAATTATAAGAAAATATTTTACATTTGCAATGATCGAATTGGCATTAGAAAAAATGGAAACGTCAACGTAGCATACATGCCAGAGTATTCAAAAATATGAGTAGAATCGAATCATACTCATAATTTCTGTTACTGTTATTTTAATATCATGGAACCTCTACTCATATTCAAAGATTGAAGTACTCATCATATTCATACTTAACTACACGTATGATATTGTTGATTTCGACTCTCCATAGCTCAACATACATATGTATATCATGAATCGCTTACGAACACTAAAATACTCACTAAATTGTAGAGTGTTTGCTATGCCTGCTGCTCTGTCTTCTTCGCTTATGTATCTTTTTTCTTTTTTTGTAAATGCAGCAAATAAGTCACTCGAATCATTTATAAGTATTATAAGTATTTTTCTAAAGTTATGAATCTAAATGAGTAGGCTTATGAACAGTGGTGTTGTGCTAATTTTTTTTTTAACGGAACGCGTATATATAATTATATAGACAGGGCCGATCCTGGGTAGTCGGCCGCTCTGTGCGGTCTCATGTCCCAAATTTAACGACGGGGGTGATTTTCCATGATCATCGTGGCGGCGGCGTTTTTGTTTTTTAGGTCTCATGTCCCAAATTTGACGACGGGGGGAGGGAGATTTCCCCCAATTTTCGCCCGCCGCCAGGATCGGCCCTGTATATAGCATAAAAAGGAAAGGAAACGAAAATCATTTCCAATTCTCGTTATCAGAAATCATCTTTAGTTCCGGAACGCGTTCCTGTCCAAAAAGGAAGTACCTGAACGACGTTCCGGAACGTTCCGGCTCGACAACACCACTGCTTATGAATCAAACATATTTCGAATGGAATGAGTTTGATTTCAACGTTGTATGCATACTCATTGCAACCTGTACTTATAAATTAACGTTGTAGTGAGTATGAATGAATGTCGGAGTAGTTAAATTTCAATATTCTTGACTCACTTATATTCAGAATTTCATGAGTGCTTATGAGTAGCGAAAAAACGATTCATTGCTGATCTCTAATATATATGTATATATTATAGAGTAACCAAATATTCCAATGAGAATCCCATAAATAGAAACTAAAATTCGTTTATTTTACATTACGATTCATTTTTAATCGTAAAAATTAATTAATTAATTTTTGATAACCAAATGAAACACTTTTGGAAACAAAATTTATTTCTTCATAATTGCATTTGCAATGAAGACGCGTAACGCCTTCATTTTCAATTAAATTCAATTAAATTTTCCCACTTTTCATCTGATTTTTATGTGACACCTACAGTCTGAAAGCAAAAATTTATGAAAATTTAAATGAAATTTAAAAGCCAAAAATAAAAATGACGTCCGTAAACAATTTATTTTCGTTTTCTTTTTGTTTTTGTTTCCAATCAAAATATAAAAATAAAATATTTCTTATACGGGGGGGACCATAAAAAGTTGTCATGGTTTTCTTGTTCATCCATGAATTAAAATTTTCGTTATCTTAAATCAATTTTAACCACGCACGTCCACTTGCTGTAGAATTGCGAAGAAATCTCGCTGAAAAACAAATGATTTTTAGGCACTCTTGTGTGCACAAATTTTGCAGACATAAGGACAAACGATCGTAGTCTAGCAGATAGTGTGTTGGCTTATTATACTATAGCCCGAGGTTCAACCCCTGGCTCAGACATCTCAAACGATTTTTGGCAAAAAACTCTGAGAGTAAAAAAAATTGCAATGAAAAATCTGTCTTTCAGAGTCGACCCGCCGCTCATGGATAAAATGAAAACACACAACATGGGTGGTGTAAGAAGCTAGGTCGTAATCCTAACTGTCGGGTTGTAATGTCCAATTAAGTAAGAAGTAAATGTGTGGATAAATTTTGCACAAGCGGTATAGCTTCAGAGATAAATTTCTAAGTTCGTGTCTTAACTCTTAGCCAAGTTGGGGAAACAACCGTGCTCTTAGCTTGATTTTAAAGCTTCTCGTATAACCGACTGCTATAGTAGAGCAATTGGGATTTGTACTGGAGTGGATCGTTGGTTTTATTCGATATCTATCGAAACTGTTTCTTTATGGAGTTGTCTTCTACCGAACTGCGCTCAGTTATAAATACAAAGTTAAGCCAAGATCATCTTTGTTAGAACTTTAAGTAGAACGAACACTCAATGCAGCCCTTGCGCTGACCAACTTCTTCCTTTTCCCTGATTGTGATGGAACTTGGTCAGTACAGGGACTGCGTTCACCCGTGGCATCACAACGGGCCGCCATGCGTGCTCAAGTGAGCTTTGTGACATCAGAGCTACCACTCCGACCTAACCTAACCTAACACTCAATGCGAAAATCAGAGGAAGACATTGTGCAACGAATAATCTCAATTCTCACCTTCAAAGCTCTAATAATCAAGACTGTGAAAGATTTAATAGCGAACGGCAAATCCTAGAATGAACATAAATTCAATGTAGTAAAACATTTTTCATGGCACAATCCTGAGTAAAAGAACAAGCCATCTTTTTTAGAGACTTTGAAATTGTTATGTAAGTAGGTTGAAGGCGAAGAAACTAACCAAGAATGTTATTCCTATGAACATGTAGGATTGTTCTGCGCTCCCCATTGGGAATATCACCTTATTTTCTATATCTAATTCTATATCTTAACTTCTAGTCAACTAGTTTGAGACGAATTATGTCTGATATAGTGTCAACCGCAAAATACTGGAATCACGATCTTACAAAAGGTGGGCAAAAGCTGACATAAAAAATGCTCCATCGTTTCGATGTGTATGTCCTGCATTCATCATTTTTCTACACGCCAATACGGTTCAGGTGTACATGTAGGACGAAGGTCCCATCAGTATACTCATTAGCGATGACCTAATCGCCGTTATTTAGTTTTGAAATGCTCACGGTTCTCTCCTCTTTAGTATCGCCCCAAAATGTTTCTGTAATTGGTCATTACAACCCTTCAGTCGGGATTACAAACTAGATGCTCACATCACCCATGTTGTGTGTGTTAATTTTGTATATAAGTGGTGGAACCTACAGTTTAAAGTTGAGTGCAAACGACAGATTTTTGTTGTCTTTACTCTTAGAATTTTTGCCAGAAATCTGCTGAATCCGAGAGGGAAAGTCGCCGAAGAAATATTTTTTCATATTTCGGTTTTGTTGGAATGGTCTGACCTGGGGTTTGAACCGCAGCCTCACGTCTAATAAACCCACACACTACGTACTAGCCTACAGCGAATCTGGCTATATTAGCCCGAATATTTACACCCTCATTTCCAATCCGTCTATGATGACTAGGAGCCTCTATAATGCGTACTGTTTCACGTCTGGAGTAATTGTTAATCGTTTTTTACACTCCAAGACGGTGTTTGATCCTATATTCCTGGATGTTATTGCTTTAATTTAAAATCCTATACGTCTTAAGTTTACCAAATGATTACTAGCCCAGATCATACATTCCCTGATTGCGCGTGCATCTGCTTGAAAAACCAAATTATAATCCGATTGCCGGAGGCATAGTTTAGTTTTTGGTTCTTCTATATTATAGGCCTATTCCTCTGTCCTCTTTCCATGTTTAGAGCCATCCGTCTAGCAACTAGTCCCCACGGGCAACTGCAATACGGATCCATTGGACCAAGAAAGTCAATCCGGTATTAGAATGATGCCATTAGTTAATAAACTGTCGTATAATTATGCGTCAAACGAGAGACGTATTCTAATATTCCAATTGTGTGGTTGATATTTAGTGACTCTGATATTATTTAACATCTAAAGTACTGGTCTTGTTTAACGTAAAGTCTTACCTTTCAAACACTATATATAGTGGCAGCAACATCACCTAGTGACAAAAAACAAACTAGACAGCTTTTTATATGACCCAATAATTATTTTTTTTTTTTTTCATTTTTTGATTTTTGAAAATAAACTTGCATTTTCATCATTCATTCACACCTTTAGTGTTTGATAGTGTTTTTATTTTCCTTTTAGAGGAAATCTAACGAATAATGATGCAAGTGTGTGTGTGTAAATGTTATTTCAAAAATTTTTGAAAAATGAAAATAAAAATGAATGAAATTTGAAAAGTGAAAAACATTTTTAAAATTTAAATATCAAGGCTGCAATTTAAATTAATTTTTTGTGCTTTTCTCTCTCTCTCTCTCTCTCACTCTCTCTCTCTCTCTCTCTCTTTTAAAATTGTTTTCATGTACACAATGCACACACACACATACACTGACATGTTGTTAACAGTGTCTATGCTAATTTGGCATTTGCAAACTCGACAAAACCGTGTGAATTGTTGTCATCTTCTGGTTGTTTTAGGGTGTAGGCGTTTAGGGATTTTTTTTGCTCGAAAAGTTTTCTTCTCCTCTTGACATATACAACACGTGTGTGAGTGAATGTGTTTATGTGTGTGTGTAAATAGTGTTGTTTGTTTTATTTTTTATAAAATCTATTTAAAAATTTGGTTCACAAACATTTGTTGATCATAAATTAAGGGCGATAAAAAAAGAACACAAGAAACAAACAGACAACGCGTTCAATATCATTGAAATGAACAGAACAGAACAGAACAGAACAGAATAGAGTAGAACAGAAAAAGGGCGTAATTTAAATAAAATATTTATTTTTAATCACAAAATGTACAACAAAAAAAAATAAATAATTAAAAAAAAGACATTGTTTTTATAGCAACATTTGTCAGCCGATAGCGTAAAATTTTTTTTTATTGTTAAACAGATAACAACAATAACAAACAAATCGTTGTTTTTTGTGTTGTTTTTGCAAATAACGATTTTAAGTATTTTAATTATTTTAATTTTTATCAATTTGTTTGTTTTCACTTTTTTATGTTAAACATGAAAAGTTAATTAGAAACAAATACAGCGGAGAGCAACAAAATAGCAGACATGTGTACAAGAATTTAATTTGAAAAAAAATGGGATTCTCTTGGTCATTTAATTGGTCCCTTTAGTTAAGACTACAACCTAATTGCCATGAAATGTTTCTCAAAAAATCAGTCGTTTGGAGTTGAATTTAAACTGTAAGTCCCGCCGCTTATGGATTAAATTTATATGGCCAATTTCGTGTCAAGTGACCCAATTTTTAAAATCGATGTCTTCCGATTTGGATGGTGAAAAGTTACACACATTTTAAAAAAACCCTGTATGACCAAAATGTCCAACTTTGACCCCCTCTAACTCCAGTTCTTGACTGATAGAGCTGAAAATTTGTGTCTAGCCAACTATCCAATAGTACTAACCTTGGTGCAAATTTCAGCCAAATCGGAAGACATCGATTTTAAAAATTGGGTCACTTGACACGAAATTGCCCATATACATAACATGGTTGGTGCTGTAATCAGACAGGTTGTAATCCTGACTAAAATGTTGATTTGAACAATTAAGAAAGAAAAGAAAGTGGGAACCTCATACTAAGGCAGTGGAACTACATATTGAGTAGTTTAGGACTGGACCATTAATATAGAAGAACCAAAAAGCTAAACTTTGTCTCCGGCTATCGGATCATAATTAGGTTTTTCAAGCAGATATACACGCGATCAGGTAATGTATAATCTGGGCTTGCAATCATTTGGTAAGCTTGAGACGTATTGGAATTTAAAATCTTTACGGATAGGCAAATAACAATTAAGGCAATAACATCCAGGAATACGGGCTCAAACACCGTTCTGGAGTGTCAAAGCGACTAACAATTACTCCGGGCATGGAACAGTACGCATTATATGTGTTTCTAGTCATCATTAGATGAATTGTAAATGAGGAGCGGATATTCTAGCTAAGTAGCCCAGTAGGTAGTGTTTTGGCTTATTAAACGTCAGGCCACAGTTGAAAACCCGGGTCAGATATATCGATCAAAACGAAATATGAAAAAATATTTCTTCGCCGATTTCCTCACTACAGAATTCGGGCAAAAAATCTGAAAGTAAAAAAATATCGCCATGAAAAAGTTTCTCAAAAAAATCTGCCGTTCTGAGTCGAATTTAAACTTTAGCTACCTCTACTTATGGATAAAATTATCAAACACAACATAAGTGGTGTGAGAAGCTGGAGTGTAATCCTAACTGAAGGGAATGTAATGAGCTATTCTGTATGTATGTATAATTAACGGCGCCGTTGTCTGTCAAAAACTCTGGAAGTGAATAAAATTACAGAGAAAATGGTCTTTAAAATTTGTCGTTTGGTGTCGACTTGAAAGTGTCCCTCAAGTCGTGTATAAAATTAACACACACAACATGAGTGGTGTGGAAATTAGGTTGTAAACCTGACCAAGTATGATTGGATTAAGTGGAAGCCACACATGATTTGTATATAGGTAGATGCCATCTAATCTAACCTCTAGGTAGTTTTCTATAGCCCATACAATGTACAGCAGCACGAGTAGGTGTTATTCCCTGATTATTGGTAATACACTCATAAGTGGTGTAAGAAACTAGGTGGTAATCCTGACTGGAGGGTTTTAATGACCAATTATGTATGTATGTGAGTGGGAACCTTATGGAATGACGTAACCAATCTAATGAACCCAATGTATACAAGAAAACATACAAACTTCTTTGTCACTTTTTTCATTGATAAACCAAAGAAATTCCATAACAGAAGGTCAAAGGCAATAATAAATCTCTGTTAAAATGCTATTTTTATGTCTTAATCTGTATTAAAAACAAAAAACCAACAACATTAATTGTTTAATTCAAAGTAAATAACAATTAATGAAATTTAAATATGTTGTAAATTTCCGCATTAAAACCTTTCATTTATTTAATATAATTTAATTGATATTATTTATACGAATCGATTTTTTTTTATTTTATTTTATGAAAAACTGAAATAAAAATATAAAATTTAGTTTTAATACAAAAAAAAAAAAAAAAAAAACAAAACAAATAAATAAATAATCTGTAATAAAACGTTGAAATCAAAACTGCATAATTGCCAATAAAGCATTACAAAGACTCATATCAATGTAAACGATTTGCCATTTAATAAAACCATACAATAATATTGGAATTAAAAAATTTAAAAAAAAATACGAATTCTTTTGAATAATTAAATAATTTCTCTAAGAACTCTGTCGATTCGTTTGTTCATTTTGATTGTTTTTATCTCTGAAATCAATGAATTTATTTAAAACTCCAGTTCAGGGAAAAAGCAACAATAAAAGGAAATTATTTAGAAATAAGCAATAAGGGTGTGTATATGATGCCAAATGGATTGCTTAAAATATTTCTTCAAGTTTTTTTTTTTTAATTTTTTTTAAATAAACAAAACTCAAAACCAAAAATTACACAGTGCGACAGTGAAAATACAGCCGAGTAACTACATAGTCTAAGTTCTCCAGTTAGTTGAGTAGAACTCAAAAATACTTTTTTTTATATTTCTCGAACCCTTCAAACTTGTTTTATTTGAAAAAAAAAAAAACTGTTTTTCTGTTATTTTCACACAAAATTATTTATTACACAAATATGTTTGAAACTATTTTAAAAATTCAAATTTTCTTTAGATAGGGGAGAGATTAGCCTTTCAAACGATATACATAAACATTTTGTTTAAATTTATATGTTATGAGTTTTGATGGGGTAAACATGGAAAATATTATTTTTGCAAGTTTGGCCATTCTTAATTGCAAAATTTAGTTAAAAACTATAAAACAAGTGGTTATGTTCTGAAAGAGAATTATCTTGTGAAGAGATTGACACTTTGTTTGATAAAATTGGACAAAACTTACCGAAGTTATTATTTAAAGAGTATAACAGCTGAGTCATATTTTTTATATATGTTCTCCTATCAAGTAAACTTTAAGATACAAATTCTCAAAATTTTTGATGGATCTAAAGTATTTATTGACAAATGTGTCCTTTTTCCGTTGGACAAACCACCGCAAGTTGGCTAATATTTGCGCAAAGCGAAATAATAATATTAGACGGCTTCTGGTAGTCGTTGAAACGTGCAAAGCTTAAATTCTCAGGTAAACAATCAAGATCCATTAAAAAATTTTGAAAATTTTTGAAATAAAAGTTCATTTGATATGACTAAGTTCTTATACTCTTTAAATAATAACTACGGTAATTTTTGTCCACTTTCATCAAACAAAGTGTCAAACTCTTGACAAGAGAATGTACTTTAAGAATATCTCCACTTATTTCATATTTTTTAATGAAATTTTGCAATTAAAAATGGCTAAACTTGAAAAAATAAGAAAAAATAATATTTTCCAGGTTTAACCCATCAAAACTCATAACATACAAGTTTGATCAAAATGTTTATGTATACCGTTTGAAAGGCTAATCTCTCCCCTTTCTAAAAATCGTTGGATTTTTTAAATACGTTCAAACATATTTGGGTAATCAATAATTTTGTATGAAAAGATAAAAAAAATCGTTTTTGTCAAATAAAACAAGTTTGGAAGGTTCGAGAAAAATAAAAACAGAATTTTTGAATTCTACTCAACTAACTTAAAAAGTTAGACTAGGTAGTTACTCGTGTGAATTTAATTTTTTTGTATTTTGGCGCATAGTGTTATTAATTTGTTTGCATTTAAAAAAAAACATCCATCCCTACATGATAATGATCATCAATTTTAATGGCAATTCATAATCTGTTGTATTCATGCTTATAATTTTTTTTTTTTTTTTCATCTTTTGTTTGATGTTCAACAGCAGCTGTTGCCTGACATAACAGGCAAAAGAAAATTCTTTTCGATTTTTAAAACACTCCCAAATTCTCGTAAGCACTTGTATATTGATTTTATGCTTTTCATATTTAATTTTTTTGTTTTTGAATTTAAAAATTGTTTTGTTTTTCCCTTGTTTTTTTTTCTTCTAATTTTCATTCAGTGAAATTCAGCAAATAGTTGCCGTGCTTTGGGGGAATGTGTTGAAATGAATAAAACTGTGGGTGTTACGAAAAAATATGAAATTATTGTCAATATATTTCAAAATAATTCATTATAATTGATTGCAGTCATTATTTTTGAAATATAAAAATAAATTCTATAAACACCCACATGAAAATTAATAAAGTGTTGCGAAATAATTCAATTAAACTGTACTGGGCAATCGTATGTTATTGAAAATGTCATTTAAATCATCAAATCAATGTTTATTAATCCAAAAAATTCCCATAACATTGGACAAATGTTTGTAAAAAGTAATATTTCTTTAGAAATATTATTGTAAAATAAAGTAAAGAACGTTTGCAGTGTTACCAACAATCAAGGGGATAACACCTACTCGTGCTGTACACTATAGGTTAGGTTAAATGGCGTCTACCTAGCAGAGATCAGTAATAAGTATTCAAAAAGATGAGTAGAATTGAATCATACTCATAATTTCTGATACTTACAGTGTATCACTAAAGTGAGTATGCAGCATGAAAATAATTAAATAGCCCAATTTTTTTTTCCAAAAATATGCAGAAAAATTTATTTTTTTTTAAACTTACAATAAGAGTAAATATCATATTTTTGGCTCAGATGTGTGTCAAAAAGTGTGGAGAAAAGTGAACACTGAGCTCGATTCAAAAAATATGGCTGCCACAATAAAACATGGTGGTGGATCGGTTATGGTATGGGGGTGTATGGCAGCACCAAGTGTTGGAAATCTTGCGATTATCGAAGGAACAATGGATAAGACTGTGTATTTGAACATTTTAAAAAACAACTTGCATCAAAGTTCAGCTAAATTGGGACTAACAGGATCATTTGTATTCCAACAGGACAATGACCCTAAATATACAGCCCATATCGTTAGAGAATATCTTTTGTATAATATTCCAAAACAACTAAAAACTCCGCCATCAAGGTTGAAGTCAGTCAAAAAGGCAAAGGGCTATCCAACAAAAAACTGACAAAAACCTGACTTCAAAAATTGAATCATAGTGCCAATTTTTGAGAACTGCATACTTACTTATGTGACCTGAATTCTAACCATTTTGTTAATTATATTGTTATTAACTAGTAATGAATTTGAATCATTTTTGTTCCTTATTATTTTTCTTAAGTTTATATATAAAATAAATGAAAAAACATAATGTTTGTGTTTTTATTTAAAATCTTAAGCAATTTTTCCAATCATTTCAAATATATACATATATCGCTGCAAACTCACTTTAGTGATACACTGTACTCGTATATGCATTCATACTTATTTTAATATCATGGAACCTCTTCTACTCATATCCAAAGTTTGAAGTACTCATCATATTCATACTTAACAACACGTATGATGTTGTTGATTTCAACTCTCCATAACTCAACATATACATGAAGCACAAAATAAGTATGAATCGCGTACTAACACTAAAATACCCACTAAATGGTTGTGAGTTTGCTCTGCTTGCTGCTCTGTCTTTTTTGCTTATGTGTCTTTTTTCTTTTTCTGTAAATGCAACGACTGTAAAATTTGATGAATGAATCGAGTCCCTCGAATCATTTATAAGTATTATAAGTATTTTTCTAAAGTTATGAATATAAATGAGTAGGCTTATGAATCAAACATATTTCGAATGGTAAGAGTTTGATGTCAACGTTGTACATATACTCATTGCAACCTGTACTTATAAATCAACTTTGTAGTGAGTATAAATGAATCAGAGTACATAGTTAAATTTCAATATTGTTGACTCACTTATATTCAATGCTTATGAGTAGAGAAAAAACGATTCACTGCTGATCTCGGCTATCTATATACAAACCCTGTGTGGCTTTACTTTATCCAATCATATTTAGTCAGGTTTATAACCTAATTTCCATACCACTCATGTTGTGTTTGTTAATTTTATACACGACTTGGGGGACACTTTCAAGTCGACACCAAACGACAAATTTTAAAGACCATTTTCTCTGTAATTTTATTCACTTCCAGAGTTTTTGACAGACAACATACATACAGGATTGCTCATTACAACCCTTCAGTCAGTATTACGCCCTAGCTTCTGATACCACTTATATTGGGTGTGTTAATTTCATACATTGCTTAAGAAATATTTTTTCATATTTCGTTTTGTTGGAGATGCCTGACCTGGGGTTTCAACCGCAGGTAGCAGTTTCTCACTGCTACCCATAAAGCGGCAGCTAATTTTTTGTAATTTCCGTTCTAACCCTAGTCAAGTTGGACCGTATTAGCTCAGATTGTACATGATTTTCCCATGTAGTATCTGTTCTGACCAGTGCATTTACAACACAGTTTCCGTGGGCCCAATTAAAAATAATCCATCATTTTCACGAGAAATATATGGCTTTCATGGAAAAGCTTGAATGTCGATATGAATTTCGAAAGGCTGCCTGAGTATGTGAGTACTATTCTCCAGCAATATTCCTGTCACAGATTAGCCATCTAATAGCCAGGATACTCTTTCTCTATTTGGAATGGCAGTGCCTAATCACCTGTTCAGATATTTTTAGAGAACTATGTAATTAGTAGGTATCGATGAATAGGCATCTATGAATCTAACATTTCTATTGCGTTGCTTACACTAGCAGTCTTCCGAGTTAAACCTGATTGCTGGATTCAAGAGGAGATGGGCAAAAACTCTCGACCTGCTGATTGGTGTCGTTCTCAAAGCACTGCTAATAAGGATGAAAGATTGCTTCTTGAAGTCGCCGTAGTCTAGTAGATAGAGCGTTGGCTTATTAGATGTGAGGATAATGTGTAAACCCCAGGTCAGACTTTTCCAACAAAACGAATTATGAAAAAATACGGCGACATGCTCTCAACAGATTTCTGGGAAAAACCCTGAGAGTAAACATAAATTGCCCTGAAAAGTTTCTCAAAACAAATCCGTCGTTTGGAGTAGATTTTAAACTGTAGATCCCTCCACTCATGTATAAAAATTAACACACACAATATAAGCGGTGTGGGCAGCTAGGTCGTAAAGCTGACTGAAGGGTTGTAATGAGCAATTACCTATGTATGTATGTATACCATCGTGCTGAAGAAGCTATGGCTTCATTGTGAAGTCGAGGTGAGTTCGATCATCTAGGCCGATTACTCTGCTCCACTCAAAGAGCAAAAGCGCTGAGTGGAATTCCTCTGCCATCGTTTCAGGATACATGCTTTAGATAGCTGTGAATATATCAAATTTTGATTATTTTAAAGTTTAAACATTTCTCTCCTGATTTGTAGTCATTTTTTGTAAAAAAAAAAAATTATCTTAGAAAACATTTTTTCAGTTTTTTTAGAGCTTCGAAAACATATGCTCGCTGTGAACCATTCAGAATCATAGTTTTTCTTACACAATAAAACCTTCACACTCCAACTCGTGGTAGAGATATGGCTCATATGTTATGTTAACACATGCCCACATACACACATACATTTTCGAGATAATAATAAAATTATTTTTTTTTTCTTCTTCTATTCACCTCTTCGAAGAGAATAGAAATGAAATTTAATTTGAATAAAACATACATTTATTAGTAGATAGAAAACGTTGAATAATAATTTCTTGTGTTACATTTCTTTCTTTATATCTTCAATATAGAATATACCACCTTGTACCACTACAACAGCAACATCTATGTATCTATTGTAAGGAATACGTTGTGTTAAAAAAAAAATTTATAAGCGAACATAAATTATCTGAGAAATTCCATAGTACAGTGGGTCTTAGAAATAAGGAAAATTCGATTCTAAATAATGATGTTTACAATCCGGCGCCCAGAAACATCGTAATATCCTATAAGTACACAAAAACCACTTTGCGAAATAATTTCGTGCAGTTGGCCTCATTGTAGATGGGCCAAGACGTGAGCGTGCTCGTACAGTGCGTATACCCGAAAATATCAAAGCTGTGGCTGAGAGTGAGCGTGAGAGAATCTATCAACATCAACTCATTCACGCACCAGTTTACGCCGAATTTTGCTTTGCATTTGGTTCAAGAGTTGAAGACGCATGACCATCCGCTTCGTTTTCGCTTTGCTAGATGGGCCAACGAGAGACTGCACGATGATGTTGACTTTGCCAAAAAAAATCATCTTTGCGGACGAAGCTCACACGTGGTCTTACAGAAGCCAATGCAACTGTAACGAGTGACTGTTTGGTGCGGCTTGTGGAGCGGAGGCATCATTGGCCCGTATTTCTTTGAAAATGAGGACGGTGCAACCATTACGGTCAATGGAGACACCTATCACACCATGATAACTAATTTTTTTGTACCCGCTCTTCATCCTATTGTTGTGAACGATGTTTGGTTTCAACAGGATGGTGCGATTTGTCACACATCTCATGGCACAATCGATTTATTGCGTCAAATGTTTGGTGGCCGTTTAATTAGCCGAAATGATGATGTCAATAGGCCGCCAAGAAACTGCGATTTGATACGGTTGGACTATTTTCTTTGTGGCGCCATTAATGAAAAGTGCTTTGCCTACAAACCACAGACTATTGAGCATTTGAAGGCCAACATAACGCCGTTGCTGAGATAGGACAGCATACACTCGAAGAAGTGCACGAAAATTAGTACGATCGAATGAGATACTGTGAGGCAGCCATATGAATGAAATAATATTCCATTTCTAAACGGAACAATTGTACTTCACAACAAAAAAAAGTGTTCACAAAATTTCGAACTTTAAATCTTGAAATTTCCTACTTTTTTCAACTGGCTGTCGATGTTAATAGGAAAATTTTATTTCTATATATTTTTGCATTACTTCTTCGTGGCAAATTATAATTTATTTCACAATAACAATCCACACTTAATTTACACTGGGCGTATGAGTAATATTATATCGACATCCAAAACAATCATACGTCACGTAGTACCCAGGAAATTATTAATTGAAGATAAATCAGTTGTGATAATATTTTATTCAGTTTTTATTTGTAAAATACCAACTTTTGACAAAATTAAATATGGAATGCCAGATATTGTTAAAGTTATAAGAATATTGCCTGCAGTAGAATGAATAATTTTTAAAAATATTTCAACTTAATAACTGAACTTCACCCTTCAAATTATTTGGGTATTTCTTCAAATGAATTTCTATAAAAAAATATAAAAAACAAAATCCATATAAAAACATTGGTACGTAGTTTTTTTTATTACATATTCATCAAAATCTATTTTATTTTATAAATTTTTTATTTCCCAATATACTCGCAAAAGTGCAAGAAAATTGGTCCGAATGATTGAGATACTGTGAGGCTAGCCGCGGCAGCCAAATGAATGAAATAATATTCCATTTCTAAGCGGAATAATTGTACTTCACAACAAAAAAATAAATTGGGCTAAATTTTAAACCGTTTTTGTTTTATTGCATTTTGAAATTTAAACTTTTAAATGGCCCACCCTTTTACACAGCTTGTCACCAAACTAAAGAATCTGAAACTGATTCTAATTGATATGTAAAGAAATTGGACACCAATATAGAAAAAGCTCAGCTTAGGTAATGTTTTTGTAATAGTAACTGAAATTTTAATTGAGTTTGATTAGTAATGGCTGAGAAATTAGCTCGTATTCCTGACTAAAGGGTTGTAATGAGCAATTAAATAAGTAGATAAGCCGACTTATTGTTTATTAAACTAAAAATCAATGTCGCTATTCTGTAGGTCTTCATCAGGCATAATATCGTTCAATTTTGATTTGCTGACTAGCAATCAGAGATCAACAATGAGTATTCAAAAAGATGAGTAGAATCGAATCATACTCATAATTTCTGATACTTGTACGCATTCATACTTATTTTAATATCATGGAACCTCCTCTACTCATATTCAAAGTTTGAGGTACTCATCTTATTCATACTTAACAACAGGTATGATGTTCTTGATTTCGACTCTCCATAACTCAACATATACACAAAGCACAAAATAAGTATGAATCGCGTACGAACACTAAAATACTCACTAAATGATTGTGAGTTTGCTTTGCTTGCTGCTCTGTCTGTTTTTGCTTACATGTCTGTAAATTTTGATGAATGATTCGATAATGAATGATTATAAGTATTTTTCTAAAGTTATGAATCTAAATGAGTAGGCTTATGAATCAAATATGTTTCGAATGGTATGAGTTTGATGTCAATGTTGTACGCATACTCATTGCAACCTGTATTTATAAATCAACGTTGTAATGATTATGAATGCATCAGAGTACATAGTTAAAATTCAATATTTTTGACTCATTTATATTCAAACTTTCATGAGTGCTTATGAGTAGCGGAAAAACGATTCATTGCTGAGCTCTGGTGGTTATGTTAGTGAGTTTTCGTTCACTTTTTTGTAGGATCTACTGTTTAGTTTAATATATTGTATCTTTGATCTGTATTTTATACCGCAGCAAGAAAATACATATGCATGCATATACATTTGCATGTGAGTGTTAGTCCTGCTATACCCATACACATGAACAGATATTTCATATGAAAACAAAAAGTTGTACTACGATAACCAAAGAAAAAAAACTTAGAATAAAACTGATATTTTTTATAAAAAGATTTGGTGTTAGGGTTTGAGTTCTTTTTTACATTAAATTAATAAAAAAAAAAATTAAAAAAAAGTATAAAATGAATATGATATGGTACGGTATGGTACGGAGTATATGGTTGGTTTAAGTAAACTTTTTTAATATTTTATAATTGATTACTTGAAGCTAACATTGGAAGCATTTTGTCAGCACTTTTTAATGACAACAATTGCTCGGTTTTTCTCCCTGGTTTTTCATATCTTTTTATAGACATTTTTTATCTTTTTCTTTTGCTAATTCATCAAGACGTATGATTAATATTAATTACAAATATTTTACGAGCAAAAACGTAACAATCATACGTACACATATACACATATGGTCGAAAAAATAAGTACAATAATCCTTCGATTTACGTCGCCTCGATGAACGTTGTTTCGATTTACGTTTTTCTCTCTAACTTCAATTTACGTCGTCATTCGATTTACGTCGCCTTTTTTTGGAACCAACTGCGACGTAAATCTAGGGATTACTGTAACTTTTTTAAGTTCCTTGTTAAAAACATACTACTTTCTAGTATGAGCAATATGACAACATGACAATTCTTTTTTATTTAAAAAACTTTAATATGGTAATGCATTTAAAAGTAAAAACAAAACTGGAACTTCCCCGTTGTTTTCATTGTGAGTTATGTAGTTCTGTTCAGGTGTGTGATTTTAGTACTTGGACAAAATAATAAATACATACATACATACATACATAATTGGTCATTACAAACCCTTCAGGCAGGATTACGACCTAAGTTCTCACACCAATTATGTTGCGTGTGTTAATTTTATACATGAGTGGCGGGACCTACAGTTTAAAGTCGACTCCGAACAACAGATTTTTGAGAAACTTTTCATGGCAATTTTATTTATTCTCAGAGTTCGTTCCAGAAATCTGCTGAGAAGAAGTCGCCGAAAAAATATTTTGTCATATTTTCGTTTTGATGCCTGAACTGGAGTTTGAACCGTAGACTTAAAGCAAAACACTATCTACTAGACTACGGCGACTTCCAAAATAATAAATACATTGCTTAATTCTTTAATATTTTCTTTTAATATTTTCTTTACTATTGTTTATCTTTACTCATAACAAAATATATCGAAAAAAAATCAGCCTTGGGTCGAAAAAGTCATTGTTGTCCGGAGAACAGAAAAATGGTTTCAAGACTAAGTGAAAGTGGCCAAAGTCTTCGTTCTATAGCACAAACTATGAATCGGTAGCTATTTTTTGTACAAAAAGCTTTAAAACCTAAAAAGCCCGTCGAAACTCGCAGAAGACCCAAAAAGCAACAGATATCCGTATTGTATCACTTAAGAAGGGGGACCTGTTTGTGTCTTAAAGAGCGTTTTCAACAGAAATTGGAAATTTAATTTCATAGCGAACTGCTCGAACATTTACAAGGACGGATAGCCAGAAGAGTTCCTTTGCTTAGATAAAAAATTTAAAGACTAGATTGGCATTTGCAAGAATCTATTCCAATTGGTCCGCAGCAGATGGTGAAAAAAAATGGCGAAACATTTTGCAGGAGCGATGAAATAAAAATAAATTGATTTGGAAACAATTGCGACCGGAATGTTCGATGCCCTAAGGGTAAGCAATTCCATGTTCGTTTTCCAAAGAGGACTCTTAAGCACGGAGGCGACAATATTATAGCCTGGGGTTGTTTCTCGTGGTATGCTGTCGATCCGATACATTGAATTACGGACACTATGACTAGATTCCTCTAAAAAGATATCTTGGAAAAACAATGTTAGCCCTTGTTGAGCAAAGTATGCCGCTTAGATGGACATTCCAGCAGGTTAACGATGCGAAGCATACTTCTAAGTTGGTAAAGGATTGGTTGCAAGATAATAATGTTGGCCTTCTTGACTGGCCTAGTCAATCTCCGGACTTAAATCCAATCGAAAATCTTTGAGAAGAGTTGAAACAAAGATTTGGAAAGGAGATTTTTAAAAATAACTATCAGTTATGGAATTTTGTTCTAAAAACTTGATGTGAATTAACTGTAGAAACCTGCAGGAAGATAATTGCCATAATGCCAAAAAGAGTCAACAAAATAATTGAAAATAAGGGTGGATTCACAGGCTTTTTTTGAAACTTAGCCAATTTAGCACTTGATTTAAACTTAACTTGTATGTTGTTATTATTTTATCCAATGTTTGTTGATTAATTTCTTACTTTTTGATTGAAGACTGAATTTAATTTCTGTTTTTTTTTTTGTTATTGTTTTAGTATTTATTTTATTTCTAATGTTATAACAAAACAAATTAGTATTTGTTTTTTCTTTTAATTTCAATATATGCTGATGACACTGCATTCTTAGCAACAAGTTCGTCGGCAATAGAAGCATCAGGTCTGATTCAAAATCAGATTGATAAACTGCAGACCTGGTTAAATTATTGGAATATAAAAGTAAATGAACAAAAGTCTACCCATGTTACTTTCAGCCTAAGACGAAATGATTGCCCAGCAATAGTCATGAATGGTTCACAAATTCCGAAAAGTAATCACTTAAATATTTAGGCATGCTTTTAGACAGGCGATTAACGTGGAAAATCCACATAAAATCTAAAAGATCTCTTTTAAACATGAAAGTAAACAAAATGTTTTGGTTGCTAGGTCCAAAATCTGAGTTAAGTTTAGAGAATAAAGTACTTCTTTATAAATGTATTTTGAAACCCATATGGACTTATGGCATACAACTTTGGGGTACTTCAAGTAACTCGAATCTTGAAATCCTACAAAGATTTCAATCAAAAACGCTACGAATGATTGTTAAAGCACCATGGTATATTACAAACAGCGCAATACATAGAGATTTGGATATTCCTTTTATTAAAGAAGAAATAAACAATTTCAGTAACAGATATCTTCAAAGATTAAGCAATCACGTTAATCCGTTGGCCATCTCTTTATTAGATAATAGTTTAACAATCAGACGATTAAAAAGATTTCACGTTTTAGATCTCCCATTTAGATGAAATTAATTAAATTAAATAATTAATATAATTTTCCCTATATAATATATATGTATATATACCTATTTGCCTGTAAATTATAATTATAATTGTAAATATGTATGTAAGTACATATAAATAATATATGTATATACTAAAGTATAAATAATGTTATTGATTTCACTGGAAACCAATAACTTATCTGAATTTCTTAAATAATTATCTCATTTGCTTAATGTTCTAGAATAGATTGCAAATAAAAGATTTGAAAAAAAAAAAAAATTTCAATAAATTTTCGTCTACAAGCCTTAAACAAAAAAAAAAAAAGAAAAAAAAATACAGGGTGTACTTATTATTTTCATCATAGGTGTATATCGTTAAAAACGTTTAAAATATGAGTTCGTTGATTGCAAACAAAGTGAAAACAAATATGTGTTTAGTTTCAATTAACTCTTTATTGTACTCACTATTCACTGTTTATAACTTATATAACGTATACAACAACAACTACTTGTTCGGTATTCTTTTCTGCTCACACCCTTTCAGTAAGCAACAACACTTGTTCGGTAGATCTGTATAGCGGAGATCTTCAAACCACGACTCTTCTCTTCACACGCAACGCCACTTCATACAAGGCTGACTGAATTCTTACTCATCGTTGTCTGCTTTGTCTTGCCTTTTTACATGCCCACGCAAACAATCTGATGAAGGTTCTTGAAGTAGAATGTTCCCGTTTTCGCCTTCTCGAGAACTCTATAGCGACTTCTTTGTTGTTTGTGTATTGTGTACACATTGCTTGCTGTTGCGTTCGCTTACTTGTCTATCCCCTTCTCTCTCACACTGTTGTTGTTGGTTTAGTGGTAGCAAGCTTGTTGTAGTTGTTGGTGTAGCTTTTGTTTATCGCTTCAATGTTAAACGCTGGTACACCGTTTACATTTTCATAACAATATATTGCAAATGCAAAGTATGTACATAAAAAGAAATTCAAATAATTTTTAGGGAAATTTAAATGTTTTATTTTTTATTTTTATTGTATTTAATACTGACAGTTGTTTTAATTAAAATAAATTATAGTTTTTTATAGTATACACGTGCTATATAGACACATTAAAAACCACAAAAATTTTTTGGGTCACACAAAAGGAAAAACTCTAAAAAAGAAATCCAAAAATATTTTGTTTATTGGGCCATAATTTAAGTCAAACTGTCATGTCCATTTTATGCTAAATGTCTGATAAGGGACTAAAAGTCCACACCAATTCACTCATGCGTTTTCATAGGATTTTTTTCTGTTTATTTTGCTTGTTTGTGGCTTATAAATATAAATAAGGCCAAAAGCAATATTAAGGGCCCAGAAAAAACAAAAACAATAACAAATAACACAAGTAATAATAAACGTTAACGTATTTTCATATGCACAAAGACAAACAAGCAACAAATGTTCAAAAAAAAAAAAAATCCTTATAAGGTCAACACCACTTATATGTAGCCCAAAATATAAAATACAATATTTCAAGTCAGTAGCCAATAAAATAAAATAAAATATAAATAGAATGGAATGGAATGGCATGGAATAGATACTTACAGACTCTCTAATATATTCGAAATTAAAATAAATTTTTTTGTTTTGTTTTCAGAGAGAGAGAGAGAGAGATTTTAAAGCATTTTATTAAGGCATCAACACCAGATATACTTATGCAAACGCTTAAGGATATCTGTCTACATGCGGCACACATGCTTAGGCTTGGCTTTTATTTAACAAATATGAACAAATATTTGTTTTTTCGTATCATAAGCACTACCGGTGTATGGAAGAGGCCTTTATTTTATGGAAATATTTCTGTATTCAGGCAGTGTTTGGAAATAATTTTGCTGAGTCACTTAATCTTATATACACATATAAGGCACAGTAGGCGTCAAAAGAAACTAGAAACACTATGGCTGAAATTCTAACAACTCGAACTTTCTAAGATTCTAACTTTTACCACTTAAGGAGAGTATTTTTGTAATTTTTTTTCTTTGTTTCAATTTTAAAAACTGACAATGAAATTAATTTAAAATAAAAATAACGGTAATTTATTAATGTATTGTTGCGAAAATGAAAAATCAAGATACTGATGTTTTGCTTTTACATCGCAAAGAGATTTCGAGAAGCCGAAGTCACGAACATTCGCCTTCAAGAACATTCAGCAGATTATTTACTGTGCCATATAAAAGGCAAGGCAAAGCAAAGCAGGCGTCTGAGTTAGTGAAGTTCAGTCAGTCTTGTGTGAAGACGCGGTGTGTTCGAATAGAGTAGTCGTGGTTTGAAGATCTCCGTTATAAAGATCTGTCGAATAATTGTCTAGTAATTGTTATTGTTTATGCAAAGGGTATAAACGAAAGAATAATAAAGAAAAGCAATTGTTGTTGTTTACATCAAGTTGTGAACAGTGACACACAGAATTGTGCGAATAATAAAAATTTTAATTAAAACTAAACACAAATTTATTTTTATTTTTATTTGCAATCTACGAGCTCATATTTTAAACGCCTTTAAAAGGTAAAAACGTAACAGTACACTTTTTTTAATGTACAGTTTTTTTTTGACGCTCACTGCACATACATATATTTGCTATTTAATACATATTAAAGGGTAGACATAACAAAAAAAAACTTTCCTTTTAAATTTTAACACAACAGGCCATATAAAGTGGGGGGTAGTTAGTCCAATAAAATGAATTGCGGCTAACTAAGCCTTAATTTCTATGGCAACATGCAATGGCTTTAAAAAAAAAAAAAAAAAAAAAAAAAATTATTAAAAAAAAAAAAAATTTTTACTTAAAATTTAGCTTAAAGCTGCCTATTTATTATAGACGTCTTCATGCAAACAGTTTTATAAATTTTATTTAATTCTTAATAAATTTATAGCCTGTAGATAAAGGCCACTTTAATGCTATTTTATATACAAACAGAGAAACAGGTGAGCCAACAAATGTATGTATGTATATTCAATAAGATAAATTGTCTAAGCTTTCTTTCAAAAAGCAAAAAAGGTAAAATAGTCGAGTCCATTTGGTGTTCTCTGCTTTACATTACGTTGTTTTTGTTTTCATTTGAAAAATACTAAAGGGCATCATATATTTAAAATAAAATATTATGAAACGAAAAAAAAAAAATTAATAAATAAGTGTGTGTGTACAATCACACTACAACTCGTATATGGGTTGATAAATCAATGGGATTGTCTTTAAATACACGGAAAATAAATAGTTAAAGCGTATGAGACTCCTTAATCTTCAAGAGTTTGTTTCACAGAAAGTAAGCGTATTTTGATCTTCAAAATATTATTTAAATTAGGCTCTTCATAGCTTGGGTGACCGAGTTTCTGATTAAGCATAGCATAGGTCTTTTACTCACCATTTTCCTCAATAACTTTCTTTCATAATTTCATTACTCACAAACATCTGTTAGTACATACATACCAGAGATCAGCAATAAGTATTCAAAAAGATGAATAGAATCGAATCATACTCATAACTTCTGAATGCGTATAGCATTCATACTTATTTTAATATCATGGAACCTCCTCTACTCATATTCAAACCTAACAACACGTATGATATTATTGATTTCGACTCTCCATAACTCAACATATTCACAAATCACAAAATAAGTATGAATCGCCTACGAACACTAAAATACGTACTAGGAGGTTGTGTGTTTGCTCTGCTTGCTGCTCTGTCTTTTTTGCTTATGTGTCTTTTTTCAAGAACTAACGCAGTTAATTTGGATAAATGATTCGAGTGACTCGAGTGACTCGAATCATTTATAAGTATTAAAAGCATTTTTCTAAAGTTCTGAATCTAAATGAGTAGGCTTATGAATCAAACATATTTCGAATGGTATGAGTTTGATGTCAACGTTGTACGCATACTCATTGCAACCTGTACTAATAAATCAACATTGTAGTGAGTACGAATCAATCAGAGTAGTTACATAAATTTCAATATTGTTGAGTCACTTATTTTCAAAATTTCATGAGTGCTTATGATTCATTGCTGACCTCTGATATATGTATACATACATAATTGGTCATTACAACCTTTCAGTCAGGATTATGACCTAGCTTTTATACCCCTTATGTGGTGTGTATTAATTTTCAACAAGAGTGGCGGTGTCTACAGTTTACAGTTGTTTCCGAACGACAGATATTTTGTTGAGAAACTTTTCATGGCAATTTTTATTTACTATCAGAGTTCTTTTTGACAGAACTTTTTGAGGAACTCGTCGAAGAAATTTTTTTTAATGTTTCGATTTGTTCGAGATGTCTGACTTGGGGTTTGAATCCAGTACTCACGTCTAATAAGCCAACACACTACCTACTAGACTACGGCGACCTCCACTACTCATACACATAGAAACACCTATTTCTACATAGAAGAAAAATGGACAAAAAATATTCAGGGGTAGATTGCTTAATAAACTGACTGCAAGAGAATTTCTAAACTAAACTGCAAAATTTTCATTTGCCTAAAAGAAGAGAGATTTCCAGAGCATAGTTTTCCCTTGCATAGCTTTCCTTGGTTTATAGTAATTTAAGCATCGAAAACAGTAGTTTTGTCAATCAAGGCCATCTAAATTTTACAAATAAATCCCTCATGTGTATTAAAATACTGCGTTTTCATGCATTTCAAGTTTCTTCGCCAACAACAACTTGAATTCTACCATTCTACCAAATAATACCTAACAGTTCTAGAGATTTAAGAAAGTCGAAAGCGTAAGGAAATCGAGTTGTACATATGTAGGAACGACGCACGAAAATACTATCAAAGAGCTAATTGTCTAACCGAAGGTTTCAAGTCCGGCGCATGTTCCTGCAAGGATGAAAATGAAAAATACAAGGATGTAACTTGATCACAGATTCGCAAGTGGAGTACTGGAGACAATATTTCTCTACTCTATTCTGAAACGGCAGCAATTCCGCCTCTAGAGATGGTGATGAACCGAACTCAAATGATAATGGCGGCATGTGAATTCCGCCGCCTAGTTACGGCACTATTATGGGACTTAAAAACAATAAAGCAGCAGACCCTAATGGCCTACCCGCTGAATTTTTTAAGGCCGTTGGCCTGATTGGTTGAGTGTTCCAGCTTTTTTACAAAATATGGCTTAAGGAAAGTATGTCCAATGATTTGAATCCCAGTGTTCTCTGCGCTGTCCTAAAAGGAGACACAACCCTATGATATGTGACAAGTACAGGGGTATCTATTGCATACAAGTTTCTTTCAAGCGTATAGTGTGAACGACTGAAGCCACTCATCAAAATACTGATTCAACCTTATCAGCGTGGCTTCAGACCTGGCAAGTCCACCATCGCACAGATCATCACATTATCCTGGAGAATACACATGAAAAACAAGTCGACGTACACCATCTTATTGTCGACTATAAGCCAGCCTTCGTTAGCCCTATAAAAAATCGTAATTTTTCCGCAATACCTGACCTCGGTATTTCAGCGAATCTGATAAGGCAACGCAGAATGACGTTGAGTTCAGTCAAGATATGACTGAACCTCTCTGAAACTTTTAATAACATGCAACTTTTTAAACAAGGTGATTCCTTAACATGCGACCCACGCAATTTCAAAACTAACTGTACGTTTTCCTTGAAAAACACCACGTTTTTTAATAAAGCGTTCAGTGAATGAATTTCTCTCAGCGCTTGAATAAAATAATATATGCGTACACCTATATTGTCATACACACACTCACAGACCTATTAAAGCCTTCTGCTGAATGACTTTATATGCATGCTTAAGAAAGTGTTTATATCTGTATATATGTATACACATACACATCCATATGTACGTATATGCATTCATTAAGCAAGTAGGAAAGTGTATTGTTGTATTCATGTACATAACATACCAAACGTACAATACAGAAATGTACAGAAATATAGGTCGTTATGAACGTAAATCCGATTTAAATGCAAATAAAATACAATTCATGTCGAAATGAAAGTGCAGAACAATAAATTCATGCATGCTTGACTGAGTGAATGGTTGGTTGTTTGGTTGGTTGGTTGCTTGGCTGCCTATTTTTTTTTTTTCTTTTTTTTGTTGTTAAAGCAGTTTAACTTAATATTTTCTAAATACAATACATAAATATATTTATAAAAAAAAGCCTCTCTCTCACTCTATCTCACATACAGTGACATCATTGTTGAAAAATTCAGGACTTTTGTACTTTTTTCAGTACATTTTCATTTAAAAAATACCCCAGTACAGCTGCGATACTTTCAGCACATTTTTATTATTACATAGTTTATGGCTTGCGCTTTTCAACTACTAATGCATTAGCAACATGTTCAACGTAATGGTAAAGGTAGAATAAGGCTTTACGGTTAGTCAAACGTCCACGGAATGTACATTCGTTTTTAGAACACAAAAAACTATGAAAACGCTTGCTGAATGGTAATGTAATTTCGGTGAGCATTTGCATTGCTTTTCATATGATAAAAACGAACGTATGTTAAATTACGTTCCATCGACGTTTGACTAAACGGAGCTTTTATGTTTTGTTACGTTCCGAATCAGCTGTTTTTGTCTTGTATGTGAGGAACACGAATAAGTCGTTAGTTTTTCAGTTCCGTGCCATATGTGTATTAAATATAAATAAATAAATCGTCTAGTAGGTAGTGTGCGGGCTTACTAGAGGTGAGCCCATGGTTCAAACCCCATTTCAGACATCTCCATTAAAACAAACGATGAAAAATATTTCTAAGGCGACTTCCTTCTGGCAAAAGCTATGAGAATAAATAAAATTACCACGATAAAGTTTCTCTAAAATCTGTCGTTTGGAGTCGTCTTTAAACAGTAGTTGCCATTCATGTATAAAAGTAACGCACACAATATAAGTGATTTGAGAAGTTAGGTCATAATTCTGATTGAAGGGTTATAACGACCAATATGTATGTATTGTTACGTTTTTACCTTTTTAAAAACGTTTAAAATATGAGTTCCTTGATTGCAAATAAAATAAAAATAAATTTGTGTTTAGTTTCAATTAAATTTCTTATTGTTCGCACAATTGTGTGTGCCACTATTTGCAATTGGATGTATCCAACAATAATTTGCTTGTCCTGTTCGTTATTCTTCTCACACAACTATTTGCTATTCTGCTCACAACGGAGATCTTCAAACCACGACTGTTCTCTTCACACGCAACGAGACTTCACATAAGGCTGACTGAATTCTTAATGCTCGTCGTCTGCTTTGTCTTGCATTTTTATAGGCCTACGAAAACAGTCTGACGAACATTCATTCATTGTTGTTTGTGTATTTTGTTCACATTGCCTGTTGTTGCGTTCGCTAAGTTGTCTATCTCCTTTTCTCGTACTGATGTTGTTGGTTTACTTGTAACAAGTTCGATGTATTTGTTAGTGCAGCTTTTGTTTATCGTTTTAATGTTAAACGATATTACATTGTTTCCATTTTCGTAACAGTATGTATTATTTTACAAAAGTACCATTTAATGCAAAAAAGTACTCTTTCAGTTATAATTCAGTACCATTTCAGAATTTCAGTTTTGCAACACTGAGTCACATGCACTCGTTTCAAATATAAATGATAATAAAAAAACGAAACCTGTACTCTTTACGACAATAAGTCAACGGTGATAAGAAACAAAGAAATTGCAATTGAAAATGAATGGAGACAGAACCACCAAGGGAGATGGAGAGAGAGAGAGAGAAAGAGTGAGAGGGAGAAATAAACTTTGTCTGGAAAAGTAAATTTTCAAGTTTATCTTAAAAACGTTCACCTGTAAGTAGTTTTCCAGCAATTCATTTTGCCAGTGTAGCAATAGTTTCAATACACAATGAAAGCAAATTGTTAAGGCAAGACTACACAATATGAGAGGATTTCATATCCTTATTGTTTAATAAATATTTGATTTCTATTGTTTATGCCATATTATTATTATTTTGTTTATTCTCTTCTTTTTTATTTCCATTTTCATTTCTTTCTGTTTTTATCAATATTGTCTTTAGCTATTGCCATACATTGTCGTTTGTAGCGTTTTCATGCTCATTCATACATAATGTATACGTTAAGAGTCATTTTTATAGAGTTTTACATGCTATTTCTCTGAGTCCTTGCCCTTTTCCTGCCATGAGCACACAAGCACAATAATTGTTTTTGCATAAATTTATTCATTGTCTGTTATGCGACTATTTTCAGTTCGATATTCAATAAAATCATATTCGTATCGTATCGTATCAATTCATATTCAAACAGATTAAAACAATAACAAGCAAATGGAAAATATAAACTATTAACAGCAATATTATTTATGGAAATAACAATAATTCGAGGAGAAAAAGAAAACTTAAAGCCAGTAAAACTTGTTAAAGTAAAAATTAAAGGACTTCAAATACTTTAACTTGGCTCCGTCGATCAATGTTGGGCATTTTCAAAGTTTTCGTTTCACTGTGACCAAATAAAATAAAAAGGAATTCTAGTCATATCTAGACTGACTCCCTGAAACTTGTCTTTGTATCAGAGATCAGCAATGAATCGTTTTTTGACTACTTATAAGCACGCATTCAATAATATTGAAATTTAACTACGTACTCTGATTCATTTATACACACTACAACGTTGATTTGTAAGTACAGGTTGCAATGAGTATGCGTACAAGGTTGACATCAAACTCATACCATTCGAAATATGTTTGACTCATTAGCCTACTCATTTAGATTCATAACTTTAGAAAAATATTTATCACTCGAGTGACTCGAATCATTCATTGATATTTACAGTCTTAATTGCTGTTGCTTTTACAAAAGAAGAAAAAAGACAGAGCAGCAAGCAGAGTAAACATACAACCTCTTAGTAAATATTTTAGTATTCGTACGCGATTCATACTTATTTTGAGCTTCGTGTATATGTTGAGTTATGTAGAATCCAAATCAATAACATCATACGTGTTGTTAAGTATGAATATGATGTGTACACATCAAACTTTGACTAGGAGTAGAGGAGGTTCCATGATATTAAAATAGGTATGAATGCGGATAAGTATCAGAAATTATGAGTATGATTGGATTCTATTCATCTTTTTGAATACTCATTGCTTATGTTTGCTTAGTACACCAAAAGCTCTTGAAAGCTAGACAGTCAGAGAAAGAGATCAACTGATTCCTTTAGAATTAGTGAAAGTTAATCTAAGCAGCCATCACTGCATATAATTAGTATTGACGATGGCAACGTTGAAGTCCTCTGTAGGCAGATAGTTAGGTAGAGTTGGCTGTCCGTCAAATGGTTTTTGTAAAGACACACTTAGACCACATAGGGCCCATTGTGGTACCACATTCTCTAATTATCCCCTTGTACAGGAACCACTCTGAGCTTCTGCTGAACCGACTCAGACAGTTAATGTCAATGCATGGTTGTTGCTCTACGTCATTCAAATAATAGGTACCAAGAAACCTTCTTCGACTACAACAGAGTGCCGGGCATGTCCCCAGTATGTGAATAACAATGTCCTCTACTTCCTCATCTCTGCAACTTCTGCAGAAATCATTAGCAAGGTGTCCAAAGCCAATGCACCTCGCAAACGTGCCCGTAATGATCCCGACAAACATACTGAGCGTCCTTTGGAGTTTAAACACGGCGTGTCTGTGCGCCTTCTATCAAGCTTTGGCTAGGATTTCTGCGTCATTCTGCTGGAAAGAATCGATGTTGGCATTGGCAATTATAACATACATACATACATAATTTGTCATTACAACCCTTCAGTCAGGATTACGGCCTAGCTTCTCAGTTGCCAATTATAAGCTTGCTGGATTTCAGACAGATTCAGACAAAGTAGACGATTCATCAGAGAGTTTTCTGCTTGTACTACGCCTGGCCAGTTCATTTGATCTACAGTTACCAGCAATCTAATTGTGTCTTGGTACCCAAACGCTAAGGATATCTCATGTCGCATTGAGCTATATGCGACAGCTGGGCACTATCTGGAAGTTCATCGCAATGGTGCTTTTATAGCCGACTGGCTATGGTAATGCCCCGCTTGAGGATATTTGCGTCCCCAATGAGTTTAACCTTCCTATACCCGCGCGTTGGTCTGTGAGACCGATTTTTTTATTATTGCGATTTTTTTTGTAAAAAAAATAGTGCCAGTAAGTTGATATCTCTGGTAGCTTCATTATTCGTAATAAGCTTCGTTTTTGCATCAAAAAAATTTTTTTGAAATAGTACCAAGGATATAGGATTTTCCATTGTCGATCTCACAGACCAACGTGCGGGTATTGGTGTTTCACTTTTTGGCGCGGGTATAGGAAGGTTAACCGCAGCCTGTATTGTCCGCACTTCCGTTTAGAAGAATCTACAGTGATCCGGCAGCCTTATAGACTGTAATATTCGGATTGATTCCAAATAAAATTTTCTGTATAGGCGTCTAATTCCAAAAAGGCGTTTTTTTTTTCATCTACCACTTTTTTTCATCTACCACTTTCAATGACTGGAAAGAAATCACCCACAAATCTGGTGACCAACTGAGCGTATTGTTACGAAAATGAAAAATCTAGATACTGGTGTTTTGCTTTTATATCGCTTAACATTAAAATTTTAAACAAAAGCTACAAAAACAAAACGATTAGTAAACAAACCTGTTTACGAATTATCGTACTGCTTAATATAACAACAAACACCAGCATCTAAAGAATAAAAAGAAGAATGATAAACAAGTAAACAAAAATCCACAAACAATACTACAATGTAAACAAAATAATGTAAACAAAATACACAAACAACAATAATGGATGTAAACAACGATGTTTACATTTATATCGAAGTCACGAACATTCGCCTTTAAGAACATTCATCAGACTGTTTACTCTGCCATATAAAACTTAAGCAGAGCAGGCGACGGAGTAAGTGAAGTTCAGTCAGTCAGTCTTGTGTGAAGACGCGGTGCATTTGAAGAGAGTAATCTCCGTTAAAAAGATCTGTCGAATAATTGTCTAATAATTGTTATTGTTTATGCAAAAGGTTGTAAACAGAGGAATAACAAAGCAAAGCAATTGTTGTTGTTTACATAAAGTTGTGAACAGTGACACACAGAATTGTGCGAATAATAAAGAATTTCAATTAAAATAAAACACCGATTTATTTTTATTTTATTTGCAAACTACAAGCTCATATTTTAAACTTTTTTAAAATGTAAATACGTAACAGTATTTATGGCTGCATGAAAGTTCAAACTATAAACAGTTTTCATGTGCCATTGGCTCCAACCAGCTCTGTTCCAATTATTTCAATTCGTATTGATTTTATTTCAAAGCTAAGCCAAGCTAATCATATTAAGGAACACCTCCAGCTTATTTTAAATTCCTTATTAACATTGATAAACATTTTATTTGATGAAGAAAATTTCATAAAAATTGTTTACAATTCATTGACTGGAATTAAAAAAAATTAATTTTCATGACTTCATCATGAACGTTAAAACAAATGCACACACATCAAGTGCAAATTACTTTTCCACACTTTCGGATTTTATCGCCCCAATTTTCAAATTTAAATCACATACTTTATTAAACAACAAAAAGAAAACAAAAAAGGCAAAATAAAGAAAGTACCATAAGGGAAACGAAAATAAAAGTGAAAAAAAGGGAAAAAACACACACACACAAACGACTTTAAATTATGGAAACACTTGACATTTTCTGGAGCCCTTAAAAAATTTATATTTTGATCTGCTTGTTCTTCTGTTTTCTTTTCTGTATTTTCATTATTTTACGAGTATTTCAGCAAAAAAAAACAAAAAAAAAAGGAAAAACAAATCAAAAGAAGCAGAAGTAGAAACAGCGACAACAGCAGTACTTGGGTTATAAAATAAAGTGAAATAATGATGAGAAGAACTTTATCATTTTACAACAATTTTCCATCATTGCCAAAGCAATTCCATTGAAAAATCGAGGGAAAACTGAAAAACGCATTTTCTTTTGCTGCTTTACAAAACACACACACACACACAAACGGAGTGAGAGTCTAATTTTCTTTCATTTTCTGTTTTGTATTCCTTTAAGAAGGCAATTTTAAAGTGATGCTCCTCCGTTGAATGTATGTAAGTACGTTTCCCACTTTCATTCATTTGTGAACGTTGACGATGATGACGATGATGATGATGATGACGATGATAATTTTTAGTACGTACTCGTGTATGTGTGTTTTTGACATATTTTTCATTTGTTGTCATTTATTTTTATAGTTGATGTTGTTGTTGTTGTTTTTTTTTTTATATATATTTGTTGTCATTTTCCATATTTATTTCCAACTTGAATTTAAATGGATTCTCTAGTGTCCTTAGAATAATTTAAAAAAATTTTCAAAATTTTTCATTCGTGTTTATGGCTTAATTTTTAACGTATACTACTACACATACAGTGAAGGTTTGGCGTTACAATTACAAGAAAATAAAAGACATTTTAAGATCCTTAGGTCAGCTCTTAATTCGCAAAAAGGGTACAAAGTACAAGGCCCGTAACGAAATGAAACTATTTTAAGACGATTTTCATCTTAAAATCCAAAAACTATTTTCTAAAATCAACAGATGATACCAAATTCAAACCAATACAAAAAGTATCAGGAAGTTTTGTTAATTCATCTCTCTGCATTAGATTAGCTTACTCTACTCATAATTCGTGTACAGTCAGCAAGTGCTGCTAAGCAATGTTTTGCAATTCTGAACGAAATTTCTCCAAAGTCATCTTTCTTGCACTTTACCTCAGAGCAGTATATTCGTACAATTGATCCTCATGCATGTGTTTTTCCGTGTTCACACAATTAGTCGTATTGTCACGTTTTTACCTTTTAAAAAAGTTTAAAATATGAGCTCGTAAATTGCAAAAATAAAATAAAAATAAATTTGTATTTAGTTATACTTAAGATTCTTTATTATACGCACAATTCTGTGTGCCACTGTTCATAACTTTATGTATACAACAACAATTGCTTTGTTTGTTATTCCTCTGTTTATACCCTTTGCATAAACAAGAACAATTACTAGATAATTGTTCGACAGATCTTTGTAACGAAGATCTTCAAACCACGATTACTTTCTTCACACAAGACCGTCTGAACTTCACTACTGCACTGCACACTGAACTTACTCACCTGCTTTGCCTTTTCTTTTATATGGCAACGTAAACAATCTAATGAATGTTCTTGAAGGCGAGTGTTCGTATCTTCTTAAAAACTAAATTGGGATGAAGGATCTTTTAGTTCGAGTTCGACATTAAGCTTACCAGCCAGGAATAAAATTAATGCACTGAACGTGGTTGAAATGAGAGGATGAAATTCTCTTCGATTTAATTATGATTTGAATAGTGTAGAAAATTACATGCGTAAATAACATGTAAATCCCACAAAATTTTCGTAAAATTAAAATATTTTACAGATAAGAAGGCTAGATTTGTCTGGTCACCATACAAGTCAGGTACATCATTTCATATTTTCTTTGCAAATGAGTAAAGTATGTGTGACAAGATTTGTTTGCCGCCCTCTGGAATCCTTTGCCAGTCCGTGAGTGATATTATTACTTTCAATGTGGCAGCGTCCTTAAATCCTTATCAGAATACTAATCTCTCTGCTCCAGAAATATCCCTTTGTTCTTCGACAATTTTACATGTAATGTTCATACTGCCTGATGTTCTTATAACCAGTTTACTCTCACTAAATATGTTTGCAAAAATGTAATGAGAAATAACACGTTGGAATCTAAAACGAAAGGCTGGTAGTTACCTAAAAGTTTATCAAAGTATATGTCAAGTGATATGTGATTTGGATGGAATCCATTGGCTCTAAATAAGAAGAATTATTTAAAAATCTAACTGCAATTTCAAAACATTTGAATGCAAACCAGAGACAAAGGTTTCTTGGTCACTTAGAAATTCTCGAAATCAAACATTGGTTGGAAAACAAATCAAATCCTTCAGTAAATCAACAGAATATGCGGATACAACCCAGCTTATAACCTAGCTTCTCACACCACATATGTTGCATGCCTTAATTATATACATAAGTCGGCGGTACCTACAGTTTAAAGCCGATTCCGAACGCCAGATTGTCGAGAAACTTTTCATGGCAAATTTTTATTTACTCTCAGAGTTTTAACCAGAAATCTGTTGCCTCTCTTGATGCTGAAGAAATATTTTTTTTGAATTTGGTTTCAGTTTTTGGAGATATTTGATCTGGGGTTTGAACCAGAGATCAGCTATGAATCATTTTTTCGCTAGTCATAAGCACTCATGAAATTTTGAATATAAGTGAGTCAACAATATTGAAATTTAACTACCTATTCTGATTCATTCATACTCACTACAAAGTTGATTTATAAGTACAGGTTGCAATGAGTATGCGTACAACGTTGACATCAAACTCATACCATTCGAAGTATGTTTAATTCGCAAGCCTGCTCACAAGACGCATAAGCAAAAAAGACAGAGCAGCAAGCAGATCAAACACACAACCATTCAGAGAGTATTTTAGTGTTCGTACGCGATTCATACTTATTTTGAGCTTCGTGTATATGTTGAGTTATGGAGAGTCGAAATCAATAACATCATACGTGTTGTTAAGTACGATTATGATGAGAACCTTAAACTTTGAATATGAGTAGAGGTTCCATTATATTAAAATAAGTATGAATGCGTATAAGCATCAGAGATTATGAGTATGATTCGATTCTACTCATCGTTTTGAATACTTATTGCTGATATCTGGTTGGAACCGAGGCCTCATGTCTAATAAGCCAACACACTAACTACTAGCCTCCGGTTACTTTATTAACTTTAATATAACCTTAGCTAACTTAATGAATAGGTAGATAATAAAAGAGAAGTTATGCGTTATGATTTTTATCAACTTTTATACATTATTTTTTTTTTTGGATATAAAAAAGTCTCAACAACATTCAATAAAATGAGTCCAAATGAGTATCTCTTTTCTCTAATATATATGTACGTATGTGAATGTATCACCTACTTGAATGGAATATTTTATTGCTTTTATGTACATATGTGTATGAGCTGTATGTATGCATGTGTTAAACATGTTTTGTTATTGCTATTGTTGTTATATTTTTATTTTATCCTTTAAAAATTATTATTGAAGTAGGTGTTAAGGTGTTTTCTCGAAAATAAATTGAGAATATGTAAATGGAAGTGTGTGTGTATGTATGTGTACTTAAGTGCATGAAATTTTTATTCTTTTCTCTCTTTATCTCAGTTTTCTTATTTATTTCATTTTATTTTCTCTTTTTTTTTGCTCTTTTCATTTTTTTCTTTTGATTTTATAAAGATGTGTTTTATTATAATTTATATTGTATGTACATACATGTGTATATATATAGCATGGATACCATAAATGTATGTAGATGCTTGTAGGTGTATGAGTATGTACATAGTACATACATACATATGTATTATGTTAATAAATATAGAAAAAATATGTTAAATTTTTATGTAAATTTTATATCAGCATAACAATATGTTTGTTTAAAAAAATTTTTTTCTTCACCCGTCATACATGCTTATATACGCATACATCTGTACATACATATATGTATGTATTTAAAGTAAATGTTGAAGGAGTTTATTTGCATTGCTTTTTGTTACTCACATATGTGTGTGTGTGTGAGTGTGTGTGGCTTATAATGAAAATGTTTTTCAATTTTTACCATAAATTTTTACTTCAGTACAGTCAGTCTAACAACGTTAATATCGTCTAGTCAAGTCATTCTATAGGCCTGCCTGCCCTTTTAACATGCGTGTATAAGTGTATAACTATGTAACTGGGTTTTTTCAATATTTTTAACATCTAAAAGTAATATATACATATACATAACACTTACAAATACAATCAATAATCTGTTTTGCATATTTGTTTTTTCACTTAAAATATGAATTTTTTGTTCTGTTGTTGTTCTTTACACTGTGTTCACATATTTATGCCATTTGTTTACATGTTTCTGTATGTGAGTACGTATGTATAATGTGTGTGCAATAATTGCTATCAGTTATCGATAATATCATTTTGATAAATTAATAATGAAATGTAAATATCGGGTGGGCCATCTATCGTTTTAAATTTTGCAACATCGGTTATTTCGAATCTGCCAATACTTCTCAGACATTCTATTCTGTCACAAAATTCTGTAAATTATCTCCACTGAAAGTAATAAATCGATTTACGCTTGAGCAATATTGGAATTTATTGGGCCAACGAGAAACTGCACGATGAAGTCGATCTGGCCAAAAAAAAAATGTTTTTTCAAATGAAGCTCATTTTCATCTTGGTGGGTGTGGGAAAACCCACACGTGATCTTACAGAAGCCCGTGCACCCATTACGAGTAATTGTTTAGTGCGGCCTGTGGAGCGGAGGCATCATTGGCCCCTATTTCTTTGAAAATTAGGATGGCGCAACCATTACGGTCAATGGAGACACCTATCGTACCATGATAACCGATTTTTTTTTTTTGTACTCGCTCTTCATGTTATTCATGTGAACGATGTTTGGCTTCAACAGCGTGGTGCAACTTGCCACACATCTCATGCCACAATCGATTTATCACGTCAAACGTTTTATGGCCGTTTAATTAGCCGAAATGGTGATGTCAATTGCACGCCAAGAGCTGTGATTTGACACCTTTGGACTATTTTCTGTGTGGCGTCGTTAAAGAAAAGTGTTATGCTGACAAACCCAAGACAATTAGGCATTTGAAGACTAACATTCGTAATGCCATTGCCGAGATACGACCCCATACACTCGAAAAAGTGCATGAAAATTTGTTCGACCGAAGGAGGTACTGTGAGGGCAGCCCCGGCAGATATATAATAATAAAATAATATTCCATTTCTAACCGGAACAATTGTACTTCACGGCAGTAAAATATTTTTGCCAAAATTTTTAAATCGTTCTTGGTTTATTGCATTTTTAATTTCAAACATTTAAGTATCCCACTCTTTCCAATTGCCTTTCGATATTAATACGAAGATTTTATTTCTAGGTTTGCATTACGCCTTCATGCCAAATTATAATTTACTTACCACTAATGGTGCAGTCGCCGTAGTCTAGTAGGTAGTGTGTTGGCTTATTAGACGTAAATCCAGGGTTCGAGCCCCAGGCCAGACATCAAAGCAAAATACAAAAAGTTTTTCTTCGGCGATTTCCTCTCAGCAGATTTCTGGCAAAAACTCTGAGAGTAAATAAAATTGCCGTGAAAAGTTTCTCAAAAAAATCTGTCGTTCGGAGTCGACTTAAAACTGTAGGTCCCGCCACTTATGTATAAAATTAACACACACAACATAAGTGGTGTGAGAAACTCAATAATCCTGACTGAAAGGTTGTAATGACCAATTATGTATGTATGTAAAGGTGCAACTTGCCAAACATCTCATGCCACAATCGATTTATTGCGTCAAACGTTTGATGGCCGTTTAATTAGCCGAAATGATGATGGCAATTAGCGGCCAAGAAGCTGCGATTTTACACCGTTTGACTTTTTTATGTGGGGCGTCGTTAAAGAAAAGTGTTATGCCGACAAACCAGTGGCAATTGAGCATTTAAAGGCCAACATTCGTGATGCCATTGCCGAGATACGACCCCGTACACTGGAAAAAGTATACGAAAATTGGTCCGATGGAATAAGGTACTGTGAGGCCAGTCGCGACAGCCATATAAATGAAATAATCTTACATTTCTAACCGGAGCAATTGTACTTCACAGCAAAAAAAAACAAATTTTTGCACAATTTCAAACCGTTTTTGTTTGATTGCATTTTTAAATTTAAACCTTTAAACCATTTAAATGTCCCACCCTTTCCACCTGCCTCTCGATACTAATAGGAAAATTTTATTTCCTAATAACAATCCACACTGATTTTACACTGGGCGTATGAGTAATATTATATCGACCTGCAAATAATCATACGTCATGCAGTACCCAGGAAATTATTAATTGAAGATAAATCAGTTGTGATAATATTTTATTCAGTTTTTATTTGTAAAATATGAACCAACTTTTGACAAAATTAAATATGGAATGCCAGATATTGTTAAAGTTATAAGAATATTGCCTGCAGTAGAATGAATAATTTTAAAAAAATATTTCAACATAATAACTGAATTATTTGCGCATTTCTTCAAATGAATTTCTATACAAAAAAAAGAAAACCAAAATCAATATAAAAACATTGTTACGTTGTTTTTTTTTTATTACGTATTCATCATAATCTATTTTATTTTATACATTTTTTATTTCCCAATACACTGGAAAAAGTGCGCGAAAATTGGTTCGATCGAATTAGGGACTGTGAGAACAGCCGCGTCAGCGATATGAATGAAATAATATTCCATTTCTATGCGGAACAATTGTACTTCACAACAAGAAAATAAATTTGTCAAAATTTAAATTTATAAATGGCCTACCCTATACTTTTTGCGAACACTTTTTAAATTCATTTGCTTAACGGGTATGCCAGAAAGAAAATAATTTACATTACAACACCCTAGTCAAGATTACGGCTTAGCTTCACACACCACCCAGTGTTGTGTGTGTTAAACTTTGATACGTAAGCAGCGCGATCTATACCTTAACGTCATCTCCAAACGACATGTTGGAAGAGATTGACCATAAATTATTGTCTGACCTTGATATGAAAAATAAACAATAAAAAGTATTTCTGACCCAGCGAAACATTCAATAAAACATAGCATTTAGCCTGTTACCATTCTTTCTTAAAGAGAAATAATCTCTTGTAAGCTTAGCATAAATGCAGCTAAGTATTTATATTGTTACGTTTTTACCTTTTAATTTAAAACGATTAAAATATGATATCGTAGATTACAAAAAAAAAAAATAAATTAGTTTTAATTAAAATTCTTTATTATTCGCACAATTCTGTGTGCCACTGTTCGACAGATCTTTGTAACGGATATCTCAAACCACGATTACTTTCTTCAAACGCACCGTGTCTTCACACAAGACTGACTGAACTTCACTAACTCAGTCGTCTGCATTGCCTTGCCTTTTATATGGGAAAGTAAACAGTCTGATGAATGTTCTTGAATTCGAATGTTAATGACTTCGCCGTTTACATTTATCATTCGTTGTTTTCGTTTATTCTTGTAGCGTTTGTTGTTGTATTTGTTTACTTGTTTACCATTTTTTATGCTGGTGTTTGCTGTTATATTGAGCAGTAGGATAATTTGTAAACAGATTTATTTACTGCATTATTTTGTTTTTGTAGCTTTTGTTTATAATTATAATGTTAAGCAATGTAGAAGCAAAACACCAGTTTCTAGATTTTTCATTTTAGTAACAATATTTTCCAAAAAATTTTTCAAAATAATTACTAGAGATCACATAAAAAGGTTAACAAATGTTGTAAAAACTTAAATCCAAAAATGTAATATGAGAACACAAGTTTGATATATGAATTCATAAACAATAATTTATCAAGTAACATATCTGCAGTGGTTATTAGCAATACATTGCAGTCCCCGGAGATGCTAAAAGATTTTATGGTTTACTCTCTCGCTATACGTAATACATGTTCACATATATACATATGGGCAATTTCGTGTCAAGTGACCCAATTTTTAAATCGATGTCTTCCGATTTGGATGAATTTGCACCAAGGTTAGTACTATTGGATAGTAGGCCAGACACAAATTTTCAGCTCTATCAGTCAAGAACTGCCGGAGTTAGAGGGGGTCAAAGTTGGACATTTTGGTCATACAGGGTTTTTCTAATTCTTTTAATTTTAAAAAAAAAATTTTTTTTATTTTTTTTAAAATTTTTTTTTTCAAAATGGGCCCTTTTTTCTTTGGGCTCAAAAGAAAGCTTATTCATCCAAATCTGAAGACATCGATTTTAAAAATTAGGTCACTTGACACGAAATTGGCCATATGTATGTGACATGCAACATGAAATATACTTTCTCTGTTGTTTTGTTTTTGTCTCTTTTGGCATACATTTTTAGTTACATTTACCTGTCATCTTAAGCAGAAGTGAAATATTTTTTATGAAATATTTCTTCAAAAAAAAAACTAAAAATGAAGATGAAGATGAAGCTGAAGCTGAACACAATGCGCACAAAACAACAGAACAGCAGAACTAAAAAAACATGAGTTAAACACGTAAAGGTAGACAGTAGAGGAGGCATTAAAAAGACATACTGCTGACACTTAACAATTACCTGCACACACATACACATGCATACATTGCACATGCATATGCCAAAAAAAAGTCTCACAGGTTATTTCTACTCTCTTGTTTTCACACATTCACCCATACATACATACTCTGTTATATTAATGAATATATCGTATGAGAGCAGTTGTTCTCTTTTATTATAAATGTGCAGCTTTTAAGTACGTACGTGTGTGTCTGTGTGTGTGACAGTGTGAGTGGCACCTCTTTAAATGTATGCATTCATTCATTCACTGACTTGTTTCGTACAATATATGGTCGTATGTCTGAGTATGTGTGTTTGTTTTATGTTTACAGGTAGTGGTTTGTTTGGTTTGTCTTGTCTGTGTTTCTCTTTTTATAGTTGGTGGCTCTGTACACGTAGTATGTGTGTGTGAGTGTGTGTGTTTTTACTAAATGTGTCAACATTTTTTCCTTGTATCATAATGTTATATGTCATGCATACACCTATGTAGAGACACACACACACACACATTTACGCGCTCACATAAATTTCAATAAAAATATGTTTTAGTTTGTATGTCTGTGCGTGTGTGTGCTTTAAAGATTTTTTTTTGGTGGTTTTGTTGGTTGTAAAAATACCTAAAGTAGCTCAAAAAAAGCACAAACACAAGCAGTTAAAGTGACGAAAACGTCTAACTTAATGCTTTTGCATAATTTTTAGTCATAAACACACACACATTATGGGAATAACCCAGTGACACTTTCGGTAATGATTTACTATTGTATTCACGTAAGAATACCTCTTCTTTTTCTGGAGGACTATAATGAACAACACTATGGCACGAAACAGAGATAATTTCTAAAAAAAATGTGGTACCATTAAGAAACTCTTATAAGAGCTGATTTGATTCGAAGCAAATCACCCGCGTATTCAAGTTATGATCTTTCCAAGTCTTAAACAGTGTGACGTATTAGAAAATTATACATACAAGAAGATAGACCCATAAAGAATTTCCATATTTTCATATTGCTTCACGGAATATGATTTACAAGTATGGGATTCAGGATGTATAGTTTACGGGTGTAATTGGATCCTAAAAAATTTGCTAGTCGAAGGTACGTTCACAATCAGGACAAAGCTTTATTGTGTTGCCACCAATCGATAAACAGCTGGGAGTTCAGACTTTTTCTAGAGGACATGTTCTCGACTCCAAAACAAATTCAGCTTTTACATTAATTATTATTTTGCAGAGAAGGTAATCAGCTTCAGCAGAAAACGTGTGAGCATGGCCACTGCGATCGAGATAAACTTGCGATCAAGTTTGAGTAGTTGGTTGGTACGCCTCCTATCCATCGTGGCCCAAGTGAGTCTGGCAATTCAGCAAGATTCCTCATTTGTACAGGATAGGTTGGTTACCTGAAAGAATTGTTGCTTTATGGCCAAGTTAAACCTCAAGGACTCTATCAAAAATCTCTGGATAAGCATAAGCAACCATGTCGAAACGAATATATTGTTACATTTTTACCTTTTAAAAACGTTTAGATTGCAAATAAAATAAAAATAAATCTGTGTTTAGTTTTAATTAAGATTCCTTAATTTTAATTAATTTATTCGACAGATCTTTGTAACGAAGATCTTCAAACCACGATTAATGTCTTCAAAAACACCGCGTCTTTACACAAGACTGACTGAATTTAACTCAGTCAGTCGCCTGCTTTGCCTTGCCTTTTATATGGCAGGGTAAACAGTCTGATGAATGTTCTTGAAGGTAAATCTTCGTGACTTCGCCTTCTCGAAATCTTTATAAATGTATACATCGTTGTTTACATTGGTTCTTGCAGCATTTGTTGTTGTATTTTTGTTTATTTGTTTACCATGTTGTTATGCTGGTGTTTGTTATTATATTTATTAAGCAGTACGATAATTAGTAAACAGGTTTGTTTACTGCATTGTTTTGTTTTTGTAGCTTTTGTATACAATTTTAATGTTAAGCGATATAAAAGCAAAACATTAGTATCTAGATTATTCATTTTAGTAACAATATCTATGGTTTCCCAGGATTACAACATGTCTCGGTTGAATCAGAAGTTAATTGCATTAAACCGTACTAGCACCAGAGTCTAGTGGCTATTTAAAGACTTTGAAACAAATGGACTGTTTTATTTAATTCAGTTTGTGTTCTTCCATACAAACAGACGTTCGTTTGAAACCATTCGTCTTACAGAAGCCTCAATTTCTTCTTTACTCAAAAGAAATTTCTTCTAAAACATAGAATAGAGGTATACAATCAGAGATTAGCAATGAGTATTCAAAAATATGAGTAGAATATCGAATCATACTCATAATTTCTAAAGTTATGAATTCAAATGAGTAGGCTTACGAATCAAACACATTTCGAATGATATGAGTTTGATGTCAAAGTTGTACGCACACTTATTGCAACCTGTACTTATAAATCAACGTTGTTGTTAGTATGAATGAATCATGAATAGTTAAATTTCAATATTGTTGACTCATATTCAAAACTTCATGAGTGCTTATTAGTAGCGAAAACACGATTCATTGCTGATCTCTGAAATTTTGCTGGGTGAAAGTAAAATTTTTTATTTCGTCCTCTTCTTTTTTTTGTTTTAGTTCTTCGTCTTCTTTGTTTTTATTTTTTGTTGGTATAACATAAACAACATCATAAAATATTTAAATTAAAAGAACTTGTGTTTTACCACTTACGACAACGTTCTAACGCCGTTGTTCATAAAGTGATGCTACTAAGAGCCAAGACAACGATGACTACTAGCAGGAGTTCTACAAGGATGTGTATACACATACAAACATAAAATATGAGTGAGAATGAGAATGAGTGTGCTCCACTTCAATCATGCATGCACATGAGGTGAAGTGAAGGATATGATAAAAGAAAGAACACTTACTTACATTATCAATATTTCCGCGTTGTGTCAACGAATTTTCCAAATAATTTCAAATGCTGCTGCTGCTGCTGCTGCTGCTACTGCTACTGCTGCGCTCATAAACATTAAATAAAGTAGTGAAGAATTTTATCAAGAACAACAACACCAACAAAGAAAAACTGACAGAGAAAATCAGTCAAACTGTAAAAGAAAATGAATAAAAAATAAAGAAAATTAAACTTAACATCAGTGAAAAGCACTTTTAGAAAGAGAATGAATTGATTTTAGCTTCTTTTTGAAGGGGAATAAAAGTTATTAACGAAATTACTTGTTTTACTTAAACCATGTAATAAACAACACACAACCTAGCACCCTAGCACATGCCAAAAAGGCAAGCAAAAATATCCTTAAGAAAAAAGAAAAAAATCTGCTGCTTAGCAAAGTACATTTCACAGCTAATTTTGGCACAATTTTTTATTTAAGTTTGTAGATGAATTTTGTGTGTATGTGTGTGTGTGTGTGTGTTACTGTAAGGGAAAGAGACTAAGAATTTTAAATTAATTTCCTGTGTATAAAAGGTTTTCGGTTTTTCTCTCTCTATTTTTTTCTCTCTTTGTGGAGCATCAGCCAGACCAATTGACCTTTAGGCCATAAAATCAATAAGTGTTAGGGCCCCAAAAGAGAGATCCTTAAGGTATTATGCCGAAATACACGAATATAGACTCAGAAATTAAAATCTAAAGGTGGGAGTATATACTCCAATGCCTTTATAGTCTTATATGAGAATGTTTAGGGGCATCTACGGCTGTGTGAGTGTGTAAAAATTTTAACTTTTTACAAGAAATTCTCATGTTTTTTAAAAGTTTTATTTGTTCTTTGTTCAGTTGTTGTTGTTTACATATTTTCCTTTTCAATCATGTCGGTATTTGCACTTGTTAATGTGTACGTATGCGTGTGTGTGTATATGTATTTATTTAATTTTATTTCATTTGTTTGCATATTTGAACATGCGGGGAAAGTATTTCTCTTTTGCAATACGCTTGAATATTTTGTAAGTGTTTATACATGAAAAAGCATACACAAGGCATTTTCTTTTATTTTCCTTTCCATTCATTTTTTTGTTGTTGTTTTCTTTCAATGCCCTCCATACGCTGTACTATAACAGAAAAAAAGTTAAAAAAATATTGCAAATAACAGGAAATTATGCCTACAGAAAATCTTTACGCACAAGGAAATTAACAAACTTTTGGCGTCTTTTTTATACACCTACGCCCCCTTTTCTTTGTTTCTTTTTTGTTTTATTAAAAAATGTTGAAACAAAGAAATTTTTAATAAAAAAAACAACAAAAAATAGTAACATACGCACCATTCCATCATATATACACATACAGAGAACAAAATGAAAGTGAAAGTGATCTATACGCACGGCAAAAACTTTTTTTGATACCCCATACCCTACATTAAACATTCTGCATGTAACATTACTTAAATGCTGGATATAAGACAACTGCTTATCTTTCATAAACGGTTTGTGCTTCTAATAGGTTAGGTTAGGTTAGGTTAGAGGACGTGTACTTGTCAATTGTGACAAGTACAGTACCCGGAGGTCGAATTGACCCATTGTACAACGTCCTAGCTTCTCACACCACTCGTGTTGTGTGCGTTAATTTTATACATGAGTGGTCGACTCCGAACGACAGATTTTTGAGAAGCTTTTCATGGCAATTTTTACTCTCAGAGTTTTTGCCAGAAATCTGCTGAGAGGAAGTCGCCGAAGAAATATTTTCATATTTTCCTTTTGATGTCTGACATGGGATTTGAACTCTGGCCTTTCGTCTAATAAGCCAACACAATACCTACTAGACTACGGCGACTTCTTAAACTTCTTGTGCTTCTAATAACTGATCTGCTAAGTAGCTTTAGTATAGTAGGTTCAAACCTCAGGTCAGACATCTCGAAATCAGAGATCAGCAATTAATCGTTTTTTCACTACTCATAAGCACTCGTGAAATTTTGAATATAAGTGAGTCAACAATATTGAAATTTAACTACTCTTGATTCATTCATACTCACTACAATGTTGATTTATAAGTACAGGTTGCAATGAGTATGCGTACAACGTTCGTACGCGAATCATACTTATTTTGTGCTTCGTGTATGTATATGTTGAGTTATGGAGAGTCGAAATCAATAACATCATACATGTCGTTAAGTATGAATATGATGAGTACTTCAAACTTTGAATATGAGTAGAAGAGGTTCCATGATAATAAAATAAGTATGAATACGTATAAGTATGAGAAATTATGAGTATGATTCGATTCTACTCATTTTTTTTGAATACTCATTGCTGATCTTTGCTCGAAATACGAAAAATTATTTCTTCTACTTTCTCTCAGCAGATTTCTGACAAACACGCGGAGAGTAAATAAAACTGCCATGAAATGTCTCCCCAAAAATCAGTCGGAGTCAACTTCAAACTGTATGTCCCGCCACTTATGTGTAGAATTAACACACAGAGCCTAAGTGGTGTTCCTACCTCCTGGCTAAGTCGTAATCCTAACTGAAGGATTGTAAAGACCAATTATGTTTGTATGTAACTGATATGGGATTTTGAGATGAAAGAGAGGAAACACTAGAGTGTTTTGGTTTTACTAAACTCATCTCCAAGTACAACGAATTGTCGTGAAAAAGCTTATAATTTTTTATCACTCGAACCCTTACTATTACGTACGGATTCTGCTCTGATCAATCTTCCAGTGCCTAGAAGACTATTAAACTAAATTTAAAAGCAAATTTTCATTCACCGATGAACTGTAACTGCCTAATACAAAATTGACACACACAATATGGGTGATGAACAAAGCTAGGCAATAGCACTATGTAGTGGATAATAGTGGCTAATAATATATTGTTACGAAAATGAAAAATCTAGAGACTGGTGTTTTGCTTTTACATTGTTTAACATTAAAATTATAAACAAAAGCTAAAAACCAAATAAACCTGTTTACAAATTAGCGTACTGCTTAATATAACAACTAACAGCAGCATGAAAAAATGGTAAACAAGTAAACAAAAATACAACAACAAATGCTACAAGAATAAATGTAAACAATATTTATAGAGAACTCTAGAAGGCGAAGTCATGAACATTCGCCTTCAAGAAGATTCATTAGACTGTTTATTTTGCCATATAAAAGGCAAGGGAAAGCAGGCGACAGAGTTAGTGAAGTTCAGTCAGTCTTGTGTGGAGACGGGGTGTGTTTGAAAAGAGAAATCGTGGTTTGAAGATCTCCGTTATAAAGATCTGTCGAATAATTGTCTAGTAATTGTTATTGTTTCTGAAAAGGGTATAAACAGAGGAATAACAAACAAAGCAAATGTTGTTGTTTACATCAAGTTGTGAACAATGGCACACAGACTTAGGCGAATAATAAAGAATTTTAATTAAAACTAAACACAAACTTATTTTTATTTTATTTGCAATCTACGAGATCATATCGTTTTAAAAGGTAAAAACGTTACAATATGTCTATTTCTTTCGTTTCGTGGATGTTGTTATTGCCAAGTAAAGCTAGCTTAATTAGCTTGGTAGGAGAAACAGCGTTACCGTTCGCTTGCCAGGAGGCGAGCACTCACAACGTAAATGCGTCCAGAACCTTTTTGTGGAATGGAAAGAGAAGCTCGGAAAGGTATGCATGGCGAAAGGGAAGATAGATACAAGCGTAGATAGTTTGACACAATCTAAAGGGTTTCTCAAAAATTGTAATAGAAAGAGATTTGAGTTTTGCATCAGTGTATAAAGAAAAAGTCTAAGAATTTTAATTGGTTGAGCTTCAAAGAACATTTGTGCAGAATAATAATCGCTTTAAGCTTATAAAAATTCAATAGAACACGTAGACGGTACCTAGGCGCAATTAAAGCACTTCAGGAGAAGCTAATGAGAAAACAATAGGATGATTTTATTTAATTCCGATAAGAAAACTCCGGTGTTTTATTTCTGGGTACTTATCTTGTTGAAAATTTAAACAGGAATGAATAAATAATTAAAAGAATTTCAATTACAAAAATATGAAATGTCATGTAAATCAAAAGTCATATGATTCAAATATAACAGGTTAGAATGTAAATATTTCAATACCCCTTCTCATTCTAAACTGTTAGAAATATTCAATATAATTCTGATGTCTTTAATTCTATTAGCTGAAAGCGGTTTAGTTAGTAAATCAGCCTGCATATCAGTGGAGGGACAATATTGACACTTGATGACGTTCTTAGTTACATAGTCCTTAACGAAATGGAACTTGATGTCGATGTGTTTCGTCCTGTTGTTGACCTTAAATCCTTCAACAATTTTTATGCAACTTTGATTATCCTCATTTATGACAATAGGTTCGCTGATTTGTTCCTGAAAATCTGCCAACAGTTCTTTCAACCATAATGCTTCTTGAGATGCCTCCGCAAGTGCAATAAACTCTGCTTCTGTTGAGGACAAAGCCACACAGGTTTGTTTACGGCACGACCATGATACAAGCGCTCCATAGACTTTAAATAAATAACCACTGTTTGATTTTCTATTAGGATTATTCTCGCCCCAATTAGCATCCGAATATCCTAAAAGTATTTCATCACTGTCTGGAACTATACGTAGTTTTAAATCAAGCGTTCCCTTTAAGTACCTTGCTACTCTTTTCAATTCCAACCAGTCTTCCTCATTCGGCTTACTTGTCTTTTGGCTCAAAATATTAACAGCTGCAGTCACATCTGGCCTAGAATTCAAAGCTATATATAATAGGCACCCTAAGAGCTTTTGGTATTTGTTGTTGTTGCTTAGCATATTGTTGTCTTTACCAGACTTTCCATAAGAAACTTCTATTGGAACTGATGATGGCTTTGAATCTTGAAGTCCATTTTCTTTTAACATCTTCTTAATATATTCAGATTGAGAAATTGAAAAATAACCATTTCTTGAGCAGCTTATTTCCAGACCAAGATAATACTTTATTGGCCCTAAATCTCGGATTTCAAATGCATTTTTAAAAATATTCTTTATCTTAACTATTGTCGACTCCGCTTTAGACGAAATAAGTATATCATCGACGTAGATCAGCACGAATGCTAATAGTTCCCCTTCTGAATATATATAGAAACATGGATCTAGCTTGCTTTGTATAATTTTTGACTTTATTAAAACATCATTGATTGTTTGGTTCCAGGATCTGGCAGATTGCTTGAGTCCATACACTGACTTTTGAAGTAAACAAACTTTATCATCACTACAGTTTACTTCAAACCCTTTAGGCTGCTCCATAAAGATTCGTCCATTTAAATTGCTGTTAAGAAAAGCAGTTTTACAGTCTATGTGATGTATTTGAAGACTTCGTTTGCCACTAATTGCGAATAGAGTCCTTAATGTAGTGTGTGAAACAACTGGTGAAAACACTTCTCCGTAATCGATGCCATACTTTTGTGAGAAACCTTGGGCTACTAGCCTGGCCTTGTACTGTACACCTTCATCACCAAACTTTTTCTTGAAAATCCATTTGCATCCAACAACTTTAAATCTTTTGGTTTTTCTACTAGTCTCCAGGTATTATTGTCTTTCATAGAATTAATTTCACGTTCCATGGCCGTCAGCCAATTTTTACTTTCATCACAAGTCAAAGCTTCTTCATAAGTTGTTGGTATATCTCTTTTCACACAATTTAAATATCGTTGTGGAATTTTGCCTTTAGTTGTTCTTTGCGACCTTCTCAAATCGGATACCCCTGGTTCACCTTCAGTTACATCTGTACGAGAGTCATCTGAACTTAAGCTTTCATTAAAATCAAGAGTGTCGTGGAACTCATCATCACTTTTGTCAATTGCATTGCTTTCATCTTGTCTTTTGAATATGACTTCGAAATCGTTATTCAAATCCGAATTGTTTTTGCAATTTATGAAACCATCAACCTTACCAGTAAATTTAACATCTCTTGATATGTAAATTTTAAAATCTTTATCAACCATACGATAAGCTTTGGAATTAGTATCATATCCAACAAAGACCATTTTGATTGACTTTTCAGACAATTTATTTCTTTTGACTTTTGGAACATGTACGAAAACTGACTCACCAAATAACTTTAAATTGTTTAAATCTGGAATTTTACCAAAAAACCTCTCAAAGGGAGTAACACCAGTTGTACGTGTGACGATTCTGTTTTGAAGATAGTTTGCGGTAGACACTGCTTCACCCCATAATTCATTCGGTAACTTAGATTCAACGAGCATGCATCTTACCATTTCAAACAGTGAGCGATTTTTGCGTTCTGCCACTCCGTTTTGTTCCGGACAATAACCAGCAGTGTACTGTATTTGAATACCTTCACTTTCCATAAAACTTGTTACTTCCTTATTGACGTACTCTTTGCCACGGTCGGACCTTATTATTTTTGGTTTCTTTCCGAAATTGTTTACTGTAAACATAACAAAATCCTTTAATTTACTTGCCACCTCACACTTGTTTTTAATCAAGTAAATATAACAATATCGGCTGTAGTCATCTATAAAAGTTAATATATAACGGTTTCCACTGGGTGTAAAGGGGCTTATAGGTCCACATAAGTCGGTGTGAATTAACTCCAAAATACTTTCTGAACTTACCCCTATCTTGCGCGGAAATGGTGGTCTGGATAATTTTCCTACTGGACAAACTTCACAACTGTCACTCTTATCACATGGCTTAATATTCATACCAGATACCAACTGCTTTGAATTCATAACTTTAATAGCATCTACATGTCTATGACCCAAAATTTTATGCCAATGGTGAATACAGTCAGTTTTACATACGTTCAATTTTACTTGTTTATCAATTTTGCACACGTATAAGCCAGATTCTATATTTGCAAGAAAAACAGTTTCCCCGTCTTTACGAATCACGCACTTATCTCTATAAAAATCAATTTGACAGTCCTTTTCTGTAAGACGCTTTACAGACAAAATATTGGTGTTTACTGTTGGTACAAACAAAACGTTCTCAAAAATTATATTGTTGTACTTTTCATCGTTTGCTTTGAGTCGGATTTTTATCGTGCCTTCTCCACTTGAAATTACTGTGTCATTATTTGCAAGTACTATTGGTTTTCGAACACTTCTGTTTAAATTAATAAATAACTTTTGATCATTACAAATATGACAAGATGCGCCAGAATCAATGATCCATTTACCATAACCATCTGTAGATACAAAACAATAGTCGCTGTTGACTGCACTTAAACAAAACTTATTATTAGCTGCGGTGTTAACATGTTGTTGTTTCTTTTTCCACTCGATATAGCGCGTACAATTCTTCTTTAAATGGCCCCTTTTGTGACAAAAGTAACATACGATACCACTTGATTTGCTCTTCTTGTTTACTGTCATCATTGCCCTATGTGTATCATGTTTTTCACCTTTACGCCTTGTGTACTCTTCTATTAATTTTGACTCAACATACATGATCGTTAACTCTTCCTCTTTTCGTGACTCCAATGCAGTTATTAAATTATTGTAACTATTTGGCAAACTGCTTAATAGCATGGCTATGTTCCATTTTTCATCAAACGCATTTTCACCCAGGTTCTGTAGCTTCAAAAATAAATCCTTCATTAATCCAATATGAGCCATAACGTCATCATTGTCATCCAGCTTCATGTTGCAAATCTGCCTCATCACGGTTACTTTGTTGCTTAGTGATTTTCTTTCTTGGTAGTTTTGAAGATTTTGCCACATTTTAGCTGCTGTATTGCATTGTCTTATCAGGTGTAATTGATCGTCCTCCACAGATAATGATATTGTTGCCCTGGCTATGTTATCTTTATGTACCCAATTATCTGCATCTTTTTCCGGTTTTTCTTTACTTAAAACATCCCATACTCCTTCTTTAATCAGTAGCATCTCTATTTTAAATTTCCACATGAAATAATTTTCGCCATTTAGTTTAGCCACTGAAGTTTTAATTTCGGTCGTCATTTTTCCTTAAAATTTTATTAAATAACGATTCAAGACTCTTTAATTAGGGTGACTGGGCCCATAACCTAATGAAAAAACAATAGGATGATTTTATTTAATTCCGATAAGAAAACTCCGGTGTTTTATTTCTGGGTACTTATCTTGTTGAAAATTTAAACAGGAATGAATAAATAATTAAAAGAATTTCAATTACAAAAATATGAAATGTCATGTAAATCAAAAGTCATATGATTCAAATATAACAGGTTAGAATGTAAATATTTCAATAGAAGCAAACATTTATCAAGTACTAAACAAGGAGTTATTCTTACGGTCACCGTACACCAGATAATGTAGTAAAATACGAATAAACATACATACATACATACATACATAACTGATCATTACAACCCTTTAGTCAGGATTACAACCTAGTTTCTCACACCACTTGTATTGTATACATGACTGGTGGGACCTACAGCTTAAAATCGACTCAGAACGACAGATTATTTTTGAGATACTTTTCATAGCAATAATTTTTACTCACCGAGTTTTTGCCAGAAATCTGCTTAATGGAAGTTGTCGAAGAAATATTTTCTTCATATTTCGATTTGATCAAGATGCCAAAAAGCCAACACACTACTTACTAGACTACGGCGACTTCCTTGTCATTATACCATATTTAATGAAAGGATCCTTTAGTCAGGACTACGACTACACTGCTCACACCATTTCGATGTGATCGAGATGTCTGACCTGTGGTTTGAACCATGGCCTCACGTCTAATAAGCCAACACACAAACCCATTTTTTTATAAATATTTCTCTATAAACCTCTAAAACTTTTAAAATTTTACCCATTTTCCCAATTATTTAAACAAAATATTAAAAAGAAATTTTAAATCTTCTTGAATTATTTTTTTGTCATAAAATTTTCAAAAGTAAAGTCTTAACGCAAATTGTGCCACCCATAAAAATACAAATTTTGATCAAAGTTACGAAGTTTTCCTTTCCAGTATTTATGTTTCATATCGTGTAACAGCTGGCCTATTGCCCACCTACTGGCTGTACCTTCAATATGCGATAAAATTAAAACAAAATGGAAAATGAATTCACGATAAAAGAACAACATATTGTTGCGAAAAACTTTTTCGAATACTATTGATTAAAAATGATATAAATTTTCTTGTTCTTCTTGTTATTGTTGTTGATACTGTTGTTCAATTCTTTGTTATTTTTATAATAAAAATGAGGAAGAAGAGAAGAAGAATTTTAAATTCAGTTGTACGTTACGGCCATGAAGAGGTGCTACGAAAAGGCAAATGAAAACGCACAGATTTTTATTTCACATTTTTATTTTTATTATTATACGAGAGTTGTTTGATAAATTTTAAATATTTTTTCGAAAATGAAAAATTGAGATATGGGTGTTTTGCTTTTGCATCGTTTAACATTAAAATTAAAGACAGAAGCTATAAAAACAAATCAATGCTGTTTACAAATTATCGCGCTGCCTAATATAACAACAAACACCAGCATATAAAAATCGTAAACAAGTAAACAAAAATACACCCACAACACTTCAAGAATAAATGTAAACAAAATACACAAACAACACTACAACAATAAATGCAAACCACGAAAGGGTATAAACAGAGGAATAACAAAAAAAGCAATTGTAGTTGTTTACATTAAGTTGTGAACAGCGGCACACAGAATTTTGCGAATAATAAAGAATTTTAATTAAAACTAAACACAAATTTATTTTGATTTTATTTGCAATCTACGAGCTCATATTTTAAACTTTTTAAAAAAGGCAAAAACGTAACAATATCTTTGAGCTCTAAACTATCGAAAATGTATGATTGAAATGAAGATTCAGTACAGGTATCCTCCTGACTTCCATCGGACACAACTTGACTATCCAGATCGTGATAATCCATTACTGCGACGGAAAAGCCTGAAATTTTTTTCCACAATTCTAGGTGTTTCCAGTACATATCATGCCTATATGTTGTAGATGAATAGCCTCTCTGTTTCCATCTTACTTCACTCATACCGTTGAACTGTTCACTTGCGCCAATCCTCCGGCTCTATATAACGTCTGAACGTTCCACCTAGGAAAACGTTGGCACCTTGTAAACTATTTATGCTGAAGCTGCAGAGATAAGGAAGAGAAGCAGTCTGTTCTTCACCTACTGGGTACATACCAGAGATCAGCAATGAATCATTTTTTCGCTACTCATAAGCAGTTATGAAATTCTGAATATAAGTGAGTCAACAATATTGAAATTTAACTACTCCGAGATTCATTCGTCATTCGTGAAGTAGCCATAGTCTAGTAGGTAGTGTGTTGGCGTATTAGACCTAAGGCCACGGTTCAAACCACAGCTCAGACGTCAAAACCAAAATATGAAAAATATTTCTTCGGTCGACTTTAAACTGTATGTCCAGAAATCTGCTGAGAGGAAGTCGGCGTCTTGTTGGATGTACCTGAACTGGGCTTTGAACCGTGGCCGTGGCCAACACATCATCTACAAGACTATGGCGACTTCTATAAAAAAAAGAATAACATTGTTTTGTAGAAAATAAACAATAAGAATCGACAGTAAAAATCACGCAATTTTGATATGAAGACGTTTCTTCAGAGTCAAAATCGTTAAATACCTTATAGACCATGTTAATACCACCCTCGTATATCATATTAATGCAAATACCTTTATTATTGCATGTTCATACTTTTCGTATATGTATGTATGCAAATACTGTATGTATTTAATTGGGTTACCTTTAAAATATATATGTATTCTGATGGAGGAGACTCATGCACATATATTTGAAAGATTTTCGCTTTTTATTTCTTTGCCATTCCTTTCTATCTACGTCTGCTTAACATAACCGATGTTAAATGGCCTGCATTGAAATCGATTTCATACTTAATATTCATCGTCATAAATTTGAAAAAGCAACGTTTAAAATAATTGTCTTTAATTTGGTTATAAATTATGGCATCGTTTATTGTTAATCACTTTTGAGTGAATTTTTTTGAGGAAAAATATTGCTTTTCCTTTGGAAATATTCTCAATAAATAGCGTGAAATAATGATGATAATTTAACGATAACTAAAATATATTTTTATTTTTCTCATGGCATATTTCAATTACATCAAGAATACATATGTATGTATGTATGTTTAAGCCAATTGCAGAAGTTCTTAGAAAATATTTTTGTTTCCGGTTTTTTCTCAAAACAGACATCGTATTTAAGTGAAATTGAATTGTCAGCAGATGTGCATGTGTGGGAGAATGCATACATATATATCAGAGATCAGCAATGAATCGTTTTTTCGCTACTCATAAGCACTCATGAAATATTGAATATAAGTGAGTGAGTCAACAATATTGAAATTTAACTCCTCTGATGCATTCGTACTCACTACCACACTGCCCACACTCTCTCTCTTTTTCAACTTTAAACAATAACAAGTCGCCGTGGTCTAGTAGGTAGTGTGTTGGCTTATTAGACTGAAGGCCCGAGTTCGAATGCCAAGTCAGACATCAAAACGAAAATATTTCTTCGGCGACTTCCTCTCAGCAGATTTCTGGCAAAAACTCTGAGAGTAACTAAAATAGCCATGAAAAAGCTTCTCAATAAAATTTGTCGTTCGGAGTCGACTTTAAACTGTAGGTCCCGCCACTCATGTATAAAATTAACACACACAACATGAGTAGTGTGAGAAGCTAGGACTGAAGGGTGCGGGCTTCTTGGGGACGATTGCTGTAGACTGTCTAATGGTGAAGGTATAGCACTGGCCATTTTATACTCACCTAGCAGCAACTCGTTTCCTTGCCGTTCGCATCTTGAGATGTCCACAAACACTACTCCCTCTCTTCCACCTTCCTATAACCCATTTTCCTAAAAACCTGCACAATGCACTGCATAAGTAGGGGCCATCCCCTGAGTGCTGGTTTCACCAAAAAAAAAAAAAAAGAAAAAAAAACAAGAAATCATGGGAACTTTTAGCAACAACAAAAATAAATAAGTAATTTGAAAAGTAAAATTGAAGTCTAATGAAAAGACATTAATTTCCTCCACTTCGCGTTGTAGGGTATCGAAGCTCTGCTGCTTTATACATAGCACTATTTTACTACTTATTGCTGGCATCACTAATACGATGTTGTTGCATGCCGTCATGTCATCACATTGAATTGTACTTTTGTTGCATTGTGTCATCGCTAAAATAATGACGCAGTAAATGCATTCACAAAACAAAAACAAAAAAAACGAAAAGAAAAAAAAATACAAAGAAATTTAGTACAGAAAGCTAAAATATTAAAAAGAAAAGGAAAACAAAGATCCATTTTATGTATGAGTATTAAAAAGAAGCGCACATGTAGAAAAACGAATTGATAATGACAGCAAGTGAAGCAGTAAAGAAGTACCTAATCAACCCAATCAACCTCACTCATTTCCTTTATATGCCCCATAAATATTACGGAAAAACTCACTGTCTGTATGCTTCTCTAGGTGTGAGTATATGTATGTGAGTGCATGTGTTGAATGGAAAGACATAAAAGCCAAAGAAATAATAGCGGCAATAGTGATGCACTTAATGTCAAACAAATACAGGGGGCTTAAGCAAAATGATTAAGCAATTGAATGAATGAATAGAAAGTATTGTTACGTTTTTACTTTATTAAAAACGTTTAAAATATTAGCTCGTAGATTGTGTTTACTTTTAATTAAAATTATTTATTATTCACACAATTCTGTATGCCGCTGTTCGCAACTTTATGTAAACAACAACAATTGCTTTGGTTGTTATTCCTCTGTTTACAACCTTTGCATAAACAATAACAATCACTAAACAATTATTCGACAGATCTTTGTAACGGAGATCTTCAAACCACGATTACTCTCTTCAAACATAATGCGTCTTCAGACAAGACTGACTGAACTTCACTAACTCAGTTGTCTGCTTTACCTTGTCTTTTATATGGCAACGTAAACAGTCTGATGAAAGTTCTTGAAGGCGAATGTACGTGGGTTCGCCTTCTCGAGATCTCTTTAAATGTAAAAATAGTTGTTTGTTTATTTTGTTTGCATTTATTCTTGTATTATTTATTATATTTTTTTACTTTATTTTGTTGTATTTTTCTTTACTTGTTATCATTTTTTTATGCTGGTGTTTGTTGTTATATTACGCAGTGCGATAATTTCTAAACAAGTTCTTTTTGTAGCTTTTGTTTAAAAGTTTAATGTAAAATGCCGTAAAAGCAAAGCACCAATATCTAGATTTTTCCATTTTCGTACCAATACGTTTCCTGGAATCGATAGAGACCAATGACGATGCAGCCAACATATCCCATTATTTCCATAGATTTGCTCACATAGTGATTATAGTAGCTTATAATATGTCTCCAGCAAGACCGACTTCTTCTGACTGGCACCCCAATGTGTGTTTTGCGATGTTTCCAGTGTTTACTGGATATCTTATAAGTAAGGGAGCATAGCATAGTAACGTCTGTCAATCTGTCTTGATTTACAATCACAGATGAAAGTTGTTTTGATAGAAGAAATGCCTTAAACGAAGGAGGTCACATTGGCACAGATCTGATGTCAGAACTTGCTTACAATCCCATATATTAGTGAAACGCTTTATCTGTTGACATCTATTTATAGATGGAACTTCATTTTGGAACCGGAAAAAATTCTACACAAAAATGCATCAGAATACCAGAATACCAGCGTTCCAGTGTATTTAGAAATAATTCTTTGAAGTTTTCGTATTAAATTTGCACTTCTTTTTATATTATATTGGCCAAGTCCAAAGCAGCAGCCTAAACGGTTGCCAACAATGCAAAAATGAATGCGAAAATGGAGCATACACTTCGTTCCAATCGCTGTGATGCAAAGAGTACAGAATGGAAACTGAGATTCACCGAAAAAATATGTTTTTCATATTTTGTTGGAGATGTCTGATCTGCTTTAAACTGTAGGTTCCGCCAATCCTGGATAAAATAAACACGCACAACATACATATATGGTGTGAGAAACTAGTTCGTAACCTAGCTAAAGGGTTGTATTGACCAATTATGTATGTACGTATGTATGTATACGACAGGTTTATTAATCATGATTTTAATATGATCACGATATGATTCCAGAGAATATCGATATTGTTTGATGAGCTCTGACCAAATATTACTTTTTCACTAGACTTTTGTGATAAGAGAGGAATACGACTGCACAGCAATGCGGTTTAATGGCTGAATAATGAATGTGTAGGCACCAGGTATCAGCAATGAGTATTCAAGAAGATGAGCAGAATGGAAACATACTCATAATTTCTGATACTTATACGCATTCATACTTATTTTTATGTCATGGAACCTCCTCTACTTATATTCAAAGTTTGAACTACTCATCATATTGATACCTAACAACACGTATGATGTTGTTGACTTCGACTCTCCATAACTCAACATATAAACGAATCACAAAATATGTATGATTCGTGTACGAACACTAAAATACTTACTAGAAGGTTGTGTGTTTGCTTTGCTTGCTGCTCTGTCTTTTTAGCTTATGTGTCTCTTTTCTTTTGTTGTAAATGCCTAAGAACTAAGACTGTAAATTTTGATGAATGATTCGAGTCATTGGAATCATTTATAAAAGTATTCTAAGTATTTTTCTAAAGTTATGCCGCTAAATGAGTAGGCTGGCTTATGAATCAAACATATTTTGAATGGTATGAGTTTGATGTCAACGTTGTACCCATACTCATTGCAACCTATACTCATAAATCAATGTTGTAGTGAGTACGAATGAATCAGAGTAAGTAGTTAAATTTCAATATTGTTGACTTACTTGTATTCAAAATTTCATGAGTGCTTATAAGTTGCTGATCTCTGGTTGGCACCTCTATGTTGTATAGGTAAATGAAACTGAAATAGTTCAATTACAATTTTTTTTATTATCCTTTACAGCCTAACATGACCTATTTCAAGATTCAATGTAAATAATTTATTAAATTTTACATTTCAAAAGAGAAAAAGTACAATTCAAATCCAATGGTATAAAAAGATACACTTTATTTTTTGCTCTTTTGTTTCAGTGCACTTTTTCCAATACACTTCAGGTGAATACTGTAAGAAAAAAGAAAAACATTTTTTAAAATGAAATTCTTGGATTCATATGGAAAATATATTGTTCTCCATAAAATTCATTTCGGAATTTAATTTTTTTCTGCATACCTTTAACTAAATATTGTAATAAACTTCCTCTGTACTTTTACACTTTGTTTTTTGTGTTACAAAAAATAGAAGAAAATTCCCATAAAATTTTTAAATACCGAAAAAAAAAAAAACACACACACACATTCTGGGTCCTTTTACATTTTGGTTACTATTTCCTAATCGGTTTCCTTTTCTTTCTCTATCTCTCTCTCTGGTTTTTTTAAAAACATATTATTTTACATTCTTGTAGTTTTACTAGCCTTAAGGCATTTCCTTTATTAAATAGCTTTCCATGCGAAAAAGGGAATGAAATTATTTCCAAGTGTCTTCCAAATAAACACCCTGTTCATTCAGACTCATTGACTGTACTACTACTTCTTCTTATTCTTTTTGTTCCATATATTTTTGTATTATTTTTCATTCTCTTTCTTTATTTTTTTTTTTAATTTTCCCTCTCATTGTGCCAGTGAGTAGTAGTCGTACTAGTTTCACGTAACACTGAAACAGTTGTTGCAACAGTTGTATCTCAGCTGTACTTTAGTTTGTTTTAACCGACATACGGATTGACTTTATTCCATGCTTGCCAGTCAGTCAGTCAGCCAGCCAGCCAGTCATTTGTACATGCTTTCATTCATTTATTCATTCATTCAGCCATTCAACCTTCTATCCATTCATCTATACATGATGAGGACAAAAACCATTTGCCATTGCACTTCAATTCCTTTATGGTTAGTCAGTGTGCGTCTATATGTGCGTCTTTGTGTATGTAAGTATGCTTTAAAAGTAAAATAAAAACAACAAAAATTCATGTATCTTTACTTTAGATGACTTGGTTTACATTTAAAAAAATAAAACCGAAATCAAGCAAAAAAAAAATATAGAAATTCCAATTTTTGCTCTCTCTCTCTCTCTATCTCTTTCTATCTCTCTCTTTTTTTTTTTTTTTTGTTTTTTTTTTCTGTTTTATTCTGTCTCCAATACTTTGGATTTTTTTTTATTTACGTCAAGCAGCTGCATTTTGTTGCAATCGAAGAAGAAGAAAGTAACTGAAAAGGAAAATCAAAATAAGGAAAGACTCACACACTCACATGTAAGAAGAAATAAACATTTCAGCTTCAATGCTTGATGCAATGAAAATATTTCGTATGGTTATGTATGTGCGTGAGTGAGTATATGTGTCAATTGTAGGTGTTGCTTTAATGTTGACAGTCACTGTAACAGTATGTAAAGAGCTGCATATGTGTGTGTGCTGCTGCTATCATATACAATGCTTGTATACACACACACAACTGTTCTATACACGAGTATTTTACACACACGTTTATTTAAGTGTGAATGTGGATTGAGTATGTTTATGTAAAAGTATTTTTGTGTCTCTTATATGTGTCTGTGTGTGTGTGTGTGTGTATAAATATGTGAAAAATAAATTGCTTGACATTCATTTGGTAGCATTGATTTTAAATTGCAACGTTTTTATGGATGAATAACCAATAATTTTTTATCCAAAATGGTGGCTCTTCCAATGCACTGCTGCAATAAATTTATATCTATCTATAACCCACTCTCTTTCTCTTTCTTCTATCTCTATCTCTATCTCTCTCTCTCTCTCTCTCTCTCTTTCTCTCTATGTATTCATGAGATATAGTAGTGAAAATAAGTAAGATTAACGGATAAGTTACTTAAATACTGTGTTAAAGAGTAAAATATTTCTATCATTTCCTTAAAACTAAATAACTGACCACACGGGTAAAAACGTTGAGATACTTTTTCCTAAAAAATCTTTGTTTTAAATCTTAGTTTTGCTAATCAAAATCGAAATCTTTGGTTTTATTTTTAGGATTTTTGTTTACTTTCCAATGCCGCCACTTGCAAATATTTATTACAATTTTTTTTTTAATTTCTGTTCTTTTCTGTTCTCTTCTGTCTTCAAATCGATGCTTTTTTTATATTCTCACAACTTTCTTACGAAAAGGAAACTTTTAAAAACGGTTGACAAATAAAAAATGGAAGAATATGAAGAAAAGAACAGAAAAAAAATATAGGAAAACATTGAACAAACAGTATAAGAATGATGGCCAAATTTATTTCTTTTCACATTTTTGTTGGACTTTCTCAACTGTTTGCAGGCACAAACACAAATACAAATACAAAATACTTAAAGGTTTATTCTAATTTCCTCTTTCTCGCTCTCTCTCTCTCTCTCTCAAGGTCTCTTTCAAAATCTCTGTTTTTCCGAAATACTTGTCTTGAATATGTGTTGCAAAATGTATACTGTAATGCTACTTCTGTTGAGTAGATGTGATGCCAAATCAGTCAAAAACTTGAAAGTTTTCAAGTTCCAAAGCAAGAAAAGAAAGGCATTGGAAAGAAAACAAGCAAGATTTAAGCCCCTTTGTTTACAAGCATGTAGGCTATGAACCTAGGACTAAACCTAACAAACGATTTTAAATAATTTTTGCAATTTAAACTTAATTAACTCAACTGTACTGATCGTAGTTTGGATTTTTTTTTAATTTAAAGATTTTCTAATTTATTGATTTTAGCCTAAGAACGAACCTAACATTTTTTTTTTTTTTTGAGGATTTATACGTACTACTTGGTCATTAGAATCCCTCAATCAGGATTACGACCTAGCTTCTCACATCACTCATACATAAGTGGCGAGACCTACAGTATAAAGTCAATTCAGAACGACATATTTTTTGAGAAAGTTTTCATGGCAATTTTTTATTTACTCTCAGCTGATCATATTGGCACAGATCTGATGTTAGAACGTGCTTACAATACCGTATATAAGTGAAACGCTTCATCTGTTGACATCTATTCATAGATGGAACTTTATTTTGGAACTTGAAAAAATTCTACACAAAATTGCATCAGAATACCGGAATACCGGGGTACCAATGTATTTAGAAATAATTCTTTGAAATTTTCTTATTAAATTTGAACTTCTTTTTATATTACTTACATTGGCCAAGTCCAAAGCAGTAGCCTAAACGGTTGCCAACAATGCAAAAACGAATGCGAAAATGAAGAAGACACTTCGTTCCAATCGCTGTGATGCAAAGAGTACAGAATGGAAACTGAGATTCAGTAGTGTTTTGCCAGTTTTTGCCAGAAAACTGCTGAGAGGAAGTCGCCGAAGATTTATTTTTTTATATGTCGTTTTGATGGCGATATCTGACCTAGGGTTTGAACCGTGGCCTTTCATCTAATAAGCCGACACCTACCTACCTACTAGACAACGGCGACTTCAATATCTCTGCCCATACAATTGCTTTATTTACCGCCAGTGGTTGTCTAAAGTTTGTAATGATTTTATTTCTGTTTTTAAGCGTTTTGATATGTATTAAAGTTTTGACATCACTGCTACAGAAGTTAAAGGAATTGTAACATATTTGTAGGCGTCTATGTCCATGTGCGAGTGTAGGTGTATATGTTTTAGCATTTGATTGAAATATTTTTATGCTAATAATACGTTTTCAATATTATTGCAGCACATTTGACATGACATTCATCTATTTAGGCATTCATTTATTCATGTTGTTTGCCTTTTTTGCTTTTTTTTTGCTGGTGCTTCTAATACATAAAAAGTAAATGCTTTAGATTTGTATCTACAAACAATTCATTCATGCTGTGCATTTGAGGACTTTCTTCAGTCATATATTGAGATTTATATTTTATTTTCATTACATTGCCATTTTCTACAGCCTCTTGTTTGTCTTTCTTTATTTGTTTCTTCAGCTTTTACCAATTACCGGGATTCTGTTTTATGCTTAACTTTCAAAAATTTTCGTTTTTTTTTCCACCTTTTTTTTCATAAAAATTTTGTTTTGTTTTTTAAGAAAACCTTGTTGTGTTGTTTGGAATTTTTCCTTTTTTTTTAATTTTTAGTTCTTCTTGTTTTTCTTTAGTTTTGTTTCTGATTTTCTTGTTTTAGTTGAAACAAAGTTTTAAAGTTTTTAATTCTTTTTTTTTCTTTTTTTTTTACTTAAAAACTGTTGTTTTCTTAGATTTTTTTTGTGACCCTTTGCTGACCCCTCCTATATGCAGCTGCTTTTATATTTTCTGCATTTTTTTTTTTTGCACTTGCTTTTGACTTTAAACTAATAAAGTAAACTTAAGTTTTCCATTTAAGAGCAGCAAATACAATAAAGAAGCAACAGTATCAACAACAACAACAACAAAGTGGAAAACTGACGAAGGAAAAATTGAAATAAACAAGCAAATAAACTGAATGGTAATTTTCTTCTACTAAAAACGCACACACACACACATACACATACACACAAAAAAAAAACTTGTTAAATCTCTTAAACGGGGGAAAAAGTGAAAAGTTTTCTTTATCATTGACTTGGAAATTGTATTGCAAATTGACTTGTTGCATACAATGCAATCGTTTGCAATAATTATTAGGGGATTCACCAAAAAAAGAAACAAGAAATCTCACAAAAAAATATTAAAAGACTACACAACAGAAGACTACCTGTAACAGCATTAATGTCATACAATTTATATTGTTTTGCTTTTACATCGCTTAACATTAAAATTATAAACAAAAGCTACAAAAACAAAACAATGTAGTAAACAAACCTGTTTACAAATTAGGGTACTGCTGAATATAACAACAAACACAAGCATAAAAAATGGTAAACAAGTAAACAGAAATACAACAACAAACGCTACAAGAATAAATGTAACAACAATGTTTACATTTATAGACATTTTAAGAAGCCGAAGTCATTAACCTTCAAGAGGATTCATCAGACTGTATTAAAGGCATAGGCAAAACAGGCCACTGACTTAGTGAAGTTCAGTCAGTCTTGTGTGCAGACGCGGTGCGTTTGAAGAGAGTAATCGTGGTTTGAAGACCTCCGTTACAAAGCTCTGTCGCATAATTGTTTAGAATTGTTATTGTTTATGCAAAGGGTATAAACAGAGGAATAACAAAAAAGGCAATTGTTGTTGTTTACATCAGGTTGTAAACAGTGGCACACGGAATTATGCGAATATAAAGAATTTTAATTAAAATTAAACGAAAATTTAATCCCGCAAAAAAAATTGAATAAAAAAAGAAGAAACTTTAAGAACGAGGAGAAAAACGCCATGTTAAACGATATGAATACATTTATTTATTCGTTTGTATATCTGTAACAAAAAAAAAAACAATCTATCCATTGTACATATTGAATATGTGAGTGCTGGTGCTGGTGGTATATCAATTGCTGGCGAGTGTAGGCGACATCCATCACATTTTTATATACGAGTGTCATGGCTTTAGGCAACATTGTTGCCATTTGTAAAACACGTCTACAAATGGTGGCTATATATGAGTAGGATAACATGACTGTTGCTGACAATGATGATGTATTTTCTAGCATTTATTTTTCTCTTCTTCCAATCTATTCTATAAAGCGTTTTATATTTTTCAAAAACAAAAAAAAACATTTCTATCTCTTTGGTTTTTTTTTATATCGGTTGGTGGTGACTTTATAAAAATATTGCCAACAGCATGTTATCGTTTGTTTGGCGGTTAACCATTGATTATTGTTGCTGATAATTTATATTCCTTTCTATCTTTTTTTCAAGCTCTCCATACAGCTACTAACACCGTTTTTATTGTTGTTATCTTCTTGTTGTTCAGCCTGCCAAAATTGTCATCACTGGTAGTTTTTATCTCTTTTTTGTTTCCAAATTTCATTCAGTTTTTGTTCATAATACATGGCGAAACATGTTAATGCTGTTGTTAGCTTTTCAAAAGGTCATTTATGTTTAACAAAAAAACACAAAAAAAAAAAAAATAAACAGGAAATTGTAAAATAAAATTCATTAACCCTTACAAATTTGGCAGAATTTATTGTCACTTAAATCAGTATCGAAAATAGACTGTTGGGCGAGAAATACTGAATGCTGGGTAACGTAATCTGTTTGTTGACTACCTAAGCACCTCCAATATCTTGAATTTGCCCAATGACATACCCGATTTGGTTGATCCTTTTCAGAGATCAACAATGAGTATTTAAAAAGATGTGTGGAATCGAATCATACTCATAATTTCTGATACTTTCATACTTATTTCAATATCATGGAACCTCTACTCATATTCAAAGTTTGAAATACTAATCATATTCATACTTAACAACACGTATGATGTATTTGATTTCGACTCTCCATAACTCAACATATACACGAAGCACAAAGTAAGTATGAATCGCGTACAAACACTAAACTACTCACTAGAAGGTTGAGTGTTTGCTCTGCTTGCTGTGCTGTCTTTTTTGCTTATGTGTCTTTTTTCTTTTTTTGTAAATGCAACAACAACTAAGACTGTAAATTTTGTTGAAAGATTCGAGTCACTCGTATCATTTATAATAAGTAATACTTATAAGTATTATAAGTATTTTTCTAAAGTTATGAATCTAAATGAGTAAGCTTATGAATCAAATATATTTCGAGTTGTATGAGTTTGATGTCAACATTGTACGCATACTCAACGTTGCAACCTGTACTTATAAATCAACGTTGTAGTGAGTATGAATGAATCAGATTCGCTAAATTTCAATATTGTTGACTTACTATTCTATTGAAAATTTCATGAGTGCTTATTAGTAGCGAAAAAACGATTCATTGCTGATATCTTCTACTTTAATTTCGTGATGTCAAGAAAAGTATTCTTGTGCTCAATCCGAAGAAGCTCTTGATACAGGGTCACTTACATTTACTCACAATATGTTTATTGAAGTGCCCTTTTATTGAATTTAAAATTGCGTACATTATTGTTTATCACAAAAGTTTAGTCGGAACTACGGCCTACGTTCTTAACACATTCGTAATTTTTTGTCATGATTTGTGGGATCTACCGTCTAACACGAGGGACAAATTGAAAATGTTTTTGTGGAATTTGTTTGCTCTCTGATCTGACTGTGCGTACACAACCCTTTAGTTAGGATTACGACCTAGTTTCTAATACCGACCATATTGTGGAGGGACCTGCACTTTAAAGTCAACTCCGAATGAGGTATTTGAGAAGCTTTTCATGGCAATTTTATTTACTCTCAGAGCTTGTGCCAGAAGGCTGCTGAGAGAAAAACGCCGAAGGAAATATTTTTTTCTTTCATACTTTGCTGTGTTACAGATGTCTGCGTTAGGGGTTGAACCCCTGATTCCCTTCTAATAAGCCTACATATATACGTGCCTACTAGACTACGTATGGACTGTTGAAAGACATGTGGGATTGGGAATTAACGGACGTAGTACTAGAAGTGGACGGAAATACTAAATAATACGACACTGATTAATTACTGACTGATACAACTTTGGGTACGGAGGACTCGTTGAATTGCGACGAATAGACAACGGACATTTTTTGAGTTAGTTCTTACTCAGCACTTGACACGACCAGACGGTAGTTGAAAACCTAATACCTAACAGTGAAGACTCACTCTAAAACAATCATTAAATTGTAACTTTTATCTAAAATACATATATACATAAAACATCATTAAATGTTTCCAAATTATTAAATAAACTTAAATATAAATACTAAAATATAAATAATAAACTCAACGTGGTTTCATTAAAAACCCACAGACATATTTTTTTGAATTGCTTCCTTTAAGATACCAGCTCTAAAGTTTAAACTCGGGATTCTTGTCTGGGAAGCAAACATAGTATCCATTAGACTACGGCAATCAAAATTAAGCAAATTTTTGAATCGTACCTTCACGTTATTAAATCCCCACCAATTAAAATATAATGCTAGTTTGTCAAGAATCATGCGAAAGCAAATTCATAATGGAAATAAATCGACAAAGGACTAAGGCCTCGTTTATCATGCAAACAATCATGAATTTTTAATAACAATCCAGTGTAAAATGTTTCACAATCATGGAGTAGTGACTGCAAATATTTTATTTTTATCAGGCGCACATAACAAATGATATTTTAAGTGCCCCCCAAAATTAAATTCCTTAATAAATTGTCGTTATTTTACCTTCTAAGGAAAGCCCTTTATGAGCACCTTTAATTTAATTAATGACCACCATTGAAATGAAAAGAAATGGGCCGCGAAACTTTTAACACTTTAAAGCTACATTTATGTTTAAAAAAATAATTAAAACGCCGAAAGTATAAAAACTTTTATTGTTAATTAAAACACAGAAAAGAATACAAAAACAGAACACAAAAAAGAGTTTAAAAACCAAATCAACATTGGTTTAAGCCTGTCATTTTCATTAGTTCTAAAGCTTATTTCGGTTGTAAGCAAGCGACAAGGTATCTCATATTTTTCCCCGTGTTGTAACTCAATTATATTTCTTGAATTATTTTGAAAAGAAAGTCTCATTTTAAGGTTCTCATTACTTGGATATAAGTACAAGGATATTCTATTTACTGATTTGCTTTTTTCAAATTTTACTTTTTCCAACTGCAAATGTCACACGATCTCTAGCTGTATGTCTCTTTAATGACAAGCTGTGTGTAATTTAATTCCATTTTATTACAATTTTTAATCGCTTTAACATGTAATTAAACAAGAAACCCAAAGAAGACATAAAGAGAAAGATTTCAAAGCCAAATGGAATGATACAAAACAAAAAACTCCCATGAGAGCAATTTTATTGTAATAAAACATATACATATATATATGCATATACATATTCTACCACCAGTCACACTGATTCAGATTCAAAGACACAACTCATAGGCAATCAAAGCAACAAAACAAAAACAAAGATGGAAGAAAAAAGACACCGTTAGCGGGCAAAAATAAACGCATATGAAATAAAATAAAAATATTTTCTAGTGCGTATAAGCATAGAATTTCAAAATCACTCATACATTCATATAAAATAACACATACACACACACATGCACGAGTAAAAGCCGTACACATAAACAAAATAATATTCATAGAAATGCTTATACAAACATACATACATACGTATATGTATACTGTAATATATATTCATGTAGTGGGCCGCATGCCTATTTTATTTATATTGCACTCGCATGTGCTGTTGTTGTTTTTATTGCTTGTGTTTGAATAATAACAACTACAAACAACAACAATTTTAATAATTCTGACAATCTCTATGTAGCCATAAAACGAATTCACGCGAATACTTTATTTCAATTTGAAACAGTAAATGTATTACAAATCTTAAATACAATTACATGGCTGTTTGCCTTGACGATACCCATTAATTGGTCAACATTTTCGACAATATTTTAATTTTTAACCTTTAAACTGTCGCTGTCACCTCTACGTCGAATACAAAAAAATTTTCTCTTCCCTGATATCCACTTTAGACTCGAACAGATCACTTAAGACACTGATACATCGGTTTATCTCCACTGAACGTAATGAATTGATTTACGCTTGAGCAACGTTGGGATTTATTAGAAATTTAGTTTCAAAACAAAGACAATTGATCGGAAATTGGTCGAAACTGTCGTACAAACTTTGGTCGCAGAGAAGAAGTACCCTGTATACCCAAGCTTATTGCTAAATAACGTAAAACTGGTTTCATTGTTGATACGTCCAGACATGAGCGTGTTCTTACAGTGTACGTACATAATTGGTCATTACAACCCTTTAGTCAGGATTACGACCTAGCTTCTCACACCACTTATGTTGTGTGCGTTAATTTTATACATGAGTGGCGGGAACTACAGTTTAAAGTCGACTCCCAACGACAGTTTTTTGAGAAGCATTTCATGGCAATTTTATTTACTCACAGAATTTTTGCCAGAAATCTGCTGAGAGAAAGTCGCCGAAGAAATATTTTCATATTTTCGTTTTGATGTCTGACGTGGGATTCGAACTCGGGCCTTCAGTCTAATAAGTCAACACACTACCTACTAGACTACGGCGACTTCTTACAGTGTATACACCCGAAAATGTGGAAGCTGTGGCTACGAGTGTTTGTAAGAATCCATCAACACCAACTCATCATAGTTCTCAAGAATTAAACATTTCATGCGCCAGTTTACGTAGAATTGTTGAAGCCGCATGACCATCTGCTTCGTTTTCGCTTCGCTAGATGGGCCAACGAGAAACTGCACGATGATGTCGATTTTGTCAAAAAAAAGAAAAAATAATCTTTTCGGCGACTTCCTCTCAGCAGATGTCTGGCAAAAACTCTGAGAGTAAATGAAACTGCCATTAAACGTTTCTCAAAAATCTGTCGTTCGGAATCGGCTTTAAACTGCAGGTCCCGCCGCTCATGTATAAATTTAACACACACGACATGAGTGCTGTGAAAAACTTGGTCGTAATACTGACTGAAGGCTTGTAATGTCCAATTACGTTATGAATATGTTAATAAGCAAAATTGCTTTGTTTGGGGCTCAGAAAACCCACATGTGGTCTTACAGAAGCCAATGCACGCATTACGAGTGACTGTTTGATGTGACTTGTAGAGCGGAGACACCATTGGCCCATATTTCTCTGAAAAAGAGGACGGCGCAACCATTACGGTTAATGTAGTGGCCTATATAGCACCATGATAACCGTTTTTTTGTACCCGCTCTGCAAAGGTATTGATGTGAACGATGTTTGGTTTCAACGGGATGGTGCAACTTGCCACACATGTCATGGCACAATCGATTTATTGCGTCAAACATTCGATGGCAGTTGAATTGGCCGAAATTGTGATGTCAATTGGCCGTCAAGAAACTGCAATTTGACAAGGTAGGACTATTTTCTGTGATTCACTGTTAAATAAAATTGTTATGCCCACAAATCAGAGACAACTGAGCATTTTAAGACCAAATTTCATGATGCCATTGCCCAGATACTACTCCATACACTTGAAAAAGTGCACGAAAATTGGTCCAAATGATTGAGGTGCTTGTGAGGCCAGCCGCGGCAGCCATATGAATGAAATAACATTCGATTTCTAACCGGAACAATTGTATTTCACAACAAAAAAAATTAATTCGGTAAAATTACAAACCGTTTTCGTTTGATTGAATTTTTTAAATCAAACTTTATAATTTGAAATTTCCCACCCTTTCCAACTACCTCTCGTTGTTAATAGGAAAATTTTATTACTATTTTTACATTAAGCCTTCGTGTCAAATTATAATTTCCTTCACAATAACAATCCACACTTAATTTACACTGGGCGTATGAGTAATATTATATCGACCTACAAATAATCATACGTCATGTAGTACCCAAGAAATTATTAATTGAAGATAAATCAGTTGAGATAATATTTTATTCACTTTTTATATGTAAAATACTTACTTTTGACAAAATTAAATATGGAATGCCAGATATTGTTAATTTATGAGAATATTGCCTGCAGTAGAATGAATAATTTTAAAAAAATATTTCAACTTAATAACTGAACCCATTTCAAATTATTTGCGTATTTCTTGAAATGAATTTTTATAACGAAATATTAAAAAAGAAAAACAAAATCCGTATACAAATATTGCTACATAGTTTTTTTTATTGCATACTCATCAAAATCTATTTTAATTTATACATCTTTTATTTCCCAATACACTCGTAAAAATGTATGAAAATTGGTTCGATCGAATGAGGTGCTTGTGAGGCCTGCCGCGGCCGCAATATCAACGTAATAATATTCCATTTCTAAGCGGAACAATTGTACTTCAAAACAAAAAAAATAATTTCGCCAAATTTCAAACCGTTTATGCGTTATTGCATTTTTAAATTTAAACATTTCAATAGCCCAACATATAATACAAAAAACACACTATCGAGTCTATTTTAAAGCATCAAAGCCTTAAAATCCTCCTTTTAATATTCCCATGCTTTAGAATATAAAAATGTCGCTTTTTCGCTTACGTTTGAATAGCGAATATTTCATTAGTTTACCCGAACAATAGCTGGTAACATTTGGTTTCATTTCAAACTCGCACTTCTTGTGTCTTTTACATTCTTCTGCTGTAAATAAATATTCATTTCACTCGAATGCTGATCTATTATTCAAGTTTTGAGGAGCGTAAATAACATTTCTTTACTTTATTATCAAGAAGAAGCAAAAGAAGAATGAGAATAAAGCATCGCTTTTCATTCCCCTGAAACAATTAAACGATCCGTTAAATATTTAAACTTTAAGCAACCAAAAGGGGAAACCAAATGCAAAGACATCAACAACGACAACAAAAACAAGAAAAACGCTCAACAAATTTTAATTAACACTCTTGTTGTTGTGTTGTTTTCTATTCTCATGATATTCAGAAAATAGAAACAGCAAAATAGAGAGAGAGAGAGAGCAGTAGCAGGAGCAAACTGGAGTCAAAGAAGTGTGTTGTGTTGCTTCTCCCCAACACGGCATTCACAAATATTTCTCTATATTGCTTGTGAGTGTGTATGGGTATGTGTATGTTTGTATGTGTGGGTGAGTGAGTGTTGCTGCTTCTAGGCGTCTATATTATTTCGACTCTTTCTTAATGTCTATTGGTGTCTGTGTAAGCGCGTGCATTCATTTAAAAAAAAATATATGAGAGTGAGAGACACAATTTTACTTTTTTAATTACGTACAGAAATAAGAAAAATTAATTAATAAAAACAGCAGTAGCAGTAGCAGCAGCAGTGGCAATAACAACAAAAATTCCAACATTGCTTCAGCAAAAAAAAAAAAAAAAACCGAGAAGAATTCTTTTTAATATCCCCAGAGTTTCTTTCTCTATACGCTGTGAGTATCAGCGTAAGCAGATAACGAAAGAAGCGGAAAAATGTACAGAAATAAAGGATTTTATTGTTTAAGATTATGAAAGAAGAGGAAATCTTAAGCGGCATTTAGTTGAATAAATAAATGATACAGCCGAGTAGGAAAAACGAATGGGGTTTGCTTATAACAATAGCAATAATTCAAAATGAGACAATGAACACTTAATGAGACCAACCATTAAAATGGAATTTAATTCTTTTTTTTTTTGTTCTTTATGAATGAACAATTTTACCACTCACATCAATAACACGGTGTGACAGTGAAAATACACCCGAGTAACTGCATAGTCTAAGTTATTCACTGTGTTGAGTAGATTCCAAAAATTCTGTTTTAATATTTCTCGGTTTTTCTTTTTTTTTTTTTTGATATTTTCACACAAAATTATTGATTACCTAAATATGTTTGAACCTATTTTAAAAATCTAAAGTTTTTTTAGAAAGGGGAGAGATTAGCCTTTAAAACGGTGTACATAAACATTTTGTTCAAACTTATGTGTTATGAGTTTTGAAAGGGATAAACATGGAAAATATAATTTTTTTTTTAATTTTTCCAAGTTTGGCCATTCTTAATTGCAATATTTAATTAAAAAATATGAAATAACTGGTGATATTCTGAAATTTCATTCTCTTGTCAACAGATTGACACTTCGTTTGATGGAATTGGTCAAAAATTACCGTAATTATTATTTAAAGAGTATAACTACTGTAAGTTTTGTCCAATTTCATCAAACGAAGTGTCAATCTCTTAGCAAGAAAATGAACTTTAAGAATATCATCAGTTGTTTTATTGTTTTTAATAAAATTTTCCAATTAAGATTGGCCAAACTTTAAAAAATAAGAAAAAAAAAATAATATTTTCCATGTTTAACCCATCAAAACTCATAACATAAAAGTTTAAACCAAATGTTTGTGTATACCGTTTGAAAGGCTAATCTCTCTCCTTTCTAAAAAATTTTGCATTTTTAAAATACGTTCAAACATATTTGAGTAATCAATAATTTTGTATGAAAATATCAAAAAAAAAACGTTTTTCTCAAATAAAACAAGTTTGGAGAGTTCGAGAAAAATAAAAACAGAATTTTTGGAATTCTACTCAACTAACTGAACAACTTAGACTCGGATGTATTTAATTTTTTTTTTATTTTGTTACATAGTGTAATTTATAATCGTTTTAAAGAATGTAAGATATAAAGAGTTCCCGTAATTAGATTGCGCTTCTTTGCCACATTGGGTAACGTTATGTTAGTTATGATTCATGCTTGCTTTGGTCATCAGTAAGTGGCTAAATCCATTAAATACCAAAATTCTTTCACTTACGAACCAATAAGTACTGAAAGGAATAATAAATAATGGATCGACTAATCCAATCTTTTTGGGAAACTCTGCATAATGAAAAAATTTTCCTCTACATCATTGACATCATGCATCATGCCGACGTAATAAGTTTATATTCGGTAATGGCCAGTAGATACTCTCACTTAAATGATTTCTAGCAGGAACAGAATTTTATTATTTTTTTCTTTTGGTTTTTGCCGAATTTGTCATTCCATGGCAAACGAAGGTTTCCAATATTGTTATGCCTTACGCCGCCCTTAGATTCTATATGTTTCAAAGTGTTTGTATAAGAAAAAGGTTTTTAATCTATTTTTCTATACACAAATACCAGCAATTTAATCAAATATTTTAAGATTTTGTTTCAGATTCAAAAAAAAACAAAAAAAAAAACAAAAAAAAAAACATTTTCAAGTTGTATTAAAATGTGAAATAAAACAGAAGCATAAACAAATACGAAATAGTTTTCAGAATACTCTGAAAACTCTTTGATTTTCTAAAATGGTTTTACTGAATAAAATTTTATTAAACACACGCATGCAATACATACATATTTTCTTTTTTGTTTTTTCTTGTTTTTGATCCGATTTCCAAATAAATTTTTTAAGATTTTAATCAATTTAAGACTTTAATTGAAACAAATGTAAACGAAATGATTTCAAAGCTTAGAAATTTATTTAAATGAATGGGAAAATTTGGTTTTTATCTGGCGTGTTGAATAGCAAATCCTCAAAAGCATATGTAAATATCTTTGATTAGGTAATGGAAATTATACACGGCGGTAGGTCATATACCATTCAGAAAATTATATAGGGTGGGTCATTTAAGAGTTGAAATTTAAAAATGCAAAACACGAAAAACGGTTTGAAATTTTGTTAAATTTATTTTATTTTGTTGTGATGTACAATTCTTCCATTTGGAAATGGAATATTATTTCATTCATATAGCTGCAGCGGCTGGCCTCACAGTACCTCATTCGATCGCACCAATTTTTTACACTTTTTGCGAGTGTATGAGATCGTATATCGGCAATGGCGCCACGAATGTTAGCCTTCAAATGCTCAATTGCCTCTGGTTTGTCGGCATAAGACTTTTCTTCAACGGCACTCCACAGAAAATAGCCCAACGGTGTCAAATCACAGTTTCATGGCGGCCAATTGACATCAACATTTCGGCTTATTAAACGATCATCAAACGTTTGACGCAATAAATCGATTGTGGCATGAGGTGTGTGGCAAGTTGCACTATCCTGTTGAAACTAAACATTGTTCACATAAATAGCATGAAGAGCGGATAGAAAAAAATCGGTTATCATGGTTCGGAATGAGTCTCCTTTGACCGTAATGGTTGTGCCGTCCTCATTTTTAAAGAAGTATGGGCCAATGTTCCCTCCGCTCTATAAGCCGCACCAAACAGTCACTCGTAGTGGGTGCATTGGCTTCTGTAAGACCACATGTAGGGTTTTCTAAGCCTCAAATACGGCTATTTTGCTTATTAACGCACCCACCGAGATGAAAATGAGCTTCATTCGAAAAAATTGTTTTTTTTTAACAAAATCAGACATCATAAGGTATAAACAAATAGACGACAGACGACAGATAACAGAAAGCTGCCAAGTTTATAATACACACGTTTATATGAAACGATTATATTGAAGGCAGAACAGAAAAAGCCAAGACAACAACCTAAGCAGTTTCTGCCCAAATTAAACTATTTTCTATTTTTGTGAGCAGCTAAAAGCAAATTAGTGATGCCAATACAACATAAAATCATAATAAAAAAACAACTAAAAATACTTATATTATATTGAAGAGAAATAACAATTCTAAAATTAAGAAATAAAAAGCAATCCATGTATTCATAATAAATAAAATAGAATTATAGGCTAAATTTTGTATCTGAATTCATTTGATAAATGTTTTGTGTGTGCGGATTTTTCATAAGTGAGTTTATTTTTGAGTAAAAAAAACCTGAGAGTGACAATACTGAAAAATATATTTAAGTTCAAATTTGAAAATTATTGTTTTGATTTTGTGGGAGTCGTTTTTTCTACTTTGCTTTCAAAAAATTTAAGCAGTCGGCATACGGCAGAAAAAAACAGTTGGCAGAATTTTCTGTCGAAATGTTGTCTGTCGTCTATGTGTTTATACCTATAGTTTAGTTTCTCTTTGGCCCAATAAATCAAGCGTAAATCAATTCATTACGTTTAGTAGAGATAATATACAGAATTTTGTGACAGAATAGAATGTCTGAGAATTATTGCCAGATACGGAATAACCGATGGTTCAGATTTAAACCGATTGATGGCAAACCCGATATGTGAACCACACAAGAGAACTTTAAGAAGCCATAGAGCGAATATATTGTGAAAAGATTGACAAGGTAGATCGAGTCCAGTAGCTTCAATTATACACTCTAATATATTAGATGATCCAATTCATGAAACTTAATAAAACCATAAAGCAGCACTTAACTTGAACAATTTCGTACAAGTCCTTCTAAGGATATCCCTTGAAAAGGTGAGCAATTAATTTTAGGATTTTCTCCAATATTCTTCCCTAAGTATCGCACCATTCTAGCATCTAATATGACATTAATTCTTATTGATATTGAAAATAAAACTAGACTTTAGAACGCACAACTCTCTTTCAAGTGCCATCAATATATATTTCTAAAGAATTTGAAGTTGAATATGGCTTCGCATACCAGTTCACTTAGTCTAATTTGGCAAGAAATATTTTCTGCCATATTTGCTATTCAATTCAATAGCCACACTTCCAAAGCTGCTTGTGTTAAGGCCACAAGAAATTCGAGTTGTAGTTGGTTTCATTAATTGTCTCCTTTCTTATTTTTTTTTTTTTTATTGTAATTATTAAAGCAAAGGATTTGGCATTTAAATTAATTTTCTTTTAACCACTTACACATACAAGCCACAGTAGCACACACTTACATGAACACAACTTAATAAAAAAAAAAATAAATGTGTTCAAAGAGATATACATACATACGTACTATAACAAACAACAATTAAATAAATATGTGCTATCAGCGTGTAAGTATATAAGTGGTGGTATATTTTCTACTACTACTAGTACTACTACTACTACTACTACTACCTACACTTGAATGTATTGTTTCTCTCATATTTTATTTTTAATTTCTTTTCATTTTCTCCAACTTTCTTGGCTTCATAATGGGAAAGTATTTTATAAGAACACATAGCAATGTAAGTGTAAGAGGGAATTGGTGAGCAAGAGAACGGGAGAGTGGAGAATGTAGAAAATATTGTGTATTGTATTCAAGTATCGTATTGTTTTGGTGTCTCTTCCAACTACTTAAAATGTTTAACGAAAGAATTTATTGTTGTTTTTGCTGTTGGTTTTTGTTGCTTTTGCTGACACTGTGCTGTGCTATGCTACGCTGTGCTGTGCTGTGTTGCCTTTTATTTATTCGTATTTATTCGTATGTCTTTATGGTTTCCAATTAAGCAGTAAATTAAAAGCTCGTTTGCATGCGACAATACAAAAATTTCACACTCACACAAACTATTACACTCACACACACACTTTGAATCATTTATTAAAAAAAAAATAATAAAATTATAATAAAATACTCTTTCACTCGTATAGGAGTATTTTTTTTTTTTTTGATGTGTGTGTGTGTGTGTATATATAAAAACAACCAAGTGTTGCTTTAATGCCGTTTTTTAGTCCTTATAACTTAATGCTGCTATTTTTCGTTGTTGGTGGTATTGGTATTGGTGTTGGTGTAAGCAAAACAAAAAGTCATGTTAACCGTAAAGCATTGAACACTTAAATAGCATTACAGTGGTTGCAGTGTAATAATAATGTATTAAATAAGTCGCCATAATCAATTAGGCAGTATTGACAGAACAATTGTTTCAAAAATCAAATAAAAGAAACGGAAAAATTTATTGAAAACAACTTTTTAATGCACCATGCAGGCTACATTATTTGCTCGTCAATGGTTAAAGGATAGCGTGGAAATCGCACGATTAAGAGTTATGCTTGAAAGGCAACTGAACGTTATCATTAAGAGAATATCACAGGCAGAAAAGTAGGCCAGCAAATGAGTTGAACGAGAAGTCCAAAGTATTCAGCACTGCGAAGAATTGGAGGGAAGTCAGGCAATAAAGGAGGTTCACATTTAACTATATTAGCGATTCGGTTTGATAGGAGGTACACAGGCAGATAAATCCTGGCTAAATGTGGACTATAAACGTGTGACGACATTGACATATTGAAGTGTATTAAAGTTTCTTGGATACATACATACATAATTGGTCATTACAACCCTTCAGTCAGGATTTAAACCTAGCTTTTCACACCACTTATGTTGTGTGCGTTAATTTTATACATGAATGGCGGGAACTACTGTTTAAAGTTGACTCCGAACGACAGATTTTTGAGAAGCTCTTCATGGCAATTTTATATACTCTCAGAGGTTTTGCCAGAAATCTGCTGAGAGGCAGTTGCCGAAGAAATATTTTTACATATTTCGTTTCTTTGAAGATATCTGACCTGGGATACAAACCCGTGGTTTACGTCTAATAAGCCAACACACTACCTACTAGACTGCGGCGACTACAATTTCTTGAATACAACATTTTATTTTATTTATATTCCAACTATGAACTTCTGGTGTGATGATCTGTAGGTTTCCGGACGGGTACTTGAAGTGTTTCTATACATTAAGCTGCCTTATTGACAGCTTGACCACTGTAGTGTTTTCTAAGCGGAAATTATTGAATTCCAGAAAGCAGCACGGTGATTGTTGGTTGATGCGAATGTTTCCTGAAAATCCCTTAATTTACGAGAACAGCCTGGTTATGATTAAGTCCCTATTGAGCGTCACATATGGTAAATGTCCGCAGTCGTTTATGTTTGCCGTGGATTTCACAGGGTGATTTCGATTCACTCAAAGGTAAGTCTTATATGGGTTCCATGTAGGGTTGCCAGCCTGGCTGGACTTGGCTGGATTGTCCAGCTTTTTTGATACTTGTCCAGTTTCAAGCTAAAATTTAATTTGTCCAACTAAATGGAAATTTTTTTTAGTACACTTCAATAACTTGGGCAATAATTTTCATGTTATCTTTGTCAAATCATATTAGCCAATATTGATTGTCCATTTGTTATACAACTAAGTAATGATTTTCCTATTCTATCGTTACTGACAACATATCTCAACACTTGAACAGCTGATGTCATAATAAATATTATTGCGACCGACAGTCAATTTCTTTACGTACAGCTTTTATTTTTTTGTACATGAAAATAATAAAAATTATTTGCAGATAATCTTGAAATTGATATTGATGAAAAAGCTGGTCCATCAAAAAGACGACTCACAACTTTCTGCGATAGATGGAAAATATGCTAATTGGATAAGAAAAAAAGATAATTACACGGCAGAGTGTACACTGTGCCAAACAGACATTATAATCAAATTTGAAGGCAGTATTTCTCAGTATTTTTTATGTCCAGCTTTTTTTGTTTTGTCCAGCTTTTTAAAACCCAATGTCCAGCTTTTTGCGAATCGGAATCTGGCAACCCTAGTTCCATGACAGAGAGAGATCGTTGTAAGTTGTAGTCCTGGGACGATGCGGAGTTTACAATCCCCGACATAATACAAAACATAGGTTGCCGTAGTTTAATAGGTAGTGTGTTGGCTTATTAGACGTGAGGCCTGGGGTCAAACCCGAGGTCAGACATTTCCAACGAAACGAAATATGAAAAAAAATATTTCTTCGGTAACTTTCTCTCAGCAGATTTCTGGCAGAAACTCTGAAAGTAAATACAAATTGCCATGAAAACTTTCTCAAAAAAACAAAATCTGTGGTTCAGAATAAACTTTAAACTGTAGGTCCCACCACTCATATATAAAATTAACACACACAACATATGTAAGTGGTGTACGAGAAGCTAGATCGTAATCCCCACAAAAGGGTAGTAATGACCAATTATGTTTATAATGTATGTATAAATTAAATTTTCACTGCATGCAATGCTAATTAGTTGCCGCCAACTGTATGTTTATATGGTATATTCGCCAATTGCTTTATACTGTTTAACTGCTATTTTTGTTAATGTGTGTGCATGTGTATCGGTTTTAAGCGTTAATAGTGGTGGTTCGTTCGTTTGTTCGTTCGGTGTTATGTGTGGGGTTGCTTGTGAAAATTGTTGTCATCATAAATATCTTGTTAAAATGCGCGGAAATGGTTTTTATTTAAAAAACAAACAAAAACAAAAAAAATCAGAAATTATTGTGTTTTTACGACAGTTGCTGTTGTTATTAATGTTGTTGCTGCTACTGCTGTAGCATTATAAGCGTGAGTATGATATTAAGGAAGAAAAAGACAATAAAATCGCACATTAAATGAAAAGCCATTAATAATAAAATTCTTATTTTTGTGCTTTCACTCACACCCATCTACTCCCTCTGTTTGCTTATTATAGCTTTGGCTGATTTGCCTGATTATGTTAAAGGAAAAATTTTCTTAATTTTTTTAATTTTTCTTTTTTCTTGTTTCTTATATTGTGTTTGAAAAAAAGAGTTTTTACCAGCAAAAAAAAAACTGATTATAGAATAAAAATATTGTGTTATTTTGTTTCCTTTTTTTTTGCTTTCATTGTCAGTAATTGATTTATGGTGTGTAACCTAAAGAAATAGAATTAAAAATATTTTCTCTTCACAGAAATCTTCTATAAAAAGTTATTGCATTTATTTTTACAACAACAAAAACAAAGGGGAAAAAATATAGACAAGCAGAGGTTATAATTGTAAAATATATGAATTATTGTTTATTATGATTAATAGTTTACAAAAAAAAAGTAATGTAAATTTATTAAAAAAAATGGTAAATAAGTTATATTCTGCCCCACTTGCATGCTTTTTTTTTGTGAATACTACTTGTAATAGATTATTAATAACAGATTTAAATAATAAATTATCATATTGTATTAAATTGTTGTTCTCTCTAACATACTTGCTATTACCTAAGGCGTATGAGTATCGAGAACTGTGTATATAACTCATACGCACTGTATGGCAAATGCATTGTGATGCGATTGCATGACAAAAAAATTATTTACGAAAATAAAAATAAATTTTCTAATGTAAAATCATAAAAGCATACTTAGTATATATCGGGTGGATCATTTATCGGTTTAAATTTAAACCATCGGTTATTTCGGATCTGACAATATTTCTCAGACATTCTATTCGGTCATAAAATTCCGTATATTATCTCCACTGAAAATTTATTTTCAAAACAAACGCAATTGGTCGGAAATTGCACGAAAATGTCGTACAAACTTTGGTCGCAGAGAAAAAGTGCTCTATATACGCAAATTTATTGTTAAAGTTCGTAAGACTGGCTTCATTGCTAATACGCCAAGACGTGAGCATGCTCCATCGACATCAACTCATCATAGATCTCATGAATTGAACATTTCAGGCACCAGCTTACGTAAAATTTTGCGATAAGATCTCGGTATGACGCCTTACAATGTTCAATTGGTTTAAGAGTTGAAGCCTCATGACCATCCGCTTCGTTTTCGCTTCGTTAGAAGGGCCAACGAGAAACTACATGTTGATGTCATTTTGGTGGGTCCATTAAGAAGCAAAATGGCCGTATTTGGGACTCAAAAAACCCACATGTGGTCTTACAGAAGTCAATGCACCTATTACGAGTGACTCTTTTGGTGTTGGCCCATATTTGTTTGAAAATGAGGACGGTCAATGGAGACACCTATCACACCATGATAACCAATTTTTTGTACCCGCTCTTCGTGCTATTAATGTGAAAGATGTTTGGTTTTAGCAGAATGGTGCAACATATCACACACCTCATGCCACAATCGATTTATTCGGTCAAACGTTTGATGGCCGTTTAATTAACCGAAATGGTGATGCCAATTCACTGGCAAGAAGCTGCGATTTGACACCGTTGAACTATTTTCTGTTTGGTAACGTTAAAGAAAAGTGTTATGCCGACAAGCCAGAGGAAATTGAGCAGTTTAAGGCCAACATACGCTTGAAAAAATGCATAAAAATTGGTACGATTCAATGAGGTACTGTGAGGCCAAGCGCGGCAGCCATATAAATGAAATAACATTCCATTTCTAATGGGAACAATTCTACTTCACAGCAGAAAAAAATAAATCTAAATTTAAACTAAATTACAGTCGCCGTAGTCTAGTAGGTACTATGTTGGCTTATTAGACGTAAAACCCGGGTTCGTATCCCAGGTCAGATTTCTGGAAAAAACTCTGAGAGTAAATAAAATTGCCATGAAGAGGTTCTCAAAAATCTGTCGTTCGGAGTCGACTTTAAACTGTTGGTCCCGCCACTCATGTATAAAATTAACGAACACAACATAAGTGGTGTGAGAAGCTAGGTCGAAATCCTGACTGAAGGGTTGTAATGACCAAATATGTATGTACATATGTTAAACTAAATTTCCCAGCCTATTCATATTTTCATTGATTACTTCTTCAGTGCCTTCTTCAATTCAAAACATTTGTAAATATATAGGAAATATTGAGAAGTGAGTCCACAATCCAAACGAAGAGATTAGCAAACAGTGTATTGTAAATAAATCTTCCCAATTTTACATTTCCTTTAACCTACGAAAACTTTGAGTTCTTGATATTTTATTATATATAATTACCTTTTCTACTTATACAACAGGATTAATTATCAAATTGGCCTCTTGCTGAAAATTTCGAATATCGCAAGAGTATATCAAAACTGCTTAAATTTTGTACATAAATGGAATAGTGGATTTAGTGGATTTAACGTTAAATACGTAATCTGAAGCTGAATTAGCGCGAAAGAGAAGAAATCATACACCAACTTTCCGTTTCCCAAAGGAGTACAGACACATTAGTTAGGACATTATTATATTCAAGATTACAAACCAGCACTTATAGGTTGTATAAAAAAATGTGAATAGTTTAACGATAGTAGTAGCATCAGTGACATAAAACACTGGCAGCTTTATTAAATCATTACTCATTTGAGTCGCCGTAATCTAGTAGGTTATACGTTAGCTTATTAGGTATAAGGCCTCGGTTCAAACCCCAAGTCAGGCATCTCCAACAAAACGAAATATGGAAAAATATTCATTCGGCGTGAGAATAAATAAGATTACCATGAAAAAGTTTCTCAAAAATCTGTCGTTTGGAATCGATTTTCTACTATAGGTTCTGCCACTTATGTATAAAAATTAACACACACAACATGAGTAGTGTGAGAAGCTAAGTCGTAATCCTGACTGTTGGGTTGTAATGACCAATTATGTGTGCATGTCATTTGAGCTAGCATATCGGTCCATTGATACAGACAAGCTTTTAATAATCAGAATAATGGGTTAGCATTTAAAGCATGACTTCTTTAGAAAGTAGCTGAAAAGCAGCCTAAGTCATTATAGATTCCACAGCTATGTTTATGGCCATTATCTTAATTTAAAACATTTCGAAGAAAATACCACAGTCTGCATAATTTTCAAATGCCTAGCGGCAGATCATAATAAAGCACCAGATCCTGTCACTGTATGAAATCTTGTCTTAAATTTCCTTTTTGAATATAAGACTTCAGCGACAATCAATTTCATTCAGAGGCGTGGACATTCTCAGAAAGGATCTTGTTAAGTGTGCTAAACTTCCTAATGATCTCACAATGGGCCTGAACCGGAAAAGAAAATGCCAGATTGAATACCGCATAATGTAGTACCAGAGTTATGTTGACAGCAGCTCGATTATCTTGGAGTATAGCACTCCTCGAAATATACCTCTTCATGCTTTATCATACATCTGCTCAGTCATTATCGCTTGTGTGCGAACTTTTTGTAGGTAAGTAGGTTGGAGTGGTAGTTTCGATACCAAAAGCTCACTTGTACACGCATAGCAGCCCCTTGAGACGCCACAGGTGAACGCAGTCCCTGTACTAAACAAGTTCCACCACACCAGGGAGGAAGAAGAAGTTGGTCAGAGCAAGGGCTGCAGGCGAATTTTGTGTACTTTTCTCGAGAACTGATTCATATCCCAAGCCCCAGATTCACAGATTTCGAAATGATGGAACATATTTCTGTGCTCAAATCTAAAGGAAGAGAAGGAAACTGTGCCATAGTTACATATGGTCTAGAAGTGTCTGTCAGAAAAGATTAGAAAAAGATCTGTCTATTGTATCCAAAGCGATTAACAGAAAAATATCAACAAAAAGTTAAAAGCCAAAGACTTTAAGACAAACCAAAATTAGTTCACAAACAAAGTAAAGCAAGCTAACAAAATTCGTGATACGGGATAAGATAAGAGTACCGTGAATTTTTCTAAACAACAGACAATTTCGCTGCCTAACGTAGAGGTTATGAATTGCACTATAAGTTATTCCTTCACATTACGAAAGTTGTAAATTGTATAATTAAAATAGAATCTCAAATATAATTACGTTAATAATTAAATTATTTAATAAACTTTTCTCTTAGTTACGTTTTACTACCTAAAAAACTTAGTTTAATGACTTTCTTTCTATTTTTTAAGTACTTTGCATGAAATTTTTACCCGCGTACACAATTTACCTCAATACAGAAAGCCTTTCAAATGTTAATGCATTAATGCTGCCACAAAGAAATTACGGTAATAAAAACAACACTCACCCCACTACACTCCACTCCCTCCCATTTTGTCTCACATAACAGTTATGATTATGGGATTTACAAACACAAACCAATTATTTTAATTTCATGTTTTCATAACAATCATAATGAATTTCCATTCAATTTCACTCTTCTCTTCTCTGTTCTTCCACTATAAAGAAAAGAGGAAATCAACTATTTTTGTGAAGAACTATGAAAACGAAACGGAAATACTAACGAAAAAGTAAAGTAAACGCTGTGAAAAGTTTAGTGATTACAGCGTAGTGATACAAAACGTAACTTAAAGTTAATTTTGTAAAGAAAACTTTCACCCCCGTTTTTAAATTTCCTGTAGGCAAAAGAAGAAAAACAATAACAAAAACATTTCATAGAAAACACACATACTACATATGTACACGTAAATGCTCTCACGTATGTCATGAAAATAATAAGTGAGTTGTAGGGTTACGATATAAGGTAGATATCAGTGTTGTCAACTCAAAGTGTTAATAATGTTACGAAAATAAAAAAAATCGAGATACTGGTGTTTTGCTTTTACATCGTCTAAAATTAAAATTATAAATAAAAGCTACAAAAACAAAAACAATGAACTTGTTTACAAATTATCGCACTGAGTAATATAACAACAAACACCAGCATAAAAAATGGTAAACAAAAAAGTCAGGATTACGACCTAGCTTCTCACACCACTTATGTTGTGTGCGTTAATTATATACATGTGTGGCGGGACCTACAGTTTAAAGTCGACTCCGATCGACAGATTTTTGAGAAGCTCGCAGAGTTTTTGTCAGAAATCTGCTGAGAGGAAGTCGCCGAAGAAATATTTTCATATTTTCGTTTTGATGTCTGACCTAGGGTTTGAACTCGGGCCTTCAGTCTAATAAGCCAACACACTACTTACTAGACTACGGCATAAAAAAATGGTAAACACGTAAACAAAAATATACCAACAAACACCAGCATAAAAATGGTAAACAAGTAAACAAAAATACAACAAACTCTACAAGAATAAATGTAAACAAAATACACCAACAACAATAATGAAACAACGATGTTTACATTTATAGAGATCTCAAGAAGGCGAAGCCACTTACATTCGCCTTCAAGAACATTCATTAGACTGTTTACTTTGACATATAAAAGACAAGGCAAAGCAGGCAACTCAGTTAATAAAAGTTCAATCATTCTTGTGTGAAGACCCGATGTGTTTGAAGAGAGTAATTGTGCTTTGAAGATCTATATTACAAAGATCTGTCAAACACTTGTCTAGTAATTGTTATTGTTTATGCAGAGGGTATAAACAGAGGAATAACAAACAAAGCAATTGTTGTTGTTAACATAAAGTTGTAAACAGTGGCACACAGAATTGTGCAAATAATAAAGAATTTTAATTAAAACTAAACACAAATATATTTTTTTAATTTGCAATCTACGAACTCATATTTTAAACGTTTATAAACTATTTTAGCAAGAAACAAAACTTGTTATGAATTTGAATTTTTTGGCGTTTGTATTTGAAAAATTTGACAACACTGGCATTTGATTACACTTGAAACCTGCTAATAAAGTGTGGCATTTAGCGCAAACACTTTGGCAAAAAAGGAGAAATTAAAGAAACAAAAAATACACTGTAATTAAAAGCTAGTTCGCTATAAAATGGAACACACTCACATACATACATACATATGTATGTACATACATGTATACATCCGTATCTTTAAAAACCGAAGAAAATGCTTAAGAGTTATACAGGGAAAGCAGAAGAGAGAGAGAGAGAAAGAGTAGCGAGTGGTTAAAAGAGATTTAGTTTTTATGATTGACTATATAAATATGAATGTGTTGGTATAACTGTGCGGTTTCTCCTTCCCTCTTTTTCTCTCTCTATCTTTGCTGTTGTTTTTGTTAGCACACAAATGTCTATGTGTAACACATTTGAATGCCACATACCGTGTTTTAGGCGCGCAATTAAATTAAGACTTTAAGTGGTAAAGAAACATTTATTGTTGAATATCATTTGCTTTTCTAAACCCTTCCCTTCAGCCTACGTGAAAAGAAAAGTAAAATAAGTTTCGGTTTTATCCTACCATCACAACAACTTCTTCTTTATGCTTCTGTACGAGTAACTGTTATTTTATTAGAGGATGAGTTCGTTTTATTTAAACACTCATATTTGTTTGTAAATGAAATGTTCGTAAATTGTACAGTGGCTGATTGTTATATCTGAATTTGATATAAATTTTATTATAATTTTTTTAAAACCTATGATGAAATTATTAAAATTGTAACGTTTTTACCTTTGAAAAACGTTTAAAATATGAGCTCGTTTCTGTGTCTCACTGTTCACAACTTTATGTAAACAACACCAAGTGCCTTCTGTCGTCATTCTTCTGTTTATACCCTTTCAATAAACAATAACAATTACTATATAATTATTTGACAGATCTTTGTAATTGAGATCTTCACGTTTACTCTCTTCAAACATACCGCGTCTTCACATAAGACTGACTGAACTTCACTGACCCAGTCTTCTGCTTTGCCTTGGCTTTTATATAGCAGTGTAAATAGTCTGATGAATATTCTTGAAGGCGAATGTTCATGACTTCTCCTTCCTGAAATCTCTATAAATCTAAACATCGTTGTTTACATTTATTATTGTAGTGTTGTTGGTATATTTTTGTTTACTTGTTTACCATTTTTATGCTGGTGTTTATTGTTGTATTTTTGTTTGCTTGTTCAACATTTTTATGCTGGTGTTTGTTGTTATATTGAGCAGTAGGATAATTTGTAAACAGGTTTGTATACTGCATTGTTTTGTTTTTGTAGCTTTTGTTTATAATTTTAATGTTAAGTGATGTAAAAGCAAAACACCAGTATCTTGATTTCTCATTTTCGTAACAACATTATTATAGAGATTCCATATCTCTTTACTTACTTAATTGTAACCATTTATGTTAATTTTATCTGTGAATTGCGGAACATACAGTTTAAAGACGACTCCGAACGACAGATTTGTTGAGAAAATTTTCATGGCAATTTTATTTACTCTCAGAGTTTTTGCTAGAAATCTGCTGAGTCGCCGAAGAAATACTTTTGTCGTACTTAGTTTTATTGTAGATACCTAAGCCAAGGGTTGAACAACGGCCTCACATCTATAAAGCCAGCATACTTACTGCTACAGCGACTGCGATTCCATTTCTCTATGTCCCATTTAAAGCTAAAATACCAGCAAAATACTTTTGCTTAATATTAATTTTATTCCCACTTTGTACCCACTGTTCAGTGCTAATTCATATTCTAAAGCGTGTTTGTCATTAGCTTAGGATTTCGTTGTTTTCTGTTTCGTAATATTTTCATTAAAAACAAGGCAAATAATACTCAAATAACCACTTTCGCCAACGTATCTCTCTCACACTTATACCCTAGTAAGTAATCACACTTACATACATACATATAGATATGTATGCCTATGCCAATGGTATACATATATAACTACAACAGCTATGTATGCGACAGCTAAAGCTACTTATTTAGTTTCTGTTTTTTTTTTCAGTATTTATTCGTTTATTTACTTCCATATCTTTCATTTGCATAAACATAGACAAACATGCACTCACTCTCTCTCTCTCTCTTTCTGTATTTTTCTTTTCCCAATTTATATGCAAATTGTTGATAAATTCACGTGGTTTTACGTTTAAACTACACTTAGTCGCTTCAAAAAACCAAACCAAAGAAAAAAAATTGTTTTCTTAAGTGTTTTTTCAATAATTACGAGAAAAGTTTTCACTTTTCAAGCGGAAAAAAAACTGAACTTTTTTTAAAGATTTTACTTCGAGCACTTACTGAAAAAATATAAACATATGGGTAGTGTTGAAAATATGAATTTTATATATGGCAACACGATTGCATAATATTTATATATGGCAACAATGAATTATATGTATTTATTATCTGGTAATACTGTATAGAACTGTAAATATTTAGCTTGTAAGATTTTTAAATCACTCTGGAATAAAGCGTCTAAATGAAAAGGTCGTCTCGTGTTTCACTGCGGATGTAAAGCATTCCCAACATAGGTTATGGGCCCAGAGCACATTGTTTTAAAAAAGAAATATATATTGAGTGAAAAGTAAAAGTGTAACAGTGAAAAAATAATAAAAATGAGTTTGTATCAAATAGACAAACTGGATGAGAAAAACTACGATGCCTGGTGTGTGCTAATGAAGAGTGTATTAATACATTCAGGCCTGTGGTCAGTGGTAAATGGAAGCGAAGTCAAAGAAAGTGCTACAGAAAGAAAATGGATTGAAAGGGATGAGAAGGCCCTTGCAACGATAACGTTGTGTATGCAAGCGACACAACTTAATCACATAAAGAACTGCAAGACATCGCTAGAAGCTTGGAACAGATTGCAAGAAGTGTTTCGCCCAAGTGGTCCCGTTAAGAAAGTGTATCTGTTTAAGCAGTTATTAAATGCGCGTATGGGAGATGATGAGAAAATGTCGGAACATATCAATAAGTTCAGCAGCATTATTGATAAATTGGCTGAAATTGGTATTGATATGAATGAGGAACTGATAACAATCATTCTATTATCTAGTTTGCCGACGCAGTACGAGCAGTTTGTCGTAGCCATGGAGACCAGAGACAGTTTACCAACACTGCAAAATTTAAAAGTAAAGTTATTAGAAGAATTTGAAAGGAAGACGCAAAAAGAAAATGAAAAGACGCAGTCAGCTTTTGCAGCGAAAGCAAAAACACAAAATCCCGAAAGTAATAAAAAACAACAATTTGAAAAAAGAACCCAGCAACAAAATAGAAAGAAAAGTACAGGCTGTTGTTACATTTGTGGTAAACAAGGGCATTTTGCAGCTACCTGCTACTCGAGACAAAGACGAGACAAAAAACAAGAAAATAAACAGTTACAATTTACAACATTGGCGACAGCAGAAACAAATACATTAAAAAGAAACATCTGGTGCGTTGATAGTGGCGCAACCGCACATATGTCTGGTGATCGCGAATGTTTTACAACAATAAATAAACACAAAGAACGAATTGTGCTTGCTGGAGACAATTACATATATTCAGAGGGTATTGGTAATGTGAACATCATAACGGAGCATGGAGATATACTTTTACGAAATGTTTTGTATGTGCCAAATTTAACTGGAAATTTTATTTCTGTAAGCCGAGCAGTTGATAAGGGTATTGCTGTTAAGTTTGAAAAAGAAAAAGCAGAATTTATAGACAAAAATAATGAGGTCGTCTTGGTGGCAAAGAAACTAAACAATTTGTTCGTGCTCAAAGTAAATAGAAAAAACAAATTGTTTCAAATGAAACGAAGCTGCGATATTAAGTGGCACAATAGATATGGACACTTAAATTATAAAAGTCTGCGCCAATTACAACAGAAGGAAATGGTACGAGGTTTAAATCAGGTATGTTTTAAAAATAATCAGAATTGCATTACTTGTATGAAGGCAAAAATCCATGTAAGACCTTTTACCAGTAGCAATGAAATAAAATCAAAGAACATACTGGATTTAGTACATACGGATGTGTGTGGCCCATTCAATACACAATCGCTTGGTGGTTCGCGTTATTTTATAACATTCATTGACGATTATTCACGGCGCATATTTGTATATTTTTTGAAGACCAAGGACGAAGCCTATGACAAATTTGTGTTGTTTCAGAATATGGTAGAAAGGCAAACAGGAAGAAAAATTAAATGTGTCAGAAGTGACAATGGCGGTGAGTTCGTAAACAAAAGGTTTGATGATCATTTAAAGAAGTGTGGAATTAAAAGACAACTCTCCGTTCCATACACACCACAACAAAATGGCGTGGCCGAGCGTGCCAACCGTACACTGGTTGAAATGGCAAGAAGTATGCTAATTCACAGCGGTATGGCAGAGAACTTATGGGCAGAAGCTGTTTCAACTGCAGCATATATTAGAAATAGAGCGCCAACGAAACTGATTGCAGATAAAACACCATTTGAGATGTATACTGGTTTCAAACCTTCTGTTGGACATTTTAAAATATTCGGTTCGACCGCAGTGGCTCTTGAAAAAACATGGAAGAGCAAATTTCAATCAAAGGGCAAAAAGTTTAAAATGGTCGGTTATTCACTAACTTCGAAGGCGTATCGATTGTTTGATCCAGAAACCAAAAATGTTGTGGAAAGACGTGATGTGTATTTTAATGAATCTGAAGATGCAAATATTATCGAGCCTAAAGAGGACAACAACAAGATGGATGCCAGCAAAGTCTTGATTGAGTTAAGTACGGAAGCAGATTCCGGTGATGTTGAAAACAATTGCGACGAGCATAACGCTAAGGATATGAACAATGAGGAGGAGCCACAGAAGCCAACAACTGATAGCGAAAATCCAATGGTACTAAGAACTGGAAAAAAGGTTTACAATACTGTTAATACACTACAAGAGGGTGCCTGGTCGGAATGTGTTAGTGAACAAATGACGCACGAGGATAAATTAAAAGCAACAGGCGGTATCAGTAAATCCAGCTGTGAAACCGTACGCAAGCAAGCTAGTGGCAATGCGAGTGGTGGTGGCGGTGGCAGCAAGAAGGAGCGTAAAAAACAAAGAAAAAGGTTCACGCCGTGCAGTAAAGAACAATTTATTGAAGGTAGTATATGTTTCGACGAATGATATGGCCGCAAATATACAAACAAAGAATTTGTTAAGAATATAAACCAAATGAATAATGTAGTGTGTTTATAAGTAAATGTGTATTATTAGTTTTAATTATTGTTTATGCACTCGTGTTGAGGAGGAGTGTTGAAAATATGAATTTTATATATGGCAACACGATTGCATAATATTTATATATGGCAACAATGAATTATATGTATTTATTATCTGGTAATACTGTATAGAACTGTAAATATTTAGCTTGTAAGATTTTTAAATCACTCTGGAATAAAGCGTCTAAATGAAAAGGTCGTCTCGTGTTTCACTGCGGATGTAAAGCATTCCCAACAGGTAGTTCCACGCATAAATTTTGTTACGTTTTTACCTTCGTTAAAACGTTTAAAATATGAGCTCATAGATTGCAAATAAAAAAAAAGTAAATTTGTGTTTAGTTTTAAATAAAATTCTTTATTATTCGCACAATTCTGTGTGCCACTGTTCGAAACTTTATGTATACAACAACAATTGCTTTGTTTGTTATTCCTCTGTTTACACCCTTTGCATAAACAATAACAATTACTAGACAATTATTCGACAGATCTTTGTAACGGAGATCTTCGAACCACGATTACTCTCTTCAAACACACCGCGTCTACACACTAGACTGACTGAACTTCACTAACTCAGTCACCTACTTTGCCTTGCCTTTTATATGGCAAAGTAAACAGTCTGATGATAAACACCAGTATCTAGATTTTTTATTTTCGTAACAATATCAATTGAATTTTATGAAAACCTCAAAAATAAATTGTCATAGAGACAAATACATAAAAAGTTATCCATTTTTCGGTTTCAAAAGCCAAGTTAAATAAGAGTAAGTTAAATAAGACGCTCATAATTTGTAACCATTTTTAAAATTCATGTGATACCACCCACACTATATTGGATTACTTTTCTTAGCATAATTATGGTATTTATTACTCATAAGTGTGTGCATTTGTAAGCGATAATATTTGTTACCTTGACTTGAAAATAACTTTTGTTTGTAAAGGTACTTATTTTGAAGTGCTTAAATAAAAAAAAATATATTTATCTTAGGATTACGTATTTAGTTCAACAGTGTTAGACAAAATGCTTCAAAATAAAAGAAATTAAATGTACTTAAGTCCCTAAACAATAGTGTTGATGAGATCAGCAATAAGTATTCAAAATGAGTGTTCATAATTTAAGAATGTTCGTCAGACTGTTTACGTGGACATATAAAAATGCAAGGCGAAGCAGGCAACGTGTGGTAAGAATTCAGTCAATCTTGTGTGAAGGCGCGTTGCGTGTGGAGAACACAGTCGTGGTTTGAAGATCGGCGTTGCAAAGATCTAACGAACAGTTGTGAGTACTTACGCGAATAGAAGTGTAAAGAAGAATAGCTAACTAAACAAATTGTTGTTGTATCATCAAGTTGTGAACAGTGGCACATAAAATAGTGCGAACAATAAAGAATTGATCTAAAACTAAACACTAGTTTATTTTTATTTTGTTTCCAATCAACGAACTCATATTTTAAACGTTTCTAAAAAGGTAAAAACGTAACAATACTTATTTTAATATCATTGAACCTCTACTCATATTCAAATTCATATTCATATTCAAAAGTTTTTTCATACTTAACAACACGTATGGTGTTATTGATTTCGACTCTACATAACTCAACATATACACGAAAGAATAAATTAAATATGAATCGCTTACGAACACTAAGATACCTACTAGAAGGTTGTGTGTTTGCGCTGCTTGCTGCTCTCCCTATTTTGCTTATGTGTCCTTCATCCTTTTTTGTAAACGCAACAACAACTAAGACTGTAAATTTTGATGAATAATTCGAGTTACTCGAATCATTTATAAGTATCCTAAGTACTTTTCTAAAGTTATGAATCTAAATGATAATAATAGCTTATGAATTTCGAAACATATTTCGAATGGTATGAGTTTGATGTCAAGGTTGTACGCATACTCATTGCAACCTGAGCTTATTAATCAACGTTGTAGTGAGCATGAATGAATCAGAGTACATAGTTAAATTTCAATATTGTAGACTCACTTACGTATATTCAAAATTTCATGAGTGCTTATGAGGAGCGAAAAAACGATTCATTGTTTATTTCTGATATGTATGTCATGCAGAAATTTAACGGGGACAAAGTTTCTAACCTATATTATTGGACTGGATTCAAATTAAAATTTTATTCTAAAAAACCTCATCATTATCCCATGGCAACACATTTATCTCGTTCTCTCTTTCTCTCTCTCTGCTACGTGATAATGACCAATTAAATTGAAACAATGCATTTGAAGGATATTAAAATAAATACATGTTCTTATATATATGGTCACTACTGTATGTGTTAAGCAATCTTTTTTTGTATTTTGCTCAAGTAACATCATGTAAGTACTGGTAACGGCATACGGGATGATTGCTTCAAAAATTGTAATAAAATTTTAATTTAATTTTAATTCAGGTTAAAACGTTTTAATAATTGAATTAATATTATAATATATACATACACACGATGCACACATACACTCATACACATCAAAATAAATAACAGAATAATATTCAACATTCAAAATAATTTTCAACAATGAAATGGAAAACATTTTTTACGCCTACAGGAAAAGCTTGTTGCAATAAAATTTTATTAAAATTTCTCTTCAAAAGTCAATGTAAATGTATTTGTATGTGTGTAAGTGACTTAGTGTGTGTGCATTTAATTAATATGTATTAATATAAACATTAAAATTACTTCAAAGATCATAGAAATTACTAAAGAGCTGTTAAGTTGTGATTGGGATTTAACATATTTGAAATTTTAGGGGCCAAGGGTTATTGAACAACAAAAATATTTGCCACACATGAATACATAAATACAAATAAATGCATTTTGTAAACATTAAGTATCAATATTGTTTCCTCTTCATACCTTCTCATATCTTTAAGGAGCATAAAATTGCCGGAAAGCTTATTAAGAACATGAGTATAGTTTCTGGTATCTAGAGGATCTAGGGTGAACGAACAGGGAAAACAGCAATCAAAAGATTGCAATTGGTATGGAAAAACCTCTCAGAGTAAATGAAAATTGCCATGAAGAGCTTCTCAAAAATCAGTCGTTCGGAGTGGAATTTAAACTGTAGGTCCCGCCACTCATGTTTAAAATTAATACACACAACCTAAGTGGTGTGAGAAACTAGTTCGTAATCCTAACTGAAGTGTTGCAATGACCAATTATGTATGTATGCATGGAAAAGCCTACCAATATCCAGAATAAATTGATTCATTTTTATACATGAGTGGCAGGATCTACAGTTTAAAGTCGCATCCGAACAACAGATTTTAGAGAAACTTTTCATTACAATTTTATTTATTCTCAGAGTTTTTGACAGAAATTTCCTCAGAGGAAGTTGCCGATGTAATATTTTTCATATTTCTTTTTGATGTCTGACCTCGTGTATGAACCGTGGCCTTACGTCTTATAATCCAACACACTTCCTGCTAGAATATCCATATCCATTCTACTTAATCTATTCGAAGATAGTGGTATTTATTTGTAAAAAGGAACGCATGCTGTAAATGAGAATTAATTTCGAAATTTAGTGAAATGATTTGGAGTGAACCAGAGATCAGCAATGAATCGTTTTTTTTTTCGCAGCTCATAAGCGCTCATGAAATTTTATATATAAGTGAGTCAACAATATTGTTACGAAAATAGAAATGGTGTTGTTAAAATAATAAGCAAAAGCTCCAAAAACAACACAATGGACTTGATCACCCATAAAAAAAAGCTCCAAAAACAAAACAATGCTGTTGTTCACGTGATCAATGAATTAGTAAACATATAGCAACCAAAAAACAACAGGCTTGTTTACAAGATCGATGAATAAACAAAAATATAGCAACAACGTCCGTGTATAAAAAATATAGCAGAAAGACAAACAAACAAAACAACAACAACTCTGCCAGGACGAAAGTGAACAAGATACACGAACAACAAAAATGGAAACAAGTTGTTTACATTTTTGGATTATTCCCGAAGGTAGTCATCATCCTTCAAGGGCATTCATCACACTGTTGATCCAGTGATATAAAAGGCAAGATAAAGCGAGCAAGGATGATTCAGTTAGAATTCAGTCAGCCGTGTATGAAGACACGTTGTTCTCGGAGTTCGAGTTTGAATTTAATCGTGTAAGACGACGTCACGTCGGTGTGAGAATTAAATCTATCGAGCTTTAATTCGGTCAGACTTGTGTGCAGACAAGTTGCGTTTGAGAACACAGTTGTTAGTGTAGTTCTTACGAAAAAAAAGGTTGTGAGCAAAGAGGAATCGCTAATAAGTGTTGTTGCTTACAAGTAGGTTGTAAGCAGAGAAATATAACGAAGAAAAACACATATTGTGAAAGTTATCGTTGTATAAGTGGAAGAAGTTGAACAGTGGCACAAGAGTTGTGCAGATAATAAAGAATTGATTGAAAAATAAACATAGATTTATTTTTATTTTATTTGCAATCTACGAACTCATATTTTTAACGTTTTTAAAAGGTAAAAACGTTGACATCAAACTCATACCATTCGAAATATGTTTGATTTATAAGCATACTCATTTAGATTCATAACTTTAGAAAAATACTTAGAATACGAATCATTCATCAAAATTTACAATCTTAGTTGTTATTGCGTTTACAAAAAAAAAAAAAAAGAAAAAAGACACATAAGCAAAAAAGACAGAGCAGCAAGCAGAGCAAACACACAACCTTCTAGTGAGTATTTTAGTGTTCGTACGCGATTCATACTTATTTTCTGATTCGTGTTGAGTTATGGAGAGTCGAAATCAATAACATTATACTTTTATTTTTATTTATTTATTTATTTTATTTTATTTTCAAATTTAGCACAACAAGATCGAAATCTTATAAATTAAAGTGCTAATGATTATATACAGACAATAAATTTAAGCATAATGTAATAATTAAATGTAAATACAAGTTAATTTAAGAAAAAAAATTTTAAAAAAAAAGATAAAAAAAATTACAAATTATTTAAAGGATTAGTTTGATTTTATACAATACTTCAACTAGTTATTAACGAAAATATCTCAATAGTTCAATATTAAATCTGCGTTGCAAATTATTTGAATTCTCTTCGGTAATTGGTTCCAAAGTCGATTGCAATAAATAAAGAATTGACGTTCTGAAATGGCAGTTTTATATATTCGTTGATTCAATACCAGTCCTCTAGCCGATCTGCCGAAACTTATTGTTCCATACAGATAAGTCGGTTGTGCAGTATAAATTATTTTATGTAAAAATATCAAACTCTTAAACTTCAAAAGATTTTCAAAACACATATTGCAGATTTGGTGTGAAAATACAGATATGGAATCACGTATTCCTCGATTGAAGATATATCTTGCAATATTATATAAATTTCGCATCCATATAAAAGGACTGGTATCAAATAAGTTTTAGCAAGCAGCATTCGTATTTTAAAAGGTGTTGAACATTTTACAGCCCAAAGATTTCTCAACATACCATAAATTTTACCTACTGCAGAAGCAATGTGATTGGACCTGGTCAGTTTATTATTAAAAATTACTGCTAAGTTTTTCGAACAGCTCACAAATTCTATTACATTACTATTTATTACAATTTGAATATCGTCAGTAATCTTTCTGTTACTTCTATCTATTAAAATACACTTTGATTTTGTGGGATTGATGCAAAGTCCTTTGTTTTTCGCCCAGATATCCATTTTCTGCAAATCAGAGTTTACAGTGTTGACACATGCGTTAATTCCATTTAAAGAACCGCTGCTGTATATTTGGACATCATCCGCATACATATGTATTTTACAATGTTCTAAAGTACGTGTTGTTAAGTATGAATATGATGAGTACTTTAAACCTTGAATATGAGTAGAGGTTCCATGATACTAAAATAAGTATGAATGCGTATGAGTATCAGAAATTATGAGTATGATTTGATTCTATTCATCTTCTTCAACACTCATTGCTAATCTCTGGAGTGAACTTAATGTTCTAAATTTTGTTAAATTTTTTCACTACATTGTTGTTGTCTTTTTATGATAAATTTTCCCGTACCGTTTACACTCTTAATTGCAGAAATAAATTCTCATGTGAAAATGTTGATTTCAATTTTTGTGTAGAAATTTAAAATATTTCAACCTCTGCCAGCTTAAAGTTGTTACCTGCGTTACTCTGTGTTACTGCCATCGGCTGGATGTTTCTGTTATCTTAGAGCAATAGTTACTGTTACTGTTACCGTTGTTGTTATCAGCTTAAAGTCTTAAACTTTCATACAGTTAAGGAAAGGAAGAAAATCAAAACAAAAACAAAAATATCTAATCAGTTAAATGATGTGTAGGTGTAGAGTTGCATAAGTAATTGATGTGTGTAGGGTTTTTCGGGAATTTTTCTTTCTCACATACATACACTTGTGCATGTGTTTCCTACTCGTACTCCCACTTCTAATTGTTAATGGGCAGATGTGCTACACTGTGTAGCAATGTGAGTGTGTGTGCATGTGATTTTACTATAAGTTTAAATACTTTTGCATGTGTGTGTGCCAAAGTAATACAGAATAAATGTGTACTCGTATATGGTTTGCGTACGGCTTTTTTCATTTAGGCAGAGGGTGGTCTAGAAAGTAAAGAGATTTTTTTTTGTTTTCTAAACTAAAAAGAAAGCAAAAATTGTATTTTTCTAAACGGAAAACAGAAGTCTCCGTGAGCAGTGAATAAATATCATGTAGAGTTGACTGTTTTAAAACAATTTTCTTTGCAGCCACGTACTTGCGTAGTAGCTGAGCCCGTAAACCTTGAGAGAGGTATTAGTATTAACAACGTTCTTTATTTTCTTCTCTTTTTTTGCATTCTTTTCTTTGGCTTTTTTTATCTTAAACGCCTAATTTTATGCCAAACAGTTTTACACGCGTGTTTACGTTTCTTTCGCTGAACTTTTTTTCTCTGATTTTTTTTTCTTATTCTTCGTGAATAGGATTAAAGTATTTTGTTACAATTATTTTTTCTGTTACGAGCTCATACAAGCCAAAAAAAAAATTTAAGAATTTTTTGTAGATAAAAAAGAAACATTCAAACCAAACCAATAAACATTTATTTGTCATGTCATTTCAGTTTGAAATTTAAATTCTGTTGTGCATATTCCTTTCTCACTGTCACCCCTCAAGTCTTAATATTTAAGGCTTAATTTCATTTCATTTAATTTAATTGAATTGAATGTTTTGTTTGTTTTTTTTTTTAATATTTTTCAAAAAGTTGACATGTCCTGCGGAGTCATGTACAGCCAGCAGAAAATTCAAGGGGAAATATTCCTTACAAAACAATGTATCATTAATGTTGATCTTAAATGTAAACTGGCCCCATCAGTGGGGTTTTCTGTTTTCTTTTCTTTTTGCATTATTTCGTGTATAAAATTTTAAATAAATAATACATTGAGAAGGAGGAGAAAGACCCCTGTGGAGCACCATTCGCTATCAAAAATATTAAATAGACTTACATGTCTCGCATAAAATAATTTTTTTTCGTATCAAGAAAACAAAAAAAAAAACACAAAACTTTTCAACACAAGAGATTAAAACTTATTTTTAAAGTAAAAACGCCATGAAGGAAAAAGAAAAAAGTTACACATAGAAAACACTATGAGGCCAATAATAATGGCCATTCCATTTGGATCTCCTTTGCAAGGAAACCTCCTACCTTTCTATGCAAAATCTTACAAATTCTCAAAGCCAATGTCACATACAGTAATTTACCCCTCGAGCTGTTTCAAAGGAATGCAAGAGAAGCTTAAGAAACAAAGTGGAAAAGGAAAAAATAATATGTTCAGGTAAACAGTTGATTAAACAGTTTTTAGATTTCCTTTATCTTGATCTGAACGTAAAAAGGAATTAGAAACAAAGTCAACAACTGGAAGCAAATAAAATATTTTCTGATTTACAGAAACTCTACGATGCAGTTAATGACAAAAGTGAATCCTTTTTACTTTATATTCTCGTCTAAGAATTTCAAATCGAATTCATCAGAATCTACAGTGAATTCGGCATGTGATGCCCAAATAATATGCATAAGACATAATAACTATTGCTTCATATGTATATAGGGTGAGCCATTTCAAAATTTAAATTTAAAAACGCAATAAAACAAAAACAGTTTGAAATCTTGATAAATTTATTTTTATATAGTGAAGAGCAATTGGAAATGGAATATTATTTCATTCAAATTGGCTGCCGAGGCTCTCCTAACAGTATCTCATTTGATTGGACCAATTGTCGTGAACCTTTTTAAGTATATGGAGTTGCATCATGGCAATAGCATCACGAATGTTGACCTTCAAATGCTCAATTGTCACTGGTTTGTCGGCATAACACTTTTCTTTAACGGCGCCGCACAGAAAATAGTCCAACGGTGTTAAGTTGCAGCTTCTTGGCAGCCAATTGACATCACCATTTCGGCTAATTAAAAGGCCATCAAGGCAAGTTGCCCTATCCTGTTGAAATCAAACATCGTTCACATCAATACCATAAAGAGTGGATACAAAAAAGAACGGTTACCATGGTGCGCTAAGTGTCTCATTTTCAAAGAAATATGGCCCAATAATGTCTCCGCTGCACAAGCCGCACCAAACAAACGCTCATAATGGGTGCATTGGCTCCTGTAAAACCACGTGTGGGTTTTCGCCCAAGTACGGCAATTTTTCTTATTAACGTGCCTACCAAGATGGTAATAAGCTTCATCCGATAAGATGATTTTTTTTTTTTTTTGCAAAACAGACATCATCGTGCAGTTTCTCGTTGGTTCAATAACTCCAACGTAGTTCAAGTGTAAATCGATTCATTACATTCAGTGGAGATAATATACTGAATTTTGTGACAGAATAGAATGACATGAGTATTGCCAAATTCGAAATAACCGATGGTTTAAATTTAAATCGCCACCCGAGACGAGCTGATATCCAATGGTTATACGATTATTCGCATAAATAGCAGAGCAATTCATCATTCAAAGTCTCCTAAATCTTCTAAAGATTCTGCAATATTCATGAAACCACAGACATATAATGCTTCCAAGTACGCTACGCAATAGCCTTGCAACCACAAACAGCCAAATAAGCTGAATTTAGAACAAATCAGTTGAAATGAATGAATACTTCGTTGCCAATTGCTGACTTCAAGCAAACTTTTGTTTAATTAGAACGTAATGTGAGCTGGGAAGACTTATTTTCCAGCAGATATTATTCAATCTCATCAATGAGTTACACATCAACTCATGGTCCTTCATTTTCCATGGGATTCACTTAGTGAAACCTATTAGAGTGAACATAAACATTCTCAAATGCTCTCCTGTAAAATTTAAACTTCAACGTTACAGTATGCGATGCAAATTTTAAAATTTAAAAATCCAATCAAATAAAAACGGTTTGAAATGCAGAATTTTTTTTTTTTTTTTGTACAATTGTTTCGGTTAGAAATGGAATATTATTTCATTCATATGGCTGTCGCGGTTGGCCTCACAGTACCTCATTCGATCGCATAAATTATTGTACAGATTTTCCAGTATATTGGCAAATAAAAAATTTATAAAATAAAATAGATTATGATGAATATGTAAAAATGGATTGTATGGATTTTGTTTGTTTTATTATATTTTTTTTATAGAAATTCATTTGAAGAAATACGCAAATAACTTGAAGATGTTGAAATATATTTAAAAATTATTCATTCTACTGCAGGCAATATTCTCATAACTTTAACAGTATCTGGCAATTAATATTTAATTTTGTCAAAAGTTAGTATGTATTTTACAAACAAAAACTAGATAAAATATTATCACAACTGATTTATCTTCAATTAATAATTTCCTGGGTACTACATGACGTATGATTATTTGTATGTTGATATAATATCACTCAGACGCCCAGTGGTAATTTCAGTGTGGATTGTTATTGTGAAATAAATTATAATTTGCCACGAAGAAGTAATGCAAAAATAGAAATAAAATTTTCCTATTAACATCGAGAGGCAGTTGGAAAGAGTGGGTAATTTAAAAGTTTGAAATTAAAAATGCAATAAAACAAGAACGATTTAAAAATTTTGCCAAAAATATTTTATTGCTGTAAAGTACAATTGTTCCTGTTAGAAATGGAACATTATTTCATTCATATGGCTGCCGCGACTAACCTCACGGTACCCCCATTCGATGGGACCAATTGTCGTGCACTTTGTCAAGTGTATGGGGTCGTATCTCGGCAATAACATCAGGAATGTGAATGTGTGTCGGCATTAAACTTTTTTTTTAACGGCACCCCACAGAAAATCGTCTAACTGTGTCAAATCGCAGAGCCTTAGCGGCCAATTGACATCACCATTTCTGCATATCAAACGGCTACCAAACATTTGACTCAATAAATCGATTGTGGCGTGAGATGTGTAAAATGTTGCACCATTCTGCTGAAACCAAACCTAGTTCACATCAATACCACGAAGAACGGGTACAAAAATGTCGGTTATTACGATGTCTCCATTAACCGTAATGGTTGCGGCGTCCTCAATTTCAAAGAAATATGGGCCTCCGTTTCACAAACCACACTAAACAGTCACCCGTAATGGATGCCTTGGCTTCTGTAAAACCACGTGTGTATTTTCTGAGCCCCAAATATGGCAATTTTGCTTATTAACCCACTTATTACCCACTAAGATAAAAATGAGCTTCATCCTATAAGATGATTTTTGTTTTGGCAAAATCGACATCGTCATGCAGTTTCTCGTTCCAACAATTTCAATTTCAATCTCGTTTCAACAATTCTACGTAAACTGGCGCGTGAAAGGTTTAATTCTTGAGAACTCTTAGCCACAATTTTACGATATTAAGCAATAAAATTGATTATACAGGGCACTGCTTCTCTGCGTCCAAATTTTATACAACATTTTCGTGCAATTTCCGATCAATTGTCTTAGTTTTGGAAAAAAAAAATTCCAATAAATCCCAACGTTGCTCAAGCGTAAATCGATTCATTACGTTCACTGGAGATAAGATACAGAATTTTGTGACAGAATAGAAGGACATAAGTATTGCCAGATTGGAAATAACCGATCGTTCAAATTTAAATCGATATAAGGCCCAACTGATAGTTAAGAGTGCAAGTACCTCATTTTATTCTAAAATCTTCAGCAATTAGTGATTTAATACCCATAAACTGCTGATTTTATTGGAAGTCATTTCGGAAAGGAGTGACCATGTTTGTGTAAAAAGTTGAATTTGATGGCTTTTCAGTTAATGATCGAAATTATTTGATTAACTTGGCCAAAGTGTTTTAATTGTAATCTTCTTTCTTTACGCATATGTATAATAATTCAATACAATGTTTAACATTTTTAATGCCATTCATATCAAATTGAGAAAGGAGGCAGCAGCAGAATATTTTATTGAATTGATTAATTAATGAAATTCATTTGAATTCATTCCCTTTCTGGTTTCTTGTTCTTTTCCTTTTTCTCTTGCCTTTCTTCTTTTTACAAAAACGAAAAAAAAAAAAACGGGAATATACAGTATAATTACATAAAATCATTACACAATCATTTCAGTGTGCGATTTTCTTATAAATTATTAATAATTTCGTCGTATATGCTGCACAAATAATTTTAATATACCAGCCCTGACAGGCTACTTATTGCTACACACAGAGTGTTCAATATTCAACAGCGGAAAGGTTCGAAGAAAAAAATAATTAAAGAAAATGTGGCAAAACACAAGGCAAACGAAAAAAAAAGAAATGTACGAAATGAATATCAATCAAAGGGCATTGTAATTAAGCCTCTCCTCTCTCAATTAAGCAAAAGTATTTTTGGAGGATTTTTTTTCCTCTCTTTTTTCATTTTTCATTTACAAAAAAAAAGATTTCAAAAGAAAATGGGGAAAAACTTAACATTTTCCAAGATCTTTTGTGTAAACCAATATGGTGTGTAAGGCCTGTTAAAGGGCAACGGAAAGGCATTTCATTACTTACTGTGAAACAGACAGGCCTGCACATTTTTTTTTTAAGTTAACAAACATTATATAAGAATTATAAGCTAAAAAGAATGAAGAAAATTATCTTAAAACTTCAGTTGTTATGGTTTATTTAAAATTTTTATTTTACCAGAAGATTAATTATGAAAAAATACAATGTGAGACAGAAAGAAATCACCAGACACCACCGCTTTATCGAAATGCATGAACAAAAAATGGACCAACCATCAGTCGTATAGCTACGCTTTTACCTTCTAAAAACGTGTAAAATATAAGCTCCTAGATTACAAATAAAATAAAAAAAATCTGTATTCAGTTTTAATTAAAATTCTTTATTATTCGCACAATTCTGTGTGCCACTGTTCACAACTTGATATAAACAACACCAATTGCCTTCTTTTGTTATTCCTCTGTTTATACTACTAACTCAGCCGAATGTTTTGCCTTGTTTTTTATATGGCAACGTAAATAGTCTGATGAATGTTCTTGAAGGCGAATGTCCATGACTGCCTTCTCGAAATCTCTATAAATGTAAACATCGTTGCTTACATTTATTATTGTAGTGTCGTTGGTATATTTTTGTTTACTTGTTTACCATTTTTTATGCTGGTGTTTGTTGTTGTACTACCCTAACCATTAAAGATTCGTACCACGTATTGAAATATCAAAATTTGAGTTTTAAATCGCTCCAACTCCCACAAAAATTGTCCGAATTGGATCAAACAACATTTATTTTAAAGATAATTTGATTATGTTTCAAAACTTACCAAAACGTTTATTTTCAAATTCATTCGTGTTTAAAAAAAATAAAAAGAATTCAGGTACTTAAAAATAAATATTTTAAATATTGACCATAATAGTTTCGTACGGCATTAATAGCATAATTTAGTACTGGGTGACAACACCTTTTGCTTTAATAACTGCCTTTATTCTTTGATTCATTGAATTTATTAGTATTTTACATTCATTTGGTGTGATAGAATACAATATTTCACTAATTTTTTCCTTCAATCCGCCAACAGTTGTTTGGGGTTCATTTCTTAACCGCCTATTCATTATAGCCCATACAACTTGTTGTCGCTAAGTGGAAAAGTGGAAGAAGGTATGGAGAGATTTTATCTCAAATGCATTTGGCGAAGTCTACCGACCAATATATTATTCAATTTTTTAAAATAAATAATTCTGTAATCCCCAATTACAAAAATTGTGGACGAGTGTCCAAAATAACTTCTCTAAAATTACGTTTATTGGAGAATATCATTAAAAAAAAAGGTGAGGTACTGTCAGAAAATTAGCAAATGAGTTGTCATTAGCAATTAGAGAGCCAATTGAACGAGAGACAACAAGAAAAAATTTAAAAAAGCTTAACTACGGATTTTACAAGGTAGGTTACATATGCAAAGAGAAAATTAATATTTTCATAAAAATCTTTCAAATGCCAGCCAAAAGCAAAACCATTGCTAACAAAAGTACAAAAACAAAAAAGATTGTTATGGGAAAAAGCGCGACAATCATGGATCCAAACACAGTGGGACTCTATCATTGATTCAAGATTTGAGCTGTGTGTTTGTGATACTGGCACGAAAGTAATAAGGACAAAAAACGAAGCTTTTCATAGAGTGCACTGAACGCACAGTGAAATTCCCAGCGAGTGTAATGATATGGGGTCGCATGTCTGCAAATGGTATGGGAAAAATGTGCTTTGTACAAAATACCGTTAATGCTGCACGGTATATTAATCTTCTGGAGGAAAATTTAATACCTTCCATGCCCAATATTACAACTTTCGATGAATATACCTTCCAACAAGATGGAGCTCCAGCTCATACAGCAAAATCAACAAAGAAATGGTTCTCAGATAACAATATTAATGTCCTAGATTGGCCATCATCTAGCCCAGACCTAGATCCGATTGAAAGTGTATGAGCTATAATGAAAAGGCGATTAAGAAATGAACCCCAAACAACTGTTGGCGGATTGAAGGAAAAAATTAGTGAAATATGGAATTCTATCACACCAAATGAATGTAAAACATTAATAAATTTAATGAATCAAAGAATAAAGGCAGTTATTAAAGCAAAAGGTGTTGTCACCCAGTACTAAATTATGCTATTAATGCCGTACGAAACTATTATGGTCAATATTTAAAATATTTATTTTTTTGTACCTGAATTCTTTTTATTTTTTTTTAACACGAATGAATTTTAAAATAAACGTTTTGGTAAGTTTTGAAACATAATCAAATTATCTTTAAAATAAATGTTATTTGATCCAATTTGGACAATTTTTGTGGGAGTTGGAGCGATTTAAAACTCAATTTTTGATATTTCAATATGTGGTACGAACCTTTAATGGTTAGGGTAGTATTTCTGTTTACTTGTTTACCATTGTTTTTATGCTGGTGTTTGTTGTTATATTAAGCAGTACGATAATTTGTAAACAGGTTGGTGCACTGCATTGTGTTGTTTTTGTAGCTTTTATTTATAATGTTTAGCGATATAAAACCAAAACACTCGTATCTGGATTCTTCTTTTTCGTAACAGTATTTTTAAAATCTATTTTCTTTAATATTTTCTTGAAATAAATAAGAAAATTCCTCATCCTTAAACTAAAAATGACACTGAAAGTCCATAGAATAATACGTCGACATTTGATACTTTTTTGGTAAAATTTTTTAGACAAGTTAAAACGCCAAGAATATTTCTCTTTACGTTTTTTTGCTTCATTGTAGGCCAAGAAAATAAAACAAAAATGCGCAATAAAAGATAATTTTTCTAATTTCTTTTTCTTTTTTATATTCTTAACGGCCTTTAAGAGTACGTTTAAAAATTGTTTTGTTAATAGAAAATGTCTGAATCCCATGAATATTTTATGGGGGTTTTTTTTGTAAATTCTTTTCATTCTTTTAATCTATTCATCCTCAACCTCAGCTTTTTTTCTTTCGTGTCTATGTAGTTGTGTTCTTTTCTTTTTCTAATTTTCAATTTTCTTTTCTTTTTTCTTTCTTTTTTTTCTAAAACAAATACGAAATTGTAGTTGGCATTGAATATCAAAATTAAAAGCAAAACAATATTCCATATTACTCTGGATATTGTCGTTATTTTTTGTCTGAAATCTTAATTATTGTTATTTCGTTATTTCGAATATTATACGGAAATCCTTAACAATTCATTCAATTTATGATTGGAATTTTTATTGGGGATTTTACACTCAAAAAATTTAATTCGAACACTCACAACAGGGTATATTTAATGAAGTAATACTATGTGTTTGTCAATGGGCCTTTGGATGTCTGTAAAAGACAGAGAATCCAGTTATCTCAAAGCGTTTCTAACGACACACAATACCATAATCATACACAATGACTAAACGTAGCAGTATATGGCATTATGAAGCAGGCTAATCATTGTCTCATGAGTCTTAAAAAGACGTTTATTGTTCTTTAAACGGCTTCTCGGCCTATATTTCCAATCACATCAATATCTGCGAACTCAAGTCAGCGAGTAAATTGTCATCTCATCATATAGTAAACAATTTATAGAGGTTTCGAGAGGAAATAGGAAATATTTAAGCAGCAAATTGCCTTTGGAAATAAGTGATTGAAGTCGCCGTAGTCACTAGGCTAGTCACTATCTACCTGTATTAGCTTTTTGGGCGTGAGACCTTTGGCTCAAATCCCAGCTCAGCTCTCAAACAAAAAGGAAAGAAGAAAAAATATTTCTTTGCCATCTACCTCTTAGCAGTTTTCTGGCAAAAACTCTAGGAGTAAATAAAATTCCCATGAAAAAGTTTCTCAAACATCTGTTGTTCGGAGTCAACTTTAAACTGTAGGTTCTATCACTCATGGATATAATTAAAACAAACAACATAAGTGGTTGTAATCTTGATTGAAGACTTGTGTGTATGTATGTACATCTCATATTCTACGCACGTTTAGTAACAAATTTCTTCTTCTTTCGTTTGGTCTACATACTGTTATGCTCAATGCCTTTTTCAATAAGAACTGTATCTGGCTGGATACGGAAGATGCAGCGCCCAGTTAAGTAGATTAAATGTATGGCCCGTTACATTTAAATCTATTATAACTTGATTTAAACTTCGTTATCTGCCTATGCGGCGATGATGGTGTGAGAAAATAGATCGTAATCCGGACTAAAAGGACGTTATAATAAATTAAGTAAATAATGGTTGGCTAGTATGTTGTGATACGATATCCTAAGCGCAAGAATGCTTAGAGCCAAACTGGCAATAGTGATTTGGTCACTACCATTAGAATCGCTCATTTTAGAGGGGACTAAACCTTTCCGCTGTCTATTAACGATTGTTCTGCTATTCATACCACTCTCCTTCTCCAATGAGCATAGTCTCCCCGATACAGTAAAATAATTGGAATCTGTAATCATATTAGATCATAGATAGTCATCCCTGTGGCTTTTTGAAAGTCCGCATAAGAGCTTAGTAGCAATTAGGGTTAATATTTCCCCTCTTTATGCCAAATAGTCCGCCATTTCATTAGCGCATTAAACTTATATCCTTGAAATCAGTCTTAATTTGTACACCCGATGAAAGTGTCATAGAATCATGGCCAGAAGCCGGCTTTATTTTGACCACCACAGATCATTAATTTTGCTTATAATGCGAGATATTTTTATTAGGTTAGGTTAGGTTAGAGGACATATACTTGTCAACTGTAACATGTACAGTACCCGGAGGTCGAATTGACCATTGTACAACGTCCTAGCTTCTCACACCATTCGTGTTGTGTGCGTTAATTTTATACATGAGTGGCGGAACCTACAGTTTAAAGTCGACTCCGAACGACAGATTTTGAGAAGCTTTTCATGGCAATTTTTACTCTCAGAGTTTTTGACAGAAATCTGCTGAGAGGAAGTCGCCGAAGAAATATTTTCATATTTTCGTTTTGATGTCTGACCTGGGATTTGAACTCGGGCCTTTCGTCTAATAAGCCAACACACTACCCACTAGACTATGGCTAGTAGATTTATTGAAACTCTAAATGAAAAACGTAAAGTCATGCAGTATTTCTCACCGTTTTTATGGCGTAATTTTTAAGAGAATCTTTCATACCAGTTTTCTTCCGTTTCTCTCAAACTTTATGTTCATCCATCCGCTGTAGTTAATCTCAATAAAAGTTTGGATTTCTAAGTTGACATGATTTTTTTAACCTTCGCACTTAAAAAAAATAAAACTTTTGTCTACCCAAACAAAAAAGAAAACAAAAAAAAAAAAAAATAACGGCATTAAACTCAAAAAAAAAAGTGGACACCTTCCATTGCTTTCCCGCACAACTTTCATTCAACGTCCTTGAAATGTAGTTTTTTTTGACATTTGAGGGAGACTTAAATTGTCATTTAATCTAAGCACAGTTTAAAATAAAAATTTTAAAAAAATAAAACCGTTATTTTATATTTATCTTCTTTCTCCTTTCCATTCTTTTTATTTTTCTTTTCGTTTCATTTTATAACTCAACTTTAAGAACAACAGGCCTGCACTAAATTTGAAAGCTGTAACCTTTATTGTCTTTCCTTTGATTGTTAGTGTTGTTGTTTTTATATTTGCTTTTAAAATCAACGCTCGTATTCATTACGAAATTTATGAAATAAATGTGAGAAATAAAAGAGAGAAAGCGAGAGAGGGAGAGAGTGAAAAAAAATCTAGAATTTAAAGCAACAACATTATGGCTCTTTTGGTGTTGGTCCATTTTATTTTGCCTTTCTCTCTCTCTCTCTCCTACCTCTGCATAATTGTTAGCCTGTCTGCTTGTCGTTTTACGCTCATCTATTTTGGTGTTTAACTTACACGCACACAACATACCGTACCACAGCAGTGAAGAGCCTTTGGGTCTTTAACTATTTTACGCACATTTTTTTGTTTCGTGTCTATTTTTGTTATGGCAACAATACCAACAGGAAGACACACACACACACATGTGTATGTGTGCCTTAGAGAAATAAAGAGAAAAAATAACGGGTCACTTTTGCCTTTTGCCCTGTTTATATTCATAATTTTGTTACTCACAGTCATACATTTACACACTGTTGTTGGTCGTTGGCTTGGTTGACTGGTTGGTCGCCATTTTTATGTTGATGATGTTGATCTAAATTTCTCTCTTCTGTTTTTTTTCCTGTTTCTTTTTGTTTTTTTTTTTTTATTGTTTTTGCAATGATGGCAATGGTAATGCTGCTGGTTGTGGTAATGGTAGCGGTAGTCCCTGTTGGTTATAATGATGATGCCATAATGCAAGAGCGTGTGTGTATGTGTGTCTGTTTTTTTAATATTTTTTTTATTGTGGCAATATTTTTGCTGTTGTTCATTATGCTGTACTTTACGCTTAATTACACAAAACAATGCTTAAAATACCAGAAACCAAACTTGTTTTAAAAAATGAAACGTCAAAATATTTGAATGTGAGCGTCTAGCAAATGTATGTGCGAGGCCAGACATCTATAGCTGATGTCAACTAATTAGAAACTTATTCCATGATACTGTACACTACATCGAAGCAGTGCGCACTGCAATGCTCAAAACGTAACCCGATTTTATTCCCGAGTTAAGTACATTAGGCGGACCACACCAGAAGTAACCAGAAGTTATATGACGAGAAGTTAGACTAAAGTCCTTAAACCATTCCTACACTAAATTGAACTCAATTTTTGAGACTTCATTCTACAGATGATAGAAATCTCCGCTCACCAAAAATATTTGCGTTCTCACATCAAGAGTAGTTCTAATCTTCTTGTCTGATTTACATCGCTTGCAGAATTCATGTGAGAGTATGCCGAGATTATCGGTATAGTCAGTGTGCTAAGCATGACCAACAATAGGGGGATGTATACCCATTCTATTCTTATCCAAATCGATCCCGTATAATCTAAAAATGCCACTGGCGCCCATACGTAGTCAACGATGTTCAAGCAAACACATCGAAATTTGCAACAAATGATTTCCCTATGTCCTGAAACTCATATAAGAGCCTTCCAAAGAGGTAACGTTCGTAAGGGACTGGCGAATTTAATCAGAAAAGTTTCATGGAATTCTCAATTACCCAACAAGCAGTGCACACTGCACTGCTTTCAGTATAGCCATGCTCCCCACCTGATATACACTGCACTGGTTAGGTAGATCCCTCTATGTATTTTATGTAAAATCAGATCTGAAGTCGAATCGTCGACCACATGACTTTTGTGTTTATGACTTCGCAGGAGTACAGCATGACTATAGCCCAGGTTGTCACAGGAGTGAACTGCATTTCGCTTTACTGCCACCTAGTGAGTCCTTTAATTTAATAGAAGGTCAATAGAGAATATTTCATATATACTACATTCCTACTTGAAAGGTCATTACAAGCCTTTAGTCAAGATGACCACCTAGTTTCTCACACCAACCACATAATTCTATGTGTTAATTTTATACATGAGTGGCGGGACCTTACAATTAAATATTCGAATTGAACAACAGATCTGAAAAGATTTTCATAGCAATTTATTTTCTCTCAGAGTTTTCGCCAGAACACTACTGAGAGGAGATAGCAGAAAGAAATATTTTTTTTCGACATGCCAAAGCTGAAGTTTTATCTCACGAGTTCTCGTGCAGTAAGCCAACACACTACCAGCTGAACCAACAGTGCCTTCTCCATTCATACCAGAGATCAGCAATAAGTATTCAAAAAGATGAGTAGAATCGAATCATACTCATAATTTCTGATACTTATACGCATTTATTCTTCTTTTAATATCATGGAACTTCTACTCATATTCAAAGTGAATGAAGTACTCATCATATTCATACTTAACAACACGTATGATGTTGTGTTGATTTCGACTTACTAGAAGGTTGTGTGTTTGCTCTGCTTGCTGTTCTGTCTTTTTTGCTTATGTGTCTTTTTTCTTTTTTTTTCAAATGCAACAACAACTAAGACTGTAAATTTTGTTGAATGATTCAAGTCATTCGAATCATTTATAAGAGTATTATAAGTATTTTTCTAAAGTTATGAATCTAAATGAATAGGCTTATGAATCAAATATATTTCGAATAGTATGAGTTTGATGTCAACGTTGTACCCATACTCATTGCAAGCTGTACCTATACATAAACGTTGTAGTGAGTACGAATGAATCAGGGTATGTAGTTAAATTTTAATATTGTTGACTCACTTACATTAAAAATTTCATGAGTACTTATGAATACCGCAAAACGATACATTGCTGATCTCTGATTCTTACTGCTATCACTTTTTAGTAGCTATTGGAATTTGTTTACTAATTAACAAACATCAACTGTATAGTATATATGTATGTAGGTAACCCACTATCAATATTGTGCTTCAATTTAATACAGTAAACACAGAGTGATGTTGCTTAAGGAAGACAGAAAGGGAGGGAGGAAGAATGAAAAATTGCAATGAATTAAGGAAAATTAAATTAAAAAAGAATATGAATTTTAATGTTAAAACATTAAAATAAAAATAATTCATTTAACAACAACAAAAACAACAGAAATACAACAACAAATTATAACAGAAAATGAAGGAAGAGACCTGAACAATAAAATTAACATGAAAATAAAAGATAACATCGAGGAAACCAAAGAAAAAAAACGAAAAAAGTGAAATAAAACCATATGTATGTATGTAGTATGGTGAATTGTTTTGTTCTTCTTCTTTTTTTTGGGAATATTAAATATTATTATTATGTTATTATTATTGTTATTATTGTTGTTTCTTTTATTGTTTTTTTTCGGTTTTTTTTTCATTCTTTCTAAGTTCATATTGTACCTGTAAGTTTATCTACTTAATTATGCCCACTTAACAACGTTGCCATAGACGACTGCATAATGGAAATGAAAATGAGAATGAAACAAAAAAAAAACTGAAAGTGAAAAGAATTACAAAACAAGAAAAGAAAACCTTTTCCTGGCCTAAAGTGTCATTAAATAGGATTAAAAAATGAGGCTTTTTCTTAAGGCTGCCATGGTAAAGAAATGTGGACGGGGTAGGAGAGAGGAGAGGATTTAGTTACATTCAATATTAATTGGGCTTTAATGTTGATTTTAATGTTTCTTTGTGACAATATTTAAGGGTTTTAGAAGCAATAAAAGTGAAAATAAACATTCTAAAGGAGTTTTAAGAATTTAAAACCGTGTAGGTTACTAGGAGTCCCATTCATGTCAAAGGCGAAAACGTTTTTCAAGAAGCAAGACGTGTATGGGTGCAATATATGGAATTAGATTCTGTATGATGGCCAAAATCTGCCTGCTTCAGAATTAATAGCAATAGGAACATCACACTCGAAACTTACCGTCAGTAAACAATGTTTCAGGTGGTTGCGTCATAAAGTTCTCAAACACGCAAACCGATTGACGGATTTCAGCGTGCCTTAACACATCCTTCCAGAGCCATCAATATGATTCTTCCAACGTAAACAATATCGTCCTCTTCATCCTCCTCCATTCGAACGACATGGCCGATGGATGTTAATACTCTGCACTCCCTATTGAATCCGATGCGAAAATCAACGCCAACTCGCACTGGACAGAAGATCTTAAGTTGGACTTATCTCTCGCCTAATAGCCTAATAGCAGTGCCTAATAGTGTCCATGCCTCAGCGCCATAAAGAAGCACGGGGAGCATGAGTATATTGTAGAGTAACATATACCACGCTAAAACGAAGCTAACAATACTCCGCATTCTTCGATTAGAATAAATATTGTTACGTTTTTACCTTTTAAAAATGTTTAAAATATGAGCTCGTAGATTGCATATAAAATAAAAATAAATTTGTGTTTAGTTCTAATTAAAATTCTTTATTATTCGCACAATTCTGTGTGCCACTGTTCACAACTTGATGTAAACAACAACAATTGCCATTTTGTTATTTCTCTGTTTACACCCTTTGCATAAACAATAACAATTACTAGACAATTATTCGATAGATCTTTGTAACGGAGACCTTCAAACCACGATTACTCTCTTCACACAAGACTGACCTAATTTCACTAACTCAGTCGCCTGCTTTGCCTTACCTTTTATATCGCAGAGTAAACAGTCTGATGAGTGTTCTTGAAAATAAAACATATTTCGAATGGTATGAGTTTGATGTCAACGTTGTACGCATACTCATTGCAACCTGTACTTATAAATGAACGTTGTAGTGAGTATGAACGAATAAGTTAAAGATAAACTTCAATATTGTTGACTCATTTATATTCAAAATTTCATGAGTACTTATGAGTAGCGAAAAAACAATTCATTGCTGATCTCTGGAGGGTATACCAGAAGAATATTAAAAACTCTCGGGAATAACACATGGAAATCGAAATTCTAAAATTTTTAATATCTGCTGCCTATGCGGCCTTTGATAACGAATTAGTTTTTAATGATTTGCTTTACAAATTCTAGATAGAATTTCAACTGCATCTGTTAAGAAATCTGAAATAATTTTGCGTACTTAAAAACAATTTATAAAGTTTTATTTTTACGAATAACAAAGCCAATAGAAAACAATAGTTTTTATAATCACAATGCAGAGTGGTTTCCCTTATATGAACAAGCGGTCAAAAATCAATATTTCCAAAACCAAAAAAGCTAGGGTCTTCAAAATTGGTCAGCCCATAGCATGTTCTAAGAGCTTCAAGCATGCAAAATTTTTAGGAAAAAATTTTAATCACTGTAGCCAAAGTAGCCATTTGAGCTTAAAGCATGCAAATTTTTAAGGAAACAATTTTAACAACTGTAGCCAAAGTAGCCATTTGATCTCTGAAGGGTTAATTGACTTATAGAATTGTTTTAAGAATTTTTGAAATAAAGTATAAAAATTCGTTTGTTTTAAAATATTTTTATTCCATTATACAAAGATATAAAATTCAGTAAAAGTTATTATTAAATAGTGTAAGATAATAAATTAAATATTCAAATATTAAGCAAATTTAAAACTCCTTGACTTAAACTACTTGTTTTCTTTGTTGGTAAGTTTCGGGCTCCGGAAATACATAGATCTGAACTGAAAAAGAGCCTATTTAAAAGGTCTGTATTTGTAGCAGTGTGCGATATTTTTCTTGTATGTTACAATCTAAACTGTTTTATATCCTTATTTTTCGCTTCAGCTGCTTCCTCCGATAATTCACCTATGGGCACTAATGCATGCTTAATCACCTGGATTAGAATAATTCCATGGATTAGAATTTTGTGTACCGATGGAGGGAGGTAGAACCAGGGATACTCCTCAACAAGTTTTCTGGCTTTCTCTACAGCATATTTCTCAAACTTTTCGGCATCAATTTCAAATCCAGACCTTATAGCTTGGATAATTGTGGCACATCTTTGCAAAATGTCCTTATCGATTCGTGTTATTTTTGATGAAAGATCGACATTTTGAAAAAATCTCCTCGCTGTGTTACCATGGTTCGAATTTCCAAAACCACCAGGCCTATCTACCAAAAGTCCCATTTCGGCCCGAAATTGTTGTTGAATAAGTTGTTTTCTCTTCAAAACACTTGACTTTTAGTTTAAAACAAAATGCTTTTTTATTATTTTTCCTAGAATGGCTATGCAAATCACATCCATATGCGAAATATGCAAAAATCTGCGGACACAATATTAATTAATTTAAAGAGGGATAATAAATTTACAATTTGATGTATAATAAGTTGTGGGCAGATGAGAGCCAAATAACTAAAAGTCTACGTGAAAAATTAGTTTTTAAGAAACGTGTGTTTTGAAAAGGTCATAAAAGTATTCTTCAGGGATTTTTTAATGGGTTTAAATTTTTGCAACTTTTATAATTTAATTTGGTAGAAAACAAGTTAAAATTTAATTTTTGTTGGGTTTTTGGAGACTTCTGCCACAATAACACGAAAAATTTTGTAATTAAACTTAAGTTTTATTGTATTAAATATTAAATCTCGCAAAAAAAAAACAACAAAATTTGTTAGTTTCATAAAGTTTAGAGTGTTGTCAATAAATTTAGTGCAATAAAGCTTAGACAAAAAAAAACTAACTTTTTTTGATTTTTGGCCTATGGGGGAAACCAATGGCCTGAAGTCCAACTACAGTTGTTTTTCATTTTTATTCTTTTAAATTTAAATTCAAATTTTAAAAATAATTTTTTTAAAAATAAAAATAATAATAAATATATTCTTGAGCCACTTCTAATTGAAATGCATTTAAACATGTACAGATTACCTTACTAATACACACAGCCATTTGTCATTTCCGGTATTAGAAAAAAAAAACAACAACAACAAATATCCAAAGCATTTGTAAGCATTTGTTATTGATTTGTAAATTTCTATTGTGTTTACATTTATAACGATTTATTAACCTGTTTATTATTTTATTATCTTCAATCTCTGTTACACAGCTCAGCTCTTAGATTGTAACTCCTACCTAGCCAGCCTCAAGGTCAGCATAATGTGTGTTGGGTTGGGCTAAGTCATAAATTTTCATTAATTTTATTTCAATTCTATCAATAAGGCCATGTTTACACTGTCTGTCTGTCTCTCTCTTTCTCACTCTGTCTGTCTAATATTAATAATATTTTATTCTCTTCTTCTTTTATCACAAATCTTCTTAGCACATACTCACACTAGTACTCACATATATACATAGATATCCCGTTACACATCAAGGGTATGTTTACATAAACAAATAAAGCGTAGAAACAGCATAAAAATAAATAGGCCTTCCCGATATTATCATCCATCAATTTTAGTTAAAGCCGGATATTTATTTACAAATATTATATGAAGGATACACAATACTTATGTACTTACGTACACATACATATACAAAATCTTGAATACCTGTTGTTGTTATTGTTTTTGTTTTATATTTTCATTCGTTTGCATCTCGTTTATATTCATTTCAGCAGTGGATTCTTTTCGTTTCGTTGCCGTACACGTTTAATTTCTGGTTCTCGATATTCAATACAAAATAGATAATCAATCTTGTTTTTTACTCTTCTTTTCTTTCTCATGCATCAGTAAACAGTGAATTTGAAAAATGTTGTCGAATTTTAAACAAAACATTTATAGACGAATTGGAAAATTGTTTTTAAGTTTTTTTTTTTCCAAATGATTGTCTTTGAGCTTAGAAAACATGCACACATCTTCACAATTATATCCTTAATTTGTTGGGAAAAATATACGAGCACCAAATGGCGGACCCTCTTTAAAGTAAGAGGTCCCACTTAAGCCATCATTTAGGCCCATTGTGATACCACAATTCATTCTATCCAGATATCCAACATGCCCCATAGGAAACCATTCCCAGTCCAACATAAGTCTTGCTAATGCAGCTATTTTTATATCAGAGACCTCCGTCAAAGATATCAAAAAATTAAAGGTCAAAAGCATCCGTCTCCTCATGACAAGAGCAGGGTCATAAAAGATGGAGTGAAAGACAGTCTCTTCCTCCTCCTCAGATCGACACCTCATGCAGAAGACATTTGTTGTAATGCCAAGTTTATCGGCATTCCTATTAAAAGAACAGTAGCCTGTATGAATCGACGTTGTGCTATATAAAGCCATGCGACTTAAGGACAGGAGTGAGTCGTTCCTCTTCTTCTCCATACGTGTCCAGCAAAGTTCGCTTGCAGAGGTTCTGCAAATTCGTAAAACGCGGGGACTATTTCCAAATTAACTGAGACAATCGGAATATTAACGATCTGTAACATGTCGGCGATTGCGAGCCCTCGCCAGCTCATCAACATATGCTAAAAACAAACGTATGTTCCGTTACATTCCGCGAATGTTTGGATAATTCTAGTAGTAGTTGGTATTCCGTACGGGCTTTTGCCGCCACCCATTGTTATCGTTGTGTTAGGGTTCTAAATGAAGTTGCCGTAGTCTAGTAGGTAGTGTGTTGACTTCTTAGACGTGAGGCCAGGTTTCAAACTTCAATTCTGACATTTCTAACAAAACCGAAATACGAAAAAATATTCCTGCCAAAAACTCTGAGACTAAAAAGATGTTGTTCGGAGTCAATTTTAAACTGTAGGTTCCGCCAATCTCACGTTAGTGAATTGGAAAATTGGCTGCTGAAATGGAAGATAAAAGTCAACGTTTCTAAGTGCGTGCACATTACGTTTACAATGAGAAGGGGAAATTGTTAGCCCATCAAGATTAAAGGTGTGACAGTACCAGAACATAATAGTGTAAGATATCTGGGCATCAAGCTCTACCGTCGGCTTTCCTGGGCTCACCATATAGCTGCCAAAATTACCCAGATCAAACTCAGGACAGCACAGCTATACTGGCTTATTGGACCTAAGTCAACCCTTGACTTAGAACTAAAACTGCTTTTATATAAGTCAGCATTGAAACCTATTTGGCTTTATGGTATCCAACTGTAGGGAATAACCTCACCATCCAATGTAGAGAAGCTTCAAAGGCGGCAATCTAAACTTCTTAGAATAATAACAGATGCTCCTTGGTATATGAGAAACAGTAACATCCACAAAGATCTGAAGGTGGCCCTAGTTCGAGAGGAAATAAAAAAAGCAAGTGGCAACTACGTCTCTAGGATTACAGAACATCGCAACCGTCTTGTAAGAAGACTTACTTGTATTCGAGGGTCATAAGAGGTCTCAAGAAGGTTCAAACAACTGATCTAGTTAGATAAATTCACTTTTGATGAGCACTTTTAGTTGTACATTGCAGTGGCAATAACAACTTTTATTTTTGTATTATTCTAGGTTAAGATTTGAATACTTATTGTAAATTCCGAAAGGAAAGATTCAATAAATAATATATGAGAGAAAAAAAAATGTATAAAAATGAACACACACAACATAAGCGGTGTGAGAAGCTAGGACGCAATCCTGTTAAGGTTTGTAATGACCAATTATTTAAATGCTCTAAATAATGTATAAGTCGCCGTAGTCTAGTAGGTAGTGTGTTGGCTTATTAGACGTAAATCTCGGGTTCTTATCCCAGGTCTGGCATCAAAACGAAATATTAAAAAAAATATTTCTTCGGCGATTTCCTTTCAGCAGATTACTGGCAAAAACTCTGAGAGTAAATAAACCTGCCATGAAGAGCTTCTCAAAAATCTGTCATTCGGAGTCGACTTTAAACTGTAGGTCCCTCCACTCACCTATAAAATTAACGTACACAACATGAGTGGTGTGAGAAGCTAGGACGTAATCCTGACTGAAGCTTTATAATGACCAATTATTTAAATGCTCTAAATAAGGTATCCATATAAAGTTTTTCCCCGTCCTCGTGCTCTAATAAACTTCAGGATCATTAAGAATAACTTCTTGCCTAGAGCGTGTAAAGCAACCATGTGCTTCGCTCTGAGATGCATTAACGATGCCTAAGTTCACAGTATGTATTCGAGAGATTCATTTTCCTCATTACAGATTCTATACACGTATTGATAACTATTCTGAGACTACTCCTGTGCACCGTCTGATGCATGTTTTAAATCTGTTCTTATTGTGTTTACTCAACCCATTTGGATGCCATCATTTTCTATTTTCTATTTTCTATTTTGCAGAGTATGACCTTTCAAACATCTCTTTCTATAATATGCTCGAGATAAATTTATTAGAGCCGAGTGTTCAAATGTCGGCTTGGCTGTCAGGTAGTATTGCTTTCTCCTGTCCTTTGTACTTCCTGTACAAATTGAATTGCAAGCAAATTTGTCTATGGCGTAAGGCTTCGTTTGTAGAATACTCGCCGATAGTAGGTTCCGAATATGGCCCGTGGGTTCCGAATCTGTTCACGAATACTCCGCTCCTGTCCCACCATCTGTGTTTGACCCATCCTTCTACCATAGAACTGTCCGTCTTTTATTACTAAATTTTCCGAAATCATAGAGTTTGTGGTTCCATGTGTGGGAAAGACATCCACTCGATTTGTAATTTCAGATTCGTCTCCGATTAAGCTAACTGTAGTCTTCTCTACCAATTGCAGCAGAGATTGCAGCGTTGCCAGCGAACAAGTTCTGCTATTATGTATGTAAAGTTTGTCCATTACTCAAGGGCAATAATTGTTACTCTCTGTACTTTTTCTAGAACACCGAAGGTTGTCGAAAACCCTTCAACATTTCAATATTTTAGAACTGTGGTTTGATGTTGGATCACGTCGTGCTGTAAAACAAAACACTCCTCGCTAGACTATGGCGACCACAGAATTGATGTGTAATCTTAAAATATCCGAATGTTTACAAAACGAAGAACAAAAGTTTTGAACTCTCACTGTTGTAAGCCAATAACAAAACATTTTAATATTAAAATAAGCCCAACACGCACGAACTCACACATACATGACGGAGACCCAAAAGAAAATTCTCATAAAAAACAATTTCACACAAGCACACACACATACACACATATAAGAGGAGAACCATGAATGTTAAAGTGGATACTCTTGTATTCAAATGTTTATTATTTCCCAGCTAATAGAGAGAAGATATATGACAAGGCAAAGAGAGAGAGAGAGAGAGAGAGATATATTAGTATCGTGTTTTAAATATGAAGAGCATGCATGTGTGTATGCATGCACATGTAAATGTACATGTTAAGGTGTTATTGTGTGTTTATTTCTATGTATTGATTGTGTGTGTGTGTATTGTTATTGTTTTCTTAAGTTTTTATATTTTCTTTCTGTTTTTTATGCTATTCAATGAAAATAAATAGATTTTCTTTGTCTATAAGAGATTGTTATTGAAATCTGTGCTGTTTCTATACATAAAGAAACACACTCAAAATTAATTCTCTTTCTTTTTTGCTCTCCTGTACATATGCATTATTTTATTTCATTCAAATTAATTTAATATTCAATTTAATTAATATATCGTATACATACATACATATCGTATATAGCATATATAGAATATATCGTGCCTTATGCATTGAATGAATTTAATTTCCAAAAATCTAATTTTTCATTTCTACACACCAGAGGTCAGCAATGAATCGTTTTTTCGCTACTCATACGCACTCATGAAATTTTTAATATAAGTGAGGCAACAATATTGAAATTTAACTACTCCGAGATGCATTCATACTCACTACAACGTTGATTTATAAGTACAGGTTGCAATGAGTATGAGTACAACGTTGACATCAAACTCATACCATTCGGAACATGTTTGATTCATAAAACTACTCATTTAGATTCATAACTTTAGAAAAATATTTATAATACTCCTATGAACGATTCGAGTGACTCGAATCATTCATAAAAATTTACAGTCTTAGTTGTTGTTGCATTTACAACAAAAGAAAAAAGACACATAAGCAAAAAAGGCAGAGCAGCAAGCAGAGAAAACACACAACCTTCTAGTAAGGATTTTAGTGTTCGTACACGAATCATACTTATTTTCTGTTTCGTGTATATGATAAGTTATGGAGAGTTGAAATCAAGAACATCATACGTGTTGTTATGTATATAATGAGTACTTCAAACTTTGAATATGACTAGAAGAGGTTCCATGATATTAAAAGAAGTATGAATGCGCATGAGTATCAGATTCTACTCATTAATACTCATTGCTGATCTCTGCTAAACACATCACGCAAAATACTTTGCAAATTTTTAATACCTGTCGTATTGTGTAACAACAGTTATTTTCAAAAAAATACCTTCAATGCTAACCTAAAGATTTGCGTTCGATATGTAAGTTTCTGGGCAAATGAATTTCTTCTCTGAAGTGGTAAAATATTTATTAAAACAAAAAAAAAATGTTTTTAGTTTTTTTGTTTTTTAAAACATTTTTCAATATGTTTACAAATATGCTCACAAATACATATGCACACCACTTTTACATTCATTTCAATATGTTTCAAAGTGTTTGTATAAGAAAAAGGTTTTTAATCTATTTTTCTATAAACAAATACCAGCAATTTAAGCAAATATTTTAAGATTTTGTTTCAGATTAAAAAAAAAAAAACATTTTTAAGTTGTATTAAAATGTGAAATAAAACAGAAGCATAAACAGATAAGAAATAGTTTTCAGAATACATACATAATCGTTGATTTTCTAAAATGGTTTTACTGAATAAAACTTTATTAAATACTCGTATACAATGCACACATATTTCTTTTTGTTTTTTTTTTTTGGTTATTGATCCGATTTCCAAATAAATTTTTTAAGATTTTAATCAATTTAAGACTTTAATTGAAACAAATGTAAAGCAAATGATTTCAAAGCTTAGAAATTTATTTAAATTAATAGGAAAAATAGGTTTTTATCTGGCGTATTGAATAGCAAATCCTCATAAGCATATGTAAATATCTTTGACTAGGTAATGGAAAGTTTAAACGGCGTTAAGTTATATACCATTTAGAAAATTTCAAATGAATAAATAATTATAAAGGGTGAGCCATTTAAGAGTTGAATTTTAAAAATGCAATCAAACAAAAAACGGTTTGGAATTTTGACAAATTTATTTTTTTTTTTTTTTGTGAAATACAATTGTTCCGTTTGGAAATGGAATATTATTTCATTTATATGGCTGCCGCGACTGGCCTTATAGTACCTCATTCGATCGGACCAATTTTTGTATTCTCTTTCTAGCCATACATTATATGATATCTCGGCAATGGCCTTCAAATGCTTACTAAAAAAAAACAACGTACCAATATTTTTGTATGGATTTTGTGTTTTTTTTTTATTTTTTTATAGAAATTCCTTTAAAGAAATATGTACGCAAATAATTTAAAAGAGTTCAATTATTAAGTTGAAATTTTTTGATTTTTAAAAATTATTCATTCTACTGCAGGCAATATTCTCATAACTTTAACAAAATCTGGCATTCAGATTTAATTTTGTCAAAAGTTGATATTTTACAAACAAAAACTGAATAAAATATTATCTCAACTGATTTATCTTCAATTAATAATTTTCTGGATATTACATTTTTGTATGTCAATATAATATTACTAATACGCCCAGTGTAAAATCAGTATGGATTGTTATTGGGAAGTAAATTATAATTTGACACGAAGAAGTAATGCAAAAATAAAAATAATATTTTCGTATTAATATTGAGAAGTGTTTGGAAAGAGTGGGAAATTTAAAATTTTAAAGTTTGATATTTTTCCAAATTTATTTATTTATTGTGAAGTACAATTGTTCCGTTTGGAAATGGAATATTATTTCATTTATTTGGCTGCCGCGGCTGGCCTTACAATACCTCCTTTGTGCACTGTTTCGAGTGCAAGCGATAGTATCTCGGCAATGACATCACGACTGTTGGCCCTCAAATGTTCAATCTTAATCACCATTTTGGCTAATTAAACGGGCATCAAACCTTTAACGCAATAAATCGATTGAGATGTGTGGTTAGTTGCAGCATCCTGTTGAAACCAAACCTTGTTCACATCAATACCATGAAGAGCGGGCACAAAAAAAAATCGGTTATCATGGTGCGATAGGTGCCTCCATTGACCGTAATAGTTGCGCTGTCCTCTTTTTCAAAGAAATATGGACCAATGATGCCTCCGCTCTACAAGCCGCACCATACAGTCACTCGTAATGGATGCATTGGCTACTGCGAGTTATCGTGTGGGTTTTTGAAACAAATGAATTCAACATTTTATTGATTATCTTAAATACCTGTGCAACATATTGTGAATTTTTGAAAAGTTCCCTATATTGCTTATTGCAATAATTCCATTGTAGACATTTATTTCATGGCGTTTAGTTTTTATTCGACTTCCTTAAAATTTTTATCAGACTGCTGCTTCCAGTGTAAACCTGTTGATGTTATCTTCTGAAACAATTAAAATTTTTTTAAATTTACAATCATAAATACGAATTTGTTCATCTTTTGCTGATAGCATCGCCCTGGTTTATTTTAATATTCACTTTATTTCCGTAATTAATTGTTTCAAATGTTTTACCGTCGCCCCTTGCGCTCTCTTTTTTAACATTTTAATGCCGCAATTAAATGTAAAAACTTTTAAATGCGTGGCTTAAGCTGTTTAATAATATTTTGGCTGGACCATCACTTAAATTTAAAAACCCGTGGTATTCTCTTTAATTTTATTTTATTTTTCATTTTCTTTCTTTCTTGCTTTGTTTTTGTTTTTGGCCGCAATTTAATTTTTGTAACACATTAAAATTGTCTGCCAGGATTTCCCGGTTAAATCACATTATGATGTTCAAAGAAGTTTATGGGGAAACTCAGTTAAAGTTAAAGCTTTTAAACAATTAAATAAACTCAAAGCAGCAAGACATTGTAGAAGAAAAATTTTAAAAAAAATTTTCCTTTTTTTGTAGTCATAGGAAAAGGGTTTCAGTGCAAACATCCTTTCAGAAACATGCAACAAAACAAACAAATAACGAAAAATATCAAATATGGAAACGTATGCCCGAGACAATTTAAACAAACTTTTAACACTCCAAATATTTTGTGGCAATTTTTTGTTGGTTATCTTTCTCTCTCTCTGCTCCCTTTTCCTTATTGCTGGCCGCTCTTCTAAACTCCCTTTACAATAATAGTGGCTGTTGAAGTTGTTTAAGTTGTTGTTGTTTTTGTTGCTGTTGCTGTTGGTTATAAATAATAAACAATACTGTCCGCCTCTTTAAATGTTTGCAACAATAAAAACGGAAATGAAAACAATATTTTCCATTTAGAAGGCTGCCTCATTTTCTTCTTCATGACTCTAGATTTTCTTTCAGCTTAACTGCTGTGTGTGGCTGCTGCTAGGTTTGGTTGGTGTGTTTTACGATTGAATTGGAAACAATTTCAAATGTTTTCTGTGTGTGTGTGTGTGTTATTTCAGTATATGCAGAGCATTATAGCAGTTAAGTTGAATAAGAGAAGAAACAAACAAAAAATGAAAGAAAGAGAAGAGAAACAAAGAGTTTATGGTTTTCAGAAATAATTTTGCGATAATGGAGCGTAGCAAAATTCTTGCCGACAACTAGAGCCCAACCAAATAAACCAAATTCAGAGAGTGGCAAAAAAAAACAGAGAGACAAACAGATGAACAAGCCATAAACACATTTCAACAGCAGCTATTACAAAAACAAACAAACAAACAAACTTACAAATCCATACCCACAGACAAATAAAATTGCTCATACTTAAACACACACGCACACAGCCATATAAATACAAAAATAAAGACAGTTACAGAAAGAGAAGCCATTGATAGTTTTTTCCCTTTTTTCTCTCCTTTTTTTGTTTCTTTAATACACACAAACAGCATATGAGTACATGTACATGATGGTACTCAGCCTAAGTTCGAGTATCGCCCTGCCTGCCTGCCTGTTTGCAAAAGAGTAAATCCTATGTGTGAGTGTGTGTGTGTCTGTGTGTAATTTCTGTTGATTTCATGTTTATAGTTTCAATGATACTTTTCGAATGCTGTTGTTACAATAGTAACAACAACAACAACCAACTGACACTCATTGCATAGGCAACTACAAGCCAACATCTTCTTTTGAATTCTACCATATTTATGGCTGTCCATGTATTTACGTAAGAGTGTAGAATTGCTGAAATCCAACGTACGTGTACGTTAAGACTCCACTTTTTTCTCTTCTCCCTACTCCTCTTTTACTTTCAGCATTTGTTGCTTCCTAATGGAAGATGTATACATTGATTTCAACAATTCGTTGGCAACATTTCGAAATATTTTGAGCTCAAATTCCATAAAATTATTACTGAAGCCTAATAAGCTTTAAAACTGTTGTAAATACATGTGTTGTCCACCTGCCTGTATTTGCCTAATGAAGAAGGAGTCTTAATTAAAATATTGTGCATAGGAATCAGGTTTATTTTGTGTCAATTTTCGGAATAACAAGGCACATTAGTATTGAGTCATATCAAAAGTGTGTGTGGGTTCAATAGTGTCAAACGAATACTTGCTTGTAAGGGCATTTGTATATTTGTGCGTATATTTTGTCAACAAAATAACCAAAACACTGCAAATACTCCAGAATCAAATTTGAAAAAAAATTTCCTTCAAAATTATTTCTTTAAAGGACACCGTCCCACTTAGGCCAGCGTTTAACCTCATAGTGATTTAAGTCCTGGGTTCAAACATTCCCCAAGGGAAGTCTTGATATTGCAGTAATCCCTCTATATTGTCTTGTATTGAGCTAAGTTAAGGATGACTGCAAATTAGGGAGGCAAGAACTTCCCTCTCTTCATGGCAAGAACAGGACACAGGCATTTTGTTAAGGGTAGTTTCTTCCTCCGCTCAGATTCACAGATCTTGCAGACGAAAGTTCAAGACTATTAATATGACACACAGTGACCCATAAGAATCACAATTATGCGGTGGTATTAAAAACCAAAGACAATTAGCTCTACCTGTAACCATGCCAGCCTAGTAGAGTTTAGCAATATTACACTTAGGATCCTGCTGCAAAGGAAGTTTAACCTCCCTGTAAAACGAACTTATAATATTCAGTCTAGTTGAGGTAATCACAATACCTACACATAACATAATTGGTTATTACAACCCTTTAATCAGGATTACGACCTAGTTTCTCTCACCACTTATGTTGTTTTTTATAGATGAGTGGCTGTAGGTCCCAGCTTAAAATTGACTTCCTAGAGTCTTAGCCAAAAGACTGCTGGCAAAAAGTCGCCGAAGAAATATTCTCCCATATTTCGTGTTGTTCGAGATGTCTGGGGTTTGAAGCGTGGCTTACACACTAATTAAGTCGCCGTAGACTAGTAGGTAATGTGTCGGCTTATTAGATGTAAGGCCACGGTTCAAAACCCATCAAAACGAAATGATGACAAAAACATTTCTTCGGCGACTGCCTCTCAGCAGATTTCTGGCAAAAACTCTGAGAGTAAATAAAATTGCCATGAAGAGCTTCTCAAAAATCTGTCGTTCGGAGTCGATTGAAACTGTAGGTCCCGCCACTCATGTATAAAATTAACGCTCGCAACATAAGTGGTGTGAGAAGCTATGTCGTAATCCTGACTAAAGAGTTGTAATGACCAATTATGTATGTTATGTATGTACGACCTATGAACTCCATACCGTCCTAGGCGGTCTTATCAGGACTACAATTTCAATGAACTCTCTCTGTTCTGGAACCCATATAAGACTTGGCTTTGAATGAATCGAAATCACCCTGTAAATCCACGGCAAACATAAATGACGCCGGATGAGTGCCATATGTGACGTTTATTTAGGTGGTCGCCGTGGTCTAGTAGGTAGTGTGCTGGCTTATTAGACGTAAAAGCCAGGGTTCGAGTCCCAGGCCAGACATCAAAAAAATAAAAAAAATACAAAAAGTATTTATTTCGGCGATTTCTTCTCAGTTTCTCAGAAAATCTGTCGTTCGGAGTCGACTTTAAACTGTAGGTCCCGCCACTTATGTATAAAATTAACACACACAACATAAGTGGTGTGAGAAACTGCGGGCTTCTTGGGGACGATTGCCTGTAGACTGTCTAATGGTGAAGGTATAGCACTGGCCATTTTATAGTCACCTAGCAGCAACTCGTTTCCTTGCCGTTCGCATCTTCCCCCTTTCCACCTTTCCTAAAAAAAAACCTGCACAATGCACTGCATGAGTAGGGGCCATCCCCTGAGTGCTGGTTTCATTAAAAAAAAAAAAAAAAAAAAAAAATATCCAGGCTGTCCTCGTAAATTAAGAGATTTTCAGGAAAAATTTCCCACCATCCAACAAGCACCGCTTAGAAAACACAGTAGGCAGTCTATACACACTTCAAGTGCCCCTCCGGGGACCTCCAGATCATCACAACAGAAGTCTGTGGTTGGCATACCAAAATAAGATATCGTATTCAAGAAGGAACCTTATAATACACCTCAATATGCCAATGTCGTCACACGTTTATAGTCCACATTGAGCCGGGATTTATGTGCTTGTGTACCTCCTGTCAAACAGAATCGCTTATACGGTTGAATGTTAATCTACTCTATTGCCTGACTTTCCTTCAATTTTTCGCAGTGCTAAATACCTTGGCCTTAGGCTGCCTTCTCTGTCAACACGTTTGCTGGGCCACTCCAGTGATATTTTTAATGATATCGTTCAGCTGCCTTTTAAGCATAATTCATAAGCGTGTGATCTCCATGCTATCCTTTATCCATTGACGGGTAAATAATGTAGCCTGCATAGGGCATTCAAAAGTTCTTTTCAATGAATTTTTCCGTTTCTTTTATTTGATTTTTGAAACAATTTTTTGGTAAATACTTTAAAAAACATTTTTTCTGTTTATACTTTTGTGCATTACAGAAAACAACAACAACAACACCAATAATACACATAAAAAAGAAAAATTGAAATAACAACAGCTACAACAACAACTATAATAATAAATACTCAGTGATTTTAATGGCCTAAAAGGCGTCTTGCGTTGCACTTCACTCCACTCAAATAAAACACAAAAAAAAATAAAAAATAAAAAAAATGAACGAAAAACGAACAAAGTTTTGTTGCAACAATAAAAGGCCACATACTGGTCCAAATTCTTATACAGAGTAGAGGAAAAAAGCATAGAATGATAGTATGGAACGTAGTAATTCAAATAAAAAAATATTTTTCAAGTTAAAGAAGAACGGCACTGGCCTAGTACGGCTGGTAAAGACTTCTACACTGGTATGCTCATTGTAGTAGAGATCAGCAATGAATGGTTTTTAGCTACTCATAAGCACTCATGAAATTTTGAATATTTATAAGTGGGTTAACAATATTGAAATTTAACAATGTACTCTGATTTATTCGTACTCACTACAATGTTGATTTATAAGTACAGTTTGTAATGAGTATGCGTACAACGTTGTCATCAAACTCATACCATACTCATCATAATACTTATAAATGATTCGAGTGACACATGTTACAGTCTTAGTTATTGTTGCATTTACAGCAAAAGGAAAAAGACTCATAAGCCAAAAAGACAGAGCAGCAAGCAGAGAAAACACACAACCTTTTAGTGAGTATTTTAGTGTTCGTACGCGAATCATACTTATTTTGTGATTCGTGTACATATACGCTGAGTTGTGGAGAGTCAAAATCAATAACAACATACGTGTTGTTAAGTATGAATATGATGAGTACTTCAAACTTTGAATATGAGTACGGGTTCCATGATATTAAAATAAGTATGAATGAGTATAAGTATCAGAACTTATGAGTATTATTCCATTCTAGTCATCTTTTTGAATACTCATTGGTGATCTCTGGTAACTACCCAGGGTATTTAAAGTTTTCTCTTACAATTGCAGAAAAAATAATAACTTCAGCTAGAGATGGTATAGGGAGAAGGGCGCCTGCCTTATTCATGTTTCCATAGCTTAATATGGATTGTATTCAAAATTTTGAGAATTATTTTTTAAATCCCCATTTTCATTTCGGTTGCTCTTTTAAAAATGTAATGAATTTTAATTTCGTACATTTAACGCTACAAACAGTCATATTTTTTTCTTTTTGTAACAAAAATCTCTAGAATGTTTGACTGAATGCTCAAATGAAAGCATATCTGGCTTCATTTTATTGAAGCAGAAAATTGTAACAAATAATTTCAACTGAATTTCCTTTACCACCAGAATCCTCTCCCCCTTCCCTTTCCTTTGGAAATTGTTTACCATTTAAATTTGAAACTGTTAAAACAAAAAGAGATTGTCTCACTCTGTAAATGGCATCCTTAATGCAGAGTTATTGCAAATGTTGCATTCAACAAAAGAATTTTAATAATTTCCCCTTCCCCACAAGCATTGTTGCAGCATGATGTGCAAGTGATTTTATTTAAATTTTTCTGTTTTTTTTTTATAAATTTTTACAGCACCTGGTGAGCATTTACACACATTGACAACAGGTAAGGTAGTGAAGCATAAGAATGTCTATCTCGGCACAGGGATTATCTTGCTGGTGCAGTCTGTTGCATGTGTGTGTTATTCATTTTGGTCGTACAATTGCCAATGGCCAGCTATTGTTATGAAAGCCATTATTGGCAAAGAATGATAGGCGAAATGGAAGTAAAAATACAAAAAAAAACATAAATATATGCGTAATAGAGTACGGCAAAAAAAAATATTAAAAAATTTATAACCAAAGAAAAAAGAACAAGGAATTGTTTTTAAAACCAAATCCTCTAAATTTAAAAATACATTTTCCTTACAATAAATGTTTGTTAAGTTGCTACCCTCTGTAATAAGAATTAAAAAAATACTTTGGAGCAATCCTAATGGGCTTTTTAGAAGTCGCCGTAGTCTAGTAGGAGTGTGTTGGCTTATTATTAGGTGTCTCCGTAATGCTTTCGCCATCCTCATTTTCAAAGAAATATGGCCCAATGATGGCTCTGCTCCACAAGCAGCACCAAACAGTCACTCGTAATGGGTGCATTGGCTTCTGTAAGACCACGTATGGGTTTTCTGAGCCCCAAATATCGTCCGTTCTGCTCCGGGATACATCTTCATGTCATACTCTTGCCCTGTTACGAAACGTTATGATTTACAAGAGATTCTATGAACAGTTAAAGGCTACACTCTATGCTAAGATAGTAATTTCGATAAAAAAATTTAGCATAATATGGTTGAGGAGTACAGATTAAAAAGGACAAACGCATCATTTTTTTTTTTTTTTTTTTTATCGTGGCTTTATGTAAAGAGATCCACACATATTCATGAGTCCCAAAGGAACTATATTGATAAAATGGAGAAGTACGTAAGAGATGGACTCATATAGTCAGTGATCATAAACTACTGGAAACAGTATTCTTGAGAAAAACCAACAAATAAACGTAAACCAAAGTATACTATATGTTTGAAATTGATTTATGAAGCTTTCCATTTGCCAAAGCAAATTGCGTTATATTTGTAGATTAAATTGGCAAAACACACGTCCACAATGTAAGACTTTAGCAACAATATAGAAACATTTGGAAAGAAGGGAAATGTCTGTAATTAGTGAAGAAAAAGGTGTTTCGAAAAACTTGTTACTTTCCCGCAAGATGGAGGAGGAGCCTTATAACATTATTAGCAATTTGTTTAATAACAAAAGTGGCAGTGGGAACATATCTATTAGGGGCACAGACGAAGATTAGGTCAAAGGTGATGGGATTACATTATAGAAATAAAAGTAAACAAGTGGATGCAGATGAAACGACAGATGCAGATGACAATGCTGCATCTTCAGTCGATACTTTAATTGAGAGCAACACGCCCATGGACTTCAATGTTGGTGGAGGCAATACAAAAGCTTAGATATGGTCTTATGTAATTGTAATTAAATTGTAAAAATTTACAATGAACGCTATTTATTTATTTATTTATTATTAGTTATAGTACAACAAGATAATAATCTTATAAATGAAAGTACTATGGGAGTACATAGCAAAAAATGTAATATAAATAATGAAATGTTTGAAATAAAGTAGAAATAAAAATGAATAAGAACATGTTATAAACTCGGGATCTAGGATAAAAAGTGAATATATAGCTGTGTGAAATATAATAGTAGCGCTGTATTAAAGATATTTTAGTTATGTAAAAAAATTAATTTTTATTCATGTTAAAAAGAGTTTGTTATTACATTTTATTACCACCAGTCTAAACTTTTGAAAAATAAAAAAACCTCAAGACAAATATTAATTTTCCAAAGAAAACTATGATAAATTGTTAAAAACTCGAAATATTTGGCGTGCAAAAAAATAGTAGTAGTATTAGAAAACGTATCTGCAAAAGAAAATGTTGTCACAAGTGATTACTTTTTTATCTTATTTTGTTAGATATACCTTAATATATAGTTGAAAAGCCCTTATTGGCTATTACAGCTTCACAACGCCGAGGCATTAAGTCAACTAAAGATCGTGGAAAACACTGCTCTCCAGCCACCAGAAAACTACTAAAAGATCTTCTCTCAGAAAGAAAATCTTACAGGGTTATTCCAAATTGCAAAAAATTTGAACAAAAGCCAGAAACTCGCTGTCGCAAAGCAAAAATTTCTCGCAACGACTCAAGAAGAATAAAACGCATGGTATCATCGGACCCATTTGTTACTTCAACAAAGGCAAAACAGGACTTGGAGCTTGATGTTCACACCTCAACTATTCGCCGGCATCTAATTAAAGACAATTTATGTGGTAGAAGTCCAAGGAAAGTACCATTGCTGAATTCGAGACATGTCCGCAACCGACTTAAATTTACTAGACTTCACGTTGATTGGCCTCAGTCGAAATGGCGCAATATTCTGTGGACAGATGAATCCAAAGTTGTTCTTTTTGGTAATCCTGGCACCAGAAAATATATAAGAAGACCAAAGAACAAGGAATACGATCCTAAATTTGTCATAAGGACCGTAAAGCATGGCGGTGCAAAAATTAACGTTTGGGGTTGTTTTTCTTATAAAGTACAAGACCCATATTTTGGCTTTAAGGCAACATGGACTCCTCAATTTATGTGGAAATTTTAAAAACTGTCATGCTGCCATAATATGCCATAATATGCCGCTTAAATGGGTGTTCCAACAGGACAACGATCCCAAACATATCAGTAAGATGACAAAAAATTGGTTTTCTGAAAATAAAATTGAGGTATTAGAATGGCCGGCTCAGTCCCCAGACCTACATCCCATTGAACATCTTTGGGGCGATGTAAAGATAAGCCGGGAAATGTAGAGCAGTTTTGGGCGTCTGTGAGGTCAGCTTGAGAAAGTATTCCTATCGAGAGGTGCAGATCTTTAGTTGACTCAATGTCTCGGCGTTGCGGAGCTGTAATAGCCAATAAGGGCTTTTCAACTAAATATTAAGGTATATCTAACAAAATAAGATAAAAAAAGTAATCACTTGTGACAACATTTTCTTTTGCAGATACGTTTTCTAATACTACTACTATTTTTTTGCACGCCAAATATTTCGAGTTTTTAACAATTTATCATAGTTTTCTTTGGAAAATTAATATTTGTCTTGAGGTTTTTTTATTTTTCAAAAGTTTAGACTGGTGGTAAAAAAAATGTAATAACAAACTCTTTTTAACTTGAATAAAAATTAATTTTTTTACATAACTAAAATATCTTTAATACAGCGCTACTATTATATTTCACACAGCTGTATGTAAAAAATAAATTAGGAGTGTAAAGAAAAACAAAACAAACAAAAAATATACTTATACTGAGATACAATAAAATTTATAGACTAGTACTATGTTCAGACAGGCACATTTATTGCATAAATCGCAATAAACGCCATTATTGAGCTCAATATTTCATAAAGTTTAAATTAATTATTGCGCAATAAATACGCAAATTGTTATAAAATTGAGTAAAACTTAAAATACAGCACTGTCATAAGCATGTTCAGTGAGCATATTACAATTTTCCGAACACTGTCTATTGATATTTGACAACTCAATTCTCAACAACGACAAACAAACAAAAAAACAACATAACAAAAAACAAAATAAAAACAATGCTGTTGAAACAACCAGCTGTTTTGTTTAACAGCTGTCAAATAAATATTGCGTATATTATGTGTCCGAACACTTAAAATATTGTACTCAAATAAACAACTCAGTAAATGGGCCTGTCTGAACATAGTATAAATTAGAAAAATGAAAATTAATAGTCACTAATATCGGATTTCGTTATTATAATTCGCAAAGACGCTAAGTCCCCTTTTTTCCAAAATTGAGATTTTAATGCAAAACGGTAACATTATACATAATACATATTTTACAACAAAAACAATCATGTCATTATATAGTTTAAAGTTGTTGTAATTTTGTGGTTTGCAAAAACGCTAAGCCCACAAAACTACAAAAAATATTAATATTAATATTATTAATTAATTAGTAATAATAATAATAATTAGCATTATTAGTTATTAGTATTAATATTATTATTATTTTGTAAAAATAATTGCGTTTAAACAGTTTACAAATTTTAAAAACTGTAAAAGCTACAATGTTTTTTGTGTCTCCTGTAAAATTTGAAAAAAAGGACTTAACACATTTGCGAATGAGACTAACGATTTAATATTTAAAAGAATATCAAAATTAATTCTAAATGTCTGGTATGAAAATTGTAATATATGGTATCGACCTCCCTTAACAAACACATATCTGGCTATATTATTATAAGCCAAGTTGAGTTTCCGCCTATCATTAGTATCACAGTTTGTAAAAACTTCAGATCCGTATAAAAGAACACGAATCAAAAACGTTTTAGGCAGTTGCATACATATGGCAATGGGAGTCGATTCTATAACAGCCCATAAGTTTCTAAGCATACCGTAAACTTTACCAACGATGACATTAATGTGGTCAGACCACGTTAGCAGACCATTAAAGATAATACCCAGATTGGATGCTGATTCAACAAAATCAATTTTATTCCCCCTGATAATAATATCTGGCACATCAAATGCTCTCCTAGTTCTGGAGAGCAATAAACATTTAGTTTTAGAGGGATTTATGTATATATAAAGTCCATTAGCCTTAGCCCAGTTGTCAATTTTTTGTAAACCATTGTTGATCGAGTCTATACTTACTTACTTACTTACTTAATTGATCATTAACAACCCGATTAACGGATTTCGGCCTGCCGCCGCACATCCTTCCAGGCGCCTCTGCTTCTTGCGCGCCTACGCCAGTTTGTCACACCAATCGATGCCAGGGCTTCCTCGATTTGGTCCTTCCAACGCATACAAAGTCGTCCTCTTCACCGACTTCCGCAGATCCCCGCATCAAATATCCGTCTCGCAGGAGCATTTGAACGACATGGCCGAGCCAGCGCAGCCGCTGAATATTAATACGCTGCACAACGTCTATATGGTTGAGGAGGTCATACAGCTCACTGTTGGATCGGATGCGGAAATCATCGCCAACTCGAACTGGACCGTAGATCTTACGTAGGACTTTCCTCTTCAACACTCCCAAGGCTGCTGCATCAGTGCTTAATAGGGTCCATGCTTCTGCGCCATAAAGAAGCACGGGTAGGATGAGCGTCTTGTAGAGTATTAGTTTTGTCGTACGAGAGAGGTCTCTGCTACTCAATTGCCTATTGAGACCATAGTAGCACCTGCGCTTCATCTCCAGACTGACACCATTTTTGGTGGTAACGGCGGAGCGAAGATAAATGAATTCCTTGACTGTATCAAAAGTATGTTTATCGGCCGTAATCTGAGAATCGATACGCCGCAAGTCTCTATTTGTCGATAACATTTACTTTGTTTTGCCCTCATTTACTGCCAGACCCATCTTCTAAGACTCCCGTTCAATTCAAAAACTAAAGGCAGCAGTAACATCTCGCTTGGTACGCCCAATGATGTCGATGTCGTCAGCGTATGCAAGCTACTGAACGCTTTTTTGAAAAATAGTGCCATTGCCAAAAGAGGCCCTAATATTGATCCCTGAGGAATACCTCTTGTTGTTGCGGTTTATGTAAACTCCTTGTGATCTGTTCGTAAAATAAGAACGTATAAGACTACAAGCTGAATTAGAGAAATGAAAGAGGGTCTGTAGCTTCTTCAATAATATTTTGCGATCAACCGTATAAAAAGCCTTAGTGTGATCCAAAAGAACTAAAAACGCTATGTAAATTTCATCTAGTTTCAACTTAATTTCATCCATCAACTACAATCCCGATTGCTTATCAGATAAGAAATTATTACTTACGAGAGAATTATTTATTTGTTTAGCTATGAGGATTTCCATTACTTTAGACAGGAATGGAAGAATGGCAATTGGTCTAAATTCATTGTTGGATTTAGGTATGGAAATAGTTTTCGACTGTTTCCATTTATCAGGGTAGGAGGACATAGTTAAAACTGTATTGAAAAAATGAGTAAAAATGAGTAAAATATGGCAAAAGTCTAGGTGACAAAGCTTTTAAAAACAGAGGATCTAAGTAAAAAACAATTAAATGCAGACTCATTAGATACAAAAAAAAAAGAAGAAAGAATGAAAACTAAAGAAATAATTACGTTTCATTTTTATATACTCCTGCCCACTGTAATCGGGCACACAAAGCGCGAAAGAACTTATTTTTTATACCAAAAGACATACTCTGGCACCAACACAAGCACAATAATGGATGCCTAAAAATGAATTTCGTTTGTGTTTTAAATTTGCAACATAAGAGTTGTTGTCGTGTTGTTGTTGTCGTTTATGTTAAAAACAAAGCATTTCTTAACTTTAAAACAGATACTCTTATACACACACACACTCAAATATCAAATGTTCAGATGCATACAGCGTCAGGCGAGTACATGTGTGTAGAGAAGTTCTTTACAGCATGTTTGAGCATAACGCATGCAAGTGTGTAGTATGTGAGGGCTATTGTGCATTGTGTGAGTATGGTGAGTATATGACTGGTATTGTATTGAAAACTTATACGAATGAAGTATTAAAACATTGCAAAAGTAAAAATCCATTAAAATATTTTTTTCTTTTTCTTTCTCTTTCTCTCGTTTTCTGTTTTATTTATTTCTTCACTATACAATGGGTTTTGGCTTTTGTTTTTATTTTTTTCGTTTGTTTTATTTTTGTTAAATAATCTTATTGCAGTTTACATAAAAAAAATACAAAAAAATATACGAATATTGTATAAAATATTATAAACTTGTATGTGTGTACATATGTGTGTGTGTAATATTTTACTGTTAAGAATTGTTGCATTTCCATACGAGTACGAGTATTTAAAACGTCATCATAAAATCGTTTTTTTCTTTGTGTTCATTTTATAACCTATATTTAGGCATTCGCATATCGCTGAATGTCGTTTATTGCACCCCGAACACATATTTATTGTTGATTTATATGCAAATCAATGATGACTTAAGCTTTAAATAAAAAAAGCAATTAACAGTTAAAAAAAAAACTGTTATTACAACAACCGGCCTGTAATAAATTAAAGTTTTAAGGTTATTTTCTTTTTATTTTGCTTTTAACAATGATAAGGAAATGATTGTCTTCCAAATGCTTAATAACAACACACACACTGTAGTTTAGGTTACTTTCAAGGCAATATTATTTATTTATTTTGTTTAAAATAATAAATTATTTTTGCCTTTCTGTTACAGTTACAGTTTGTTTTATTAATTCCATTCGTTTTGTGTTGGAATATTTTTCGTGTCAAATTTATTTAATTTTTTTTTTTTTGGAAATGTTTCAAGGACATTAACACACAGCCTATCTACAGCTTGTTGCTCAACACCATTTCATATGAAAGCATTATTCCATAGGATATCTCTACATTACAATTTGGCCAAATCAAATACGTTACAGCTTTCTAATTCTAATGCTTTTTCTTTTTGCTAAAGAAAAAAAAAAGGAATCTTCTTTCCCTTACCTTTTTTGGTTGGCGGCTAAAGAAAAATGACGGCATTTTACGTGACATATTATATCTGCGTTACAACTGTTGTTTGGCGACAACCAACACTTGGCGCATATTTATGCAAATTTTTGTTAAATTAAATGATGCCTGGCTGGTGATGTTGCTCCTGCTGTTTTACCTTTTTTTTTTGATTTTTTTGATAAATAAAACAAGAATATAAATAAATAAAAGAGATACACAATACAACAAAAGCAAATACTGGCATACAAAATGAATGTTTTTGGAGTTTGTTTGCATTACTGTTTTATCATGATAATGTTTACCTACATTTTATTTATTCATCTTCTTATTTTACCTGACATCAACACATTAAATTACAATTTAGAATGTCATTAAAAAGTCTTACAGAAGTTTTCCTTTTATTTTTTTTTTTTTTTTTGCCACTGCCACTGCCTCTACCATTAGCACTTCTATAGCAATGGACGACAGCTGTAAAAGATAGGCGGCAGTTCAAAGTCAAATTCTGTTGCCTCGACAACACAAATGATGATAAAAACCATTTTCAAAAGAATCCCAGATCCTTTGGTTGTTGATTTAAAACAAACATTGTTTTGCTGTAAAAAAATACTGGCATATCTATTACATATCAAAAGAACGATCCTCGGCTCAAAAGTGTTTATTTCGAATAAAAAATCTCACTGCAAATAATCATTAAATCAACTCTTTCATTTGAATTTATTCTTAAAGTACTTGCTGTTGGCATGAAGTATAATTCAAACAACGATGGCAGTGGCAATGCCAGAGAGGCCATACTGTATTAGTTTCATAGTAATCCTGTAGCAGTGTTTTAAAACGACTTCAATTCAATTTTCTGTTGCCTTGTATATAAATTGTACACTTCTTGCTGTTCCTAATTCCAATTGTATAAGTTAAAATAATTTTCTTTGCTTTTTATATTAAGGAAGTTTAAATAAATTACGTTTATAGGAAATATAATTGATATCAAAAGCACAAATACTAAAAGCAATTAAGCTGCTTACAAATCCCATTTTATATGCATAAGCATCGTATTGTCCTTCACTTATAAAGCTGGTATGGAGTATACATATGTATGTAGATTTATATGAGTATATATATTGGGTTTGCCATTTATTAGTTTAAATTTGCAACATCGATTATTTCGTATCTGGCAATACTTAGGGCATTCTATTCTGTTACAAAATTCCGTATATTATCTCCACTGAACGTAATGAATCGACTTACGCTTGTAGTGGTAGAATTTACAAATCTGTTGTAACTTTTTCAATAATTTTATTTCAAATAATAACGGTCGACATAATGATGTGTTTAGTTAGCATAATTATAATGTCAGAGTTAGTAGCATGTAAACGCATCCTGACGCGTCTACTAAGCCGAACATTTTCCAGTCACTAGTAAGATAATTAGATCATGCGAAGTGTATTAAGTCGAAGTTATGAAATTATTAATTCTTTTCAATTTGAGCTGTCCTACTGACAAGATGGAAGTAAAATTCCAAATATAAAATAATAAATTTCGATCATTTAAATAAAATAATTTAAGGAAAAGTTAAAGTGAAAAAATTTAGTTTAATTTAGTCTGGTGATTAAATTTATAGTGTATTTTCTTTCTTTTTATAAGAAGAAAGGTAAGATTCTATATAATTTATTTGAAGATTTAGTGGCGTGAGGAAATTTTCTTTATTTTTTAGTAAAAGTGTGAAGTGTATTAATAGGAAAGTGAAGCGAATACCTAGTGGTACTAACGGTATTATCCCGTTAGTCTATCACCCCAAATTTACCTCGTGTTCTTTTTTTCTTTTTCTGGTGAAGTCAGAATTGCATATAATTTTCTTTTTAAAAGTTCGTAAGGAAAAAGGTAACGCTATATTCTTTTTGCGGTCTGAAAATATTTTATATTATTAAAGGAATTTATCTTTAGAATTCGGGCATATAGTGGTGTTGAGAATTTTGTTGCACCGTGTACAGTACATTTTTCGGGCAGTGATATTGAGAACGAAAAGAAGAAGGCAAAGAAGTGGAGAATTGGAGTTAATCCGTCGTCAGTCTGATTGACTGACAGCCTCCCAAAACCTACTGACATCCTCTAAAAACCTACTGAAAGATCAATCGAATTCAAGCCTCAACAAGACCAGGAAGAAACCCAAAATGTAGTAATATCTAATTTATTTTCATAATTTATTTAATTATTTTAGTTTTAAGTCTGTAATATTAGAAATAGTTTAAAAATTTATTCTTTTTTTATTATAGTATAAAATAAGTTAAATATGCATGGAAATGCCCATATGTCTAGACGTACATAAGCTAGACATATTATTTTAAATTCATGACCTACATAACCTAAAACCTACAACAACAACATCACCTACAGCTTTTGAAGAGGCCTCATCAACATGCTGCAGAAACATTAATATCGGTGAGTGTTTGCTTTTCTTTAATTTTTCTTTATGTTGTTTTCAATATTATTTCGGGCTGCTTGACCTATATATAAGATCATGCATATTTAATTAAACAAACTTGTGAACCGTAAGATCCTTAGCAACATGTTTAGTAACATGTTTATTTTTTTTAAGAAAAAGCTTTTGGTTAGTCTTTTAGCACTCTACTTGAATTAATAGATCATATTAGTTTACTTTTTTTTTTGCCTATGTATATCTTCATCTCTTTTTTTTTGTTTTTTTAATTGAATTTATAATGTAAATTAAAATTTCATACCGAAATTTATTAATTCTTTAGTTTATAGTTTTAAGTTAATTTCTTTTTATTTTTATTATCGATTATTATGAATGAATTATTATATGAATGAGAAAAATGTGAATAATACAATGATGAAATAGAATCTTTAGGTCAGTTTTCTTACTGATGTGAGGAGATTGGGTAGGTTATACTTTTGGGATCTTAACGAAGGATTGGCGCGAGTTAAGATCATAGGAAGGGTGGGTGAAGATGCGCTTTATTCTCCAATACCATCGTGGAGAGACGTATTAACAATTGATTAGTTTGGTTGACCTCTTTTGTTTCCGTTCAGTTAATCCTTAAATAGGGTTTTATATTTCCATCTTATAGCATCAAGGATTAACACCCGGTCCATTATATTATAGTTTTCAGGGAGTCTATAATAATTATTTATGATAATGACGAATACTATTGGTAAAGGAGATTGATGAAAACAAGAATCCCCCCACCGACTGCTTGCTTGCTTTAATTCAATGGCTCCCGTTCGCTCTCTCTTTCTCACCAGAGCACCTAAATACCAATAAGTCATCAGCTTCTCCGTGAAGGCTGCGACCGTATCATAATTTGTTCATTACACGTTTGAGCAACGTTGGGATTTATTGGAAATTTATTGCCAAAACAAAGAAAATTGATCGGAAATTCCACGAAAATGTTGTACAAAATTTGGTTGCAGAAAAGGACATGCACACGCGTAAATATCAAAACTGTGGCTGAGAGTGAGCGTGAGAATCCTTCAACATCAACTCATTCACGCATCAGTTTACGTCGACTTTTGCGAAAAGATATCAGTATGACGCCTTACAAAGTTCAACTGTTTTAAGAGTTAAAGCCGAATGACCATCCGAGAAACTACACGATGATGTCGGTTTTGCCAAAGAAATCATCTATCGGATGAAGCTTATTTTTATCCTGGTAGGTACGTTAATAAGCAAAATTGCCATATTTGGCGATATTATTATCGCCAAGAAGCTGCAATCTGACACCGTTGGACCATTTTCTGTGGTGCGCCGTTAAAGAAAAGTGTTGTGCCGACAAGGCAGAGACAATTAAGCATTTAACCCTAGACGGTTACTCTTCTATTTTGTACATTAAGGTTGAATCGACGAATACTTTCACTCTAATTGGTTACTGTTCGTCGAATCGAACATTTACTGTTTATCATATAAATCTTTTATGTTTGACCAAATTTCGCTCTTTTTATAAACAATGTTGATTGATTACGAAAGCTTGTAGTGAGTTAACGTACCCGGGCCACCCATTTTTTTAATCCGGGATAGTCATTTTTGTACAGTAAGGTTACTCTTCGTACTCTTCGACGAACAAAAAAAAAAATTTTTTTTGTTTACTGACTGCAAGCTTTTATTATCAAATAACGTTGTTGAAAAAAAGAGCGAAATTCGGAAAACCATAAAAGTGTTATATGATAAAGTGTGAATGAGCATCGTCGATTCGACGAAGAGTAACCATCCAGGGTTAAAGGCGAACGTTCGTGATGCCATTGCCGAGATTCGAGCCCATACACTCGAAAAGTGCACGAAATTTGTTCCGATGGAATGAGGTTCCTGTGAGGCCTGCCGCGGCAGTCATATGAAAGAAATTATATTCCATTTCTAACTGGAACAATTGTGGTTCACAACTACTTTTTGTTTTCTAGCATTTTTAAATTTAAACTTTTTAAATTGAAATTTCCCACTCTTTCCAACTACCTCTCGATATTAATAGAAAATTTTATTTCTATTTTTGCATTACGCCTTCATTCAAAATTATAATTTACTGCCCAGTAACAAATCACACTGAAGTTACACTGGACGTATGAGTAGTATTATATCGCCACACAAAAATAATCATACGTCGTGCAGTACCCAGGAAATTATTAATTGTAGATACTAGAGGTGTGCACAAGACATATAAAATTGCACAGTATTGTATTTTTCCCAAGACCGAATATTGATTGTAGCTGCAAATATAAATAAGTGTGAAGCAAAGATAGAGTACAAAAAAACAACTGCACTCGTAAACCATTGTACAACAGTATAAAAGAGAGTTGTGTGAAGAGTGCAACAAAAAATATTGTACTCTTCATAGAGTCACAACATGCATTTTTAGTTGTTTGTTTTTGTTTTTTTAACAACAATGAATAAGAAAGCTCCGAATGTTTTGCTCTGGAGAACCGAACATCTTCGTCGATGCCACCATTGCCAGTAACTTTTTTAAACTTTTTATTTCGGGGAAAAACCTTTTTTATGAGTTTATGGCGAAAGCAAAGAATGTATAGAAACACTTATGTACACATATTTTTCAATATGGCAATACTGAAAATGTAGCTTCAGTAGTAAAATATGCTCTTACAACACAAAGCATAGTTCCGTTACTTCACAGACAAACGAGTGCTGTTGTATACATTGAATAAATGAGAAATACACATTTCAGTGCACTCGTAAAATCAAGAGCAACAGAAAAGAGTACAATACAGTATTGCATTCGGTGAAGGGTGAAGTCTTGTGCACACCTCTAGTAGATACATAAATCAGTTGACATAATATTTTATTCAGTTTTTGTTTGTAAAATACCAACTTGTGACCAAAGTAAATCTGAGTGGCAGATACTGTTAAAGTTAGAAGAATATTGACTGCAACAGAATGAATAATTTTTAAAAACATTTCAACTAAATAACTGAACCAACTTCAAATTATTTGCGTATTTCTTCAAAATCTGTACAAAAACCTTGTTACGTTGTTTTTTTATCAAGCATTTGAAGGCCATTGCCGAGATACCATCTAATGTATGCCTAGAAAGAGTGCACGAAAATTGGTCCGATCCAATAAGGTACTTGTGTGGCCTGCCACGGCAGCCATATGAATGAACTAACATTCTATTTCTAACCAAACAATTTTAAAATAAATTTGTCATAATTTCAAAGCGTTTTTCCTTTATAGCATTTTTAATTTTAAAGTTTTAGATCACACACCCTATCTATGTAGACATGTGCATAACAGTAACAATCTTAGCTGTTCATACATACATACATAATTGGTCATTACAACCCTTCAGTGAGGATTACGCACACCACTTATATTGTGTGCGTTAATTTTATACATGAGTGGCGCGACTTACAGCTTAAAGTCGACTCCGAATGACAGATTTTTTAGAAACTTTTTATGGCAATTTTATGTTCTCCCAAAATTTTTGACAAAAACCTGCTGAGAGGAAGTCGCGGAGAAATATTTTAATATTTTCGTTTTGATGTCTGACCTGGGGTTTGAACTCGGGCCTTCAGTCTAATAAGCCAACACACTACCTACTAGACTACGGTGACTAAAATATTGACCTGCGGATAGATTACAGTAGTCGAACCTTTAAAGATAGTTTCCGCATTCGAATTCATCGTGTCATAATGCAACGACAGTGATTGCTGTCGCTGCATCGTTGAAGTAAAGTAAGTTAAAAAAATAAACATTGTAAGCCTGCTGCTCTAGCACCCAATAAACATATTCTCGGCTGGTTTTATTTGTCACATGAGTTGAAGGTGGAAATTCAAACGCAAAGCATGTTAAGTATGAATATGTTGAGTACTTCAAACTTTGAATATGAGTAGAGGTTCTATGATATTAAAATAAGTATGAATGCGTATAAGTATCAGAAATTATGAGTATGATTCGATTCTACTCATATATTTGAATACTCTTTGCTAATCTCTGGTGTGTATATCGTAGGGTATTAAAAAAATTCTCTGTTCTGTCATTTTCTTTTCGTATGCAAAAGAACATCTGTTCGTTTGTATTCTATTCCTTGGTTTTTTTTTTTTTTGTTTTTTTGTTTAATTATTTTGTAATAGAAAAACATAAACAATAGCAACAACAACAACAATAAAAAATATAAAATAACTGTAGATAATTGATCTATCAATTACCTGTTTAGAGTATCTACATACATCGATAACTTATCTTAACTTTGCGGCTGTTATTGTGTATAAAAGTGGATAACAATTTCCAAGTGTGTATGTATGAATGTTTGTTTAACATAATTTGAGAAAAAGGATAAGAAGGAGGAGGGTGATATTTGTATAAATTTACTTTACTTTTACATTGTTTTGTTATTATAATGTTATTGTTAAAATTCTATTTCGATTCGATTGTTTTCCATGTATTTTAAGAGATTAACATGTTCACTTTTATTATTCCCGCTTTCCCTTCACTCTTTCATTCTTTTTTTACGATATCATTTATTTGTAGGTGTTTATTGGCAATGTAAGCTTATATGTATGTCCATATAGGTATGTATGTGTATATATTAGTGTAGGAATATGTGTTTCTTTCTATTTTTTTTTTTTAGTATCTATTCGGTTGTGTTGATAATTTTGTGGTTTTACTCAGTAATGCCACATAATACAGTGGTTTTGTTTCACTTAATTTTCAGGGTTTTATCAGTAAATTTATTTTCTTCCTTTTTAAGGGGCGTAGTGTTAAACAAAAAACAAAACGAAAATTGAAAAAAAAATATTCGATTTAGGAATTTAAAATTTTTCCTTGAAAATGTTTAAAATTTGATTAACTTAACGTGTTATACTCGTAAAGTAATAACGATTTACTTAGAAATTGTTGGTAAATAGTAATGTTGTACTATCTCTGCAGAAAAAAAGGATCTCCATGAAAAGTTTCGTTTGATATCATTTCCAAGAAGCTCTACAAAGCAATGCTAGTAATAGGCTTTAGTTTTTAAACGCAAAAAGTAAATTCTTTTCAAAATTCCTAAAGTTTGTATATGAACAGTACAATGGTATTCAGCATAAGAAATTTTTAAGCGTAAGCGGTAGAAAAAATTAATTCTTTTTACGGAATTTTATGTTTTTATGATTGTCTAATAGGCATGCTCCTAAATGGCAATCAGTCGGGTCAGTGGGCTTACTGGATATTGTTACGAAAATGAAAATAATCTAGATAATGGTGTTTTGCTTTTACAACACTTAACATTAAAGTTATAAACAAAAGCTACAAAAACAAAACAATGCTGTAAACAAACCTGTTTACAAATGATCTTAAAAAAAAAAATACAACAACAAAACTAAAAGAATAAACGTAAACAACAACGTTTATATTTATAGAGATTTCGAGAAGGTGAAGTCATGAACATTCGCCTTCAAGAACATTTATCAGATTGTTTACGTTGCCATATAAAAGGCCAGGCCAAACAGGAGACTGAGTTAGTAAAGTTCAGTCAGTTTCGTGTGAAGACACGATGCGTTTGAAAAGAGTAAGCGTGGCTTAAATATCTCCGTTACAAAGATCTGTCGAATAATTGTCCAAAAATTGTTATTGTTTTTGCAATGCTTATAAACAGAGGAATAACACACAGAATTGTGCGAATAATAAAGAATTTTAATTAAAACTAAACACAAATTTATTTTTATTTTATTTGCAATCTACGAGCTCATATTTTAAAAATTTTTAAAAGGTAAAAACGTAATAATATATTATTTGGAGGCGCTTGAAGCCTCTTAATTTTAAAAATTCAAACACTGTGATAAATTCTCTTCTTTATAGTCTGTAATCCTTCCATTTAACATCACGCCATGCTCTGCTTATAAAGTGTATTTACAAAAATGTCAGACCAATAGTGGATAATGTGTTGGCTTATTAGACATGAGGCCTCAGTTCAAACCCAGACGTCTCCAACAAAACGAAATACAGAAAAAATATTTCTGTCAAAAACTCTCTAGAGTAAATAAAAAATTACCGTGAGAAGCTTCTCAAAAATCTGCAGTTCGGATTCGGTTTTAACCTGTGCGTCCAGCCAATCATGTATAAAATTAATACATACACTAAAACGTGTATGTATGCATATCAAACCAATACACATGAGTTTAAGGTCTAGATAGAACGGAATACTAAATGGCCAAAGCTGAGTTGTTTTGATTATTTGTAGACAATTTCATTTCGGTTCTTATTCTGAAGACTTCGACTACGTGGCAGTATATGCGCATCAGACAAAACCGTCAACAACTTTTTCCCGATTGAAAATTTCGCCTTTATTAACAGTTTTACACGCCCTCTGCGTTTACATGACAACAATTTTCAGTTAATATTCACCATAAGTGACCCACTTTCAGAAAGCCACAAAAATTCCACACATTTTAGGCTCGTGTATTTGTGATTACCTTGCAGTACCTAATAATATTCCATTTTCAAGTTTTAACACTATAGTTACACTCTAAAAATGGAGTTTTGACTTTTCTAAGATAAAAAATTTACGCAAATATTTATTTTTATCCCAAATCGCTAGTATTAAGCTGCCTATTTCGTTCTACATTTTCTGATTCTTTGTTTCTTTCAATATTTTTTGTGCAATTCTCTTGTTATTGCTGGGGATTATGAAAACATAGTATTTGTATTATGATTTCATTTTTTGTGGTGTTGTTATTGTTGTTGTCACTGTTGTTGTTGTTTTTTAATATTTTTTCTATTGAAAAATCACGTTTTCATTTTGCCATTTTAATACTTTAGCCCAAGACAACGTACAATGATGGCAAATAGAGAGAGAGAAAAAAATAAATATAAAAAAAAACAATCTGTATGTGGAATATGAACAATAATCCTTAAACAATCACACACACACACACTCACGCACACACACATGAATGAAATCAACCAAAAAGCGCTTCTTTTTAAAGCATTTCGACAAAAACAAAAACCAAATAGGAATAAAAATCATAGATTACCACGTTTCCAAAATGGTAAAATTCGATTTCTGTTCCCCCTTTCATTTTGTTTTATGCTTCATTTTCTTTTGTTTTTAAATTCATTTTTTGAAAATGTACTCGTGTGTGTGTATGTGTGTGGGTGTAGGTGTGTGTGTGTGTGTATTTTATGATTTTTTATTAACAATATATGGCAACCTAAATTTGAAAATTTTTAAATCCGTAAAGATTTTCAAAAAACTGTAACACAAGCGGCAAACAGAAAAATACTACAACTACAACAGCACACGAACACACTGACACACAGGCACGCTTTCAGAAATATGAAAACGAAAATGAAATGATTTTTTTTTTTTGGTGGGACACTCTACATGTTATTTTAGACTGCTCTTGCTGCAGGAGTTAGAAAGACTTTCTTAATGTTGCAAGGCATTGCCATATCATAAGATGACTTTTAATTGTTCATTGCATAAGGTTTACAAAAGCACGAGATTCTGTTCGACTAGATACGAAATAATTAAATTGTGCATCCAGATCAGAGATCAGCAATAAGTTTTTAAAAATATGGATAGAATCGAATCATAATTTTTGATACTTATACGCATTCACACTTATATTAATATCATGGAACCTCCTCTACTCATATTGAAAGTTTGAAGTGTACACATCATATTCAAACCTAACAGCACGTATGATGTTGTTGATTTCGACTCTCCATAACACGACATCTACATGAATCACAAAATAAGTATGAATCGCTTACGAACACTAAAATACTTATATCATATATCATAGTCGCCGTAGTCTAATAGGTGAAATATTTCCAACAAAACGAAATGTCAAAAAAATATTTCTCCTGCTACTACTGTTCGGCATATTTTTGGCAAAAACTCTGAGAGCCAATAAAATTGTCATGAAAAGTTTACCAACAAATCTTGTAGGTCCCCCCACTTACGGATGAAATTAACATACATAACATCAGTGGTGTTAGAAGCTAGATTGTAATCCAAACTAAAGGGTTGCAACTATGAACAGAATGCTGCTCAATATCTTACCAAGCACGTACAGAAACATAGCGATATGAGCACTACAACATCTTTTACATTAGCCCCCATTTCTTTTGAACTAAATTTGTAGCAAGAAGTCCTTTAAAGAGTGAAATAACAACTCCCTGTGGGCAATCGTTGACCACAGCGAAAGTGTAGTACATACCAGGGATCAGCAATGAATCGTTTTTTCGCTACTCATAAGCACTCATGAAATTTTGAATATAAGTGAGTCAACAGTATTGAAATTTAACTAGTCTTGATTCATTCATACTCACTACAACGTTAATTTATAAGTACAGGTTGCAATGAGTATGCATACAACGTTGACATCAAACTCATACCATTCGAAATATGTTTGATTCATAAGCCCACTCATTTAGATTCATAACTTTAGAAATATACTTATAATGCTTAAATGATACGAGTGACTCGAATTATTCATCAAAATTTCCAGTCTTAGTTGTTGTTGCATTTAAAAAAAAAAAAAGAAGAGACACATAAGCGAAAAAGACAGAGCAGTAGGCAGAGCAAACACACAACCTTCTAGTGAGTATTTTAGTGTTCGTACGCGATTCATACTTATTTTGTGATAGAGAGTTGAAATCAATGAGTATGATTCAATTCTACTTATCATATTTGATTACTCATTGCTGATTTCTGGTTTCTGATATTTCTTGAGATTCTGTCCTACTCGATACGAAATAGTTAAAGGCTGTAGTGCATCGTATTTTATGTCTTGCCTTACTATACAAATTTAAACTCTCTTTCCTGTTAGTTTTGATGATTTTTTGTTGTTTTTATGATCTCAACTTTGAACATTTCTAATACCGGGTTAAAAATTTAACCTAAAAAAACAGAAAGAGAGGAAGAGTGATAGAGAGAGAGAGAGAGGAAGAGAGATATCAAAAGACATCATAACGTTTGAGAAAATTAAATAGAATCGAAATGAAATAAAATCTAAAAAAAAGGAATTTAAAAACTGACAGTAGAAAACATTTTGCACGTTCATTCAATAACGACTTTTATGAAATTTAATAAAAAAAAAACATGCGGAGAACCAAAAAAGCTCAAATACACACGTAACCAAACACAAACTCACAAATAAGATTATTTGACTTTTTAAAGCCTTTCAAAGTATTTCATTAACATTCGGATTTACGTCTGTTTCTTTAACAATTTAAAAAAAATCCTACAGTGTGTTCCTCTCTTCTGTGTTTTTTATCTCTCTCCCCCAGTTTTAAACACCAACCAAAAAAAAAAATGAAAGAGAGAGAGAGAGAGAAAAACAAATAAGAATATAATTTATAGTCAAATTTCTGTCTCTCACACATACAGGCACATGCATAGGCACAGACACACGTTATTTAAATGTTGAAATTTTCATATGAAAATTTAAATCGTGTGTCTATATGTCTCTGCGTATGCATGTACCGTTTGTTACCAAGGATTACAGTGTTTAAGCGGCTTCGGGTTTTAAAAAAAAGAAAAAAAAAAAAAAATTTAAATTTTTCTTTCTTGTTTCATTTCAATATAAAAACGAGTGACAATTTTTAGCTGTGAAATGTTTTTCTCTTTATTATTGTTGTTATTGTAGATGTTTCTGGGATGCAAAATGGAAACCGTTAAATAAAGGCTTAATGTTTGCAATCTCACCTATTTTGTGAAAAGTAGATAGACACACCAACAGAACGCAGACTGATACTGAGATACAGAGAGGGGGAGAGAGAGACAGAAAATTATTAGTGACTTGTACAGGGTATTGTTACGAAAATGGAAAAAGGTAGATATTGGTTTTTGCTTGTACATCTCTTAACGTTAAAATTATAAACAAAATCTACAAAAACAAAACAATGCAATAAACAAACTTGTTTACAAATTATCGCACTGCTTAATATAACAACAAACACCAGCATAAAAAAATGGTAAACAAGTAAACAAATATTTATATACCAACAACACTACAATAATAAATGTAAACAACAATGCTTACATTTATAGAGATTTCGAGAAGGCGAAGTCATGAACATTCGTATTCCAGAACATTCATCAGACTGTTTACCCTGCCATATAAAAAGCAAGGCAAAGCAGGCGAATGTGTTAGTGAAGTTCAGTTAGTCTTGTGTGAAGACGCGGTGTGTTTGAAGCGAGTACTCTTGGTTTGAAGATCTCCATTACAAAGATCTGTCGAATTGTTATTGTTTATGCAAAGTTCGTAAACAGAAGAATAACAAACAATGCAATTGTTGTTGTTTACATAAAGTTGTGAACAGTGCCACATTGAATTGAGCGAATAATAAAGAATTTTAATTAAAACTAAACACAAATTTAGTTTTATTTTATTTGCAATCTACGAGCTCATATTCCAAACGTTTTTAAAAGGTAAAAACGTAACAATATTATTGTGACTGAATTTGGTTTAAAAAAAAAATTTGATTTAAATTTAAAAGAATTACCGAAATTGAAATATTTTCATAGTTCATTAGAGATTAAAATAAATGAAAATGGTTTCCATAATTGTATCATACATACATAACATACATAATTGGTCATTACAACCCTTTAGTCAGGATTACGACCTAGCTTCTCACACCACTTATGTTGTGTGCGTTAATTTTTATACATGAGTGGCGGGACCTACAGTTTAAAGTCGACTCCGAACGACAGTTTTTTGAGAAGCTTTTCATGGCAATTTTATTTACTCTCAGAATTTTTGCCAGAAATCTGCAGAGAGGAAGTCGCCGAAGAAATATTTTCATATTTTCGTTTTGATGTCTGACCCGGGATTCGAACTCGGGCCTTCAGTCTAATAAGCCAACACACTACCTACTAGACTACGGCGACTTCAGCCGTAATTGTATCATTTTATTTAAATTGAACTGAAGCACTTAAAATATATTTATTTCTTTATATTTTCTTTATTGATTGTCTGATTTATGAGCCTTAATTGCTTATCTATTTGAAACAAATAAATTCACCATGATATAATCTTTCATACACTAACACTAGCTATTATTTTCCTCCCTTCGTTTTGTTAATTTAATTTTGAAAATATTTTAATTATTTTAATTATTATCGAATGGAATTAAATTTATTGTATGTTAATTAATTGTTATCACTTTATTTGTTTATTGTCATTATGGCGCCAATAATTATCGATAAATTTATCAAATCATTAAAGCCGCAAATTGCAAATTTATGAATATTCAATGAAAAAAAAACAACTCAGAAAATAATGACCGATAGAAACATAAATAAAATGGATGGGATTTATTCAAAAAAGCATATTAAAACTACGACAACAACATTTTTTTCCATTGATTTTACTGATTATCCTGGCATTCCTTTTATTTCCGTTTCCTGTTCATTATTAGTGGTTTGCCTGAAAGCAAAGTCCTTTAAACTTTTTTTTGTGTAATAACGCTGCACATTGTTTCGCTTTCAAAAATCTCCATACAATGTTAAGTAATGCCAGCCAGTTGCAGTTGTTTCTTGGCTGCAATGACATTTATAGGGTCAATCAAATCTAAAACTAATCTCCGAGTGTTGTTTGTTTGTAAAAGTCAAGAAAAAGCAAAAGAGACAAAATAATACGGCTTAAAAACTAACATAACTGATATGAATTGAAGCCAACTAATCGCCGAAACATAAATGCTTATAAAGCCATACACGCAAACAGTGGGCAACAAAAGCAAACAAATTTAGCTTCGGTTAAAAGAATTTTAATAAAAACTGCATGGAATTTTTAAAATTTTGGAAAATATTGAATGTTTTTGAAATGTAAGCAGACTTATAGGATTTTATGGGACACAAACCAGTTGATTTCTTTTCACATAAGCATTGAATGCTCTACGATCAGCCAGTCCTTATGAAATGCATGAAGATATTAAACATAATATCGGTAGAGACAGAAATGTTGTTCCAGAAGATAAAATTATCACAAACACAACATAAGCGGTGTGAGAAACTTGGTCATAATCCTGACTGAAGGATTATCGCAGATAGTAATGACAATAACTGGAATTTTGTGAAACCTCAGCGTTATGCGAATAAACTAAAAACAATTCCTGGCCTCAAATCCGAGACGCCACATCAATGAGCTCCAGCCATTCTCTTTAAAATCAATATACACATTATACATATTTTAACAACCTACGCATATATGTCCTTAATAATTCAAAAAAATATTTTTATGTTTATACCTTTTAAAAACGTTTAAAATATAAGCTTGTAGTTTGCAAATAAAATAAAAATTAAATTTGTGTTTAGTTTTAATTAAAATTCTTTATTGTTCGAATAATTCTGTGTACAGCTGTTCACAACTAGATGTAAACAACAACATTTGCTTTATTTGTTGTTCTTCTTTGCACTCTTTTGCATAAACAATAACAATTACTAGGCAATTATGCGACAGATCTACGTAACGGAGATCTTCAAACTACGATTAATCTCTTCAAACACACCGCGTCTTCACACAAGACTGACTGAACTTGTACTGACTCCGTTGCCTGCTTTGACTTGCCTTTTATATGGCAATGTAAACAGTCTGATGAATGATTTTGAAATCGAATGTTTGTGGCTTTGCCTTCTCGAGATTTCTATAAATGTAACCATCGTTGTTTCATTGTTGTTTGTGCATTTTGTTTTCATTTATTCTTGTGGTGTTTGTTGTTGCATTTTTGTTTACTTTTTTATCATTTTTTTATGCCGATGTTTTATTAGTATATTTTTGTTTACTGCATTGTTTTGGTTTTTGTAGCTTTTTTCTATAATTTTAATGTTAAACGATGTTAAATCAAAACACCAATACCTAGAGTTTTCCGTTTTTGTAACAATATTTTTCTTTTATCCTTTTTCCACTGTTTCAGTGAAATTCTTGATACAACGTTTTGTTAGCGCTCACAAAAAAAATTTCCTTGAAAAAAATGGCTAGAAAATCCAGTAATAAAACGAGAAACAAATGCATCCCTATCATCAATATCATGATAATACACGCTTACATTACACTTAAGCTTTTGCGGAGGTACAATAGCAGCAGCAACAAAACAAGGAGGCGAGGCTAAACAGAAACATTATCCTTCATATGGCTGCGCTACAAAAAAAGCACAAAAACAGAAACCACAATACAACACCGGCAAAAAAAGAAAGAAGGAAATAACGGTATTAAATCCAGCTGCTTGCAAATAAATGAAACTGTAAACGGTAACCAGCAAATCAACAGAAGATGAACTGTACAAGCCATTAACCAAGGAATGAACTTTTATTAGTAGGCAGGCAAAGGAAATGCAACAACAATGCAACAAGCAGTTTTACTGTAAGCCACACAATCCAAATGCCGATGAATACGTGTAAGTGAGAGCATGTCATATGTGTGTGTGTTTAAGTAAGTTGAGCTTATTTCGTAACATAACGGTTGAGTTAAATCTTTTTTTAAATAGAAATCATGTGGTCGGTCAGCTTTGCAGTGACATTATTGAGGTTGTTCTCTTCCTTTTCTTCGCTCTTATTCTCGCATCCTGCTGCTTCCTCAATTTTCCATGTTTTTATGACCACTTTTTTTGCGTCCTCCATCAATCCCCATACAAATCATCTACCATGATAATGATGAGTATGATTGTCTTGTAATGAACGGCTCTTAGCCTGTTTTGTGAATGTTTCTTGCGAGACATTTATTGCTGCTTGAATGTCATGCATTCAGTTTGTGCTTCTCTTTGTTCACTTCAAACATTCATTTGAGGTTTTCGAGTTTAACTAGTGAGTGTGTGGTCTTATTTATGATTTCTTTTGTAATGCGATTACAAAAATCTCTGTTGATTTAAGTTGTTTATTGAATAGACGAAGGAGAAAAACAATAATGAAGTCAATTATTTGGTTCGTGGTTTGATTAAATGAATGAAGAACTTTTATATCAATACCACATAAGCAATATATTTTGCAATTAAAACGTAAGGTAACTACCGTGGTAAATATCTACACAAGGCTATGTTACTAGTCTTAGCTTACTTTCGAATGCTTTATGATGTTACTATGAAAGTATTGTAACGTTTTTACCTTTTAAAAACGTTTAAAATATGAGCTCATAGATTGCAAATAAAATAGAAATAAATACTATGTGTTTAGTTTTAATTACGATCTTTATTATTCGCACAATTATCTATACCACTGTTCACAACTTGTAATGTAAACAACAACAATTGCTTTGTTTCTTATTCCTCTGTTTATACCCTTTGCATAAACAGTAACAATTACTAGATAGTTGATCGACAGATCTTTGTAATGGAGATCTTCAAACCACGATTACTCTATTCAAACGCACCGCGTCTTCATACAAGTCTGACTAAGCTTTTACTCACTCAGTTAGGCTTTGCCTTGCCTTTTATATGGCAACGTAAACAGCCTGATGAATGTTCTTAAAGGCGAATTTTCGTGACTACGCCTTCTCGAGATCTCTATAAATGTAAACATCGTTGTTTCATTATTGTTGTTTGTGTATTTTGTTTAAATTTATTCTTGTAGTGTTTGATGTTGTATTATTGTTCACTTGTTTACAATTTTTTATGCTGGTGTTTGTTGTTATATTACGCAGTGCGATAATTTGTAAACAGGTTTATTGTTTTTGTATCTTTTGTTTATAATTTTAATGTTAAACGATGTAAGAGCAAAACACCAGTATCTAGATTTTTCCATTTTCGTAACAGTATATTGCAGACAGTAGAACTAGAGTGATCTAAAGCGATATGGCAGCCGCCTACGCAGAGATTGTTTCACATCAAATCAAAAGTTTTTGTCTTTTCGTAGAAAGTTTGTTTTTAGAAATCTTTTCTGTATGCAAAGAGAAAGTAGAACAGCAATCAACGAGTTGCTTCATAATGGATTAACAAAACCTCATATGCTGACTTAATGTTTCCGAACGGTAAACTAGCCCTAGACTCTATGCTACATTAGTCTGTTTGAGAGTAAATGAGGTCTATTAGAACAGACTTGGGATAGTTAAGCAGAAATACTTCTCTTCAATCAATAGCTATGATGAAATTAACTAGGTTCACCTGTAACATACCCGTGTAACAGACAAGATTATGAAAGAGGCATACGTTAAGATGCTTAAGTCTAAGTTCCTACTGAGAACGTGTTGTAAAAATTTCCTTTCTTTGTAGCCTTCAGTAGCCATAATATGTGTGACCTATACGTTCCGACATTCTCTGTACCCTACTGCGATTAGTGACTTTGTCCCTGAGGAGCTAAGTTATTTCTCTTCCAAAAGTCAAACTACGTTCTACTTCTAGACTCCCTATACGTTCCGACATACTTTTTACTTTACTGCGACTAGTGACTTTGTTCCAGGGAAGTTTTACTTCTATCCAGTAACAAGAAGGCCAATTCCTCTAAGAAGTGATGTTAGTCTACCCGAGATCAATTTCCCTTAACAGCCATTCGTTTAGATCTTCTTCTCTAGAGCCAGTCCGAGTCATAGCCTCTAAATAGCGAAGTCGCCGTAGTGTAGTAAGTAGTGTGTTGGTTTATTAGATGTAGGGCAACGGTTCAAACCCCAAGTCAATCATCAAAATGAAACGAAATATGAAAAAAAAAAAATATTTCTTCGGCGACTTCCGCTCAGCAGATTTCTGGCAAAATCTCAGATAGTAAAATAAACTTGTCATGAAAAGTGACTCGAATCATTCATCAAAATTTACAGTCTTAGTTGTTGTTGCATTTCCAAAAAAGAAAACAGACATGTAAGCAAAGAAGACAGAACAGCCAGCAAAGCAAACACACAACCTTCTAGTGAGTATTTTAGTGTTCATACGCGATTCATACTTATTTTGTGATTCGTGTATGTGTTGTGGTATGGAGAGTCGAAATCAATAACATCATACGTGCTGTCTGGTTTGAATATGATGTGTACTTCAAACTTTGAATATGAGTAGAAGAGGTTCCATGATATTAAAGTAAGTATGAATGCGTATGAGTATCAGAAATTATGAGTATGATTCGATTCTACTCATCTTTTTGAATACTCATTGCTAATCTCTGTTGTACATGTATGGAACCATAATTTGTTTGGCTATGATTTCATAATTATAATGTTATTGCAATCAAAATAGCTTCTCTATTTTATGTTGTTTTGTCTTTTTTAGTCTCGTTAGTTTACCGCTGTTAATTAAAACTTTTTTTTTGCTCAATAAAAAGAAAAGAAACGAAATGGTTTTTATGAATTTCATTTTCACATTCATATTCATTTTCTTTTTTCTTCTTCTTCTGGTTTTTCTTTTTCTGTTTTCAAACTGATATTGAATTTGCACAACAACCATTATGCTCGTTATGCAATAATAATGGTAAAGGGGAGGGGGAGGGGCCAAATAAATAAAAATGTTGGAAACGTTTCGTAACTGACAGGCAGACAGAGAGAGACAGTTGAAAGCATGGAGAGACAGACAAATATAGTGTAATGTAAACGTTTAAATTAATTAAACTTTTATGTAGAGTTTGTGTACAAAAAAAAAAAACCAACAACAATAACAAAGAACAACAATAAAATATACATAAATGTGGGTAGAAATAGCAACAGCAACAATAAGAAAACGTTGAGTAATATTCACCGATAAAAAAACCGTTACAGTAACGAAAACATATTTTTTCTGCTCTCTTTGGCTTTCTCTTATTCTCTGTTTTATGCTGGCGAATATTTTTTTTTTTTCTGTTTCTGTTCATCATGAGTTTATCGCCAACCACAGTGAAATTATGATGCCAGGGTGTCATGTTTTTAACATTTTTTACGCGCCACTTCAGCAAAAAAAAAAAACAAAAAAAGAAAAACGGTCAGAGAAAAAAATTGTTGGGTAGGGGTATGAAGAAAAAATTACAAGAATTTCAAGTAACGGTCCTACTGACGTTTTTAAGTCTTTCATTATTTTCTTTTTGCATTATTTATTTCACTTGTTGTTGTTGTTTTTTTTTTCTCTTCTTTAACGCTCATTTCCTTTTAGTTGAAAACGCTTTGCGTAGAAAAAGGAGTGTAAGAGACATACGGGTAAAGAGAAAAAAAATAAAAACAAATTAAAAATGAAACATGAAAATGTCTTAAAAAAATTATTTTTCTTTTCCTTTCTTATATCGGTTCTGTTTTAACTTGTTCTTGTTCTTCGTGTGTTCCTTTTAACAGAGTAACAGTATTATTTACATGTCCGTCTTTCAATTTTTCTTTTATATAGTCCTTGCTGTACTCCTAAGAAAGCTGGCAGTTGTGATGGCGGTTGTGATGCTTAAAGGCTGGCATTTGTAAAGAAAGTCGCTTTATGTTATAAACGTGGAGAAAAGAGAAAATAACCGTTATTTAATCGCGATCTTATTACAAGCGTTAATTACAACGCATTGTTAAGTTTGTTTGTTATTTTTTCGTAGTCGGCTTGTATCAGTTACACAGTCAGTCAACATGATTGCATGCACAATGGGCCAATTCTAGATAAGTTTATCAATTTTAGTAGCCTTAAAAAATTCAAATGTTTCGTTGAAGATTGTCAACGAATGTAAAGAGAAATGTTTTGTGATCTTTTTTGTGAATTATTAGACATGAGAACATACAGTGGACAACAAAAGTCTTAGTACTCCAATATATTTTAAAAATTTCATGAATTTTAACCAACAGTTTATATAACAAATTAAGGTTTGTATATATATTTTATTAATTTATTTCTGTTTTATTATAAAACAAACAATTTTTTAATGTTTTTCATGAAACAAGAGAAAAAAAGGAAAAGTTTCAGATGGCTCCATAGGTACCCCCAAGGAGAACACTGAGTAAATTTAAAATTCAAAGGCCTAATATATGAAAATGTTATCGCTGGTATTTAGTAGAATATCCCCTAAGGTCAAGCACTTCATTTAACGCATTTGGAATTGAATGTACAAGTTTTGTTTAGTGTTTTCTCGTGGCACCATGAGCAAGTTTTTCGGTTGACTTTTGTTTGAGGTTTAGTGATTACGTAACCGTTCTTTCAAATGATCTCCTAAATAATCTATTGAAGTCATATCGGGACTTTGTGCAGGAGTATTAAGCCTGTGGGGACTTTTTCTGTCAATATATATTGGATTACTAAGACTTTTGCTGTCCACTGTATATAGATCGTGAGATTGGCATTTCTCTCTTGAGATACAAACAAATTTCACCAGAAAACTTTAATCATTTACTAACGGCGGAATCTGCTCAGAATCCAGCATAGGGACATCAGAGCTGTCGTAGCGTGATACTAGCTGTGGAATTTTACGGAATGGAGTAGGTTCAGAAAAGTCCACAACGCAGACAACATTACTGTAGAAACTATAATTACAAGGAAGAGAAATAGTTCACCATAATTATACGGCACTAAGACAAACGATTATTAAGCAGCCAGAAATTATCGACAGAAGTGCGAAGCCAAAGAAATAAAATCCACACCTTTTTGACAGAAAGGCTAAGAAATTATAAGGGCTATGACAGGCATAATTCAACTTTTCATAGAACCCATGTGAGTTAACCGTAAGCCTGCTATTAAAATAACATATTGAAGCCCATGTCATTATATAGGGTGGGCCATTTACGGCTACTGCAATAGCTAAACTTGTTACTGTTATTCAGTCTACATATATAGGGTGGGCCAATTAAAAGTTTAAATTCAAAAACGCAATATTAAACGAAAATAGTTTGAAATTTTGCACAAATTTATTTCTTTTGTTGTGAAGTAGAATTCTTCCGTTTGCAAATGGAATATTATTTCATTCATATGGCACTTCGTGAATAGATTATGATGAATACGTTATAAATATAAAAAAAAGTACGTACCAATGTTTTTATGGGGTTTGTTTTTCAATTTTTTATATTTTTTTTATAGAAATTAATTTAAAGAAATACGCAAATAATTTGAAAGTTATTAAGTTGAAATATTTTTAAAAATTATTCATTCTACTACAGGCAATATTCTCATAACTTTAACAGTATCTAGCATTCCATACTTAATTTTGTCAAAAGTTGATATTTTACAAACAAAAACTGAATAAAATATTATCACAACTGATTTATCTTCAATTAATAAATTTCCTGGGTACTACATGACGTATGATTATTTTTGTATGCCGATATAATATTACTCATACGTCCAATGGAAAATCAATGTGGATTGTAATTGGGAAGTAAATTATAAAGGTCTGCACAAATGTATTTGACTTCAAAAAGTACATAAGATCTTGCAAACATGTACACTTATCCGAAGTATCCGAAGAAGAAAAGTACTCTTTTTTGAGAACAACAAAATTATCGAATAACTTCTTGTTGCTATTTGACTGCGTTCTCTTCATACAAATACATGTTCAACTCTCTTTCTTACTCGAAAATACCGACACAAAACATGTCGAGTACAATGAGTACCACCAAACTTCACGAAGTACTACAAATACCAATGAGTACTGCAAATACCACAAAGAAGTTTGGCAAAGAAAAGATCTACACCAAAGACTATAAATATGTAAACGTATTGTTCTCTTTAAGCAATTTATTCTCATATGCGTGTATACGTGTGTGCATGTATGTATACATGCATTGCCAAATAAAATAATAAACAAACTGAAAGATGTCTTGTTTTCGCAAAATGTATGTGTAAATAGCCTGTGGAAAACAAATATTACCGTTTGTTTTATTGTAGGGTAAGAATATGTGTTTTATTGTTGTAGAAATGAAATTATATCAATTCGCACCGAATTATAATGTTAATTTTTAGACTATTCAATTATGTATGTATGCATTTATCTATGTATGTATTTTTCGAAGGCAAGAAATCTTATTTCTGAGAAGAGATCTGCTCTTGGAACTAACGGAGCTACAATAAACAAAATAATGTTTTTACACTCTAATATGAATAAAACAAAAATATACGAAGAAATAGAAAGAATAGAAAGTGATCTCTAGTTTTGAGTTTTATGGACATGAATTTTTAGTTTTTTTTTTTTATTTAAGGATTAATGTTTTTATGTTTTGTTTTTCTTTTTAAATAAATTCACAAATATTTTAAAGTTTTTAAAGTTCCTTCTCTTCTATATACATATACTTAACTTTATTTGTTACACTTATTACTTACATACTTTTATCATTTTAAATGATCTCTGAAAATATGAAATATAAACTATGTTTTTTTTTTACGTTTTAGTAATTTTAAGTGATTTTTTTGTTATTTTAATTGTTTTTAGTTCATTGAAAATAAAGAATTTTTTAAATCAAAAAGCGAAAAAAAAATATTTTTCAAAAAAATTTACTATTTTCGATTTCTATTTTTTTATTTCAATGATTAATAAATATATGCCAAACATGTCGTTTGTTCATACACGTAAGCATTTATATATAAAAAAAAACATCAGTTATGTGGTGTTTTATGCTGCGAGTATTTGAAGTACCACATGAAGTGAACATAATTTTAGGAGTACTTGTTTTTGCGGATATATTTTTCAATGAGTACTCTTTTTACGGAACATAAGCAGCTTCGGATAAATACTTACTCGTATTTGTCTTGCACACATTCTCTTCTCTTCACTGCTTGAGCTGTTAGAGAGAGAGTAAGTACTCTATTTATCCGACAACGAGTTGCACACATGAAGCAAAAAAGTTATTCGTTGCAGACCTCTAGTAAATTATAATCTTGCACGAAGGCTTAATGCAAACACAAAAATAAAATTTTCTAATTAATATCGAGAGGCGGTTGAAAAGGGTGGGAAATATAAAATTTTTAATTTCCAATTTTCCCAAATTAATTTTTTTTGTGAAGTACAATTGTTCCATTTAGAAATCGAATATTATTTAATACATATGGCTGCCGCGGCTGTTCTGACAGTATCTCATTTGACCGAAACAATTTTTATGCACTTTTTCGAAAGTGTGGGTCTATATCTCGGCAATGGCATTACGAATGTTGGCCTTCAAATGCTCAATTGTCTCAGGTTTGTCGGCATAACACTTTTCTTTAACGGCGATCCACAGAAAATAGTTCAATCCTAGCTTCTTAGCGGCCAGTTGACATCACCATTTCGACTAACTAAACGGCCATCAAATGTTTGACGGAATAAATCGATTGCGGCTTGAGATGTGTAGCAAGTTGCACCGTCCTGTTGAAACCAAACATCGTTCACATCAATACCATGAAGAACGGGTCCAAAATTCGATTATCATGATGCGATATATATCGCCATTGACCGTAATGGTGGCGCCGTCATCATTTTTAAAGAAATATGAGCCAATTATGTATCCGATCTATTAGCCGCACCAAACAGTCACTTGCAATGGATGTGTTGGCTTCTGTAAGACAATGAGTGGGTTTTCTGAACCTCAAATACGGAAATTTCGCTTATTAATGTACCCACCGAGATGAAAATGAACTTCATCCTAAAAGATGATTTTGTTTTGCCAAAGTCAACATCATCGTGTAATTTCTCGTTGGCTTAATAAATCCCAACGTTGCTTAAACGTAAATCGATTTATTACATTCATTACATTCATTACGATTTATTACATTCATTACATTATTGTCAGATTCGTAATAACCGAAGTTGCAAATTTATGCTGATTGATGTCCCATCCGATACATGTATTTGAAAAAATTCTTTTTCGTTCTCTTCAATTTATTGAAACTTTTTAATTTATTTAAGAAAAGCTTGGTCAGGCTTTCTGAGACTTACAAAATAGACGTCAGGAGAATAACTACTACTACTAGGAATTCTGATTTAACAATTCATTCAACACCTCACTGTCACAGCCACCTAACTACCAAGCATTAGTTTTGCTCTACAATGCCATGTAAGAGGGTAAGTGTCCGCTTAAATTAAAACACAAAAATCCTTAAAATTTAAAGAACTCCATTCTTTACTTAAGGGTTCTTAAAAGAATTGTATTGCATTATATTGGAAAAAAAAGTTCGTGAAAGAGTACTGTATCCAAGACGTGCTGCCTTAAAGGTTACAGTGAAGTACCAGAAATACGCCATTTTTTACAATAATATTTGACACGTACATTATCACGATTACTGTATTATTTTTCTTGCCTCAACCCATAGTGCAATAGAGTTTTGTAAGCGGTTCGTTTTACCCATTACAACGTTTATTTATTTTTCAGTTCTCAACAGGAATACTTTGGTGGCTTTAATCAAAGCACTCTACAGAAATAATCAGAACTTTAAATAGAAAATTTAAAGAGAAAGTATTCAAACGAAAATAAAATTCCAAATACCCAACTTCATAACGATGTTCTCTTTTACAATCGTAATCAAATGTTTTTTTTTTTTGTTTTTGGTAACAATAAAACGTTAACAAATTAAACAATAAACCGAGTATGCCATTTCAAATGTATTCTTGACCAGTGTCTAAGAAATTCGAGAATAAGAAGGGCTAAAGGAAAGAAAGAAAAAGAACGAAATATTGTAAATGAACTGGCATTTTTCATAGAAGCTTAACATTTCTTATAAAAATAATGATTAAAGTCAAGCAAACCACTAAAGATAACCTGAACGACGGTATTTTCTTTTATGTTCTTTCTCTTTAGTGGTTATTAACTTTAGTGGTTATTAACTTTCAAAAAAATTGTACAATTTTAAATATCAGCAAAAGTTAGTACCGGATGCTATGCATTTATTTAAGTTTTCTAAATAGAAAACGAGGGTTTGATGCAACTACATTAAATATAAATAAAAAATTTAGTTTCAATTGCATAGCAACTAATATTGTTTGCCGAGAACATAACATCATTGTATGGCAGCATTTTACTTTTACTTTGAAAGCATTTTAACAATGTCTGGAGGCAGTAATCATGGAGCCTCTACTCATATTAAAAGTTTAAAGTACTCATCATATTCATACTTAACAACACGTATGATATTCATGATTTCGACTCCCCATAACTCAACATTTACACGAAGCACAAAATAAGTATGATTCGAGTACGAACACTAAAACACTCACCAGAAGGTTGTATGTTTGCTCTGCTTGCTGCTCTGTCTCGTTTGCACATTTTTTCTTTTGTTTTAAATGCAACAACAACTAAGACTGTAAATTTTGTTGAATGATTCTAGTCACTTGAATTATTTATAAGTATTCTAAGAATTTTTCTAAAGTTATGAATCTAAATGAGTAGGCTTATGAATATCGAAACATATGGTATGAGTTTTATGTCAACGTTGTACGCATACTCATTGCAACCTGTACTTATAAATCAATGTTGTAGTGAGTACGAATGAATCAGAGCACATAGTTAAATTTCAATATTGTTGACTCACTTATATTCAAAATTTTATGAGTACTTATGAGTAGCGAAAACAAGATTCATTGCTGATCTCTGATTACAACCCTTCAGTCTGGATTACAACCTAGCTTCTTACCCCACCTATGTTACGTGCGTTAATTTTACACATTAGTGGCGGGACTTACAGTTTAAACTGAACTCTGAACGACAGATTTTAGATATGCTGAGAGAAAGTCGGTGAAGAAATATTTCTTCGTATTTCATTTTGTTGGAGATGTATGACCTGGGGTTTGAACTGTGGTTTTACGTCTAATAAGCCAAAACACTACAAACTAGACTACGGCGACTTCACTTGATTCAGCACATAATGAACATTATCCAGATATTCAGAAACCGATGCGACGAAATTTGAGAATAGTTTGGCCTTCCTGGACGACTATCCACAGTCTCTAACATGTAGCAAACCAAACCCCAATAAAAACCGAAAACCACAGCAGGAAATAAAGCCGATTCACGCTGCAAAAACCTGATGGAACCATGGAATGATATCCGCAGAAACGTTTAAAATTGATTTGTCACTGAAGGGTACAACGTTTTAGTTGGTAAGACAACTGCAAAAGCCTATTGCAAATTTGAATTGAAATTTTTTGTAATCGACATCATATTAACATTCGTTTCAAATACAATGTATTTCAACATTTAAGAGAATATTTGTATTTATTTCAAGAAAAGCAACGAAAAGTCGCCGTAGTCTAGTAGGTAGCGTGTTGGCACGGTTCAAGCCCCAGGTCAGAACCAACGAAACGAAATATGAAAAAAAAATATTTCTTCGGCGACTTCCTCTAAATAAAATGCTATGAAATGTTTCTCAAAAATCTTTCGTTCGGAGTCGACCTTAAACTGTAAGATCCGCCGCCCATTATGTGTGTATGTATGTAACACGAAAAGCTCTTTGATGAACAAATACCAGACCCATCTGGATTCTAAAACTTATTAAAACTTTGTATCCGTTAAGTGGTTATAAACGTTTTATAAAAATTATTTGAATATTTTCTTTTCTATTCTACCATAAAATTGTGTTGCTGGGTACTCTGTAGCGTTTGGTGTATTTGAAGTTTAAAACAATAAAATAAAGAAAACGAAGTTTTACTCCATTTACATGCAGGCATCATATATCATGAGAATGGATGCAACATTCGAGTGAAGAACACAAAGTGATACACACACAGCACACACAGATATTGTACATGAAAGTTGGCTAAAATCGACTGCAATATTACTCACAGTGCAACATGTTGACGTTAGACAAGTCACATGCTGAAATTGTAGCTGTTTGTATTTGCTTGAATATTATAAAACGAAAGACACGCCAATTTCAATGAGAGATTGTAGTGCAAAATATTGTTACGTTTTCACCTTTTAAAAACGTTTTAAATATGAGCAAATAATATAAAAATAAGTTTATGTTTAGTTTTAATTAAAATTCTTTATTATTCGCACAATTCTGTGTGCCACTGTTCACAACTTTATGTAAACAACAACAATTACTTTGATTGTTCTGTTTACACCCTTTGCATAAACAATAACAACTATTAGACAATTTTATAACAGATCTTTGTTACGGAGATCTTCAAACCACGTTAAACTCTTTTCAAACATACCACGTCTTCACGCAAGACTGACTGAACTTCATTAACTCCGTCGCCTGCTTTGTCCTGCCTCTTATATGACAAAGTAAACAGTCTGATGAAAGTTCTTGAAGGCGAATGTTCGTTCTCGAGATCTCTATAAATGTTAACATCGTTGTTTCATTATTGTTGTTTGTGTATTTTGTTTACATTTATTCTTGTAGTGTTGTTTGCGTATTTTTGTTTACTTGTTAACCTCATTTTTTATGGTGATGTTGGTTGTTATATTAAGCAGTACGATAACTTGTAAACAGGTTTGTTCACTGCATTGTTTTATTTTTAGCTTTTGTTTATAACTTTAATGGTAAGCAATGTTTTTATCCAGATTTTCGATATCCGATATCGGTATACATAGCCTTCATATTGATTTCATTTCTTGTAATATATATAATACCTTATCAGTTGATTTAATAAACTCTTGAGGGTCATCTACTTGCGTCATAATATAAACACATAATATTGCTCTAATCAAGATACTGGAGTAGAGTATAGGGTGCCATGAACCTAGATACTGCATTTGTAACCATAAAAGAATAGAATTTATTTGTTGCATAGAAATAGTTTTTCTTATTTCGTTTCTCTTGCAACTCGAAGGAAATATTAACAAACAAACAAACAACAACACTAAATAATAAAAAGCAAAGTAAAGTGCATTTAAATGCATTTCTTCTGCTTTTTCCTCTTTTAGAATATTTTATAGAAAAAGAAGTGAATAGAGAGATTGAAACAAAAGCAATAAAAAAAATAAAAATAAATTAAAATATGTAGGCATCTCACAATTTATTTAAAAACTTAAAAATTCTCACTCTCTCTCCGTTTCTCTCTCTCCGTTTCTCTCTCTCTCTCTCTCTGTATATTATAATAAAACCATTAGATTGTATAAAATTATTGCAACATTTCTTTTCTACAACATTGTATTCGTTTTACAAAAAAGAATAAGAAAATAAATAACACCTTAGCAGGCTTATATCATTGCCACCTATAATCTTACCAGTATTATGGAACAATTGCACACAATTACATGCCCTCCCTTTATCCCTTTTAAGCTTGCCACCGTCTGTTGCCTACGCATTTCAAAAAAATCTGCTAAAAATCATAAATCTTTAGCCATCATTAAGTAAGTGGTGGAATATTTCGTTTTTACTTCATCGCATGCCATTAAAAGAGGTGAAAGTTCAATAACGTACTGCAATTAATTCCAAAAAATTTTTTTTTGGTTTTTTTGTATTTTTTATTTGATTTCATCATTATATGGCAGATAATCACAGCTTAAATATTAAATACTTCAGGCTCTGCTTTCTATAATTAATTAACGTTAATTAATCACTGTCGAAACAGTACAACACAGACATGCATACATACACAAACACACACATAGTTGAAAAGCCAGAAACAGTTAAAGCCGACTATGAAGCTCACGTTTTGGAACACACTTCATTTAATACAGGAAAACTGTAAAACAAATTTCAGATGAAACATAATTATGTAAGTATTTATAACATACATACATATATACATACATAATTGGTCATTACAACCCTTCAGTCAAGGAAGTCGACGGAGAAATATTTTTTTCATATTGTTACGAAAATGCAAAATCTAGATACTGGTGTTTTGTTTTTACATCGCTTAACATTAAAACTATAAATAAAAGCTACAAAAGCAAACCAATGCAGCACACAAACCTGTTTAGAAATTATCGTATTGCTTAATATAACAACAAAAACCAGCATAAAAAAATGGTAAGCAAGTAAACAAAAATACAACAACAAACACCAGCAATAAGGAACGTAAACAAGAGAAGGCGAAGTCAAAAACATTCGCCTTCAACAACATTCATTAGACTGTTTACCATGCAATATAAAAGGCAAGCAAAGCAGGCGACTGAGTTAGTAAAAGTTCAGTCAGTCTTGTGTGAAGACGCGGCGCGTTTTACGAGAGCAATCGTGGTTTGAAGATCTCCGTTATAAAGATCTGTCGAACAATTGTCTAATAATTGTTATTGTTTGTGCAAAGGGTATAAACAAAGGAATAACAAAGAAAAGCAATTTTTGTTGTAACATAAATTTGTGAACAGTGTTACACAGAATTGTGTGAATAATAAAGAATTTTAACTAAAAACTAAACACAAATTTATTTTTATTTTATTTGCAATCTACGAGATCATATATTAAACGCTTTTAAAAGGTAAAAATGTAACAATATTTTCTTTTGTTGGAGATGTCTGACCTGGGATTTGAATCGAGCCTACATATCTAAGAAACCAACACATTATCTACTAAACTTGCTGTATTGTTAAGTAAGTTTGTAATTCTCGAGTCGAATTTGTTATATTTACTTCATGATGCCCGTACTGCATTCGAATAAAACTGCCCCAGCTACGAATGTCATTAGCATTTCTTGAGTACTAACCGAGCAGTTGGTCCTTAATATATAAAAAAAAAATGTTTCAAAACCCAGCTCAAATAGAAAATATTGTTGCTAATCAGAGATCAGCAATGAGTATTCAAAACGATGTGTAGAATCGAATTATACTCATAATTGCTGATTCTTGTACGCATTCATACTTATTTTAATATCATGGAACCAATTATATTCAGTGTTTGAAGTACTCATCATATTCATACTTAACAACACGTATGATGTTGTTGTGTTGATTTCGACTCTCCGTAACTCAACATATACACGAAGCACAAAATAAATATGTATGATTCGCGTACGAAAACTAAAATACTTACTAAATGGTTATGTGTTTACTCTGCTTGCTGCTCTGTCTTTTTTGCTTATTTGTCTGTAAATTTTGATGAATGATTGGATGATGAATGATTATAAGTATTTTTCTAAAGTTCTGAATCTAAATGAATCAAACGTATTTCGAATGTATGAGTTTGATGTCAACGTTGTACGTATTCTCATTGCAACCTGTACTTATAAATCAACGTTGTAGTGAGTATGAATGAATCATTGTTGACTCACTTATAATCAAAATTTCATGAGTGCTTATGAGTAGCGAAAAAACAATTCATTGCTGATATCTGTTGCGAATAGTGAACGTTGTTGAGTATAAAAATAAACAAACACTGATAAGCGGATATGGATATAAAAGCCAGAGATTATCTTTATAAATACATACATTACATACATACATTCACACATACAAATGCTATGTATGAGAAAAATAGTGAGTTAATAAGATTAAAAATCAAAGAGAATTAAAATGTTTTATTATTAAATTAAAGCAAACGAACAACAATAACAATAGAAAGTTTATTAACAACATTATTATTTATTAGTACAGGGAGATTATTATCACAATTAAAAACTGTTGTTAAAGCCAACACGTAAAAGTTAAAGCCATTATTTTAGAAGACTTTCAGAAAAAGAGATAAAAATTATTACAAGCTGTAACGCTTATGGTATAAAAAATGTTCTCTGTCACTTTGTCTTTCTCTTATATGAAAAGTTAAGTACGAGGTTTTGGCTATAAAAAAAAGAGACAAAACAAATTTACAAACTCATACACATTTTAAATAAGATGATGAATATGGAAAGAGAGTACGCAGCGAGTATATGTAAAAACCTTTAATCTCAGCCAATAAACGGCCATTAATAGAACGCCAACAAACATATTTCTCTTACAAAACCGCTTATGGCTTTTTAAATGTAAGAGTATTTGTTATGTTATAAAGTCATGACACCTATACATATGCATTGTTTTTAAGCACTTTTCTTTTATTATCCTCATTTTAAAACTCTCTTTTCATCCTCATCATCGTTATCATTATCATTATTATGATGATTGCAATTCCTTTTTGTGCCTGTCATAACAATCATTAACACTTTATGGCCTGTAAAACGTAATACAACGTAATAAAGCGTGTACTCAGTCATATCATTCACATCATCCAGATCTTGTTTATTTTGTTGTTCTTTTGATTTATTTTTATACCCCTTTTTTAACATTTAAATTATTATATGCACGGATACATACGCATACATACATACGCATACACATATGCATACATATATAAGTAGGTGTTTCCTATCTAAAGAGAGAGAGAGAGAGAGAGTGAGAGAGCTGATGTTTGTGAATATACACATACAATCATCATATAACTGTCGGATATTTTGATAACTCGGATAGACATACTGACAGCTAGACATTCCTTTCATATGCAGAATGGCAGCCAGACAGATGACCGGACAGATTATGCATGCAAAGCATATCATTTCAATACAAACACAAATGCAATATCATATTGCCAGACAGATAAATAATTAAACAGACATGTGTAGACATGATTTTCGCCTGAATTTTAAATTCTATTATGGGAAAATCAATCTTCTAATAGGTGACTCTATATTATAATGAATTGGAAAAAATATTTCAAATAAATAAAGACGATTGAAATACGCAAATAAACTGACTAAACCTGCCCTTGCTATTTATATACCAGTGAATACGTTCAGGCGTGTAAGTGAGTATCGATTGAATAAAATATTCTATTACTAGCACATACTGAAGCTATCGGTAGGCGAATACATATATTCATAATATTGTTACGTTTTTACCTTTTCAATACGTTTAAAATATGAGCTCGTAGATTGCAAATAAAATAAAAATAAATTTGGTGTTTAGTTTTTAGTTAAAATTCTTTATTATTCTCAAAATTATGTGCGCCACTGTTCACTACTTTTTGTTTTATACAACAATTGCTTTGTTTGTTATTCCCCTGTTTAAACCCTTTGCATAAACAATAACAATTACTAGACAATTATTCGACAGATCTTTGTAACAGAGATCTTCACACCACGATTGCTCTCCTCATACGCACCGCGTCTTTACACAAGACTGACTGAAGTTTTACTAACTCAGTTGCCTGCTTTGCTTTGCCTTTTAGATGGCGGAGTAAACAGTCTGATGAATGTTCTTGAAGGCGAATGTTTGTGGCTTCATCTTCTCGAGATCTCTATAAATGTAAACATCATTGTGTATTTTGTTTACATTTATTCTTGTAGTGTTGTTTGTGGATTTTTGTTTACTTGTTTACCATTTTTTTATGCTGGTATTTGTTGTTATATTAAGCAATGCGATAATTTGTAAACAGGTTTGTTTACTGCATTGTTTTGTTTTTGTAGCTTTTGTTTATAATTTTCATGTTAAGCGATGTAAAAGCAAAACACCTGTAACTAGAATTTCACTTTCGTAACAATATAAAGAAAAACTGCGATTTATTACTTCTCAATCATTACAGTAGAAGTGGCAAGAGGAGCAGAGTTATCGAAGTGCCAATAGTATACCAAACGGTGAACTGATGATCATCTGAGACTTGTAGTCACTGAAGCTTACAGAAAGAAGATTCCTATCCTCATTGTTACCGATGAAAATACACGAAACAAAACTTGGGGCGACATAGGCATACTTTTGAGTTACTTGTTTGATTTTATTTCATGTCATAACTTCCAAATTGTAACATTTTCAACGGCCATACTTCCTTTAGTATGAATAAATCGAAAGTGAGTTCCATTGGGAAGTAGTTGACAAATAAAGGCTTCGAAGGCTTGTCATCCGATCTTGCTCTAAACTTGATCTCAGAATAGAGAAGCTTCAACACAATCAAAAATAATAATGAGTTGAAGAGAATCAACGCAAAAGCTTAAATTTTGCAATTGAGCAGCTCACACCAGCTCAGCCAGCTGGATAAGAGAAATTTTGTAAACACAGGTATCTTTTTCTACCGATTTCATCATAATCTCTAAGGATTTAAATGAATTCTAACGAAGAAGGAATTAAGGTGCTTATTGAAGTACATTTTTAAAGTAATTTCGTTCGTATCGCACACAATCGCTAAAGATTTTAGAACCCTGCACTCATCCTTCTTTCACTTGCAAACGACTAACAACAATGAACAACATTCAGCACTATACATGCATACATAATTAGTCATTACAACCCTTCAGTCAGGATTACGACCTAGGTTCTCAACACCACTTAAGTTGTGAGTGTTAATTTTATACGTGAGTGGAGGGACTTACAGTTTAAAGTCGATTCCGAACGACAGAGAAACTTTTAATGGCAGAGTTTTTGCCAAAAATCTGCTGAGAGGAAGTCGTCGAAGAGATATTTTTTCATATTTCGTTTCGTTGGAGATGTCTGACCTGGGATTTTAACCGAGGCCTTACGTCTAATAAGGCAACAGACTACCTACTCGACTACGACGACTTCATAGAGCCTCCCATTCGTTCACCTTTTGTTCTACTTCAAGTGGAGAATATTTTTATTACAATAAAATACTGCATATTGTATGCACATTTGCGGCTTCTAAATGAAGCTGGATACATACTGCAGTCACATGTATGTGGTGGGGTCATAATATGCTGACGTTTAAAGCTGCAACAGCAGCAACATCATTATCATTACCATCGTCTCGTTCATCTCATATAAATTTCGTTCGTTTTATATTCTCTTCGTCTGTCATTATAATAAATTTCATCGCTGTATGCGGTTGAGAATATTAAGTTTTCTGCCATAAAAAAACAAAATAAAACAAAAGATGTTTCAGTTTGAAGCATTGGAAACTATACTCAACTTATTAAAGGCATTCCGTAAGGAAAATAAAAATTAACATTTAAAGAAATTTTAATTTAACCCATATCGTCCCAATGTTCGATTTTTCGAACAGTAAATTTAATGCTTTTTTGTAAATTTTTTTCTCATTTTTGGTAAGAGTAGGAACTAATTTTTGTTTATGATTATATAGTGTAAGGGGTTATCTACAAATAAAAAAATATAAGTTCTTGCCCACTTCAATCACCCCTTTTATAATAGGGGTAAAGAAAACCCATTAATTTTGGCATAATTTTAAAAACTGAAAACTATGTATAAAATATAAGAAAATAAAAAAAGTATAAATGTAGTTCAATTGAAAAACGATTTAACTTTCGACAACAGCAAAAAAAAAATTTTTTTTTTCACTTGAATTTTTGTAATTTGACTTCAAAAAGTAGTGTTCGATTTGTCGAACACTGGGCACTATTTAGCACTTTTGTTTTCTTTTCAGAAGAGGTCGCGTATTACCATATTGTAACTAATTCACGAATTTGAATTAAAACCGGAAAAGCTTTGGAAAGAGGCGATCATGATTTCCAGTTTGACAGCAACAATAAAATTTTAATTTGCCGCTGGCAGGACAATAAAGAAGTTACAGTGGCCACCAATTTTGATCAGCTATATCCCACTGTGCCAGTAAAAAGATGGAAAAAGCAAAAAAAAAATAGTGATGGCAGAATAATAGAACACGGTCGCTTTGTAAATTATAACCAACCCCTACTATTGAAAAACTACAACAAAGGAATAGGAGGAGTGGATTTACATGACAATGCTGTACAAAATTATAGTGTTTCAATTCGAGCAAAGAAGTGGTATTGGCCTTTATGGATCTCTACTCTAAATTCTTCGTTGGTAAATGCTTGGAAACTGGACTGTTTCCGTCGTCGTTACCAAAACAAAAGTATCAAATCGCAAAAGGAATTTCGAGTAGAACTTGCGTATTCTTTAATGGTGAAACAGCAAGATATTGATTCAACGAGTGATGAAAGTGCTGGTGACTCACAAACACATTCAATAAATAGTCTTCCTATAAGAAAAACTAAGCATCTTATAGTTAAAATAGAGCAAAATAAGAAATGGAGATGTAAGCACTGTCATAAACCAAGCTCTTTTTTATGCAAAAAGTGCAATATTGCGCTTCATACACATTGTTTTGAAGCATTTCATGAAGGAAAATAATAAATATTTTTAAGCTAAATAAATGTTTTCTTCTATTTTTCTTTTAATAAATAATATGAATTGATTTGAGTTTATAAAAAACGCTGTTTTTCTTTATTCACATTACATGGGAACAATATAACAAAAATGCTAAATAGTGCCCAATGTTCGATTAATCGAACACCATTTTTCTCAAAAACAAAAAATCTAAAAAAAAATTGGACTTCAGATTCGTGTTTTCTAATCCCAAATTATCAATCTACTACCAAGTTTTATAAAGTTAATCGAAAAAAAAAAATCCTTGGGACGATATGGGTTAAGATGAGAGATGAGAGTAAGATTTTCGTTCAACATCATCTCATCAAGATTTTCGGGCAAATTATTTAAAACCCAGTGAAGTCGTCGTAGTCTAGTACGTAGTGTGTTGGCTTATGAGACCTTAGGCCATGGTTCAAACCAGATTTCTGGCAAAAATTCTGAGAGTATGAGAGGAATCGACTTTAAACTGTAGGTCCCGCTACTCATGTATGAAATTAACACAAACAACATAAATGGTCTGAGAAGCTAGTTCGTAATCATGATTGAAGGGTTGTAATGACCAATCATGTAAGTATGTATTTAAAACCCAGTGATTATTGGAGTTTAAAGTGTAAAAAGCCAAACATTTGTAGTCAAATTTTATGTTCACGTTTTATTTAGTTTTTTTTTTTCTGTGTTCATGTGTGCTCCAATAGATTTTATAAATTTTTTTCTAAATTCTTACCATTTAGCACCACATACAGCAACAGTTTACACATGAACCTCATAAATATTGCAGATATTGGCTGTGGTGGTATTAGGCCTGTCAGTTACTGCTGCAAAGTAGAAAAACTCGGCCAAATTATGCAATAAAAGAAATTGTTTCTCTTGCATTTCAAAAAATCTTCCAGCGGACAGTTGTTATTTTATTCCGTGAGCCATGGTTTTTCGGTTTAAAGCCGTTTTTTTTTGTTTCCACTACAATACAACCGAATGTTTTTTTAAGGTTTTTTGTGGGAGGTGGGGCGTATACCAGATTTTGTTTTATTTTTTCAATCGTTTTCAATTAAATTGAAAGAATTTTTTTTTTCAGGAATTTTTCAAATCTCATACAAATTTGTATTGCCAAGGCCCAATTGAAGATTTATGAGATTAAAGTTGCCGAAATGGAGAAATTCAAATCTCGTTAGAAAGTATAAACATGCCTGATGAAATAAATTTTGTGACAGTTCTAGGATCACGTTCATGAGCTTCAGTGTTTCCGAATAAATTACAGCAAATTTTTTTCTTGTTTCCCTAAGAGTTTAAAAAATTTTTGTGTGATTTCTTCAATTCCCTTTAAGCTACGAATTAAATTTTTTTATACAAAATTTGTAAGATACTCTGTTCACAACATTGCTAATAATTGTGCATAAATTTTAATTTAAGAAATGTTCAATATTGACCTTCTGATAACAATTTATTATTTCCTTAACTTGTTTCGCCATACATCCACTTATCGAATGCAATAAACCCTCATCTTACAACTATTTCGGGTAATAAGATTTCTTTTTTTTTTTTTTTATTTTTTTGTTGGCAAACAATTTCTTAAATTTAATGCTGCAAAGTTGATTTTATTTCACGTCCAATGCCTGAGGAAAAACTGAAACTTGTATAAAAAATGTAACCTTTTAACCCTCATTACTTGTGATTTTTTTTTTTTCATTTTTTCTAACACACTTTATCTAAAAGGCAACTGTGCGTAAATTCTGCCATAATATACGTGTACGCTCAATAAATGTCAAAAAAAAATTGTTTAATATACAAGAGTATAGGGAGAAGAAGTATGTGGTAGTACTTATGAATTTCACGTTTTGCTATTTTTATTTTTTTTATTTTATTACAGCACCCCAAACGGGTGTATGAAATTAGGGCATTGAAAACAGCAAAGAGGAAAAGGTTTAATAAAGACATTAAAGTGCCATTAAACCCTTTAAATAAGAGTCAACCAATAAATAACAAACCGAAATAAAAATCCCCGTATATTACAAAAAATTAAGGAAAAAAAACAAAAAATATAACAGCAATAACAACGAAATGTAATGGAAATATTAAAAATAAAATAGTATTTGAAAAACACAAAAAGAAAAAACCAATAAAATTGTAACGAAAACGAAAAAGTTATAAAACGGAAAAACAATTTGCCCTTTAGCCTCATGCAAACACTAATACTCACTCACACTTGTTTTTTTAACACAGTTTTAACACATACCCATAATAAAAGCAAACACACACCAAATATGGTGTATACACACAGGCTGTATAAAAAGAAGCAAAAAAAAAAGTGAAAAGCAAAGAGAAGCTAAAAAAGCATCATTTGCACATGAAAATTACTAGAGAAATGAACTTATGAACAATAAAAACAACAATAACAGCAACAAAAAATACACATACACACAAAAAGAATAACAGTTAAATTGAAACTAAATTTATACAAAAAAGTCACGTTTGTCCAGCATACTTACACTTACCCAGCAACAATAAACACCAAAAACCTCATGCATAGAAACTCTTTTAATATGAAAAAGTGTATAAACGATGACAATGGCATACAGAAGAAAGCATAGAGAGACAGAAAGAGGGAGCAAAAGAGAAAGAGAAACTTATTAAACAAGTTTCCATACTGTTTGAATGTATAGGTTAGTTCAAGTGTTTTTAGAGTAAAAGATTGATTTCATTTAAATACACTTCACTACATGCATGGTATGGCTGAGTATAAGAGAGTCTATCTATATTTTATGGTTTAAATTATAAAAATAAATGTATATAAGTGTCTGTGTGTGTGTGTATAAATATTCATCTCCATATAAGGCTTATAAAAATGCAAAAGAAAAACTTATGAGAGCATGAACTGTTAAAAAATGTTTTTTTTTTCGTACTTTTTTGGAGAAACGACACAAGCTATCCCAATATATGAGGCTTTAGGGGGTCTACGTGAGGTCATTTAATAAATGTTATAACAATTTAGATAAAGTTAACACATCTCTCACAAGTTTTCGGTTTTTTCTCATTTTCTTTTGTTATTTTTCCTGTTTTTTTTTTTTGCAAACATGAATGAAAAAGAAAGAAAAAAAAAGAGAAATAATAAGGAAAATTCATACCAAATCAAATGATCACTTCACTGCCTCGATATACTCATACATGTATGAATTGATATACAATGGAACGTGCATTCAAACTGAGTTAAACTAACTCAGTTGCCCTTAATTTATGCATGATTTCATGGCAAAAAACTTTAATATTTAACTGTTCATAAGCAAAATTTGGAAATTATAAACAAGCATTGAAAGTTTTGTTCGGTCTTCAATAAGAAAAGGGAACAAAAAAATCAATCTTCTGATTGTGTTTAAAAGTTTTTATTAAAAAATTGATATTTCATATAATTTCCACTGTTACATAGATCAGCAATAAGTATTCAAAAAGATGAGTAGAATCCAATCATACTCATAATTTCCAATACTTATACGCATTCATACTTACTTTAATATCATGGAACCTCTTCTACTGATATTCAAAGTTTGAAGTACTAATCATATTCACACGTAACAACACGTATGATGTTGTTGATTTCGACTCTCCATGACTCAACATTTACAAGAATTACAAAATAAGTAAGATTCGCGCAGGAACACTAACTTACTCACCATGTTTGCCATGCTTGCTGCTCTGTCTTTTTTGCTTATGTGTCTTTTGTCTTTTGTTGTAAATGCCTAACAACAACTAAGACTGTAAATTTTGATGAATGATCCGAGTCACTCGAATCATTTATAAGTTATGAATCTAAATGAGTAGGCTTATAAATTAAACATATTTCGAATGGTATGAGTTTGATGTCAACGTTGTATGCATACTCATTGCAACCTGTACTTATAAATCAAAATTGTAGTGAGTATGAATGAATCAGAGTACATAGTTAAATTTCAATATTGTTGACTCACTTATATTCAAAATTTCACCTCTGTTGCATACAAAATTTTATTATTACACTCAAACCTCGTTTTATGCGAATTTATTTTATGCGAATTCAAATTTATGCGGTTTCAAAATTCTCAAATTTTTTCCTTGCAAAAACGATTTTAAGGAAATATTGAATGTTAAAATCCAAAAAAATGTGTTGTTCGTAACAAAGTTACTACAATCTTTAAATTTTTTCGGCATTTCCGGTTCTGATGTATGATGTATTATTCAAATGCTATGGACGTGGAGTAATATTATATTTTTATTTTATTGAAAAATTATGTATTTTCTTTATTATTTGGAATTTTGTATTAGTTGTTGTTTATTTCCTATCTTTTTCCTTATTTTGTATGGTCTCAGCAAGGGATTCATTTTTTGTTGATTTTTTATATGAGATTTTGTTTGAATTTTAAGGGTTAAATTTGAATTTATGCGCTTTTTATTTAAATCCCTATTAGTAGATTTTGTATGAAGCTAGTGTATCGTTTTATGCGAATTTGAATTATGCGATTTTTTGCGAAACGAATTAATCGCATAAAACGAGGTTTGAGTGTATGTTAGTCGTATATTAAACACTCATACGTATGAGCATTTTTTAATTCATAAGAAGTATTAAGCATACGCACCGTTGTCCCCATATAATGTTGTTTATTCTTAAAAGCAACATAAAAAAATTTTGATTTTGTTTCTTACTTCCTTTAATTGCATTCTATTGTTTTCCCCATTTGCAAATCTTTAATACTTCTCCTTTTCTCCCTCTCTCTCTGTCTGTCTCTCTCTCTCTCTCTTTACACATCTTTTTATTTAATATGAAATCCATATTCACATACCCTTGCATTAAACAAATAAATCATGATACTTTCTGTCAATGTAACTAATTACACGATGACACTCTCTTACTGCTTTACACTTCACCTCCATTATTTCATTCCTTGCTTTTTATTTCTTTTATTTTCGTTGGTTTTTTTTCCAATGTTCCTGATTTTTTTTTATAATTTTGCAATTTCATTTATTTTGCAACAACCTATACATATACTGATTGACTAAACAAGGTGGGTGAAGTCGCCGTAGTCTAATAGGTAGTGTGTTGGCTTATTAGATTTGGGGCTAATAGGCCAGGTCAAACATCTCCTAAACAAAATATGAAAAATTATTTTTTTGGCGACTTCCCCTCTGCAGATTTCTGGTAAAAACCCTGAGAGTGAATAAAATAAAATTACCAAACACACGACATAAGTGGTGTGTGAAGCTAGGTCGTAATCCTAATTGAAGGGTTGTAATCATCAATTGTTTATGTAAATAAAGCGGGTAGAGTTTAAATAATAATGACTCAGACTACACGTTCTTAAATTTCCACAGTGCACTGGAGTATCAACCCAAAATATATATACTTGTTGTACCAACTCTGTTTAATGGAGCCGCTACACGTAGGTTGGTTTTGTGGAAAAGGAACCATTAAATTCAGTTTGATTGTATTATGGAGACAGAACGACATCATCTAAAACAGTATTCACTATCTAGTTGCCGCCAGACATGTTGGCGATCGAATGAGACCTATCATGCTAAAATCTTGGACATAGTGGATCTGAATATCGCCCTCTCGACTACACGATACTTGAACATTCTCTCGATTCTGAACTTACTGTGGAGATGCCTGTTATGATAATGTTTTCCCAGAATTTGGGAGTTCGTTATCCGAGTGCATCGAGTGGAGATATACACACATCCATGAGACATCAAAGCGGCTAATAGATCGCTAAAAAGTGGCCTCTGGGTACACTCGACTGGAGGCTAGAATATGTCACATTGGCTTTTGCCGCAGATTTAACAACGAGGAAGACGCAAACACCACAATCTACCTTTTCTATCATTATCTGGAACTTGGGCCACTCAGAATTTATTAACAGAACATGTCTAGTCAAAGGTGATTTCGAGTAATAAGTGCATGTCAGAATACGAAATATCGGTATTATATACATATGTACATACATACATAATTGATCACTACAATCCTTTTGTGAGGATTACGACATAGTTTCTCAAGCCACTTACATATGTTTGTTGTGTGACCTACAGTTTAAGGTCGACGCCAAACGACTGATTTTGAGAAAGTTTTTCATAACAATTTTCATTTACTCTCATAGTTTTTTCCAAAAAACTGCTGCGAGAGGAAGTCGCCTAAGAAATATTTCTTCATATTTGATTTTGGTTGGAGATGTCTGACTTTGGGTTTGAACCATGGCCTCACGTCTAATAAGCCAACACACTACCTACTAGACTACGGCGATGGTACCTTCCAATGGGACCTTATAAGACTTAAGTAAGCTATGCTCAAAGAGGCGACTGCCAATTTAAGATGACTTGATCTAGTTATGTAGAGTACCATATTACCAGCTCCAGGGCATGTTATAATTTACTTTTTGCCCTTTACTTCATGAAAATTGGCACTTTCATATTGAAATTGATATTTTGTTTTTGAATCAATTTATCTCTTACTTAACAATATATGCTGATTTTACTCATTCCCTTTCTCTTTCCCACTCTACTTATAATATTTCACCTGCTTATGAGCATGGCACACAGCTCCACTTTTTTATTAAAGCTTACAAATCACACGCGTATTAAAAGAATATTGAAAATACTTATTAAGCGTAGCCATCTGTGTGTGTGAAAGAGGGAGAGCAAAACCGTTAGCACTTGGTTTCTTGTTTCTTTTCCTGAACATTTGTCTTTCCTTTTGATTTTCATACACACGTTCGTAATGATAAAAATAAAAACATGAGAATATATATGCATGTGTGTGTGTGTGTCTGTAAATTGTTTATGGTGACAATAATGTTATGCTCATGTACAAGTACAATTTCCATATGTATTGTATTACAATATTACAATAATTCTGTAATAATCAAATTTTCTTTCTTATTTTCTTATTGTTTTTATTGTTATTGTAATTTTCTATATTCTTGTTTTTCTTTTCTTGTTTAAAAAAGGAATATTTTTTGTTTAAAAATGAAATTTTTTTCACCCACCGTTTTATTCCCACCACTTAAGATAAATAAAAACATGATTATTATGCCCCTCAATAGTCCGGGAAAATATGATGGCAGGCAAAGAAAACGGAAAGAAAATGCGAACAACAGACAAGATGAACACGAGCAGAGTCGGATAGCAAATTTATTTCATGTTTCATGTTACATTTAACAGCGTTTATGTTGTAACTGCTTATTACCAGTTAAACTACGAAATCGTTTTTTATGCTAAAATGATGGAAAATAAAGTAAAACCAACAATGAAAGAAAAAATATATATGAAATGTGATTGCTCTTATGGGAAACATACAAATACTTCCACACTTTTCTAAGACATAAACAAACAAACAAAATACAAGGTGCCGCAAATAATTGAATTAATTTTTATTTAAAATAACTAAACATTCTAACAATAAAGATACGGCCAAATTATGTAAATATTTCTCGAAAATAGTAACTCTTATTAAAATATAATTCATAAAGCAATGTAAACTATTAAAACATCGTATTATCTTGTTAATAGTTTTAAAACTTTGTTAAATATACATTTAAGGAAAAAAGTATACATATACCACTGTATGTAGAATTTTTTTGCCCTACAAACAGTGAATGAGTTTTAACTTTTTATATGCGCTCTTCGGTTATAGCCGATACATATTCGTAATTAACATTTCTGATTGAGTGTAGTCTAAGAAAAAAGTCCACATACGCCAATGTATGTAATGCGAAAAAATTCTACATACAGTGGTGTTTGTAGAATTTTTTTCTTTGACTGTATATTTAACGCATATAAAAAGTTAGAACTCACTGTAAAACTGTTTACTGAATTAGCAATACTGATGTGGCCAGATGCTGTGCATCAAAGCTTTTTAGACTCGGCAAAAATATCAGAAATCTCAGTCTAATTCTACACACTAAAGCTTATTGGATGCGTCCCCGTCGTTCAAACCCCAATTCACTAAAAAAACAAAATATAAGAAGATATTCTTCCTTTTCCTTTTCTGGCATAAACTCTGAGAGTAAAACCACCACGAAAAATTTCCCAAAAAAAATTTGTCGTTTGTTGTCGACTTTAAGCTATAGGTCCCGCCATACATGTATAAAATTAACACACACAACATGAGTGGCATGAGAAACAAGATCGTAATCCAGACTGAAGGGTTGTAAGGGTGTCTCAGTCGACAAGTACACGTCCTCTAACCTAATACAACTATAACTAGGTTTTCAATTCAGTATATTACATTTTCTTTTGTTCTGTAGGGTCACGCTTTCACTACTAATATTTTTAACCGTTTTTACAATTCAGACAAGTTGCTTAGTGAAATACTTTTAGTCAATAGAAGTATTGAAGTATTGTTACAGGAAAATTAAGAAAATCAAGCATCGAATATCAGAAAATTGTTGAAATATTAAGATAAACAACATCAGTACACACTTTTTTTCATTAAATTCTTCAGCAATACCGACCAAGGAAAAGCAACAACAGCAGTAGCACTAGCACTAGCAGCAATCAAAATAAATTGTTTTCTTCAAAAAAAAAATAAAAAAAAAAAAAAATAGAAGGGAAAATTAAAATAACAACGGCAACAACAACAGTAGATGTAGTCTGGATGGTATTGAAAGAACTAAAAACGTAAAGAGAGAGAAATTTACTCAGACCAAAATATGTCCGTCCGTCTATCGTGCATACATTCCTCTCCATCAACAAATATTAGCTTCTCAGGGCTCTCTGTTCTCCGTCAATGGTTTCAAATAATTTCCATCAGAAATATTTACAAATTTTTTTCAAGTTTTCGCTATTTGTACAGATGGTTGTTGTTGTTGTTGTTGTTCTTAAAAGTAATTTCTCAAAATATTTCTTACACAAACACACTAACACACACACATACACTCATAATTATAACCAAAAATTAAGTTTGCGTACAGAAATGTAAGACCGCTTTGGGTTTCAATACACCACCGCCATCAAAAAAGGAAATCGAAGAAGCAAAAAAAAAAAAAAAATTTGAAATAAATTTCAGCAGCATAATACCAACAACAACAACAATATTAATAATAACAATTAGAATAGTTTTAAAATATTTTCAAATTTTCTATATCCGTTATGGCTAATTAGTTTCAAAATCCATTAATTATGCAATCACTCTACCGTTTCCGCTTCTAGAAGTCTGCTTAAATTTTCCTTTCTTACTCATTAATTACGAAAAAATTTCTGTGAGTGTGTGTGTGTATTTGGGGGAAATATTTCCAATTGTTTTGCATAGTTTCACGTATTAACTCGCCGTTACAGTCACTTTAGAAAAGGTTGAAAGCATTTCAATATTAATTATCGAATTTGTTTTGTTTTTGGTGGCAAAAGTTTCTCAATTAATTCCGCAGAAATACTTGGAAATTCTTTGTTTGACATAACAAATGAAAGAAAATCAAATGAGAGAAAAAGTTTCGATTCCCACCGATAAAGTGGAACCATCATAATAATTTATTTAAAACTGTGGTGAAATGTTGCAAGAACGATAAGAAGTTCCATTGTATCCCTTTCTTAAACCCGATAGATCCTAAACATCATAAAATTTTGGTCATTGTAGGATACGCTAAACTGTATATACGGTCTAACAGTATTTAGGTATCAGTATATTACGGTGCCAAACAGAAACGAGTGTCAGCGAATATAGGGATACAGGCCGCTTTCTGCTTGGAAAAGTACTTTGACGATCTTTGTGCAATATGATGTACGATGGCATATGGAGACTTAAACTCACCGACAGTCAGTCGTTTGTGATATATGCTAACGACATTCCATTGTGATAGTTGTTGAAATACGGCTAGATGTTCTACCAACAAAGTGCAACGATGCAGTACAGAAAATGCAGTGTCGACTAAATAATGCTGGCCTGAAATTAATGGTACAGAAAAAGGCAGTGTTACTGACAAGTAAGCACAAATGAAGTCTGTATCAAAGATCAGCAATGAATCGTTTTTTCGCTACTCCTAAGCACTCATGATATTTTGAATATAGGTGAGTCAATAATATTGATTCATTCATACTCACTAGATATCCTTATTGGCCGGCAAAAGGTGGAAGTCAGAGTACATATCCTGTGTCGAAATGTGGCGAACAACATAGCGGAATGAACTAGATTATTTTATTAGGTTAGTTAAGGTGCCTCACTTAGGCCAGTATTTAGATGCATTGTGATACCATAATTATTCCACCCGGGTTGTCAAACATTCCCTAGAGAAAACCATCCCCAGTCCAAACAAATCTTGCCATTGCAGGAACTTTTATATTAGAAAGCTCGCTTAAAGATGCTACCAAACAGGAGGTCAAAAACTTCCGTCAATTTATGAAAATTTTATTAAAGCGATATGTAAGTGTAACGGCAGCAAATTATTTGCTGGACAATTTTTTCGCAGACTCGAATTAAATGTGAAAGAATAGGGGTCATAATAGGAGGCGCCATAGTCTAGCAGGTAGTACTCGTATGTTGGCTTATTAAGCTAGCGTTACACGATTGCCGCAATGCACCAATTTGTACCAATTTTTATTGTGCTAATTTGGAGGACAATAAAACGATTCTCGCAATCAAATTCTCTGCAGTTACACGATTGCCTCAAATTTCATAAATTTGGTTGCCGTAAATTGGCGCACAACGATTAAGGGGCAATGTTGTGTTTAATTGCATTTTTTGTTTTGCTAACATAAATACCACAGAATACAATAAATACTTATAAATCTGTAAAAAATTTATTAATTATAGTGAAAATGATTTCTTTTCATAAGAAAAAGAAAATTGCAGCTGCTATAATTATTTTGTGTGAATTGGATAAAGAAAAAAATGAAAAAAAGTGTGTTAAAAGAAGTGTTTGGGTAAGAGAGTGGCTCACGAAAAGAAGAACTGAAGGTGCATACGAAAAAACATTAATGGAGTTTAGAGAAATCGAAAATCAAAACTTTTTATTTAAAAATTTCATACGTATGGACGACAAAACCTTTAAGGAATTGTTGCAACTAGTTTCACCACTAATTAAAAAACAAGACACAAATATGCGTGAGGCTGTTTCGGAACAAGAACGTTTAGCTGTGACACTTCGATTATAATAAATATTGGCGCTTATTGTCCACTTTGATTGCCACTCAAGAAACCAATAATTATTGGCGCAATTAAAACATTTTATTGCCTCATTATTGTCTATCGAGTGGTTACACGGTTGCCGTACAAGGGTTGCATTTGATTGGGGCAAATAAGAAAAATATTGTCGATGGTTGCCGTATGAACCAATAAATTATGAAATTACACGATTGGCGCATAAAGTACACCAATAATTGGTGCATTGCGGCAATCGTGTAACCCTAGCTTTAGACATGAGGCCACGGTTCAAGCCCCAGCTCAAACATCTCCAACAAGAAAAAATAGAAAAAAAAAGGTTTCTTTGGCGACTTCCTCTCAGTAGATTTCTGGCAAAATCTGTGAGAGTAAATAAAAAAATTTGCCATGAAAAATCAAAGAATATCTGTCCTTAAGAGTCGACTTTAAACTGCAAATCACGCCACTCATGTAAAAAATTAACACCCACAACATAGGTGGTGTAAGAAACGAGGTTGTAATCCTGATTGAAGTGTTGCAATGAACAATTATGTATATATGTGAATGGGGGGGGCACTGCTTCTACAACTACATAGAAGGGAAACGATCTTTACTACAGAGCAGTAAAGATAACTTGCTAGCTCTAGACGAGTTCTTAGGGGATTAACTAATCGATGATACTGTGAACATTTTACCATCATACATCAAGATGATGCCAACGTGTAGGAGTTCCAAATTAACGGAAACCTTCATGTGCTTCACACCATCGAAATCAAAAGTACAGAAACTAATAACGTGTAACAAAACGTACACAAAAGCATTGCTAGTAAGCATGTAATTAAATTTTCCTTTCAATATTATCATTCTGTGATAATGACAGTGTTTTTGTATTATTTTTAGTACCTCAGTCCTGATGAATTTCTCATTCACTTTGAAAATTTCAAATTACTTTACAATTTTGTTTGGTTACTAACGTAGCAGACAACTTTTTGATTTTATGTGTGATTGAATCCATGCGCCGACATTTGAAGCGGCTGTTGTACACACTGCGGGAAATTTTAGTGAGGAAGGCAATTTTTCCAAAAGCATTATTGACAACGCATAGGAGATTTTTAAACTCTTCGTCCAGAATAAATATTTAAGATTTTTGTGTGGATTTTTTAAAGTGGATTTTTTTTCTTCGTGTAAAAACCATTACAAACATTGTTGTTGTGTGTACAAACATTGTCAAAGTCTAGACAGCAGCAGCAGGCCAATAAATATATTAAATGGAGTACATAACATGGAATTCATTTTTCATTTTTAAATTTCATTTTAAATTTAACATTTTAAATCCTTGTTTGTAAAACTTTTTTGTTTAAATTTCCACAGAAACTGACAAAATGAGAATAAAATTGTCGAAAAGAACTTTATTTTATTGTCTCCACCAATAAACGAAAATTCTTTTGGGGATAGCAGAAGAAACCAAAACACACAATATTACTGTTCTGTTCGGTTTTTAATGAAAATATCTTATTAAAGTGAAAAGAATATAAACTTTTTGACACTAAACCTCAAATGATTTAAAGTTTTGTATCCTTTTTTTCATTAGAAATTTCCTATACTTGCCATTGGATGTATAACAATGCCAGGATACAACTCATCACTTAAATTCCCAACCACAAAGACACCTTTTTTTGTGCACCTTTTGTTCTGTTACTAGTTGTCAGGTGGTAGTGGGGTAATGGTACAATGGGGCAATGGGTTAGTGGCAATAGAATGGGTCGTAAGAAAATTTTGAAAGAAAATTGTTAAAACCAAATCCCATATAAAATCACTTAAGGAATGTATTAAAACTCTACTAAGACAATAACCCCAAAATAGCACGTATCAATTTAGGATGACAATTTTTTTTTTTCTGTTTCTACTTTCTACCTTTTGCCTGGTAAATGTATTCGACAAAATTAAACTGAAAGACTTGCTAGAATTCTGTGGGGTTTTGGGAGAGGTTTTTAAAGGAATTATATAATATTTTGTTTTTGTTTTGAGAATATAAAATAGTAGTAATGTAAAGTATTGTTACGTTTTTACCTTTCAAAAAAGTTTGAAATATGAAGTCGTAGATGGCAAATAAAATTAAAATAAATTTGTGTTTAGTTTTAATAAAAATTCTTTATTATTCGCATAAATCTGTGTGTCACTGTTTACAACTTTATGTATGTTTACACCCTTTGCATAAACAGTAACAATTACTAAATAATTGTTCGACAGATCTTTATAACGGAGATCTTCAAACCACAATTACTCTCTTCAAATACACCGCGTCTTCATACAAGACTGACTGTACTTTCACTCACACACTCACCAACTTTGCCTTGCCACTTATATGGCAGAGTAACCAGCCTGATGAATGTTCTTGAAGGCGAATGTTCGTAGCTTCGCCTTCTCGAGATCTCTATAAATGTAAACATCGTTGTTTCATTATTGTTGTTTGTGTATTTTGTTTACATTTATTTTTGTAATGTTTGTTGTTGTTGTTTACTTCATTACAATTTTTTTTATGCTTGTGTTTGTTGTTATATTAAGCAGTACGATAATTTGTAAACAGGTTTGTTTAATGCGTTGTTTAGTTTTTGTAGCTTTTGTTTATGATTTTAATGTTAAGCGATGTAAAAGCAACATGCCAGTATTTTGATTTTTCATTTTCGTAACAGTATTTAATTTTAATTCAAATTCTTGATCAGAAAAACCAAGCTATGTACAGTAGCATTATTGGCTATTACAGTCAGCATATCATCTCACTAAAACCGTATTGTTTGTGGAGTATTGTAGCCATACATTCTACTGTAATACCCTCAATATAATGTCTCTTCAAATCCTGTTACACTCATTAACTTCAGAATGTTGTTTGGTATCAGTACGCATAACTGCCTGCTTAACTCTGAGTTAATTTTCTCTGAGATGTCTTAGTGCCACACAGATTCCAGGTATGTGTTGTAATGATTAATACTTCTACTAGACTTGAGGCGATGCCTACTCTTTGCAAACATTCTTTGCAAGGATCTGCTGACCCTATCAGCGGCATGAAAGCTCCCATCCGCGTAGGCTCTTCCAGCATAGTGTGAGATCCTGCAGAGTTGTAGTCAATTTCCCGCTCCTTTTTTATAAACGGCGTGATCTAGAGTTTAAAGTCGACTTTAAACGACAGTTTTGAGAAGCTCTTTTTAAGGAAACCAACTACACTCAGAGCTTTTGCCGACATACTAATGATAGGGTATCGTCAAAATAATATTTTCATCTTGTTTTTCAAAATGCATTTTGCACTTGAAGCTCTCGTCTCCGTTTCCCCCTAGATGAGCTGTCCAACGCGCTAAATGGTTGGGCTTTTGGGAGAAAATAAAACTCTCGGGAGGACAGAGAGTAGAATACACTAAATAAAGAACAAAATCTCTCTGGTCTTTTGGAAGAGCGTTCGATAGTCTCCTAATTTGCATAATAACTGGTTTTGTCGCCGTAGTTTAGTCGGTAGCGTGTTGACTTATTAGACGTCTCGATCAAATCGAAATTTGAAAAATATTTCTTCGGCAACTTCATCCCAGCAGATTTCTGGCAGAAACTCTAAAAGAAACTAAAAATTGCCATGAAAAGTTTCGTAGCTTCGGCCACTTATTAACACACACAACATAAGTGGTATGAGAAGCTAGGTCGTAACCCTGACGGAAGTGTTGTTATGATCAATTATGTATGTAACCCTAACAGGTTTAAAAGAAAAGCTTAGAAAAAGTTTTGCTTAACAGTTTAACTTCAACTAATTTAATACGAAATAAAATGAAAAAATACGACTTTTTTTATAATTTAATTAACATTTTAGCAATGCAAATATTTATTCATATTTAATAGAAAGAAATTATCAACAATATACGAAAAACAAACACAAAAAAAATTAATTGGAAAACACAACAAGTTCTTCATGAACGCTTCATTAAATTTTTTAGCAACTGTTTACACACATCAAAAATGTAATTTAATTAAGTTTATTAAAAAAAAACAAATAATTTATCCGTGTTGTATACATAAAAACATTATTTTTTCTACCTTTCATATTTTAGTACAAGCCGAGTATTAGTTGAATATTTTAATTAAGAACAGAAAATTAGAAAATTTTAATAATTTTTTGCAATTGGGATAGAGACGAATCAATTTCATTTAAGATAATTTAAAAATCAAATAAACAATTAAAAAAATAAACAAAAAAGTAAAAATGAAACGTTTAAAACTTTTAATCAAGCCAATTATTAGAAATCGGTGGGCATAATTTCAATAAAAAGATTTTGTTGTCGAAAACACTCAAGAGAAAATATAAAACACTGTTACGTTTTTATCTTTTGAAAAAAACTTTCAAAATAATAGCTCGAAGATTGCAAATAAAATAAAAATAAATTTGTGTTTAGTTTTAAATTAAAATTCTTTATTGTTCGTACAATTCTGTTCACAACTTGATGTAAACAACAACAATTGCTTTTCTTTGTTATTCCTCTGTTTACACCCTTTGCATAAACAATAATAATTTCTAGACAATTATTCAACAGATCTTTGTAACGGAGATCTTTAAACCATGATTACTCTCTTCAAACGCATCGCGACTTCACACATGGCTGATCGCCTGCTTTGCCTTGCCTTTTATATGGCAAAGTAAACAATCTGATGAATGTTCTTGAAGGCGAACGTTCATGACTTTGCCTCCTCGGAATCTTTATAAACGTAAACACCGTTGTTTACTTTTATTATTGTAGTGTAGTTGGTATATTTTTGTTTAATTGTTTACCATTTTATTATGCTGGTTTTTGTTGTTATATTAAGCAGTACGATAATTTGTAAATAGGTTTGTTTACTGCATTGTTTTGTTTTTGTAGCTTTTGTTTGTAATTTTAATGTTAAGCGATGTAAAAACAAAACACCAGTATCTAGATTTTTCATTTTTGTAACAATACGGTTATTTAAGGTTCTGTATTAATCCCTTTCCCCCTCCATTACAAAAAAAAAAAAAAATAACAAAAATTTGTAAAACATTTAATAGCAACTGTAATATACAAAGAAACAAGCAACAATAAACAACATCTATAACAATAACCATAACAATTTAACGCATACATGTCAATATAAATAATAAAACATATTTCCTAACTGCTATTACCACTACACATACACACACTTTATCTCTCTGTCTCCTTCTTACTCTTACTCTCTCTTTGCTTCAATCTTTATAACTCTTACATGGTAATGTGACTGCATGGTTGTACATGTTCTTGAGTAAATGATAGAAATGTTTTGCATGTATTTGTGTGGCTTAATGTATGTGTGTGTGTGTATCTCAGAATATATGAATCTGCATGCAACAGTATGACCAATATTTTTTTTATATTTCCTTCCCTCTTTTCTTTTTTTTTCTTGTCGTAATTTTCCTTAGTCCAGTTTTGAGTAGATTCAGCTTGCCTCTGATATTTTCCATTGTTGTTGTTGTTTTATTAGTTGCCAAAGTCATTGACCAACTTAAGAGATGTCATTTTAAGTGAAACACAAATGGGAATTTCTATCTTCTGTCTTATAAATCAAATTTATATTAAATCTGTATCAAAAAAAAAAAAAAAAATTCCGAAAAAGAAACAATAATTTCAAGAGAATAGAAACATGCCACACTACCTGATGCTGTTGTACTGGTTTCAACCTGAAAATTATATAATTTGGTTGAGAATTAAAGTCGTCGTTCAAATAAATAACACAGGACTACAGAGATTTCGAAATAAAAATACAAGAAAAAAAATAATACAAAAGTATTACACAAATTAATACGATTACATGGAGATATCGATCTCGATTTGCGGAGAGTGAGTTTAACTTCAATAAAAAAATTTTCTTTAAAATAGAAAAATAAAATCTTTTTAAATAGAAATTTATTTAAACAAATGAATCTTTTTATATTTTAAAACGGACATTAAATTGTTTATAATTTTTTTTTTTTGCAGTTATGGTGGTTCAGTTATGATGTTCATCTCAAAATCTGGCAACAATGATTTGAAGAGTTAGGAGTGTACTCTTATAAAATATTGTTACGAATATGGAAACGGTGTAACATCGTTTAACATTAAGACGATAACCAAAAGCTACAAAAAGAAAAACCATCAGTATGAAAGAAAAACGTAAACCAAGTACACAAACAACAATGAAATCGCAATGAAGTTCTCGAGAAGACGAAACCACGAACATTCGACTTCAAGAACATTCATCAGACTGTTTACGTGCGCATATAAATAGGCAAGGCAAAGCAGGTAACGAGTAGTAGTAATAAGTCAGTCAGTCTTGTGTGAAGTCGCATTGTGTGTGAAGAGAACAGTCGTGGTTAGAAGATCTCCGTTGCAAAGGTCTGCGTTATTGTTGTAACCATCAAATTGTGAACAGTGACACACAAAATAGTACGAACAATAAAGAATTTAATTGAAACTAAACACAAATTTATTTTTATTTTGTTTGCAATTATTAAACTCATATTTCAAACGTTTTTAAAAAGGTGAAAACATAACAATATATTACTGACTATAGCCTAAACTACATTTTCTGAGGGCGATTTGATAGTTGGTCCTTAACCCCCAATCTGCCACATCTACGGCCTCATCACTGGATGTGGGTCAGGGAGGAAGAGCAGAAGAGTTGGGGAAATGTATTGGGGTATTATGTGTCTAGGAGTCTATGGCTTCCTATAGACGATGATAGAACAGGTTTGCTGCTGAGCTTATATAAGGCCAGTCTGAGGTTAGTTATTGGATTTATCAAAAAGCACTTCGAGATTAGATCGCGGACAAGGATCTGGAACAGATCCCAGCCGGACTATTGCAGGATATATTTCGACGAGAAGGAGTTAGAAACTATCGAACACATCCTCTGTAACTGTCCACCCCTTTGTGGGTTGAGGTTGAGGACCCTGGACAGAGACTTCTACAAGCGTTTGAACACTTTGTCGAATGTCGACATTAAGGCTCTCCGTATATTCATTAGTAGTTTGAGCTGGTTGAGAAGTACTATGGCTTCAATGGTGTAATCGCGCTCTCCTGTGTGTTTGTGGTCTGTTTTATACCTCCGTCTCCTTATCGTCCCTTTTCTACCTCCTCTCCTTTTCCCTATCTTCTTTATTTTTCCTCTCTTTCTCTCTCTCGCCTTTAGGATGTAATATAATCAAAAATCGATTTTTTGAAAATTAGGAAGTATACTTACCCCTCAATAGCTACCTATCACATATGTATATGTACATAATTGGTAATTACAACCCTTCAGTCAGGATTACGACCTAGCTTCTCCCGCCACTTATGTTGTGTGTATTAATTTTATACATGAGTGGCGCGACCTACAGTTTAAAGTCGACTACGAACGACAGATTTTTGAGAAACTTTTCATGGGAATTTAATTTACCCTCACAGTTTTTGCCAAAAATCTGCTGAGAGGCAGTCGTCGAAGAAATATTTTTTTAGATTTCGTTTTGTTGGAGAATAAGTCTGACCTAGGGTTTCAACCGAGGCTTCATGTCTAATAAGCCAACACACTATCTACTAGACTACGGCGACATCAATCGATCAAATGATTTTTGCTAAAACATGGTCACCAGGTCGAAAGAAGTGATTTCGAGAAAAACGCATTTAAGTTGCGCCCAGCTGGACGCGTTGTACTCTTTCATTTTTCTCCTTCTTTTCGTATCGCTTGAAAGAAAAGAAGATTTCTATCATATTTACATGGCCCTAAAGTAACTAAAGCTTTGAAAAAAAAATTGATTTTTTAAATACTAGGAAATATAGCAAACCCTTAATACCCTCTAGCATATCGTCAATAGAATCCTTGTATTAGAACAATCAGCTGCTTATCACATCTCTTTCAAGCAAATTAAACTATTGAATGCTTTTATATTATCAATGTTCTTGTTAAACAGTGTTGGCATACATTTCTAACTCGGTCCCTCTTTCATACTCTCTGACTGTAATAGAAGAAGACCCAAGTGAAAGAGACTTTAGACATTTACATTTTGGTAGCGTAATAAAGATTGACATTTAATTGGATTAAATAATATTCTTTAGTTCTCTCTATAAGGAAAAAAACATCAAAATTAAATACAAAATCAATAATAGTCTTAAAGTATTGCCACAAAAGGAAGAAATGGTATCCGTATTGCCAACAATAATGAGGGCGTAAATGTTCATTCTACGTTCATTAACAATTAAACGAAAAATAAATTGGTAATAAGAGAGAGAGAGAGATTCGTCTTATTTTGAATGTTTAAAGAGAATTAAATTGTCGTAAGCAAATAAGTTGTTTATTCTTTAGAAACTTACTTTAAATTTATATCTCCAATGGCGTCTCTTAAAAAAAAAAAAAAAATACTAAGAAAGAGCGAATTTCAGTTTGAATAATGCCTGTGATTAAATTACGTGTAGAATGTGTACATAATAGGCCAGAATACCATATTAGAGGAGAATGTCTTTATAAGACATCCTCATAAATTATTATAAACGATGACAAACTGATATTTCAATAGCATTCGATTGCAATTGCACGAGAATACTCGTATGATGTTAGAAGAACAGAACAGAACAGTAACCAGAAGACAAAATTACTCCTGAACACATGTTAGTTCCTCTAGCATTCACAATATTGTGTGAATGGCATGTCATACTACAACACACACAACTGCTACATGCTTTAGTTTAGTTGTGTTGCAAGTGAGGCATTAGAAATGCTGTCAATGTACGTGTTGTCTATGTACATAGATGTAGTTTGTCGATGTATTTGCCAATATAATCATATCAAATCACATGGAATTATGCTCATCATCAGCATCATATTCTAAAGTCAACTACGACATCATCACTTCTCTCATAATGCCCCCACATTTGCATACATTGACTGACTGGCATTTTATTATTCAAAGAAGACTTGCCGGAGACATGCGAACAACAACTTCAGCTCAATTGAATGAATTGTTTGCAGCAAAAAAGGCAGGCCCACTTTGATTCTCAGCATACTTCTATAACAGTTCTAAGACTCTGTCTGCCTCCATGCCACATATTCGATGTTTCTGTAGCAACTTTTTCCCGCTGTTATTCTTCTCTTTCTTCCCATTTGAGCATAAAGAGGGGGCATTATTACACTGTCATTTTGTTAAGTATTGTTGATAAGTTGAATGCTTTACTACTCTACATACATAGAGCGGAGACCAAATGGTTTTAAGCCTCTTGAATATTAGCTTCAACAAAAATCTCAACTGTTAGATGAAGTGTTAAAAATTGAGTAGAAAAACCGGTTTGGAGTCCAACTGAATATTGGACTACCTAATTTGAATTCGATTCAAAAGCTTATTGAGTTTAATTTCGAACACCCTAATACAGGCAATTAAATGCTTGTAAAAAATACCATATTCGTACATACAAAGAGAAGAACATTCATATTCACGTTTCTTAGGTAATGCCTCGAATGAAGGGATAGACTACCACTTACGCATCATAGTCACTTTTTCCCAATTACACCACTGAGACATACTTTAGAATAACTTTACTGAGATGAATCTCGAAGGTCTACTAATCTATGTTTATGCAAAACATCTTGATACTGGTATTTTGCTTTTACATCGTTTAACATTAAAATTATAAACAAAAGCTACAAAGCCAAAACAACAAACAAATTATCGAACTGTGTAATATAACAACAAACACCAACATAAAAAAATGGTAAACAAGTAAACAAAAATACAAAAACAAACACTATAAGAATAAATGTAAACAAAATACACAAACAACAATAATGAAACAACGATGAAACCAGGTGAGTGAATCAGTAAAATTTCAGTCAGTCTTGTGTGAAGACATGGTGCGCTTGAAGTTCTCCGTTACAAGGATCTGTAGAATAATTGTCTAGTAATTGTTATTGTTTATGCAAAGGGTGTAAACAGAGGAATAACAAACAAAGCAATTATTATTGTTACATCAAGTTGTGAACAGTGGCACATAGAGTTGTGCGAATAATAAAGAATTTTTATTAAAACTGAAGAGATTTATTTTTATTCGATTTGCAATCTACGAACTCATATTTTAAACGTTTTTAAAATGTATGCATAATATGTCGGAAATTGTGAGGAGCAGAAGCACATAATGTTTAGTATTTTGAAGGGCACGGTTAAATCTGCTTCTGCATTTTAATCCAACAAGGCGTGTCTCTGCTTTATTAACAGAATAATAATCATGCGAATTGAAAAGGTTTTGAAAGGATGACTGTTACAATAAACCAGTCCATGTTGTGTAAAATGTTAAGATGCAAGGACATAGCAACGAAACGAATGCTTTCTCTGAAAAGGCGAAAGATTTGAAGCCAGCAAAGGAGTCACAATGGCATGCTAAATCTCAAAGCATAACATGGCATCAAGTCAAGTTTTCATAGATGATCTTAATTATACAGCTCAAGTAGAGAGAAGAGATAAATGTGGTGTAAAGGTATTACTAATACTGAGCACAACAAAGCCTTACTTACTTACTTTACTTACTTAACTGGCCAACCGATTGACGGATTTCGGCCTGCCTTAACGCATCCTTTCAGGCTCCTCTGCTCTTTGCGCGCCTACGCCAGTTTTTCACACCAATCGATGACAGGGCTTCCTCGATCTGGTCCTTCCAACGTAAACAAGGTCGTCCTCTTCGCCGACTTCCGCAGATCCCCGCATCAAATACCCGTCTCGTCTGAGCATCCTCCTCCATTCGAACGACATGGCGGAGCCAGCATAGCCGCTGTATGGCAGTACGCTGCTCAACGTCCATGTTCACTGATTTTGTTTTTTTCTTTGTTGTTGTTATAATTTTAATGTTAAACGATGTAAAAGCAAAACACCAGTATCTAGATTTTTCCATTTTCGTAACAATAGGAAAGCATCAGCTGTTTTTCAACGTTCACCTTAATTGCAGGCAATAGAATACCGTCCTTTAATAATAAAAACGTTCAGTAATGTACACGTTTTAGCAAACAAGACTCCTATTTTTTTCTTTTTCTTGTCTACCATGGAAGTCTACTTATTGATGATACCAAGTCGTGACTCGTGTCTTCATCATCATCATCATCATTATCATCGTCAAGTACGTTCAATATGTTCAATAAGGCATCATTACATGAAATGCATCTTTATTGCCACAGTTGATAAGCTGTAGGTGCTTTTGCTGTTATTGAATGCTATCGAATGGAGTAGATTGTTGCAGAGAAAGAGAGAGAGAGAGAGACAGAGTTGTCAGTTATAATGACACAATGATACCTCATGTATGTGATGCCACATCATATATTGAAGAAAAAAAAATAAGCAATTTACACTGCTTAACAAAATTACACAGAAAGACAGGTATTTTCTTGAAATTTATTTTGAATCTTAGCAAGGAGAATACAAAAGGTATTTCATTATCCCTGAAAAAGATTTATAATACCAATAGAATAAGAAAGATAAATCTCCCTAGACTGGTTTTATTATGGGCAGCCTATGTTACTGAGATTTCCATTAGCATACATAGATTTGAAGTCCATTAATGCATTGACAGTGTGCATGGATTTTATTTTAATTTTTATTTTAATTTTGTTTTCTGTCTAAGCCATCCATATTTTACAATCAATTTTTTCCATGAAGCATTAGAAATATTGATGGAAATTTTTCTCCGACAATTTAATGTTGTTGTTGTCGTTATGATGGCGAGAAAAAATTCATTTATTTGTTGCCACACTTTTGTTATTTTTTCCCCATGTTCAATACACCCACTTACTCTATTTATTGTCTTCAATATTGCATGATTAAATGGCAAAAAATTAAAAAAAAGTGGGAAAAAACTCGAGAATAAATTGAAATGAATTGAAAATGCACAATTCAAATGCAAATTCGAATACGAATGCGAATGCGAATGAAACTGTTATGTTATGAGACCATAATTGCTGATTTAATGTTCAATTATAGATCATGGCAAAGTAATATGAATGAATAAAAATAATTTGTTGTTACTGGAATGGACAAAACAAATCAACAAAATGGAGAGAACTACAGTATGAAAATAAATATAAAGGGTGATCCATTTAAAAGTTTAAATTTAAAAATGCAATAAAACAAAAAAAGCATACTATACAGTGCTGCGGTTAACCCTTTCATGTCATTAAAAATGAGTTACGGTCATTGCTGAAAAACAACTTGTTGTTGCTCTGGTTTCTAAAACAGCATCAACCATCATATACAGGACACAGAGGTTAAATTTTGTGTCAAATATATTTCTTTAGAAATTCTGTTGCATTTTCGAATGTATAGGGTGGACCATTTAAGAGTTGAAATTTAAAAATGCAAGAAAATAAAAACCGATTGAAATCTTGGCAAATTTAATTTTTTTGTTGTAAAATAAAATTGTTCCGTTTGGAAATGGAATATTATTTCATTCATTCGGCTGAAGCGGACTTACAGTTCTTCACTCGATTGGGTCAATTTTCGTGGACTCTTTCTAGCCATACATTAGATGCTATCTCGGCAATGGCCTTTAAATGCTTAATAAAAAAAACACGTAGGAATGTTTTTGTGTGGATTTTGTTTGCTTTTCTTATATTTTTTTTTTTTTTTTTTTTTTGTATAGAAATTCTTTTGAAGAAATGCGCAAATAATTTGAAGGTGGCTCAGTTATTAAGTTGAAATATTTTTAAAAATTATTCGTTCTACTGCAGGCAATATTCTCATAACTCTAACAGCATCTGGTGGCATTTCATATTTAATTTTGTCAAAAGTTGGTATTTTACAAACAATTATTGAATAAAATATTATCTCAACTGATTTATCTTCAATTAACAAATTTCCTGGGTACTACATGGCGTATGATTATTTGTAGGTCGATATAATATTACTCATACGTAAAATCAGACTGGATGTTTATTGTGAAATAAATTATAATTTGACACGAAGGCGTAATGCAAAAATAGAAATAAAATTTTCCTATTAACATCGAGAGGCGGCTGGAAAGGGTGGGAAATATAAAATTTTAAAGTTCGAAATTTTGTCAAATTTATTTTTTGTTTGTAGTGAAATGCAATTGTTCCGTTTAGAAATGGAATATTATTTCATTCATAAGGCTGCCGCGTCTGGCCTCACAGTGCTGCATTCGATCGGAACAATTTTCGTGCACTTTTTCGAGTGTAAGGGGCCATATTTAGGCAATGACATCCGGAATGTTGTCCTTCAAATGCTCAATTGTCTTGGGTTTGTCGGCATAAAACTTTTCTTTATAGCCACCTTACAGAAAATAGTTCAACGGTGTCAAATCGCAACTTCTTGGCGACCAATTGACATCACCATTTCGGCTAATTAAATAGTTTGACGCAATAAATCGATGTGAGATGTGTGGCAAGTTGAACCATCCTGTTGAAACCAAAAATCGTTCATATCAATACCATGAAGAGCGGATATACAAAAATCGATTATCATGGTGCGATAGGCGGAATGGTTGCCCCGTCCACAGTGTATTGGCTTCTGTAAGACCGCGTATGGGGTTTCTGAGCCCCAAATTCGGCAATTTTGATTATTAACGTACAAGACTTTTTCGTAATCTGACTTCAAGGAGTTTGCCTTTGGTCTTTATCTCGGTGTTGTATAAATTAACGTGATTTTAATGCTTAAGATACTGGGCAATATTTGTATATAAAAATAGAAACATTAATTGTGATAGAATTTTCTAAAAATATTTTCACTTTTCGGTTATTCAACTTGCCCACGTCGAACATACCAAAAATTAGACGAAATTCGTTGTAAGAATAGAAAAATAATTGCAAAAAAATTATAATTTCGATATAATTTCAACGCCATGACGAACAACAGCTGCCATAGCGAAAGAAACAAAATGAAAATGAAAATGTAAACGAAAATGAAAATGAAAATTAAAGTCGCTTTAATCAAAATCATTCGACTTTTTGAAAAATTTGTACTTAAAACAGCATGTGTTACACTTTTAAGTGATTACAGTCGGAGAGAAAAAAAAGTTTCTTGATTACCTTACCAACCAACCAACCAACGCTTACAGATGCACAAAGACAATCACTCATACTCAACTGTCTCGCTCCCCCTTTTTTTAATACAATACAACTACACGCAATCTACTTAAAATATCCGAACATCAGTTCTTACAAATGTTGTCATTTATAAACTAATACACGCTCACACACACACACAACACTAACACTCTAACAGATTTACACTTGTAACCTCAATAAAAAAAAAAAAACAAAAAAATGGAAAAACAGAATCATTTAATGCCTGGGAAAAATCTCTCCCAACGAAAATTTTGATTTCATGAACGAACAGACGCATGCATAAAGGAATGACAAGTAAGAAGGGCACATTACTGTGTGATACTCATACATACGTTAGTCATACATACATCGTATACCTTTCGTCACCGTCATAGGCATCATTGTCTCAACATTTCTGAATTGCTGCTGAAGCCAAATTATGCCGTCTCTCCAATATACATACATACGTAGAATGCGAGAGAGAGAGAGAGAGAGAAAGTGAGACCTTTTTGAAACGAATTGAAATAAAATCATTTATCACACTGGATGACACTTTCTTTTACTAGGCAGCTTGAAAAAATATATTCAATCTTAAGTGACTTTATATACAGTCTCTCTCACACCACTCGCCATCGTAATCCCTCTGTAACTTAATTTCTTTGCCTATTTGTATGTGAATATTTTGGGCATAATAGGGAGACCTTGTTTGTTGGTGTACTCGTATATGGGCAACGATAAAATTGGAGACATAAATTTAGATCTCAAAGTCATTTATTAGGGCCAGGCAAAGGCAAAATAATAATTTCAAAATGATGGAATTCCAAATGATGGCAAACGTATAAATCATTCACATGAAGTGTAAAGAATTCTTCATAAAATTAAACACTTTAAAAACGTTCTTAGGCTTATTAAGAGATTCTTAAAGCCAGACAAAATGATTTTCATACGAAAATTAACTTTTAAGTAACAAAAGTGATGTTTTTTCCAAAACGATCTATTCAAGGCGTTTTACGTTTTTACCTTTAAAAAACGTTTAAAATATGAGCTCGTAGATTGCAAATAAAATAAAAATAAGTTTGTGTTTAGTTTTAATTAAACTTCTTTATTATTCGCACTACTATTTAATTGTTCAACAGATCTTTGTATTGGAGATCTTCAAACCACGATTACTCTCTTCAAACACACCGCGTCTTCACACAAGACTGACTGAACTTTTACTAACTCAGTTGGCTGCTTTGTTTTGCTTTTTATATGGCAACGTAAACAGTCTGACGAATGTTCTTGAAGGCGAATGTTCGTGGCTTCGCCTTCTCGAGATCTCTATAAATATAAACATCGGAAATTGCACGAAAATGTCGTACAAAATTTGGTCACAGAGAAGGACCAACGGTGCCCGGCATACGCCAGTTTATTCCTGAAATTCGTGAAACTGGTTTCATTGTTGATGCGCCAAGACGTGAGCGTGCTCATATAGTACACCTGAAAATATCGAAGATGTGGCTGGGAATGAGCGTGAGAATCCATCAACATCAACTCATTCACGCACCAGTTTACGTCGAATTTTGTGAAAAGATATCAGTATGACGCCTTACAAATTCCAATTGGTTCAAGAGTTGAAGCCGCATGGCCATCCGTTTCGCTTTCGCTTCACTAGATATGTAGATAGAATCTTTACGGGGAAGCTACAGATAACCTCAAAACAAGAGTCTTTAATTCGAGAAATCCGACAACGCAAATAGAAGTTCACTTATCAAACGCTCAGAAAGCCACAGGATGACATACAATGAACAACAGATATACGCAGGCCACATTAATGATCCAAACAACGGATTATAATTCTAATGCAGTTTCTAATGCTCTATGTTACGGAGTGTAAGTGTGAGAAGTTTAAAAACTAGTGACACAAATGCTATTCAAATGCTTTCCTACGAATACGACAAGGGAAGAAAATCATGCGTCATTGCGACGATCACGTTTGTGGAATATATGTAAATCACTCTTCGTTGGTTTAGCCGCTGATTATTAGTTGAGAACGCAAAATATTTGGAAAACATGAGAGTGAAACGCCTTAAAACATGAGTTGAAAGGAGCTTTAAGAGCTCTTCGAAATCCAATCCGCGTTAAAAATTTTATTTTTTTTGTTATTAAATTTGAAATACAAGTTGATGATGAAATTTTTGCATAACAATGAACTACAGACCTAAAAACAAAATAAAAATTTGTCATCATCAAAATGTGTGTGTTGATGCTACAGCCGACACAATTTCAACCAAATCAAATCCAAGACAATAAGGCAAACCGACAAACAGATGAAAGAATACTTAAACAAAGCAACGTATCTTCCTCGAAAGTTTTATTATGTCGTACGAATGAAAATAGTGAAAGAAATTTTTAAATTAAACGTACAACATTATGGCCTATTTTGCTCTACAAAGTAAAGTTTTTCGTTTTTTGTTGGCAACATTTTTCAAAGTTACACACTGTGAATACTGCATTAAACAAAGCGGAAGTTTAAGCTGCTGCCGTATACTTATGCATAAGTAAGTAAGAAATCGTATACTCTCTCTCTTTCTCTCTTGCACATACACATGTACTGACACATGATCTATTTTTGACAAATGACTATACATGCCCATGTGAATATTTCATGTGGTTTAAGTATGTGTGTGTATGTGTAGAGTGTACGCTCATCATTAATTCCTTTTCTTTCTTCTTGGCAAACTATTATTCCTTGAAGAGGCCATTGTATTTAAACCAGTCAAATTATACACGAGATGTTAAGAGTGTCTAACGAAAAAAAATGCGATAAACCGAGGGGTAAAAAATACATGTAAACTCTTGTTTTTTTTTTTTTGGCTAAAAGAAAACAATGGAAACCACGAAAATGAACTTCTGTTTTTAAGCAAGTGGGACCAACTCTTTAATAGCCTCCGAGTACCGGATAATAATACGCATTCTCAAGCAGAGGTACACGTATATTGTATATTCTGAAACACGAATTAAAAACTCGTGTTTTGATGCAAGTGGGATCAATTGTTTGACAGCCTCCTGTTACTGGACCATAATACAGGTTTTTAATCGGAGGTACACACGATCGGGATATGTATGATCAGGGCTAATAATCATTTAGTAAGTTTGAGACGCATAAGAATTGAAATATCTTTACGGATAATCAAATAACAATTGTGAGCAATTACATCCAGGATTACGGAACCAAAGGAGAGTCGCCGTAGTCCAGTAGGTAGGTTCATACTCCAAGGCAGACATCTCCAACAATACGAAATATGAGGAAATATTTCTATGGTGCTTCCTCTCAGCAAATTTCTGACAAAAACTCTGAGATTAAATAAATTTGCCATGAAAAGTCTCCCAAAAGCTTATCGTTCGGAGTTGACTTTAAACTGTAGGTCCCACCACTCATGTGCACAATTAACACACACAACATAAGTGGCGTGAGAAGCTAGATCGCAGTAACGGAACTAACGGAAGGGCTGTAATGACCAATTATGTATGTATCAGAGATCAGCAATGAATCGTTTTTTCGCTACTTATAAGCACTCATGAAATCTTGAATATAAAAGTGAGTCAACAGTATTGAAATTTAACTACATACTCTGATTCATTCGTACTCACAACAACGTTAATTTATAAGTACAGGTTGCAATGAGTATGCGTACAACGTTGACATTAAACTCATACCATTCGAAATATGTTTGATTCATAAGCCTACTTAGATTTAGATTCCTAACTTTAGAAAAATGCTTATAATACGAGTGACTCGAATTATTCATCAAAATTTACAGTCTTATTTGTTGTTGCATTAAAAAAAAAAGAAAAAAGGCACATAAGCATAATAGACAGAGCAGCAAGCAGAGCAAACACACAATTTTCTAGTGAGTGTTCGTACGCGATTCATACTTATTTTCGATTCGCGTATATGCTGAGTTGTGGTGAGTCGAAATCAACAACATCATACATGTTGTTATTAAGTATGAATATGATGAGTACTTCAAACTTTGAATATGAGTAGAGGTTCCATGGTACTAAAGTAAGTATGAATGCGTATAAGCTACAGAGATTATGAGTATGATTTGATTCTTCTCATCTTTTTGAATACTCATTGCTGATCTCTGGTATGTATGTATGTATATATCTAATACGGTATCAAAGGCCATCCTAAAGTATAAAGAGAATAAACAATTACTCCAGGCATGGAATGGTACTCATTATATGGATTCTAACCATCATCGAGTAATTCGAAATCAGGAATCCAATATTCTAGTTAATAGTTGCCGCTTATAATCTAGAGAACAGCCACTAACAATTTGGAGATCGCCACTAAAGCAAAAAATTCAACGAAGCCTACTAGTGTTGTGTCTGCCGACCATATGGCCATACCTGTAGCTACACTACCACAGAAATTGCTGCCAGGATAATTGCACTTATTTAGTTGCTTCGCCAAGACACAATCCCTTCTCTATGAAGAGATTCTCTTACGGTATGAATACTTATTTTTATATTGCAAACGGTGTTGGTCACATTTCCACTAAAACTTTGTAAATCTTTAACAAAATTTGTTATTGTATAAACGCATCAAGTGAGTGAGAGTGGATGCAGTTGTTTTTATCGTAAAACCGACTGAAAATTCAATTGAGCCAAAATCTGTCAAAGTTACGTCGGCAAATTAGTATTCAATTACGTTTCAATATCCCAAAACAAACTCTACAAAGCTATAGGGAGTGAGAGAGAGAGAGAGAGAGCGCGAAAGAGCGATAGGGACATGAATAAGGCAAATGCCAATATAAACATTTAAAAAGATGGATGAATGAGCTCTTGGATGGATGGATGAATGAATGAAATGGCTTGTTGATGAATATGATTTTTGATTTTTTCATATGTAAGTGAGTACATATATGTATGTATAAACGTTTGTGTGTGTGTGTTTATGTTATAAATTTAATAAAGTTACTTAGGCCGCCTCTCCTAAGGAGTAGGTGGGTACACACCATATATGAGAGCGCTTAAGTAGATATTTTTTTAAAATGTTGTAGACTCTACAAAATAAACATAATATTAATGCGGGTGTGTGTGTGTCCGTTGTCATCATCATCATCAGCATGATTTCCAGCATCATATCCCATATCATACATCATATTTTCATTTTTACATTTCTATACAATGTCACATACAATTACATACACATCGAATATAATCATCACTTGTGTACTCTATCATATAGATATATGGCTTTGTATTGGTTTTGAAACCACATACTCTAATAATGAGGAGTATGTGTGGCTGTACTTGTGTTCATATGTAGGCATATTGATTGACTTCTCTATGAAGGAGAATATGTTTTGGGCGATAAAATTGTCAATTGTTATGAGTTCATGCAACAAATGACAGCATAATTTATGATAATTTAATAAAATTTCAACTTCAAATTAGTAACAGTTGTTTGTTTTAATCATAATACTGCTCTCTCTTTCCCTTTGTCTTTTTTTTTTCTCTCTCTCTCTCTTTCTAATGTAATACAACAATAATAACAACAAGAATACAAATAAATCGACCATAGCATATTTATAACGTAAGAGCAAATGATGACGGTACGTGTATGCGTATGTGAGTGTGTGCCTAATTTACTCTCAATTCGATTGTTGTTGATGGCATCATTCATTTATTCATTACTTTCATCATTTAATTTTGTTTTTGATTTTTGTCTTTTCGTTTGTATCAGATATCAGAAATGAGTATTCAAAAAGATGAGTAAAATCGAATCATACTCATAATTTCTGATATTTATACGCATTCATACATCATTCAGACATCAAAACGAAAAACCCCTACACCGTTACCCTCCCAGATTTGTTAGTACGAATTCTCCAGGCCGTTGGACATCGTAATGGAAGATATTCATAAGTTTCTCTGGTCTACCTAGTGCAAAGACCAGAAGGATAAGATGGAACTCTACCTGTTCTGTGTCATTCCAAGCAAATAACCGAGTAGAAGATTACATGTTCCACATTCATCGAGACGCTACTTGAAAGGCTTCCACAAATTAAAGCTGCTATCTTGAATTCATCTATGAATACTAGAGTAATTTTAATGGTGGTCTACCACCACTTTATCTAATGTACCAAAAATGGTTGTAAAACAAGCTATTTCCACAGTAAATGTTTGTTCCCTGCTGCTTATTTCTGAATTAATGGCTTTATAAACGTGCGCTCATCATTCACATAAAATTTCTCAGGATTCAATTGATATTTTAAGGCTTACATCTCAGTAAATAGGCCTTCAGGTATAAATTTATGAAAAATTTCCATAAAGATGTGTGTAAAGAAATATTATGCTCTCACTGGATATGTACGCAGCAGAGATCAGCAATGAGTATTCAAAAAGATGAGTAAAATCGAATCATACTCATAATTTCTGATACTTATAGGTTAGGTTAGGTTAGAGGACGTGTACTTGTCAACTGTGACAAGTACTGTACTCCGAGGTCGAATTGACCCATTGTACAACGTCCTAGCTTCTCACACCACTCGTGTTGTGTGCGTTAATTTTATACATGAGTGGCGGGACCTACAGTTTAAAGTCGACTCCGAACGACTGATTTTTGAGAAGCTTTTATAATATCATGGAACCTCTACTCATAGTCAACGTTTGTACTCATCATATTCATACTCAATAACACGTATAATGTTGTTGATTTCGACTCTCCATAACTCAACATATACACTAAGCACAAAATAAGTATGAATCGCGTACGAACACTAAAATACTTACTAGAAGGTTCTTGCTGTTCTGTCTTTTTTGCTTATGTGTCTTTTTTTTCTTTTTTTTGTTGTAAATGCAACAACAACTAAGACTGTAAACTTTGAAGAATGATTCGAATCACTGGAATCGTTTATAACTATTATTCTAAAGTTATGAATCTAAATGAGTAGGCTTATGAATCAAACATTTTTCGAATGGTATGAGTTTGATGTCAATGTTGTACGCATACTCATTGCAATCTGTAACCTGTACTTATAAATCAACGTTGTAGTGAGTATGAATGAATCTCGGAGTAGTTAAATTTCAATATTGTTGACTAACTTATATTTAAAATTTCATGAGTACTTATGAGTAAAGAAAAAACGATTCATTGCTGATCTCTGCTCTGTTTTAGTGTGATAAATGTAACATGATTTTAAGCATGTTATATGTATGAGTGTGTGCACTATGGCTGCTCAACTGCCATTAAATATTACGTTTGTAGTTGTATGTCGTCTGCTTGTATGATTATGTAAATATCAGTTTAAATTAATATGATTATTTATAGAAGTATACGTGTCTGAGTGTGTTCATGTGTGAGCCGTTTATTTGCAAGTGCGTGTGTGTGTGTGTAAGTAAGTGCATTACAGGCTTAGCTCAATGCGAATGTTGTCATGATAATATTTGTTTATTGCCTTGATCAGATTTTCACAACTGAACTCGAAATAAAAGCTGATTTTAATGATTTTCATTTCTGCTACAGTCATTGGCTGTTGTTATAGTTAAATATTTAGCGTGTTGTAGGTGGACATGTGTTAGTGTGAAACGTTATATAAATTAGTTGAGTTCATTCGAAATTTGACTATAAAACTGATAGTCGTAGTCGCCGTAGTCTAGTAGGTAGTGTGTTGGCTTTTTAGGCTTGTGGCCACAGTTCAAACATTTTCAACAAAACGAAATATTAAAAAAAAATATTTCTCCGGCGACTTCCTCTCAGCAGATTTCTGGCAAAAACTGTGAGAGTTAAACAAAATTGTCATGAAAAGTCTCTCAAAAATATAAGGTTCGGAATCGACTTTAAACTGTAGGTTCATCTACTCATGTATAAAAAAAAACACAACATAAGTGGTGTAAGAAGCTAAGCCGTAATCCTGAAAAAAGGCTTGTAATGATTAGTTATGTATCTATAAAACTGGATATTGTTTGTTACAATACCATTTTGTACTTTTTTTCCTTTATGAAGAAGAAACAGAGACGATTACTGTACCAGAATTTCTAGCTCTGGTAGCTTATGTATTGTTACGAAAATGAAAAATCTAGATAATGGTGTTTTGCTTTTATATCGCTTAACGTTAAAATTACAAGCAAAAGCTACAAAAACAAAACAATGCTGTGCACAAACGTGTTTACAAATTATCGTACTGCTTATAATAACAACAAACACCAGCATAAAAAATGGTAAACAAGTAAACAAGAATCCACAAACAACACTACATGAATAAACGTAAACAAAATACACAAACAACAATAATGAATGTAAACAACGATGTTTACATTTTTATAAATTTCGAGAAGGCAAAGACACGTACATTCGCTTTCATAAAAGGCACGGCAAAGCAGGCGAGTGAGTTGGTGAAGTTCAGTCAGACGTGGTGCGTGTGAAGATCTCCGTTACAAAGATCTGTCGAATAATTGTCTAGTAATTGTTATTGTTTATGCAAAGCGTGTAAGCAGAGGAATAACAAACAAAGCAATTGTTGTTGTATACATAAAGTTGTGAACTGTGGCCCACAGAATTGTGCGGATAACAAACAATTTTAATTAAAATTGTAATCTCATATTTTAAACGTTTTTAAAGGGTAAAAACATAACAATATGCACACTTTTTGTCGTGGTCTTGTACTCTTGCAGCAGCAAAGTCATTATATCTTTGATCAGCTCCAGAATCAATCATTTTATGTCTACTTTTTGTTTTGGGAACTGAGTTGCTGACTTAAGAGTTAGTCTCGATCAGGGGAAGGTAAATTAGAATATACCAAACCCCAAATGGCTTCGGAAGGACTTCAATTAAAAGGTTATAAATAAATTATCGGGCCAGTAAAAAGTATACACAGTCAGGATTACGACCTAGCTTAACATAGCATAAGTGGCGGGACCTACATTTTAACGTCGACTCCGAACGACAGATTTTTTTTTGAGAAACTTTTTCATGGTAATTTTTATTTACTCTTAAGAGATTTTGCAAAAATCTGCTGATAGGCAATCACCGAAGAAATATATTTGTTTTTATATTTCGTTTTGTTGGAAATGTTTGAACTGGGGTTTGAACCGACTCCTCACGTCTAATAAGTCAACACACTACCTACTACAATACCGCGACTTCAGGAGAACCTTAAGTGAAATTCGCAATAAAATCGCTGGCAATTTGAACATTTTTAAAAGCGTAGGCCTTAGAAGTAAAGAATTTTAACTTTAGAAAATCGTTCATATACGTCCATTATATGTTTCAAAACTTCCAATCATAATCAAGAGATCTTAGCACCACCTTCAATCCATTTTATACGTTTAATACTCCGACCATTAGGCAGAATTCTATGACACGTGTCTACCGAAAATAACAACAACACCCTATTTCTGTAGTTCGGATTTTCCTGCATCGATGTTCTTAAACTTCATTCATGTTTTTATAAGCTGATATAGTGCGGTCTTTACTTCAGGAGTTTTGTTATTAGCTTCTTCTCATGCATTATGGAACAGCGTATATCACCACAACTTATGCTGCTGGCAATATTTCATGCATTCTGGAGCCACCACAACACACTCACAAATGTAACTGTTCTTCGCCAAAGTTGGGTTTCTGCAACAATCAATTGCAAATTGTAATGCCACTCAACATGAATTAATTCTAAACTTCCTGTCGATAACTAATCAGAAGTTAAAACAGGAATTGATTATTAAAATCGCTTCTTGTTCTTCTTTTAATTTGCATGACATTCTAATCAAAAAAAAAAAAAGAAAAGAATTAGCTTTTGTATGCAAAACGCAAAAAAAAGACAAAAAAGGAAATGAAACTTCAAACATTTTCATTTCAAGTACGGAAGTTCAATCGAAACTTGTAACGCAACGAGTGCCGTCTGTGTGTGGCCATGTTGTTACGCAAGCCAAAAGGAGAACAGAAAAAAACAACAAACAAACAACAACAAAAAAAAAGAAAAGCGCAGCACTTGATTTCTAAATACATTCCTGCAAAAGCCGCATGTTGCAATAGACTATTGGCAATTAGCCTGTGAACAATAACAACAACAACAATTGCAATAAATAGTAGAGGATAACATGTACAATAGGCAGTACATATACACATACTATGTCTACATACATATGTGTACGTGAGAGTTGAAGGATTCATGTACGAATATGAGTGTATTTGTATGTGTGCTCTTCAATACATTGTTGAAGAGCTGGAAGTCTGCTGTCATCATTATGAAGTTGTTTGAGCCTGTTTTACTTGTTGGCTGGGTTTGGTTGACGCTGCTTGCTTGTACTTGCTGCATTGTGTCCGCTTATACTGTTGTCGTTGTCGTTGTTGCAATTGTTATTGTGTGTCAAGTGGCAAATATGCAGCCAGTCAAACAACCAAAAAGCCAACCATTAGCCTCGTCAAGCCAAATAGCAATCGATACGTTCAGTATTGCCGCAAAATTAAACGTACAAGCATGCCAGCCAACATGCAGATGAGTTTCTAAAGTCTTCGTTTTCTTTTTTTTTTTTCTATATTTTCTCGCTCTTACACACTTCCTGTTTACATTTTTCAAAATACACGGCCCATATGTATTAAAGTGCATGTGCATGTACATGCTCATGTGTAAATGCGAGTGTGTGTTCCAACTTAAACTGCAATACTGCAACACTTGAACATCATAAAGTTTTAATAGTTGCAACATAGCAAAAATAGAGAGAAACTCTAAAATGTTATGCGATTTTAAATGACATACTCAACTGCTACTACTGCTACTACTCTCTACTACAATTACTCCAACCAACCACTAATACTACTACTACATGAGAGTTCAAAAAAGTTATAAAAAAAAAGAAAATTATTTTTTAAAAAAGTATGGAAAATTTTGTATTAGAAAATTATTGTAAAAAGTATATGCTTTTCAGAAAGATTGTAAGTGTGAGTGTTAGTGTTGCATGTCATTAGGTTGGTAAGTTATTGAAACTCTTTTCGAAGTTCTTGAACTGCTAGTTTACAAGAAATTTTATACAATACCGTTCAATATCATATTCTTTTCGTTCATTTAAATTTTTCAGTTTCAGAGAAAATAAATTTGAAGAGAGATAAGATCAAATTTTCTTCGCTCTTCTTCACAGATAAGGTTAAGGTTAATACAAACAACTGCTTGTATTCATTTAAAGGATAGTCTAGTCAAGTAAAGAATTTAATTAGCAACAGCCAACAGCAACTTTTTGGACATTTTGGAAAACACTCTGTAACCTTTAATATCAAAAAATGTATCTTCTTTTGAAAAAATCAACATGAAAAAGAAAATAAATCAGAATTTTTCTCATCATATCTCTTCAATGGGCTTAAAAAATTTCCACCCCGATGGTCTAGCTGGTAGTGTGCTAAACTAGCTCGGCCAATACCGAGACCGTGGGTTCGATTCTTATCATTGGCCCTGGGTTTTCTATGATTGTCTGATTGTTGACATTGTCTGGTTAACCGAAATAGAAAAAGAAAGTGCGAATTATTACAGAGAAATTCTCGAGAAAAAAGTGTCGAAGATGTCATGAAAGAAAAAAATGTTTCCAAATAAAATCTGCCGCTCACTACTCCTCTTTCCTTTCTCTTATATAACTCGAGTTCATCTCCTTAGTGTTGTTCTTAAATAAAAAAAAAATTCACCGAAGTGTTTATAACGAAGACCGATTCTTCTGACATGAGTTCTGACAGTGACAGTAATGTCTGTCATTCATAATCCTTTAACGGTAGACCCAACCTTTGAAAAATTTAGCCTCCTGGAGTTGGATCTTTGACGAATATTTTGTTGTCTTGTTATAGAGGTGCTTGTCCTCTTACTTACCCGGGTATGAGGAGTCAGCCAACCTGGTGGAATGAGGAACTCCAAAGGCTCCGCTGTTGTACTAGAAGACACTTAAATAAGGCTAAAAGGTCGAGCGAGGATGTTGCCTGGTCTGCATATAGATCCAGTTTTAATGATTATAAAAGGGAAATAAAGCGCTCAAAAAGAGCCATCTGGATGAGTTTCTGCGCAAGTATCGAGGAGGTTGCCGATGTGGCTCGTTTCCGTAGGATGTCTAAGGATCCTAGGCTTTGTCCAAAAGAACGATGGCACGTGGACAGCTTCGAGAAAAGAAACCCTAGAAGTCCTATTGAACACTTGTTTTCCCTACTATGTGGATCCGGGTTGCTATCCGTTGTGTGTAGCTGATCCCGTCTGTAATGCTGGCATGATGTCCGACTTAGAGGAAATCATTCTCAGCGATAGGGTCATAGGGATTGATAAACTTTTCATGGCAATTTGATTTTACTCTTAAATTGTAAAAAGATCGCTGAGAGGAAGTCGCCGAAATAATTTTTTTTTTTCATATTTTGTTTCGTTGATGTCTGAACTGGGACTTGAACCACGGCCTTGCGTTTACTAAGCCATCACAGTACTCCTCTACTGCAATGAGTTATGTATGTTGCACTACAAAGAGAATTCATTCTGGAAGAAGCTTTTTTTCTTATTAACATCGTATGTGGATTCTATAAACACTAGTGTACGAGTACAAGTGTGGGTTTTAGAAAATAAATTACTTCTAATCGCACCGATTGAAAAAAAAAAAGGTAGCTACTTTGAATATTAATTAGGGCAACAGAAACCGTGGGTCGCCGTAGTCTAGTAGTCTAGTATGTTGGCTTATTAGACGCAAGCCCACGGTTCAAACCCCAGGTCAGACATCAAAACGAAAATATGAAAATATTTCTTCGGTGACTTCCTCTCAGCAGATTTTTGTTACAAACTCTGAGAGTAAATAAATATGCCATGAGAAGTTTTTAAAAACAATTTGTGTTTCGGAGTGTACTTTAAACTGTAGGTCCCGCCACTCATGTACAAAATTAACACACACAACATAAGTGCAGTGAGGAACTAGGTCGTAATCCCGACTGAAGGGTTACAATAACCAATAATGTATGTGACAGATGTCTAATGACCTCCACTGAGATTACTTCCAGTCCAACTCATTTAAAACTTCAAAACAACCTTCCAAAAAGCAATCATAATGTGTGCTACACTCTGAAATTGTATTTTTAAATTTCTTGTTACATGTTTAACGAACGCTTTAAAATTTCTTCTATTTTGTTTTTTTACAACGACTTGCCAAAACGTTAATGAACTGTTGCTTGGCATGTTAAACAATCCCGATACCAATCTGATACTGCTGCTGCCATTTTTGCATTCGTATATCTCTGTATAGTTTTACAGAGTTTTTCTTTCATTTTCTGGGTTTTTTCTGATGAAACCAAATAAAAAATGTTCCTCCTGTAAAGGAGTATTTCCTTGATTCAGATTTCTTTTCGGAGAATTTTTGCAATATTTTCTTTTCAATTTTTATGTTTGCCATACCAATGCAGCAATGCAAATTCGAAACATTTTTTTCCTTCGAAATTTCTTGTTAAAAGAACATAAGAAATTTTAGGTTTTTAAATACTCTCTTTTTGTGTTAACAAGCATTGAAATTTTTAGCTGAAGCTAAAGTGAAAACATTAAATCTGCTGTGTTGATAGTGTGAGTTTGTCAACCAAAAAAATATTTCTTTGATGCAGCTGTTCTGTTAGTTTTTTTCTCAGTCAAAAATTGCTATTTTCCATCAATAAAACAAAATGTGGTTGAACAACACCTTTTGTCTCGCATGGCAGTCTTCTTTCCCTTGTATTTTAAACAAAAATATTGGTTGCTGGGGGTCTTATCGAAAAAGAAAAAAAATGGCAAATACTGCCAAAGTTATGAACAAAAACTTTTCGTAGTAAATGTCTGATATTTTAGTCAAATTGCTTGTGTAGTTGTTGTTGTTGTTTTAATGCAGTCACAGCCATTCAAGTGCCACAATTACAAACTCCTTTAAAAGTATATGAAGAAAGTGCAGAAGTATTCGTTTTTTTTTTGTTAAGGAACACATACATATCCAAGGAAAAACTTTGAACATTTAAAAGAGTTTGAAAAGAAAGATTACAGTGATTAAGAAAAAAAAAGAATCACGAGAAAAAAGAAACAAAGTACGAAAAAGATTTGTGGTTTTAATTGGAAAATTTTTTCATAACAAATGACGAATGGAAATATGGCTTTAACAGCAACCCAAAAAGAAATTAAGTTTTTCGGAAATTCTAATTGAGGATAACAAAGAGAATCCAAAGTTGAAATCAAAACGTTTCCAAATGATTAATTGAACTCATATGGCCACGGACTCTCGTCTTTTGGATTAAAAAAAAAGCTTTAAACAGACCTTAACGTAAACTCTTTAGGAATTTAATAATAAGCATGTGTTTATCACAATACATGCACAAACACATGCATTAAGTGTGTAAATTATTGCTAATTTGCCAGCGTTTAAGGGGTAATTAATTATTAATTGGTTTACCGTTGTCTTACAACTAAAATACATTCAATACAATACAATACAAAGCTGCCTTTAACCCTGTCATGTTATTAAAAAAGAATCGAGGTCAGAGGTGAGAAACAACTTGTTGTTGCTCTGCTTCAACCATCATACACAGAACAAAGAGGTTAAATTTCGGGTGAAATACATTTCTTTAGAAATTCTGTTGCATTTCCGAATGTATAGGGCGGGTGATTTGAAAGGTGAAATTTAAAAATGCAACAAAACAAAAACGGTTTTAAATTTTTGGCAAATTTAGTTTTTTGTTATGAAGTACAATTCTTCTGTTTGGGAATGGATTATTATTTCATTCATTTGGCTGTAGCGGCTGGCCTCACAGTACCTCATTCAATCAGGACAATTTTTCTAGCCATACATTAAATGGTATCTAGGCAATGGCCTTCAAATGCTTAATAAAAAAAAAACAAAGTAGCAATGTGTTTATATGGATTTTGTGTTTTTTTTTTTTTAATTTTTTTATAGAAATTCATTTGAAGAAATACGCAAATAATTTGAAGGTGTTCAGTTATTAAGTTGAAATATTTTTAAAACTTATTCATTCTACTGCAGGCAATATTCTCATAACTTTAACAGTATTTGGCATTCCATATTAAATTTTGTCAAAAGTTGGTATTTTACAAATAAAAACTGAATAAAATATTGTCACAACTGATTTATCTTCAATTAATAATTTCCTGGGTACTACATAACGTATGATTGTTTTGGATGTCGATATAATATTACTCATACGCCCAGTGTAAATTCAGTGTGGATTGTTATTGTAAACATAGCTGCCAGATTTAACGATTTATCGTCATTTTGACGATTTTATGCTTCAAAAATATCATATTGACGATGTGACGATTTCTCCCCTTATTTTGACGATTTTTAGAAATTAAAAATTTATATCATATTCTTTACTTTAGTACATCAAAAGCCACTTTAAGCTTTATATTTACTTTGCAGTTATTATTATTGCAAATTTAAGTGATGATTTTTCTGTATCTTATGTCTTTTTCATACCTTAAAAGCCAAAAAATTACAACCTCTGCAAGAAGGGACTTCCACATGCGAATAGTCTGACTAAAGAACAAATTTATCTGTAATGCAGTGTGCGATCCACGTAGGAATACATGATTCTCGCTCGAGCAAAATCCCTTATAATAGTGATAGAACAGTGAAACACAAACAACATTGTAACGATACTCCAATGAATCAGTGGAGTTCGATACCCTACCGTCATTAACGGGCAAGTTCGACCTCTCTTTTACGCGGTCGAGAAGTCTCAAAATAGGCGTTTGATGTTCCGTTTGAAAGTGGAATATTATTTCATTTATATCGCATTCGCGACTAGCCTCACAGTACCTCATTCGATCGGAACAATTTTCGTCCACTTTTTCGAGTGTATGGGGTCGTATCTCAGCAAGGACATTATGACATAATGTTTAAATGCTCAATTGTCTGTGGTTTGTCCGCATAAAATTTTCTTTAACGGCGCCCCACAGAAAATAGTCCAACGGTATCAAATCGCAGCTTCTTGGCGGCGAATTGACAACACCTTTTTTGGCTAATTAAACGGCCATCAAACGTTTAATGCAATAAATCGATTGTTGCATGAGATGTGTGGCGAGTTGCACCATCCTGTTGAAACCAAACTTAGTTCACATCAATACCATGAAAAACGGGTACAAAAAATCGGTTGTCATGGTGCGATAGATTTCTCCATTGACCGTAATGGTTGTGCCGTCCGCATTTTCAAATCAATATGAGCCAATGATGCCTCAAATACGGCAAAATCGACATCATCGTGCAGTTTCGGATACCAAAAAGTCGGTTATCATGGTTTCTCCATTGAACGTAATGGTTGCGCTGTCCTCATTTTCAAATCAATATGGGCCAATGATGCCTTCGCTCTACAAGCCGCATCAAACATTAATGGGTGCATTGCCTGCTATAAGACCACGTATGGGTTTTCTGAGCCCCAATTCTGAGCAATTTTCCTTATTAATGTACCCACCAAGACGAAAATGGGCTTCATCCGAAAAAGGTTTTTTTTTTGGCAAAATCAACATCTAGCGAAGCGAAAACGAAGCGGATGGTCATGCAGCTTCAACTCTCGAACCAATTGATTTTTGCAAGGTGTCATACCGAGATCTTTTAGCAAAATTCGACGTAAACTGGTGCGTGAAATGTTCAATTCTTGAGAACGATGACCAGTTGATGACTCCCAGCTACAGCTTTGATATTTTCGAGCGTACCGGGCACTGTTGGTCATTCTCTGCGACAAGATTTTGTACGACATTTTTGTGCAATTTCCGATCAATTGTGTTTGTTTTGGAAATAAATTTCCAAAAAATCTGAACGATTTATTACGTTCAGTGGAGATAGATATCCAGAAATTTGTGAAAGAATAGAATGACATAAGTATTGCCAGGTTCAAAATAACCGATGTTGCAAATTTAAACCAACCCGAGTAACTGTTTGACTTTAAATAGAATCTTTTATTTAAAAGCACCTGATGAAGCTCTTAAATGTATGAGAAACAAAACCAAAAACAAACTGAAGGAAAATTATAAAAACAAGATACATTTACAAGCCTTGAAATTATTGTGTGTGATAAAAATCAAAAGAAAAATAACCTGGAAAACACATTGCAAAAGGAAATCAAAGCAAATGCAATAAACAACGGTGGTTATAAACTAAAGAACGAAATAAAAAAAGAGAAAGAACAAGGAATCTTGTAATTTAACTTCGTATCTGAAATTGTAAAAATCTGTAAATCACTTATGACCACAGGAGAATAGACACGGAGAAGGAAAATAGAAACTTTCATTTAGATTTGCAAGGGTTTCGAGGCGTTCTTTTTTTTCAAGGCTTAATGGAAACGTATAGATGTGGCTGAAATCTTATTGGAGTGGTTGCCTGAGTATCATAAGTTAACGATTATTGTAGCTGAACAAAAGTGGGCGGGCGAATATGAATGCAAGTTATGAAACTAAAGGAACAGGCAAAGTAAAATGAAACAAAGAGAAGCAGAGTACAACTGAAAAATCTGGGGACCACTGTTGCGCATATAAGCGACAGACAGACAGACACTACATTGCCAACTAGATAGTTATGTAAGTGAATGAATTGTTTACAGCAACTTTAAAATAAACAAACCGCTTTCATTGTTTTCATTCTTTGTGTTCCTGGTACAACAGCGTTATGCATCAATAATTTTATTATCCGCTGCTACACTTTGTTTTATGCCTGGTTCCTCATAAAGCCATTAAAAATAATTTCTTTTGCGAACAACACAGCACAAGACAAACTCTACCATTATTTTCTTTTTCTTCGTCTTTGTTTTGTTGTTGTTTCTTGCCTAGTTTCATGCGTAAACTTTTAACTCAAGGCAACAGCAAAAAGAAGAAAAGGAAAGAGCAAGAAGAGCATGAAGAAGTAGGAGAGAGAGAGAGAGGACAGGAAGAACAAAGATTGCTTAAAAGATAAAACCATAAATTTGTCAGGATTTTTATTTCCTTGTGAGCGGCTTCATAATAAATGAGTACGCAAAAGGTGTGATAGAAATACTACAATGGCAAGCAAGAAAGGATAACAACTAAAACACACGCACACATACATACATACATAGAAAAGGTGTAAATGCGTGTATAAGTGTATGAGTGTAATTTAAAAACAAAAGAAGCCTAGAAAACGAGTGCGAGTACGTGCATAATATAAATATAAATTATCTCTTACTCTCTCTTACTCTCTCCCTCTCTCCCTCTCTCTCTATCTCTCTCTTGCTCTCTCTCGTCATATCCGTGCACTCTTAGGTACGCTCATGAATAACGACAGCCATTTCTGTGTGCAAGTGTATGTATAAAAAAGAAAATTAGCTTTGTAAAGCACTTTACACTCTACGGCTGCTGTTGTAATATCCTTTAAAAAAGTTTCTCTCTTCTCAACTCTTGTTTTTCTTTTTTTTTGTGTTTTCCTTCAATTTTTATTTATACTTTGACATGAAATTCTTTGCTGGTTTATTCTTTTAAAATATGGCCTGCAAGAGTGCCATGTCCATGACTATACACCACTTACACAGTCTTCTTTTATTACAATATATCCTTAAGAGGAATCTTTATTAGAACCTTGTTTTTTCTTTGGTACGCAAAACAATTTCACATTTTTTTTTTGCAGAAGTATATAGTATACGAAATCTTGACAATCTGTCAATTATCAATGGAAGAAAACCTTCAATCTCTATTTGGCTAAGGTTATCGTAAAACAAAATAAGAAAAATTCTGAATTTCAAATGGGCTAGGTCTTACAGTTCTGTTTTGTACTGACGTTTGAAGTGTTTAAGAAATAAATATTCATTTTTCAGCCTTAAAAATAACACAATTAAAGCGAAAATAAACTCTAGCAACTCAGACGAAGACTTCATAAAAGAATGCTGGGCTACAACAGAAATGAAATACAATAAGTTTCTCAATGTAGAATTTCTAAATTGCCCTCTATCAAGACTTCCAAAGGCCTTAAATACGATACTACAGGGAGCAAGCAATTCCTCTCCCTCAGGAAGGGCTTGCATGACAATGTTATTTACTGAACAATGCATGAAAATGAAAAATGACTCAGTTCATACATACATACATACCAGAGAACTTCAAAGATCACATTTTTGTTGATTTATTCATGCACAAAAATTTTTATGCACGATCGATCAGATCACTCGAACGACTACTGCTAATGATCGCACATACCGCATTCAAAGCAATCATTTCGAGTTTCGATCAATGCAGATACCGCAAAAATAATGTCTGTTTCAAACGAGTGTTGAACGAGTATCAATCGATCATGATATTTTGCATTAATGCATTTAATGTCTGTTTCAAACAAGTGTTGAACGAAATGATCGGTTTGAATGCGGTGTATGATTTGATCAACAAAGTTTTCATACGATCATTGTTTCAATTGATTTGAAAATGAACGATCACAACGAGTATTAATGCATATTTGCTTCGTTGAGTGAAAGTATCATGTTTTTCGAGTACTGAATAAATCATGATTGTTTTTCAATCACCGGTTGCAGTTCTCTGATACATACATAACATAATTGGTCATTACAACCCTTCAGTCGGGATTACGACCTAGCTTCTTACACCACTCATGTTGTGTGCGGAAATTTTATACATGAGTATCGATTCCGAATGGCAGATTTTTAATCAACTTTTCATGGCAATTTTATTTGCTCTCAGAGTTCTTGTCAGAAATCTGCTAAGATGAAGTCACTGAAAAAATATTTTCATATTTTCGTTTTCATCCTTGACGTGGAGTTTGAAACGTGGTCTTACGTCTAATTATTCAACCCACTACCTACTAGACTACGGTGACTTTCACTACATTGCTTGGTACTGAATTATACAATTCATTCTGATAAATACCGATTATCTACCTTAACATTACAACCCTTTAGTTAGGATTATAACCTAACCTCTCACACTACTTATGTTGAATGTGTGTATTAATTTTTATCCATGACTGGTGGGGCCAACTGGCGAAGGATAGAATTGTTTGAGTTTTTTTCACAAGAATGCTGAAAGGAAGTCGTCGAAGAAATATTTTTTCATATTTCGTTTTTGATCCCTGACCTGGGGTTTGGACCGTGACCTCACGTCTAATAAGCCAACACACTATCTACTAAACTACGGCGACTTCGACAACCATCATCCAGATCATATAATCGGCAGTTACTTTCCTTATAGGTAATCATCAGAGGTCAGCAATTAATGGTTTTTTCGCTACAACAACAATATTGAAATTTAACTATGTATTCTGATTCATTCATACTCACTACAATGTTGATTTATAAGTACAGGTGGTAGCAATGAGTATGTGTACAACGTTGACATCAAACTCATACCATTCGTAATATGTTTGATTCATAAGCCTACTCATTTAAATTCATAACTTTATGAAAATACTTATAAATGGTTAGAGTGATTCGAATCATTCATCAAAATTTACAGTCTTAGTTGTTGTTGCATTTTCAGCAAAAGAAAACAGACACATAAGAAAAAAAGGGTAGCAAGCAGAGCAAACACACAACCATTTCGTCTTCTAATGTCATATATGATATTCATTCTATGTACTGTATATGGAGGTGTATTTTTTTCTCCAACATACTAGATGATCATGCATACATAACTGGTCATTACAACACTTCAGTCGGGATTACGATCTGATACCATTTATGTGTATGTGTTAATTTTTATGCACACTAGACTACGGCGAGTATGAACTCGTTCAAATACATACGCAAGTTTATTTTGTAAATTGTATCGTATTCTAAACAGGCATGATTAAAGACCTTCATGGTTCATTTGTTCTAGTTCTGGAACTATTCGTAGCTTCTGATGAAGTAACTTAGTCTCCTAATGTCTCGAATGATGGATCATTCATTCATATGATATTCATTCTGTAGACTGTACATGAATGTGTATTTTTTTTTGCCAAAATAGTACATGACATGAAGTCGCCGTAGTCTAATAGGTAGTGTGTTGGCTTATTAGACGTAAAGCCAGGTTTCGAGCCCCAGGCCAGACATCAAAACAAAATACAACCTTCTAGAATAGAAGAAATGGACGAAATCATGACCAACTACGATACAATTTGCTTAAGTTGCCATAGTCTAGTTTGTAGTGTTTTGGTTTATTATACATGAGCACCCGGTTTCAACCCCAGGTCAGACATCTCGAACAAAACGAAACATAAAACAATATATCTTCGGCGATTGCCTATCAACCGATTGCTGGCAAAAACTCTCAAGAGTAAATGAAATTGTCATGAAAATTTTTCTCAAAAATCTGTCATTCGGAATGGCCTTTAAACTGTAAGTACTGCTGCTCATGTATAAAAATTAACACACCGAACCTATGTGGTTTAAGAAGCTCGGTCATAATCCTGACTGAAGGATTGTAATGGCCAATTATGTATGTTATGTATGTATGTATTTGAACTTATGATGCTAGATTACAGCTAAAGAAGGCCTTACTACAGGCTTTGCATTCCTACCCTGTGTTGTCATACAATACCAGTATTAATAAGTTTAATTGCATTCAATTTGTTAAACAAATTTTACAATAATCCTGTGTTTTTCTCTAAATTTCATTATTATTATTGTAGGAAATTGAAAATTAATAATTTGATTACACATTCTATGCATTCTATTCATGCTATTCATTCTAATTAACAATGCTTGTAAGTAATCATGTAAATTAAGGGAATTCAAAAATTAAAATGAAATGATTATCATCACAATATTTGCTTATGCAAAACTTCTGGACAAGGTCAACAAATTTTCAAATTAATTTCAAAATGAATACCATGAATATAATACACACATACTCATATGGTATATACTCGTATTTTATTTTCTAAATATTGTATTAATTTACATGCTTTTTAAATTCTTCTTTTCCGTTTTCCTTAAATTGCAAATGCAAATATTTTACGAAAGTGCTTTAAATGAATTTCAATGAATTCATATGCTACCGCACGCATAGCCAAACATGCTTCTACTCAAACCCCGTGTGCATTAGGGAAGGAATTCATATAATCAAAGAAACCAGCAGCCTGCTGGCTCCGCCAGCTAGCCAGATAGCTGGTCATCGGTACATCGAAACATTTTAGTGAATAATTTATTACGTATTATTGGAAGCGAGAAAAAAATGGAATGAAAAGTAATGGGACTTTGTATTCACAATTTTAATTCTTTATTTTTTCTTATTTTACATGTGAAGATTTCTAACGAAACTTATTTATACCCCCAAAAAATCTGATAATTTTTCATGTGGCTGTGATGGTTGGTTACACGTGTACAAGCTTTGTGCAAAAGTTTTTGCCCAACATGTGCGCCCTAATGTTATTAAACATAATTAAGATTATAATCGTGTAAAGAAGTGTTACGTTACATGTCTATTTATATAAATATTTTACAAGTAAGGCAGTCTTAGCCTATACACATGGGCGTATGTATACAGAGTGTTCAAACTCAATTAGAATGTAAAAATATAATTTAATTTTACAAAACAATCAAACATAATATAGAAATAATTTCCTTAAAGCAGGTTTAACAATTGCCAGACAATTATGCAATTTTTATCTTTAAGGGGTTAGTATACTTTCTATTTTTCAAAAAATGGGTTTTTCCTCACGGTTTTATTTACCTTAGAGCCATAGAATTAAGATGGAAATCTTCTATCCCTCAAATGCTACGAAAAGAAAGAGAAAAATAAAAAAATATAAGGCGTCCAAGTGCGGGCAACTTAAACACATTTTTCTTGAAATCCATATTTTCGACTTAGCGACCACGATTTAGGAAAAAGTATTTGACCGATTTTGCTGAAATTTTGTGACAATTTTCCTAAGGCGGGTATAATAGAATATTTTAACTATTTGACCGTAATAGTTGCGCTGTCCTCAAAGAAATATGAGCCAATAATGCCTCTGCTCCACAAGCTGCACCAAACAGTCACTCGTAACGCATGTATTAGCTGCTGCACCGTTGGTATCTCCGCAGTGGCCTGCAAAAGTTTAATAAAAATACAACGCACCAATGTTTTTGTATGGATTTAATTTTTTTTTTTATATTTTTTTTAAAGAAATTCATTTAAAGAAATACGGAAATAATTTGAAGGTGGTTCAGTTATTAAGTTGAAATATTTATAAAAATTATACATTCTACTGCTGGCAATATTCTCATAACTTTAACAGTATCTGGCATTCCATATTTAATTTTATCAAAAGTTGGTATTTTACAAATAAAAACTGAATAAAATATGATCACAACTGATTTATTGCAATTAATAATTTCCTGGGTACCACATGACGTATGATTATTTGTATGTCGATATAATACTACTCATACGCCCAGTGTAAATTTATATTGCGAAGTAAATTATAATTTAGCACTAGGAAGTAATGCAGAAATAGATAAAAAAAAAATTCCTATTAACATCGAGAGGAGTTTGGAAAGGGTGGAAAATATAAAATTTAAAAGTTTTAAATTTTGTCAAATTAATTTTTTTTTTTGTTGTGAAATACAATTATTCCGTTTGGAAATTGAAAATTATTTCATTCATATGGCCAAGCAACCGGATCAATTTTCGAGCACTTTTTCGAGAGCGTTGTATTTCGGCAATGGCATCACGACTGTTGGCCTTCAAATGCTCAATTGTCTGTGGTTTGTCGGCATAACACTTTTCTTTAACGGCGCAACACAGAAAATAGTTCAACGGTTTTAAATCACGGCTTCTTGGCGGCCAATTGACATCACCATTTCGACTAATTAAACGTTTGACGCAATAAATCGATTGTGGCATGAGATGTGTGGCAAGTTGCACCATCAATATCATGAAGAGCGGGACAAAAAAATCGGTTATCATGAAGCGATAGATTTCTCCATTGACTGAAATGAAAGAAATATGGGGCAATAATGGCTCCACTCCACAAGCGCACCAAACAGTCACTCGTAATAGGCGTGTGGGTTTTCTGAGCCCCAAATACGGCAATTTTACTTATTAATGTACCCACCAAGATGAAAATGAGCTTCATCCGAAAAGATGATATCAAGTTTCTCGTACGCATCTAGCGAAGCGAAAACGAAACGGATGGTCATGCGGGCGGCATCGATTCTTGAATTCATTGCAACTTTGCAAAGCGTCATACCGAGATCTTTTCGCAAAATTCGGCGTAAACTGGTGCGTGAAATGTACATTTCTTAAGAGCGTTGAGGAGTCGATTACTCTCAGCTACAGCTTCGATATTTTAGGGTGTACGCCCTACACGAGCAGGCTCACGTCTTGGCACATTAACAACGAAACCAGTTTCACGAACTTTAGCAATAAACTTGCATATACCGGGCACTGTTGGTCCTTTTCTGCAACCAAATTTTGTACGACTTTTCGTGCAATTTCCGATCAATTGTCTTTGTTTTGGAAATAAATTTGAAATAAATCCTCACGTTGCTCAATTGTAAATCGATTCATTACGTCCAGGAGAGATAATATAGTGTATTTTGTGACAAAATAGAATGCCATAAGTATTGTCAGATTTTAAATAACCGATTGTTTAAATTTAACCGATAGATGGCCCATCCGATATTGCAAAACAAAGTCGGCAAAAACCCTAACGAAGTATACTTATCCCTTAAGGGATACATTATTCATAAGTATTCTGAAGATCAGTTGGAACTTGAACACCCCTCTTGTGTATGTAAAGAACACTTAGTTAGGAACCATTAGGGCAAGTAAGTAAGCAGCAGATTAAAAACAAATTTAATTCAAATTATTTGCAATTTTCAAATCACAAAGCAATTTCATTAAAATCTCTCAAGCCATGAAGCCTTACATTAATATGCCTTTAACCTTAAAGTTTAAACTCTGATTCCCAATAGAATGAATGAAAATAAAATATTTGTAATTTTTTTTTTTTATTTTTATCGACAATTATTGCAATGATCCATCCATCCATACCCAGTCATTATTATTGAAAATTCCAAGAAAATGAATTTCACCCCATTTGTCATTAAGTGACCTACTCTGACACATTGCCGTGTGTAAATTATTTCCCATTTCCACAGTAACCATATACTGCAGCAGAAGACGAAGCAGAAGCAGACATCGGTATCCAGAGATGACAATAAAATATTATTGCTTTTCCAAATATCATCAACAACAACAACAAATTTTATTAATGAAACCACTGCAGTTAAGAAGTAATCGAAACAGTGTGTTTAAGTGTGTATTCGATAAAGATTTCGATTTCGATTTGTGGCAGAAACCATGCAATTACATGTATGTGAAAGAGAATAAGTGTTGCAAGTGTGTTAAAAGATGGGTTGAAGTATACATATCTGTGAAGAGAGCAAAAATTTAAGAAAATTTATTTCTATCAAAAATTGAAATAAAATATTTTTAAGAAAATGAAAAAAAATTTAGATACTGGTGTTTTACTTTTACATCGTTTAACATTAAAATTATAAACAAAAGTTACAAAAACAAAAACAATGAACTTGTTTACAAATTATCGCACTGCTTAATATAGCAACAAATACCAGCATAAAAATGGTAAACAAGTAAACAAAAACGCAACAACAAACACTACAAGAACAAATGTAAACAAAATACAGAAACAACAATAATGAAACAACGATGTATACATTTATAGAGATTTCGAGAAGGCGAAGTCATAAACATTCGGCTTCAAGAACATTCATTAGACTGTTCACTTCGCCATATAAAAGGCAAGGCAAAGCAGGCGACAGAGTTAGTGAAGTTCAGTCAGTCTTGTATGAAGACACAGTGCGTTTGAAGAGAGTAATCGCGGTTCGACGATCTCCGTTACAAAGATCTGTCAAATAATTGTCAAGTAATTGTTTTTGTGTATGCAAAGAGTATAAACAGAGGAATAACAAAGAAAATCAATTGTTGTTGTTTACATCAAGTTGTGAACAGTGGCACACAAAATTATGCGAATAATAAAGAATTTTAATTAAAAACTAAACACAAATTAATTGTTATTTTATTTGAAATCTACGAGCTCATATTTTAAACGTTTTTAAAAGGTAAATACGTAACAATACAATCCGTTTCAAATCTAATATCAATAAGCAGTACTCGATCGTTCTTACGAGCGTATTGTGTAAACACTCATTGGACCTTATCAGTGCGGCTTCAGGCCTGGCAAGTCCACCATCGACCAGATTTTTACACTACATCAAATCCTGGGGAAGACCCACGAAAAACAAGTCGATACACACCATCTTTTTTTCCACTATAAGGCAGTCTTCAATAGCTTCATAAGGGATCGTGTATACCTGTGAAGCTGATAAGGCCATGGAGAATGATGTTCAGCAATTAATGCAGCTCCACAAGGACCTCTCCGAATGTTTTGATAACATGTGGCCTCTTCAACTTCGTCATGGAGAGTGTTCTGCGGACGGCGAGAGTATATTGCAATGCCACTATTGTTCAAAAAAGCGCCCAGTTGGTTGGGTACTCTGCCGACATTGAGATCTTCGGGTGTACCAAGCGAGGTGTTAGTGCTGCCTTTTGTGCTATTGAACGGGAGTCTATTAGAATAGGTCTGGAAGTTGTCGACAAGTAGGGTCATGCGTCCTATTGGATTCCAGATTACGGCCTATAAATATACTTTTCATATAGTTCATGAGTTTGTTTATCTTGGCCGTGCCGTTATCTGCACAAATGATGTCAGTCTGGAGATCAAGCGTAGGATCACACTTGCCAACAGGTGCTACTATGGTCTCAATAGGCAATTGCCTATTAACATACAGCGGCTGCGCTGGCTCGGCCATTCGGTCGTTCGAATGAAGGAGGATGCGCCGGCGAGACGGGCATTTAACGCAGGGACTTACGGAAGTCGGCGCAATGGAATAATGTTGGAAGGACCAAATCGACGAAGGCCTATCATTGATTGGTGTGGCCAATTGACAAAGGCGTGCAAGAAGCAGCGTCGCCTGCAAGAATGTGTTAAAGCAGGCCGAAATCCGTTAATCGAGTTGTTAATGGCCAATTAAGTCAGTAAGTAAGACTTGATCGTATAGGAATTTACTATGATTGTAGAGTGAAAGCTTTGTAAAATAGATTTAGAAGCAGTACTTTTACGATTGACAAGCAATACTGTGAAAGCAACTATTTTAAAGGATCAAAAATATTATTACTTTAACACAGCCTTAAATGTTTATTCATATTCTTTTTTATTTTGAATCAAAAAAGAAAACTCATATCATACGTTTAATATTCAATTATTACACAAAATAAAAGCAAAATTTATTTAATTATTCATAAATAAATGCTTATAATGCTTTAATATTTAAACGCTTTTGTATGCATATTTCATTATACGCCTTAAAGAGCATATGTTTTCATGTGCAATTGATTGAAATGCAAGAAAAGATTGTTTTATTAAATCCATTTGGCAGAAACAAAAGCCATATTTGTCAATTAAATAAATTGTTTATTTCTCTTCCTTTTAATTTCATTTTTTCCTTTTCTTCTTCCCTTTTTTGCAAAATGAAATGTTTAATGCCCAAAAACAAAAGTGAAAGATTCCCCCACACAAATAAGTGTTTTCCTGTTTCCTACTTCGCTACTGCCATGCTGCCAAATACTCCACGCCCTCCTTTTATTGGTTGTTCATTTCCAGTTTACTTTTGAATTTTTTTCTTTTCTTTTTTTTTATCTTCAAGCACATGTGTTGATTTATTTATTCAAAGAAACAAAAGAAAAGCAAAAACAAAAAAAGCAAAAAAAAAATTGAAGATGAAAAGAGAAATTTTTTTATTTTCTTTTTCTGTCAGAACTCTATTGAATATTGTTTTCAATCAATAAAACAGACTGACTGACTGTTCAATTCATGCAAAGATTTAATCTCAGTTGCTGTTGTTGTTGTCCTTTTTGTATTTCTCTCTTTCTCTCTGTCTCTCACCATCATATTGCTTTCTTTTGTGGACGACATTAAACACTAAATATGACGGGACATGTGCTACTGAATTAGGGATACTTTTGAATTGAAGAAAAAATTAGTTTGAAAACGTTTTGTAAATAATCGACCAAACCATGGAAAACCATTTAATTGACATTCTTAAGTCGCCGTAGTCTAGTAGGAAGTTTCTTCGCTTATTAGATGTAAGGCCATGGTTCAAACCATAGGTCAGACACCTCTAACTAAACGAAATATGAAAAAATATTCCTTCGTCAACTTCCTCTCAGCAGAATTCTGGCAAAAATTCTAAGAGTAAAATAAAATTTCCATGAAAAGTTTCTCATAAATCTATCGTTTGAAGTCGACTTTAAACTGTAGGTCCTGCCACTCATGTATAAAATGAACACATACAACATAAGTGGTGTGAGAAACAAGGTCGTAATCCCAAAGGAAGGCTTGTAATGACATGCATACATTGGTCACAATACGGGATCAAAGCCGTCTTGGTGTGTAAAGAGGCAATTAACAATTACTCCAGACATGAAACGGAACGCATTATATGCATTCCTAAACGTCATCGAGTGATTTTTAATAAGGAAGCCAATATTCTAACAATTAGAATACCACTAACAATTAGGAGATCGCTACTAAAGCAAAAAATTCGACGAACCCTGCTACTGTTGTGTCCGCCGACCTTATGGCCATACCTGTAGCTACACTACCACAGAAATTGCTGCCAGGACCATTGCACTTTTTTAGCTGTTTCGCCAAGACAAAGGCACAATCCCTACTCAATGAAGATCCTCTTACGGTATGAATAACTTACAATAAACGAGGCGTTGGTGTTGGTCACATTTCCACTAAAACTTTGTAAATCTTTAACAAAACTTGTAATTGTATCAACGCATCAGGTGTGAGTGAGTGTAAGTGGCTGTGCGTGCAGTTGTCTTTATCGTAAATCTGACAAAAATTCAATTGAGCCAAAATCTGTCATAGTTACGGCGGCAAATTAGTATTCAATAACGTTTCAATATCCCAACACACACTCTACAAAGCTAGAGGAAAAGAGGGAGAAACAGCGATAGGATTTCTTCGACAACTTCCTCTCAGAAGATTTCTGACAAAAATTCTGTGAGTAAATAGAATGGCCAAAAAAGAGTTTCTCAAAAATCTGTCATTTACAGTGGACTTTCAACTATAGGCCTCTCCACTCATGTATAAAATTAACACACACAACATAAGTGGTGTGAGAAACTAGGTCGTAATCCTGCCTGAAGTTTTGGAATCACCAACTATATATCGCGTCCGCCATCTAACGTTTTTTTTTTTTTTTCAACTAGTACTTATTTCGTGAATGGTAACAGTTAGCTCATGTCTGATTTGACAGATAATTAGTTTTATCCTTCCGCTGAACGAATATGGTTGTGTATACGCTTGAGCAACGCTGGGAAATATTCGCTAAGTGGGCCTGTGATCGACTTACAGAAGATGCCGATTTTGACAAAAAAAAATTATCTTTTCAGATGAAGCTCATTTTGTTCTTGGCGGGTATGCAAACAAGCAAAATTGTCACATTTGGGGCACAGAAAACCCGCACACACCCAAAACAAATCACTGTTTGGTGCGGATTTTGGTCCAGAGGTATAATTGGGCCATTTTTCTTCGAAAATGAGCAAGGAGTGGCCGTTACAGTCAATGGCGATCGTTATCGGGCCATGTTGAACGAATTTTTGTTCACAAAAATTGAAGAGGAGGATATTGGCAACATTTGGTTTCAACAGGACGGCGCTACGTGCCACACAGCCGAAGCTACTCTCGATGTTTTGCGACCTGTTTTTATAGATCGCATTATCAGCCGCAGAGCTGATGTCGTTTGGCCACCTTGGAGCTGCGATTTGACACCGTTGGACTATTATTTGTGGGGTGCCGTCAAAGATAAGTGTTACGCCGACAAGCCAGAGACAATTGACGCTTTAAAGGACAATATTCGTGAAGCCATTGGTGAAATACAGCTGCACACAATCGATAATGTGCTTAAAAATTGGACCGATCGTGTAGGCTACTGCATGGCCAGCCGAGGCAGCCATTTGAATGAAATTATTTCCATTATTAACCGGAAGGATTGTACTTTCAAATAAAAAAAGAAATTTGAGAAAATATTCCGTAGTTTTTTTTAAAGCATTTTCAAAAAAAAAAGATATTTGTCCGAACCTATACATATGTATGTATATATGTATTTAAGGCTCAAAGTCATTTTCTGAAAGCCTTATTACAATTAAATGAATGCATACTTGTGAAGGCAGAATAATACTCAGGTACCGAATAATTATCAAATCCTTAGATATTCTGTAAAGGCAAATGCCTTCTCTATCTCAGAACTATACTTGAAAAATAAGACTGTATTAGGCTCAAAAGCTTCTCGGGGATATAAAAGTTACAATTACAATTGGAAAACATACCTGTAAACGTTTAAGAGGGACATGTATTTTTGATAGAATTAGGCGAACGTTCAAGGAACGTACGTTCGTTTGTAGCGCACTAAAATAAGGTATTCGTTCTAATTGCCTTTCACATACTAGAAACGAATGCACATTCCGTGAACGTGCGGCTAATTCTTCCTTAGTACATGTCAGCTAGTGTTTGGCCCAAACTCAAGTTAAATTTATAAAAAATTTTGTAACCATTCTTTGTATATTTCTAAGGGAACGACCCTAATGTGTTAAATTATACACAAAAAATATGAATTCTTACAAGAATAACACACACACACAATAACGCAAACAACAACATAAAAAGAAATCGTATGCAAAATGAGCAACTAAAAGGAAATTATACCACTCTTAGATAAAAATTTAATATTAAAATTTAATTTATGTTTAAACAGTGTGTGACATAAGTTAACGCACAATTTTGAAAGTCTAACAGTTTACAAGATTTTATAAAAGTCCTGAAGCTCTGGAAATGATAATAAATTTGTGTTAGTCGTATACACTACTGTAACGCCAAGACACTACATTCGCCAGATGCAATAAGAGCTGATTAACTAGGCTATTTGTTACAGTTTTTATTACACAGGTTAGGTTAGGTTAATGTGGTAGCTTTATACCAAAAGCTCACTTGAGCATGCATAGCGGCCCGTTGTGGCACCACAGGCGAACGCAGTCCCTTTACTGACCAAGTTCCTCCTAGCCAATGAGGGGGAAATCGGTCAGCGCAAGGGCTGCACATTTAAAGCACGACTACCCCACGCTGCAAAACCAGCCAGAAAGTTTTATAAACGAGGCCTTGACGTCAATGGACGACAGCTCCGTCAAGCTAACAAGGGTTGGAGAGCCAAATAACCTATATCTGCATCTCTGAAGAGATGGGCATTGACATAGAAAGTGGATAACAGTGTCCTCTTCCTCAGCGGATCTACATCCACGACAGAAATCGTTAAATGGGAGTCGCATTCTTTCTGCGTGTCTACCCATAACACAGTGACCTGTAAGCATGGCCACTGTGATCGAGATGATGTTACGACTAAGTCCAAGTAACTGGTTGCACCTTCTATCCATTGAGGGCCAAGTGAGCCTAGTGGTGGAGAAGGTCTCCTCATTGATCCAGGATAGGTTGGCGTCCCGGGAGAATTTCCGCGCGATGGCCAGTTTGAACGTGGTCAGTGGCATTCCCAAGTTGATCGAAGAAGATTCCGGAAGTAAAAAGTAGTATTAAAAATTAAACCAAACTGCTGGAAATCCTTTCTTCCATTTTCTTTTTCTTTAAAAAACTTTACATTTCTCAAGTCTTTCGTTTTGAAACATTTCATAAATGATGGCATTTACAGTGTACATTAACAATTTTAACCCACTGTTTTTCAATTTAACTACGTTCATTCTAATACTTACAAAATACACAAACAACATATACATGAACATAAACAAACGCTTTTACAATCCGTATGGAAACAGAGTCATCAAAGCAAAACAAGTTAAGCGCATTACGTCCATTTAAGTGAAAAATATTTGAATATGTAAACAGATTAAAAATTAAAATATCCTTACCACTCTTCAACTCTCTACTCTTTTCTCCTCTCCCCCCTGGTCTCCACTGCTCACGTATTTTCTTTTATTTTCCCTTTTCTTGCTTGATATGGTATTCCATTCAAAGAGAATATTCTCTTCGATTTTAGCAGCATAATCGCAAAAATAAAAAAGGAAGGCAACATACCAGCAACATTTAATAAGAAGAAGAATTAAACCCAGTTAACAATGGAATGTAAAATTAAAATCCAAACAGAAATGAAGTTTTTCCAGTTAAGTTTTGCAAAATATCATTGTGGGCCTGTAGCCAAATGAATTTAAAACCAATCTTCGAGCTTGTCATGTGAGAACCGACAACTGAGAAGGAATGAAAGTTAGCATATAACATCTCTTATGAAATCATCACGTGAATTCGACATGTCAGCCCAGAAACCGTTGCTATGATCTGGTAGTACTACCGTCTGTAGTATGCTTGATAGCTCCGAAAAAATACCTTCACCCACAGCTTCATCTAGATTAAAGATACCTGCAAAGATCTACTGAAGCAGTGTGTTACAACTTCCTTAAAAAGTTACCGTACAGTGTCATGAGCTCCTAAATTTGTCAAATTTCGTGAGAATAATAAACTATCATCTGCGCCACTGTCTCGCCCCATAGAGTCGTTGATTCGTATTTGCTACAGAAGCTCTGTAACAGAGCCTCTATACAGTAAAGTTCCAGCATCAGAGACCGATTTTTATGAGAATAACTTGTAGAGTATCTTTATTCATATGGCATCAATTGTCATTAATCTGCTTTTACTATTTGGGACTAGGCTGCCCAGATATTTAAAAGTATCCCAGTTTTCTTTGTTGGCAGCCCCAACCTAAACGAGAACAAGGAACTTAAAACCTCTACTCTTACTTCTCGAGATAAACAAGAAATATGAAAAGGAATCTTTCGAAAAAGCTATGAGAGTAAGTACAATTGCCATGAAAACATTTTCTGAAATCTGTTGTTCAGATGTCTAACTATGAGAAGTAAGGACAATGTTCTTAATTGTGTTACGAAAATAAAAAAAAAATCTTGATACCAGTGTTTTGCTTTTACATCATTGAACATTAAAATTATAAACAAAAACTACAAAAACAAAAAAAGCAATGAACTTGTTTACAAATTATCGCATTGCGTAATATAACAACAAACAGCAGCATAAAAAAATGATAAACAAGATACACAAACAATAATAATGAAACAACGTTGTTTACATTTATAGAGATCTCAAGAAGGCGAAACTACGAACATTCGGAACATTCATCAGACTGTTTACGTTGCCATATATAAGGCAAAGCAAAGCATGCAACTGAGTGAGTAAAAGTTCAGTCAGTCTTGTGTGAAAACTCGGTCTGTTTGAAGAGAGTAATTGTGTGTTTTGAAGATCTCTGTTACAAAGATCAGTCGAACAATTGTCTAGTACATAATTGTTATTCTTTATGCAAAGGGTGTAAACAGAGGAATAACAAACAAAGCAATTGTTGTTGTTTACATCAAGTTGTGAACAGTGCCACACAGAATTGTGCGAATAACAACGAATTAATTTTAATTAAAAATAAACACAAAATTATTTTTATTTTTTTTGCAATCTACGAGCTCATACTTTAAACGTTTTTAAAAGGTAAAAATGTAACAATAGAGATTTTTTCAACTTTGGGAATATGAGAGTACGGCTCCTAAACACATCTCTCAATTTCTAATGTCATTTACGTTTATTTTAACCTGAATTAAATACCCTTTTGTAACACCCTTCACTCGAAATGTAGGAATTCAATCTTCTAGTATTAATACCGTCTATTGATGAGACTGTAAATAATTATTATCCGCAAAAGATGAAAAAACATGGCTTTCGGCAGTCCTCTCTTAGTAGTTGTTTGCTCTGAGAGTAACTAAAAAAACCTCTGAGAGTAACTAATGAAAAAAGCTTCCCTTTAAACTACAGGCGCCTCAAAATTATTCCAAACGTAACACACATACGCCAATTTCTACAAAATTGCCTATTGGGTTATTTGACCCTGAGTATATTCTTCAGTAATCAAACATACCAGCACATTTTAAACACACAGAATTCAATTGTAGTTTAATACAGATTTTTTTTCTTCAGTAAACCTATTAAAAAGGAAAGAAAAAATTAAAAACGAAAAAAGAAATTAAAAATGAAATGTAACCTTCAAAAAACGGTGCCCTTCTCAGACTACACAACTGAAATTAGAAGAAAAAATACGAAATCTAAGCAAAAATATTGAATTTAAAAGAGCAAAAAGGTTCACAATATTAAATGGCCAGAAGGCAACAAATCTACATACGCTTGCACATACAAGTATACAATATGTTGGAAAAATTTTACTTAAAAAAATTATAAAAAGATATACAGATTGTGATGAAAAAAAAAAACGTTTTTTTTTTTGTTATAAAATAGGCCGCCTACTACGTTCCATTACAATTACGGTATGTTTTTACATTAAAAGAATATAAAGTTTTAGAGGAAAAATATTCTTAAAAAATGTAATAAATTCGACTCGAGGATATTATAAAACCATGTATAAAAATAAATAAAAGTTTTTTAATTTTTTTTTAAACAATGTAATCAAAATGTTTAATCAAACCCTCCAACAACCAATTTCTTTTAACGTTTATATGAGGCACTATTTTTAAATATTCATAATGAGATGAGTCTGCTTACATAAAAAAAAGAAAGCCAATAAGTTAGTGCACGTGAATGTGTACAGGGTGGCTGATATGTTTGCAACCAACTTCAGGTTGTTATCATTTGTAAACCGCTTGTCTGACAGCTGACAGATTTATTCCAGTGACAGTCCATTTTATTATTTACAAGCTTAAAAAAGCATTTTGATCTATTGCACTCAGAAAAAAGTTTATTCGTGATGGAATTCAAGCGTGATAGTGTGATTGCTTTACACTTGGCTGGAAAACCACAGGTGACTATCGTTAGAGCCCTCCAGCATTTAAATGTGAATAAATCTTTTATTTCTCGTACCATTGCTCGTTACCGTGATACAGACAGTGTTGCATCGCGTCCAAAAAGTGGACGAAAAAAAACGGTAACAACACCAGGAATGATCCGAAAATTGAAGGCCAGATTTGATCGAAATCCACGCCGCAGTGGTAGAAAAATTGCTCGTGAGCTGAACATATCGCGAGAATGGATGCAACACATATTGAAAAATAAGCTTGGACTAAAGCCATTAAAGTTCCAAAAAGTGCAAGAGCTCACCGATGGACAAAAAAAAGTTAGACTGGAAAGAGCCAAGGAGTTACTTCGCTTGCACGAAAGTGGCCAGTTACCGAATTTGGTTTTCTCCGATGAGAAGCCATTCCAAATTAAGCAGTTTGTGAACAAACAAAATGATCGGGTTTACTTGCCAAAGAGGTCAGCTGAAAATTTACACCTGCGATTGGCCACCAGAACTCAAGCGCCGCCGAAGGTAATGGTGTGGGCCGCCGTAACGGCCGATGGTCGCTCCCCGCTGGTATTCATCGACCGTGGGGTCAAAATAAATGCCGAATATTATCGGGAAAATGTCTTAAAGACAGTATTGAAGCCCTGAGCAGACAAACATTTCGGCCGCAGACCATGGACATTCCAACAGGACTCAGCACTGTGACCGGCTTGTAGATATATTTGTAGATATATACGAAAGATTTCAAATAATCTCATTAGCAATAGTATACTGTGCTGTTCAGTTCTTCGAAAGCAATGGCGACATAAGATTAATCGCCCAAGCTTAACAGGTTTATGGTACCCCATAAAAAGTCAGTAATCAGCGCACGGCACCTTCACCCCTGGCACCTCGTGCAGTGTGATGTGAAAAAAGTCAGTAATCATTGATTGCAAATTTTCGATTTGTATCGTTTTTGAAAAACATCCGCCCCGCAAACAGGCTGCACCTTTTAGGGTGCGTACGTTTGCAGCTATAGAGCTCCCTTTGTCTGACCTTCACAACAAAATTGGCAATTTCAATGAATTGTACAATGTTTCTCTTAGATTCATGAGGTTTCGACCACGCGATAATTAGTAGCCAAGGGATTTGAATGAATGATCTGAGTTTCTTCAAGTATATCTTAGAACATTTTCCAATCTCTTCATGCATGGAATTTTGTTTTGGTGTCTTAAACTTTTGGTTGTGTGCAGCAGAGACAGTCCTACATAACTGGCTAGCATTCCCAATATTTAAAAAATGTTGCCACGCAAACACCGTAAAGTGTTGTGAAAGTTCTTATATATGCTAAGTAAAGCATTTGCATTAGCATAAATACACAAAAGCGTATCCGCAATATGTATTCAATATGCTATGGGCTGGAAAGTACTCACAAAATTGTCTTCATTAATTGCAATTTTCTTTAATAAATTGCAAATTTTCCTACCGGTAATGTAACAAGGATATTAATAGGATTTTTTTGTTTCTACTTATGCATTACATAGGGTGGACCGTATTTCGTTTTAATTTTGAACAATCGGTTATGTCGAATCTGGCAGTACTTATGTCATTCTATTCTGTCAGAAAATTCAGTATATTACCTTCACTGAACATAATGAACAGTGTTGCCATATAAATTTCAACGAAAACCTTCAAATTGAGTAAAAAAAATCTTTTTTTTCAGAAAAAAATCTTCACTTTACAAAAACTACAATTTATCAAATTTAATACATATGTTTATTATGATTAAAACATAACATAAAAATGTATACAAAACATTAATTTTTAAATAACGTTTAGAAAAGGAACAAAAAATAACGTAAATAATATATTTTTCATAAAATATATTACAAAAAAGTACAAATTATGTATTTGTTACAGTTACTTTGTAAATTTCTTTATTAAACTTTTTATTAATCTCTTTAGATTGTTCAAAATTTGTCTTTTGTTCTTAAAATGCAACATAATGTAGGTATTTCTAGTTTATTTCTAATTTTATTTTTATTAATATTAATTTCAGAAAAAAATTCAACATTAGCTGTTGCAATGGGAATAGATAATACGGCGTAAATAAATTTTTTTAGGTGAGAGAAAACTTCAAATCCATCGCAATGTTTTGTTTTCAAAATGATTTCCCAAAATATTTCAATGTTTTTTTTCTTCTGTTAGATTGTGTTCTTTCAAATTAAAGTGAGCATTTTCAGAAGTTATAATATTTGGGAAAAAACTAGTTAATTGAGAAATAGTTTTGACTTTACCTTTAATAACATTATCAGGAGCTAAAATCTCAACATATTTTAGGAAATCATTCTCAAAATCAAATTTTTTAACAAGATGTTGCATAAATCAGTAATTATTTCTAAAATCCATTTCAGCTTCTACGGATAATTTATGGGTGGTTGTTAGAGCTATGGATACTTGGGTTCCCAAATAAATATCCATAAGATCTTTAATATACAAAGAGTTGTTTAAGTCAATCTTGTTAAAGTTTTCAATAGAAATAAACTCGTCTTTAACGAAGTATGCAAATATTTTACGATATAATAGTAGAATTTCACTGTGCAGTAGATGTATTTGAGGACTTTCGCTCTGAAATAGTCGATTCAATTTATTGATGTCATTTAAAACAAAACTTAAAAATTTTAAATATAGCTTAAATTCGCTCTTTTGTAAATTACTTAAAATTCTTTCCGTTGAATCGAACTTTTCCAAGTCTTCATGCAAAAAGTATAATTCTAATACGTCTATTCGACTCAATAGTTGATTAACAGTAGCCTCTAATGATAGCCAACGTGTTTGGGATGGGTGCAACATTTTTGAAATCTAGCAATATTTGCAAATCTGCAAACAAATCTTCAAATTTATAAAAATCTTATTTTTAATATAAAAATCTTTTAATCTTCAGATCACCTCAAAAAACTTCAAAAAGAAGATAAATCTTCATATATGGCAACACTGATAATGAATCGATTTACGCTTGAACAATGTGAGGGTTTATTGGGCTAACGGGAAACTGGTCTATGATGGCGGTTTTGCCAAACAAAAAATCATCTTTTCGGACGCAGCTAATTTTCATCTTGGTGGTTAAGTTAATAAACAATATTTGCAATATTTGGGGCTCAGAAAATCCACACGTGGTCTTACAGAACCCAAGATAACCATTACGACTGGCTGTTTGGCATGGCTTATGGCATCATTGGCCCATATTTCTTTGTAGATGAGGATAGCGCAACCATTACTGTTAATGGATACACCTATCACACCATGAAGACCGATTTTTTTGTATCCGATCATCATGGCATTGATGTGAACGATGTTTGGCGTCAGCAGGATGGTGCAACTTCCCACACATCTTCTGCCACAATCAATCGATTTATTGCGTCAAACGATTGATGGCCGTTTAATTAGCCGAAATGCGATTTGACTATTTTCTGTGGGGCGCCATTAAAGAAAACTACAGTGCCGACAAACCACAGACAATTGAGCATTTGAAGGCCAACAGTCGTGATGCAATTGCTGAGATACGACCTCATACACTCCAAAAAAGCAAGAAAATTGATCGCATAGGGTACTGTGAAGCCAGTCGCAGCAGCTATATGAATGAAATAATATTCCATTTCCAAACGGAAGAATTGTATTTCACAACAAAAAAAATAAATTTCGCAAAATTTCGAACTTTTAAATTTTAAATTTCCAACTCTTTCCAACTGTCTCTCGATATTAATAGGAAAACTTTATTTCTATTCTATTCTGCATTAGGCCTTCGTGCCAAATTATAATTTACTGCCCAATAACAATCCATACTGATTTTACACTGGGCGTATGAGTAATATCATATCGACTTGCAAATAATCATACGTCATGTAGTACCCAGGAAATTATTAATTGAAGACGAATCAGTTGAGATAATATTTTATTCAGTTCTTATTTGTAAAATACCAACTTCTGACAAAATTAAATATGGAATGCTAGATATTGTTAAAGTTATAAGAATATTGCCTGTAGTAGAATGAATAATTTTTAAAAATATTTCAACTTAATAACTGAACTCTTTCAAATTATTTGCGTATTTCCTCAAATGAATTTCTATAAAAAAATATAAAAAAGCAAACAAAATCCATACAAAAAACATTGGTACGTGGTATGTAAAAGATATTCATCATAATCTATTTTATTTAATAAATTTTTTATTCTCTTTTTTTCCTTTTTTGTTACTTTTAGGAGCTTCTGCCCGATATCATTCACTATACAAATGAAATTCCAATAAAATTTTTAAGGAAAAAAAATAATAAAAATTCCATTCATGGAATACAATGGGTTTTGTATGCATACAAAGTCAATGTTCTTAGCAGACCAATTATTTATTCACATATTGATGGGCTTTCACATCACTACCCCCCCTCATCGCAATGCTCGTGAAAGAAATCCCACTTGAGTAACATGTTGTTGCACTACCACGTGAATTTTTCTAAAAACGTACCATAATTTAAACGTATGTAACGCTTGCATTTGAGGTGTATTGAGTTTCCATGATATTAATCATGTGTTGCAACCATTGTAACGATTTTAAACGGACATCACTAGCAGATAAGCTATTGATTAATACAGAAATAAGAAAATAATAATTGTAACACACATTGTAATATATATATGTATGTATGTAATGATGATGATAATGATAACGAAGCACATGGATTTTTATTGAATAATGTTGAGAGATTTCATAATGAATGTATATGTTGTCAATAAGTAGGGCCATGCGTCCTATTGGATACCAGACTATACTTTCGATATAGTCAATGAATTTATTTATCTTGGCTCTGCCGTTACCACCAAAAATGATGACAGTCGGCAGATCAAGCGCAGGTTCACTCTTGCCAACAGGTGCTACTGTAGCAATTGAGTAGCAGAGACTTTTCTCGTACAACAAAACTGATATTCTACAGGCTCATGCTTCTTTAAAGCGCTGAAGCTTAGACATTATTAAGCACTAATGCAGCAGCCTTGAGGGTGTTCGAGAGAAAAGTCCTACGTAAGTTTTTCGGTCTAGTACGGGTTTGCGATGATCTCCGCACGCCTTTCTCTTGGTTCCCGTCTACTGAAGGACAGCGAGTGTCGTCTGTTTAAGGTTGTAAAGTCTATACGCGAGAGGAGCATATTTCATCTGTGTTATCTAGATTATTAAGAAATGTGTTAATATTCTGCCAATGAATTCCATATCTCCAGATTATCTTTCATAACTACAAGGAATAGAAAAAGTAACAATATGAGAGTTCGAGCACCCGGCTCTTATGTGGGTAAATCGAAAATGTTATGGGGCTAACTGCAGAAACTGAAACAACTTGTTAAAGTAGAATATGTTTCCAGTTCATTTAGGAATTCTTACAGCGAGCAAGCAGATAAGTTTAGAGAATAGGGCCAGAACCCTTCTATGGAGTAGAAATGCATTTTTGGAAAGGAATGCTCAACGAAGAGGAAGATAAAGACAGGCAAAGAGACATTTCTTATATTGAGTGGGTTTGGTTACAATAAAAAGAGATCTAAACCATGCGGACTACGAATATATAATCTGAGGTTTATAACCATTCATTTAACAGAAAACTGTAGATCCAGAGTACACTTATTCAGAATGAGGCCCAACATGTAAGTTCTGTGAGGACAAGAATGAAATATTGGAGTGCACATTCAAGGAACCTCTAGGGCATTAATTCATCAGTCTATTTTCATTGTTGACACCGAACAGCATCCTGAGGTTTGTTACGACAATAGGCTTGGAGGAGGCATTATAGGCACCGCAATAATAATAAATGAAAAGCATTCTGAGAATGGTACGTCGTTTTCTCATTTTGCACTATAGACTCAGAGGACTTTTGTTCAGAATAGCAAACTTATCAAGCCCAATATGTAGACTCTTTTATGACTACGCATGTACGGCGTTTATGTATTTTGTAAAGAAACCTCTGATCAAGCGTATCAATTGTCCTTAGGGATGGATATCATGGACGTCATGGTGACAGGATTGTGAGAGATAAGACCATACTGAGTGAGGACAGTACAAAAGATCATTTGGTCACAATGGCTACACAGTAACGATAATACACAATAAAATGCAACACAGGATATTATTTCTAAGCAACAAACAAATGGAGATTCGCTATCATCAAGCAAACTAAACAATACAAAGGTGATGCAGGTAGATGCATTGTGACAGCATTATGTTCATAAAAAATAACAAAATGGAATGAATATTGTTACGTTTATACCTTTTAAAAACGTTTAAAATATGAGCTCGTAGATTGCAAATAAAATAAAAATAAATCTATATTTAGTTTTAATTAAAATTCTTTATTATTCGCACAATACTGTGTGCCACTGTTCACAACTTGATGTAAACAACAACAATTGCTTTGGTTGTTATTCCACTGTTTACACCCTTTGTATAAACAATAACAATTACTAGACAATTGTTCGACTAGTCTTTGTAACAGAGATCTTCAAACCACAATTACTCTCTTCAAACATACCGCGTCTACACACAAGACTGACTGAACTTCACTAACTCACTCGCCTGCTTTGCCTTGCTTTTATATGGCAACGTAAATAGTCTGATGAATGTTTTTGAAGGCGAATGTTCGTGACTTCGCCTTCTCGAGATCTCTATAAATGTAAACATCGTTGTTTCATTATTGTTTTTTGTGTATTTTGTTTATTTATTCTTTTAGTGTTGTTTGTGAATATTTGTTTACTTGTTTACCATTTTTTATGCTGGTGTTTGTTGTTATATTAAGCAGTACGATAATTTGTAAACAGGTTTGTTTACTGCATTATTTTGTTCTTGTACCTTTTGTTTATAATTTTAGTGTTAAGAGATGTTAAAGCAAACACCAATATGTAGATTCTTCATTTTTGTAACAATATCTTGCATATTTGCATACATTTTCCTGCTAGAATTCATTTTTCTAAATCCAGCAATATGCGTTCTATATGTGGAAACCCTAATTTGCATCTTTTATTGGGATTTGTAATTTGATTTTAAAACAAATTATGACATTTTTCTATAGAAAAATAATGTAAACCGCTTATGATATTATATTTCGTATTTAATTCATTAAAAATATTGTTTATAATTGGCTTATGAGGTTTTAATTTTAAAAACAATATTTAATTAATATTTCATAATTTATTTATACTATAAACATTTAGTTATACTATTGGAATGGGATTTAAAAATTCAAACAAAAGAGAAAAACGCTCAGAGAAATTAAAATGTCAAAAGTTTTACGAATAACATTCATTAGTTCATTCATAGACACCCAGACGTACGTTTTGCCAATTATCATATCTTTTTTCGGTCTCTTACTCACTAATATTCCAATACACATTATGCGAGTAAATATGGTTGTACTAAAAATCATTATAATATATAACAACAACAATAACATCAGAAAAACTAAAGAATACCTTTAGGGATTAGCAAAGGATTTCTGCATACATACGGGCGCACATAACATATTTTATAATAAAACGTTTAAAACCGTAAGGTAAGGTATTAAAATGGCAACAACAACAAGAACAACAAAAATCACAATAAAAAATAAAATTAATGTTTAAAAATATTTGTTTATACGTTACGTTTATTTTAGTATTCCTATAAGCAGGTATAATAAAAAAGAAGCATACTTTTAGGGTTAATGATAAAAGTTTGATTTGCAAGAAAAGAAACGAACTTGTTTTTGAAGTTGTAAAATAGCAAATAAAGTTCATAATGACTGTAAAGTGTAGCAGAAAGAAAAAAATGTGGAAAAACGATAATAAAATAAAGTTTTGCTAATAATGACTACAGATAATACGAGTAACGAACGTATCATAGACAATATCCCCCCAATGTTATTGGCAGCAATAAACTTCTCTTTTAGTTATTTGAGTAGACATAAAGAATTCCTTTTTCTTTCCTCTGCTTTTTTCTTTTTTTTAAGAAAAAAAGCCATCAAATATGGATTCGTTTAAACGAAATGCCAAAAAAAAAAGAATTGAAACGAGAAATTTTCACCATTTAAAGTATGAACAGTTAAAATATATTCCAAAATAATATTTAATGGCTGTTTAGTGTTTGGAACAACAGCTGCAAATAAAATTTTAAAGAAATTATATTTCTTGAATAATGTTCATCGTAGTCTAGGAGGTAGTATTGTTACGAAAATGAAAAATCTAGATACTGGTGTTTTGCATTTACATCGTTTAACATTAAAATTATAAAGAAAAGCTTCAAAAACAAAACAATGCAGTAAACAAACCTGTTTACAAATTATCGTACTACTTAATATAACAACAAACACCAGCATAAAAAAAATATTAAACAAGTAAACAAAAATATACCAACAACAGTACAAGAATAAATGTAAACAAAATACACAAACAACAGTAATGAATACATTTATATAGACTGAGTGAGTTGGTGAAGTTCAGTCAGTCTTGTGTGCAGACGCGGTGCGTTAGAAGAGAGTAATCGTGGTTTGAAGATCTTTGTTACAAAGATCTGTCGAATAATTGTCTGCTAATTGTTATTGTTTATGCGAAGGGTATAAACAGAGGAATAACAAAAAAAGGCAATTGTTGCTGTTTACATTAAGTTGTGAACAGTGGCACACAGAATTGTGCGAATAATAAAGAATTTTAATTAAAACTAAACACAAATTTATTTTAATTTTATTTGAAATCTACGAGCTCATGTTTTAAACGTTTTTAAAAGTTAAAAACGTAACAGTATGTTGGCTTATTACACAAGAGGCCGTGGTTCAACCCCCAACTTAGATATTTTGAAGAAAAACGAAATATGAAAAATTATTTTTTCGGCGACTTCCTTTAATAAGTCTTCTGAATCTGAGATTAAATAAAATTGCGTTGAAATGTTGCTGATAAATCCGTGGTAAGGTAACGATTTTAAACTGTAAGTCCCATCACTCATAAATAAAATTAACATACACAACATGGGTTGTCACACCACCACCACACGTTAGGTTGTAATTACCAAATAAGTAAGTTAAGTAGGAATAGTTTTTATTTGAGTCAATAATTGAGGAACCCTTTCAAGCAATTTCTTAACTGAAATGTGTGAGAGAAATTATAAAATTAGTAAGACCAAGAAATTCTATAAAAACTATGAAAGTGAATGCTCTCTAAAATTAATTTGTATTTTCATTATGAACGGACTGTTGTTTAATTGAATTCGATTCAATTAAGAATAATGAAGCACTCCTGCATTCCTTTATAAAGAATTTTATTGCTGGTATACACTTGCTATTGTTCTCAAGTGGTAGCAAAGTTATCTCCTACAATTTCTGTACAAACATTCGAAGAAAATTGATTTTTTATTATACTTAAGAGAGGAATTAAGCAAATCCAATAAATGAAATACAAAAGAGATATATGAGGATAACGATTAAAGAAAGAAACCTTAGATTAATAAACCTTAATTTCTGTATTTTTCTATTTCCGTTTCTAATCCACAATATTATTTTTTAATTTCATATTTAAACTGAAAATATTTGTCGTCAGCAATTATTTTGTCATTCTACTAGTTTTGTGTCAACTTTCAATTTCAACTTTGTTTCACTTTTCTGTCTAATCAAACGCCAACAAAAACAAGAATAAAACACATGCTCATTTCAATTTATAAAACGATTCATTCATGGTTCATATTTATATTGTATATGTGTATGTGTAACAAAGTCAATATGATTTAAGTGGCAACATTGGCGCCACTACTATCAAAACTACATAACCTACCTACATAACATATAATGTTTCTTGTAATTCCGGGGGAATGGCATCGTACTAGTCAAGTTAATACTTAGTATAGATTGTGGCGATAATAAATCATTAAAGTTAAGATTAAGAAACCAAAGCAAATTTACTCCTTAATTCTTATTATGCTCTACTACAGCAATGTGTAGAGTTTCTTCGCTCAAAGCGATAGGCAATTCAACAAGCAATTTTAAAACAGCAAAAAAATATTTCCATCTTTGATTGGGAAAATAAAGATCAGAACAGAGATCAGCAATGATTCGTGTTTTCGCTACTCATAAGCACTCATGAAATTTTGAATATAGGTTAGGTTAGTTTAGGTCGGAGTGATAGCTCGGATATCACAAAGCTCACTTGAGCACGCATAGCGGCCCGTTGTGATGACACGGGTGAATATAAGTGAGTCAACAATATTGAAATTTAACTATGTACTCTGATTCATTCATACTCACTACAACATTGATTTATAAGTACAGGTTGCAATAAGTATGCGTACAACGTTGACATCAAACTCATACCATTCCAAATATGTTTGATTCACAAGCCTACTCAGATTTATATTCATTACTTTACAAAAATGCTTATAATACTTATAAATGAGCAAATCATTCATCAAAATTTATAGTCTTAGTTGGTGTTGCATTTACAACAAAAGAAAATGGACACATAAGCAAAAAAAGATAGAAAAGCCAGCAGAGCAATCACACAACCTTCTAGTGAGTATTTCAGTGTTCGTACGCGAATCATACTTATTTTGTGCTTCGTGTATACGTTGAGTTATGGAGAGTCGAAATCAACAATATCATACGTGTTGTTAAGTATGAATATGATGTGTACACTTCAAACTTTGAATATGAGTAGAGGTTCCATGATATTAAAATAAGTATGAATGCGTATAAGTATCAGAAATTATGACTACGATTCGTTTCTACTCGTATTTTTGAATACTCGTTGCTGATCTCTGGTTCAGATATCAATGGTGGCAGAAGAAAGGACTGATGTGCGCCTCAAATGCATTTAAAAGTTATTAGATTGCTTCTGACATAACAGCCGATTAAAAACGTTGATGTCAAATAACTGTTATTCTTGTTCTAATCATACCATGTTTATTCCGTTTAGTCCTACGTAAACTATGCAACAAATATTTTTCCTAAGTTCTGAACGTCTGCTCTGTGACTAACTTCGCTTCAGTTCAGTCGTACATTCTGCCTCTGTTTTACCAATTATCGTTTGCAAATATGTGCAGACCTACTGTGCCTGATTACTACTCTATGGGTTCCTCTCCATAGTCTCCCGTCATCGCTTTCTGCCTTCCTTAGTGTGTTTCCAATGCAATTTCACATTCGTTTCTTATTTCAATGACTGTTAATTGGCTCTTCTCCATAATTCTATGTAGTTTAGTACGAAGAATTATGGAGAGGAGACATCCGAATATGCTATAGATTGCACTAAACTACGTAGAATTATGTGCAGGAATCCGTCAATAAAGCCATGCAATCTATAGCATATCCAGATGATTACCGACTAAACCATCTACTCTGTCGACAACACATTTCACAGAATTTCTATACAATATCCCCATCAAGGATTCCAGTTCAATTCTTTGTTCTCCAAAATTTTAGTCTTTGGTAAACAAATATTCGCTGCTCTTCATCGGGTCATTAGACATCTTTTGTGCCCATCTTGCCAAGTGCAAGACTTATCCGGGCATATATAATGGCAACTAACTCCCGGTAGTCTTTATTAGACTAGTAAAGTGTCTAGTGACAAACGGGCACTTTCAGTAAGAAGCCAATAATCTCTGCTTTGAAGTTTACATTTCTTATAAAATGTTCAAAATTTTCTCTCTTTGCCCGCCTTCTCTTGGTCGCGCACTGTTAAATATGGCAACGAACAAAATCACAAATAAAAATTTAATCGAATAAATTACAATTTAACTACGATTCCTACATACATACATACATACATGCCAATACACAAACATATGCTTTCGCATACATGCAAACAACAAGTAAAACATCCGAAATAAAAGCCAGAGAAAGTAAAATACTATGGACGAAGAAAGAAACAGAGTGAGAGTGAGAGAGAAAACAACAAGCATGGAGCATAGCTTAATGGGAAAACTTAAAACAAATAAATTTTACGAAGAGCAACAACAATAAAACAAACATATACAAACAAATATACACATACATACACACAACAACACATACAGCACATGCATATAAAATTTTTTGTTTTTTTTTTCATTTTTATTGAGTTTGTTTTCCTTCATGTGTAATGGCATTCGAAAACGTACAATTCTCTACAAAAAAAAACGCAAAGAAAGGAAATAGGAGAGAAGAGAAAAACATCGTAAAGAGAAACAGAGAAACAGAAAATGGATTAAAAATAATAATTTCATTTTGTTTTGCTGTATGTGTACAGCTGGAAAAATGTTTTATAACCAATCAAACATATGGGGCCACATATCCAGCTTTAATAAATGTATGTTGTGTGTGTGTGAGTGAGTGCATACGGGTGTGTTGCTTGTACAATCAAGGTTACATACATATATTCGGTTATTTATACTACACTTTGTAAATGTCTCTCTTATACTTCCACGCCTCATGCTCTCATACACGTTCGACACCAAAGACAATAAAAAAAAACAAACACAAGAAATAAAACACAACAACTATGTATGTATTCTTTACGATTGAAAATCGTAATGGTCATACGTTAAATTATAATTGATCGTAACACTAGAGGAGTATAAAAAATACATACATACACACACACACATGCATACATATGTACATATAAGCAGCAAAAAGACCGTTAAAATAAATAAAAAGCAAGAAAGTTTTAAGAAAATTATAGTTCATCCCGGTCAAAATACATGCTATACCCTATGCTACAATAAATAGTAGGTGTTTGGAAAATTGAAAGGCAAGTTTTTGAATCTCAAGAGACCCCTACACACTACACACACTATTAAATGTTTCTCTTTTTCATTATTGGTAGACTTTTGTCGTGCATATCTATACAGCATAATAACACTGTGGCACAGCTGTATGGCACTTATGTATGCTGTTTTGCTTGCAGGAATAAAATTTTGTGTTGGTTATCTGCTGTCAAGACAATCAAAAAATCCTAATAAATATAAAGCAGTGGCAGGACCTATAGTTTGAAAACGACTCCTAACTACCGATTTTTGAGAAACTTTTCATGGTAATTTTCATTTACTCTCAGAGTTTTTGCCAGAAATCTTCTGTTGAGAGAAAGTTGCCGAGGAAATATTTTTTTATATTTCGTTTTGTCAGCAATGTCTGACCTGGGGTTTGAACCGTGTTTTCATGTCTTATAAGCCAACGCACTACCTACTAGACTAAATAACATTGCCATGGAAAGTTTCTCAAAAAAAAAAACTGTCGTTCGAAGCCGACTTTAAACTGTAGATCCCGCCACTCATGTAAAATATTAACACACACAACATATGTGGTATGAGAAGGTAGGTCGTAATCCTGACTGAAGGCATGTAATGACCAATTAGGTATGTATAGTACTGAGACATCTATATATTAACATCATAATACTAATAACATCAATCGAAGTCGCCGTAGTCTAACAGGTAGTGAGTTAGCTTATTAGACGAGAGCACGTGGTTTCAAACATCAGCTCAGATATCCTAGTCAGTATTAGAATCTAGATTTTCTCTCACACCACATGTTGTAGTGTTGTGTAGTCATTTCACCCATGAGTGGCTGGATCCATAGTTTAACGTCGACTCCTAACGATAGATTTAAAATTTTATTTACAATCAGACTTTTTTGCCAGAAGTATGCTGCGTACGTTCTGTTCGGAATGGCCATGCCGAGGCTTGAACTCATAAACTCTCATCTAGCACGTTAGCATACTACCTCATAGATTACGCCGACAGGACACTTCCTATTAGAACGATTGGATATCGATGTACATAAAGTTAAAAAAGATAATTTAGCTTGGATCTATTGTAAATTTTACGCAATTTTAATGAAATCAATATTCTAAAGAAACCGATGCTCTCGGAAGATCTAAACATTAATTAGAAACTTACGGTGTTGCCAACCAGAGATCAGCAATGGATCGTTTTTTCGCTACTTATAAGAACTCATGAAATTTTGAATATAAGTGAGTCAACAATATTGAAATTTAACTACATACTCTGATTCATTCGTACTCACTACAACGTTGTTTTATAAGTACAGGTTGCAATACCATGCGTACAACGTTGACATCTAACCAGTGTTGCCAGAAAATGAATTTAAAAATATGCTAAAACATGAAAAACATAATGCTAAAATGTTCTACGGAATAAAAAAAATGCTAAATTTTTTAAATGTAACAAAACTATTGCATATACGAGTATGTATATGTTTTGTTTTATTCCGAAAATAAAACTTATTTACATCAGTATATTACATTTGAGTTAACAATATGTTCATAAAATTATTGTTCTTTTTTAATCAATTACAATTTATATATTAATTCATAAAAATTTCTGAAAATGAATGGAAAATAAAAAGTAGTATATTATTTCAAAAAATATAGTTTAAAAGATTTTTTTTTAATATTCAGATATGAATATTACTGTATACATACAATATTACTGTGTACATATTACATATTATAGTTCTTTTATTTTTTTTTTTTTTTTTTAAATTTAAATATTTAATTTGTTAAATAAGATTTTCATTTCAATAAATATTTATAATATAAGAAAATTTTGTAAAAAATTATTCGAAATACATTTTACTAAAATACTGATTATAAAAAATGATTAATAGACTCAAATATTGCTGATATATCTTCATATTTATCATCATCTTTATTTTTATTTTGATATTTTTCAGATGATCTAATTTTGTTAGCAATTTCGCTTGGTATTTTGTAAGTGTAACAGCACGCATTTTCGAATTTTAATTCTTTTCGAATTTGTATTATTGAACATAACAACTCAGGTTTAATTCGATTTTTAATTAAAGTCATTAAACTGAAAAGCCTTTCAACTTCGGCTTTAGAAAATGGTAAAACGAGTAATGACAATACAAAAATGGACAATTCTTTAAATGTATTTTCGCTGACTGAATTTTTAAAATTATATACCTGAATCCAAAAAGACATTGTATCAGACTTTTCTTCCCAATGTTGCTTAGTAATATAAGACCACTGATTTTGAATAATATTTATATCAGATGAATTATACTCAAGCTCTTCTAAAATATATGTAATTGGACTCCTTAAATTACTTTTTTTTTTTTTTGGAGTAAAAAAAATTTTTTTTATCAAGCAAAAAAATAAATGCATTTTCACGAAACATAATGCTAAATCTAGCACTGAAAGTGCTAAAATGGCAACACTGCATCTAACTCATACCATTCGAATTCATAAGCCTACTCATTTAAATTCATAACTTCGTTGTTGTTGCATTTACAAAAAAAGAAAAAAGACACACAAGCAAAAAAGACAGAGCAGCAGGCAGAGCAAACACACAACCTTCTAGTGAATATTTTAGTGTCCGTAAGCGAATCATACTTATTTTGCGCTTCGTGTGTATGTTGAGTTATGTAGAGTTGAAATCAACAACATCATACGTGTTCTTAAGTATAAATATGATGAATACTTCAAACTTTGAATACGAGTAGAAGAGGTTCCATTATATTAAAATAAGTATGAATGCGTATAAGTATCAGAAATTATGAGTATGATTCGATTCTACTCATCTTTTTGAATACTCATTGCTGACCTCTGTTGCCAATACAATATCATTACAAGCCGAATGTTAGTAACTTTTTAAAGAAAAAGGTCTTGAAAGAAAGAATAAACATTTAAAAATTCTTTAACAAAAAATCGCATGTGTCCGTATTAAGAATTCCCAGACTTGAGCTCAATTTAACACTCTTGAAAATCAAATTGGAATTAAAGGGTTTTCTGAATACCTCTACGGTCATATTAAATCTTTTATTACTTCATTTTCAGTTGAGAGCTTTAAATGCCAGGATTTCAGTTTTACACACTTTCACATAAAAGTTCATACACAATACCAATAAAAAAAATATGAGAATATATGTATGCTGGTATAAGTGTACACATGTATATATGTATTTATGTCTGTATATGTAAACTGTAAAGGGGGTGTATTTATTGCAGGAAAAAAGGGAAAAAAACAGAGAGAAGGAAAGAGCATAAGCACGTTAAGTGACAGCATTTATTTTAATGGGTTCAGGGGTACAGATTGTTGCTGTGGCAAGGTAAATCACAGCAACAACAACAGCAAATACGTATGTATATGCAGCCTGAAACAAACAAAAAAAAAACAACAAAAAACAGAATTTTTTTCTTTCTTTTTTTGTAATTGTTATTGATTTTTAAAATAAATTCTTCATTCATTTTTCTCTCTTTAACTCTTTAACAGAAAATGTTAAGCAATTTAAAGTTCTTTTTTTTCTAGTTGAGCCATAAATTTTCAAAATTCCATTTTTAAATTGCCATTAAAGAGCACACATGTTAAGTTTTAGTTAAAGTAGGTATAAAAAAAATAAAACTTTTGAGTACTTTTAGTCAATAATAAAAACAATTGTTTTTTGTTACAAACAAAATATCTTAAAAGTTTCCATTAGTTATCCTATAAATTATAATTTTTTCATTTCTTGTATATTATATGATCAGTGCATGTTTTTTAATGCTTTTTCTTCCAAATATATAAAAATTAGTAATTTTTTCTTTAAAAAAAATACACTAAAAATCCAAAATATTCCATTAGTCAGCCACTTTGGTCGCCCACTGTCGTTATTACCTTGTTAAGGTAGCAGCCTTTAAAACATGCAGCTACAACAACAAAACAAATATAGAAATGTTATTAACATCTGACATTTAATCTGTTCAAACAGTTTTTTTAGTCCTTGTAAATGTTTTAAGCTCACACACACACACACACATTTACTCGAAACATAATTACCAGGGGGTTGTATTTTAATTTAAAAAACATATGAAAACATATTTACAAACATTTTCAAAACTTTATTAATTTTTAACATTTTTATTTACATACAATTAATATTTATTATAATATCGGGTTATCCATTTAGTGGTTTCAAAACCACATATCATTTATCTGGAGTGTCATTTACGTATTTGATGATTGATCGCTGAACAACCAAAAAAAATTCTTTGTCAGTGGGCCAAACATTTTTTGTAAACGAAGACAGCGCAACGACGATAGCAAGCCCGTCATTATTTGATATCATAAAGGATCATGAAAGAGCCATTTGGTCTGCCCTCTGTTGGTAATCTACGTACTTACTACTACTACTACTAACTTACTTACTTACATACCAATACAACCCTTTAGTCAGGACTACGAACTAACATCCCACAACACTACCACCTGTATTGTGTGTGTTAATTTTATGCATGAGTAGCTGGACCCACAATTACATTTACTCACATAGTTTTTTGTCAGAAGACTGCTCAGAGGTTAATTATATTCATGAGTTGAATGACCTGCTGTTTAAAGTCAAATCCGAGCAATAGGTTTTTGAGAAACTTTTCATGGCGATTTTATTTAAGGAGACTTTAGAGAGAAAGTCGCCGTTTAGTTAAGAATGCCAAAGCTAAGATTTGAACTCACAACCACTCGTCTAGCAAGCCCCCTCTTTACTTACAAGACTACGGCGACAACACACTACTTTTTTGCTGTTATTGTTTCTGTGTCATTCGCCGCCATCATACCTAACAGAAGAAATAATTTTTATGCTTACACGAGTATGTATAACACCTTATAACGGGTGATTTTTTAAGAGCTATAGGAAAAAATTTAAAAAAAAACACATAAAATTCAGAAAAATGCTTGAAATCTTTACTTGAATCATAGTACGGTCCATATACTTTAATGTTTGAAGATTATTTCATGCAAATGTTGACCGCGACTGCGCCTCAAATGGTCCATCCGCTTAGTCCAATTATGGCATACTCTTTCCAACATTTCGGCCGGTATCGATTCAAATTAAGATTTCATGCATTTTTCTGAATTTTATGTGTCTTTTTTTGAAAAATTTTCCTATAGCTCTTAAAAAATCACTCATTAAAAGAGCCGTAAACACAAAGTACATAATATTAAGGGATTCAGTGCTTATATATCCATAAAGTACAGATCTTAACGCGTTAGATACCACATTCCTTTAGAACACAATTGTTATTAAAATACTGGATGAGTCTCAAGAGAGAAGAGTAACATCAATTCTGTACATAATAAAAACGAGAGAACAGTGACTCAAAATAAATGCAAGTCGTATTCTAGTAGGTAGTTTGTAATGGCCTATTAGACGTGAGGCCACGGTTCAAACCTCAGGTCAAATATCTCCAACATAACGAAGAATGAAGAAATATTTCTTCGGCGATTTCCTCTCAGCAGATTTCTGGCAAAAACTCTGAGAGTACATAGAATTGCCATGAAAAAGTTTCTCAAAAATCTGTCGTCCGTTGTCGACTTTAAATTGTAGGCCCTGCCGCTCATATATAAAATTAACACACACACAACATAAGTGGCTTGAGACGCGGGGTCGTAATCCTGACTGAAGAGTTTTAACGACCATATTACATATGTATGTACGTAAATGTATATGCAAGTCAAGAGCATAATACATCGCGAAAAAAGAACCATATTGTCCATATGACTGCGAAAACTGAAAGATCAATTGCAGCGAGAGTCTCATGATTATGTGGATAAAAACTATGAACTCCCCCAAAGACTTTGAGGTAAGCGAGAAATGAACTAAATCAGCTTTCAATGGAGTTTGATACAAATGGCATACAAATTAAATTAATACTATGTTCAGACATGCACTTATAATGAGTTAATGGCATTATTGATCTCAATATTTCATATAAAATGTCAATTAATTATTGCTCAATAAATTCATAAATTGTTATAATATTGAGTAAAACTTAAAATACAGAACTGTCATAAGTACGTTCAGTGAGCATATTACAATTTTCCGAACACTTTCTATTGATATTTAACAACTCCAATATCAAAAACGACAAACAAAAAAAAAACAACGAACAAAACAAAAACAATGTTGTTGAAACAACCAGCTGTTTTGTTTACCAGCTGTCAAATGAACATTGAATAAGCAACTGAACTGCGTATATTGTTATGTCTAAACACTTAAAATATTGTAATCAATAAACCGAATATTGACTCAATAAAAGTGCATGTCTGAACATAGCATAATAAGACTGTTGGCGAGCAATGACTGAGAAGAATTCTCATTTTGGTCATTGGGTCACTCCCGATGTAGAAGATTTACAACAACAATCCCCATTACAGGGGATCCCCCGGAGATCTACAGATTATTGTGAGAGCCTAGAGATAAAGTCGCATGTTGACAAAGATGGCGCAACTTATGGCCTGGTTATCAGAGGACTTCCGACCAAAATTGTTTAAAGAATTGACAAAAATTTCCCTTTAATTTTCTAAAATAGAAAACAATATTGTGGTGTAAGGTATTGTTTTGTTGTGTATGATCAACTTTTTTTTTTGTTTTTAATTTTGTTGTTATTGTTGTTGTTGTTCTGTATTTTATTTCAAAATAAACAAAAACTGTACAAAAACATATGAGTTCATCTGTATTGTTTTTGGCCTTTTTTAAACAAAATTATTTATTTTCATGATGTTGTTTTATATGATTGTTTGTTTTTGTTTTAATTTTTGTTTATTTTTTTCAAGGACTTTTAACTTAAAAAAATGTATGCTTTAATTTATACACAAAAATTTGTTATAAAATTTGTCTACCAATTCATAGAGTCAGCAAATTTATGGTTTTTATGTATTTCATCGCATTTGTTTTATTTTTTATAATAAAATATTATTTTAAAAAGGGACAGTGTAACGAATAGAAAATCTAACATACGTGCATACATCCCTTCAGTCCGGACTACGACCTAGTTTCTCAACACCACTTTATGTTGTGTGTGTTAATTTTATACATAAGTGGCGGAACCTACACTTTAAAGGCGACTCCGAACGACAGATTTTTGAGAAACTTTTTCATGCCAATTTTTTTCTTTACTCCCAGAGTTTTTGCCTAAAATCTGCCAGAAATCTGCCTGGGGGTTTGGACCGAGGCCTCAAGTCTAATAAGCCAACACACTACCTACTGGACTGCGGCGACTTCAGAAAATCTACTCGTAAAGTGATTTGAAAAGTGTGCAGTTCCATGAAGTCTGAAGTTTTTGTTTCATTAAATGCCGATATCAATCGTATTCCTTATTTTTCTTAACATTCGATAATGACAGAAAAAGTGTATAAATCCTCCATAGAAGACCTAGTTTTCTTGCATTAGCATCTATGAGTCTGCGATCAATAGTCATAGGTAGGTTGCATTTATGAATTTTGAACACGTTGACTGCCAACTATGAGATAACACGTAGATTGCGTTCCCTTCTAGGGTGACAAACTACGAGTTATATCGTACTCACTAATGTGAACAAATCAAATTGTCGTTTTTTGGCCAGGTTTCTGAAAATTTCCGTTGCAGTCAACGTGTTAATGTGTTAGATTGTAAAAGTAGGTCCTCTCTTCCATCCAGTCTGTACCAGCCTATGCAACGAGCAATTTGCCTCAGTTTTTAACGAGATGAGAAGGGTTATCGATCAATGTTAGTGCCAAAATTTGGCAATTCATTATCCCTAGTTTTTAGCCAGGCAAAGATAACATTGGGAAGTCGTCGTAGTCTAGTAAGTAGTGTGTTAAATTATTTCACATGAGGCCTTGGTTCAAACTCCTGGTCTGACATGTCGAACAAAACGAAATACGAAAAAATATTTCTTCGGCGACTTCCTCTCAACAGATTTCTGGCAAAAAAAAAACTCTGTGAGTAAAGAAAATTGCCATGAAAAAGTTTCTCAAAAATTTGTCGTTCGAGAATCTAAGTCGTAATCCTTACTGTAGGGCTTTAATGACCAATTATGTTTGTTATGTATGTACTTATGTATGCAGGTTCTCTGTTCCATCCAGCTTCTGCCTCAGTTTTTAACAAGATGAGAGGAATACCAATCAATATTAGTGTCCAAAGTTGACAGTCCATTGACCCCATTTTTACCCAGGACTGTGTCGCCATCTAGTTAAGAAATGTACGACATCTAGCAAATAGGACAGAAAGCAGAAGACGATACACTTAGTATGAAATATGGCCTATCAGACCATATCTGTGTAATGGTCAAACAAAGCCTCACTCTTAATAACCTTTTTAATCATCCCCTCAACTCAAAACTCTGAGAGAAATTGCCATGAACAGATTCTCAAAAGTCTGTCAACTTTAAACTGTACACTCGTATAAAATTAACTCATACAACATAAGTGGTTTGAGAAGGTCGTAAACTTGATTGAAGGGTTGTAATTACCAATCATGTGTGTATTATGAAATTTCATCACACCGATTGCTTTTAATCAATACAGATATGTTGGCCCTTACACGAATGATTCCAATCCTTCATTTCTCTGGCAATAATTCTCATCTTTTTCACCCTAATTAATCCTTTTCATATCTCATACCCTTGGCTTCTTGATTTTTTTTTTTTTTCAAATTAGTCATGAAGCTTACCAAATTGTCTTGCCTTAACTATTGAATCGATTCGTTAACAAATTAATCAGTCAGTCAGTCAGTATCAGAACAATTCAGTTCTTTGATGATTACACAAATAATCTGTGATTATATTTAAATAAAATCAATTAAATTCCCCTTTGAATCATCTATTCAAAATAATTCTAAATGTATTTACAAAAAAAAATTTAATTATTGTGTGAATAAATATTCATAAGGGCGGGTGGTAGTGGCTGCAGGCTTGCTTGTGAATATCTTTGTGTATGGATTTCCTTGTGCTTAAAATATTTTGAATATTTCTTTCGATATTTTTGTTCGATATTCATTTCATATTTAATTGATTCTCATGTATTTCTTAAGTATTTACTTTTAGTAAGTAAAAGAGAAATAAATTTAGAACGTAGCAGCACTTATGCCAACATTTTCATTAACATTTCCAAGCAAACAAAAGAAAAACTGAAGGAAAAAGGGGGGCATCTGTTCAGTGTTAAAATTTAATTTATTTTTACAAGATATTGTTACGAAAATGGAAAAATCTAGATACTGGTGTTTTGCTTTTACATCGTTTAACATTAAAATTATAAACAAAAGCTACAAAAACCAAAACAATGAACTTGTTTACAAATTATCCCACTGCGTAATATAACAACAAACACCAGCACAAAAAAATTATAAACAAGTAAACAAAAATATACCAACAAACACCAACATAAAAAGCAAAGCGGGCGACTGAGTGAGTTAGCAAAATTCAGTCAGTCTTGTATGAAGATGCGGTGTGTTTGAAGAGAGTAATCGTGGTTTGAAGATCACCGTTACAAAGATCTGGTGAACAATTGTCTAGTAATTGTTATTGTTTATGCAGAGGGTGTAAACAGAGGAATAACAAACAAAGCAATTGTTGTTGTTTACATCAAGTTGTGAACAGTGGTACACAGAATTGTGCAAATAATAAAGAATTTTAATTAAAACTAAACACAAAATTTATATTTGTTTTATTTACAATCTACGAGCTCATATTTTAAACGTTTTTAAAATGTTAAAAACGTAACAATATTTAAAATGTTTTAAATTTTAGAATTAAAACCTCTTTCCCAGTTTCTATTAACGCTTCAAGGCATCTTTCTGTTGTCATTAAGAAAACATGAGTAACACGAAAGAGATCATCATCATGATTTCAAAGTCAATTGAAATTTTTACACACACTTTTATTTTTTTGCTTTTCTTCTGTATTAAATTATGCCAATCGAATTAAAAAAAGAAACAAAAAGAGAGAGCAAAAAAAGGAAAGCAAGAAAATAAGTGAAAAGTGAATCATATGAAGTGTAGGAGTGTAATGCAATATTAAATTTCCTTGTAGTTGTAATGATTATGTACATGACACATGTAATTTAATGACTTTGTATTTGTTTAATACATTTTGACACATGTCATCAATACGACAATGACACACATCCTTATATACACACCTAAACATAAAAAAGGAATCACACACTTACGTACTTACTTAAACCTGCTGTATTTATGTTTGAAGGATAAATTAAACAAAGTGACTTAAGTAATGCCCTCCCCTCCACCACTTAATGATGATGACAATGACATTTTAATACTCTTTTAAAACAATTTTTTGTATCTTTCTTCTCATGGGAAATAAATTAATCGCAAACGATAAGACATTTAAATTTAGTTCGTATAATTTTTTGTAGTTTTTAGAATTTCCTTCCAATTTGATGGAATTCTTCTATTTGGTTTCTGATTTTTATAATTTTTTTTTTATGTTTACAAAGCCATTAATATTTTGGCTTATAAAAATATCAAATACTCATAAACTTTACTTAAGTCATTGATTTGCTAATCGTCTCAAATCCATTAAAAATTGGTAATATTTTTACGATTTATTAGATTGAACGTCTGTAGTTTTATGGCTTCTAATAAAACTACTTGATTGAGCCTGTTTGGCTGGCATAGTTAATATTTATATTGAAATGGTTTTTAAAGTGAATTCTTAATTGCCTATAAAAATAGTTTAAGAACCTCTAAACACATATCGAGTTTATCACATTCAATTTCAATATGAAATTTAAGTGCTATTATCAGCACATACATAAAAAAGATAAGAAAACATTACAATTATCCTTTAATTTTTATGGTATTGTTACGTTTTTACCTATTAAAAACGTTTAAAATATGAGCTCATAGATTGCAAATAAAATAAATTTTGTGTTTAATTTTAATTAAAATTCTCTATTGTGCGCACAATTCTGTGTGCCACTGTTCACAACTTGATGTAAACAACAACAATTGCTTTATTTGTTATTCTTCTTTACACTTTTTTGCGTAAACAATAACAATTGTTCGGCAGATCTTTATAACGGGGATCTTCAAACCACGATTATTCTCTTCAAACGCACTGCGTCTTTGCACAAGACTGACTGAACTAACTCAATTGCCTGCTTTGCCTTGCCTTTTATACGGCATCGTAAACAGGCTGTTGAATGTTCTTGAAAGCGTATGTTCATGACTTCGCCTTCTCGAAATCTCCATAACTGTAAACATCGTTGTTTACATTTATTATTTTAGTGTTTGTTGTGTATTTTTATTTTTAATTTTATACTTGTAGTGTTGTTTGTGTATTTTTTTTATTTGTTTATCCCCTTTTTTTATACTGGTTTTTGTTGGTATATTTTTGTTTACTTGTTTATCATGTAAACAAGTTTAATGTTTTTGTTGTTGTAGCTTTTGTTTAGAATTTTAATGTCAAACGATGTAAAAGCAAAACACCATTTCCATTTTCGTATTAATATTAAGGCAAAAAGATACATGCAGGCCTAATCTAAATATGTTATAGACCTCAAACTTAAACCTGAAAGTATCTAATTTATGTAACGTAATCTCCCCTGTAAGTATTAACATGACTTAGATCAGTTTGGATGTTAGTTTTACAATTTCCTTTGAAAATACTTGTATCATATTAATTTGTAGGTTTGATTCGTTCAATGAACACTTCATAGCTGAAAATTTTTAAACCTTATTTGATTTCTTCTTGGAATTAATTAAAACAAAATTCTCAATTGAATTACAAACACCTGATTATGGTATGGTATTGTGTTAATGGGCATAAGATTTCTTTGGAATTTAATCATCAATACCATCATTAGATTTCTATTCATGCTTATGGTTCATGCACACGTTCATTGTCATATTAATGCTCATCTTCATGCTCATGCCTACATTGATTTTAAATTCTGTTGTTTTGTTTGTGTCTGCATGAGTATTCATGGATTGAATTAATAATTTTCGAAAATGAAATTAAATAATAAATCAATAATGTTTGTAATGGTATATATATTCAATTATTCCGTCAGGTATTCTTCCATTCAGATGATTAATTAAAATGAAAATTTTAATCAGTATTCAGTATAATTCACTAATTCAACCATTCATTCACTGTTGCTCTCATGCGCTCTCTCTCTTTCTCTCTCTCTCTTACATCGTTTCATTCACTTACATTCTATTCACAGACACACACACAGAAATGCATTTTCCTACAAATAAATGAATAAATTTCTTAATCAATAATTATCACTTTCCTTTCACAATTAATTAATCACAAGAAAATTTTTTAATTTAACAAACACTTGGAAATTCTTGTCAATTGGTTTGGTTTTTTAATTACTCTTCTTTAACGAGAGAAATTTAAAGTGCAAAAATCAGGTTTAAGCCTCTAAAGACAATGCAATGATGATCACTAATCCCGTTAAGCAGAATTTTTAATTCAAATTAATCTCAATCCTAAATAAGTAAACTGCTCAGCTGAAAACCTTGATTAATGCTATTGAAACAAGCCAAAGAAATAATAAGAAAATGTATGCACCCTCTCACACATTTCGTTCTGAGATAGTACTAAGCGTGCTTTAATAACAAAGATCTCCACTTGAAATACTTTTCAGCCATTAGGAAGAACGTAGTGGTAATTCATGTTGATCACAACTGAGCAAAATCCTGATCTAACGCTACAACTTATATCTGAGGTAGTAAATTAGATCCTAATCAGAGATCAGCAATGAGTATTCAAAAAGATGAGTAGAAGCGAATCATACTCATAAGTTCTGATACTTAAACGCATTCATACTCATTTTAATATCATGGAACCTACTCTACTCATATTCAAAGTTTGAAGTACTCATCATATTCATACTAAACAACACGTATGATGTTATTGATTTCGACTCTCCATAACTCAATATATACACGAATCACAAAATAAGTATGATTCACGTACGAACACTAAAATACTTACTAGAAGGTTGTGTGTTTGCTCTGCTTGCTGCTCTCTTGCTTATGCGTCTGTTTTCTTTTTTTGTAAGTGCAACAACAACTATGACTGTAAATTTTGATTAATGATTGAGTAGGCTTATGAATCAAACATATTTCGAATGGTATGAGTTTGATGTCAACCTTGTGTGCATACTCATAGCAATCTGTACTTATAAATCAACGTTGTATGAATGATGAATGAGTATGAATGAGTCAGAGTATGTAGTTAAATTTCAATATTGTTGACTCACTTATATTCAAAATTTCATGAGTGCTTATGAGTAGCGAAAAAATGATTCATTGCTGATCTCTGATCCTTAATCGATTACCTTGAATCCCTTCCAAGCTTTACGGCATTATCACCTCGAACCTATTACATGCATACTTACACAATTGGTCATTACAACCCTTTAGGCAGGATTACGACCTAACTTCTCACACCACTGATGTTGTGTGTGTTAATTTTATAACTGAGAGGCTGTAGGTCTCAGTTTAAAGTCGATTCCGAACGACAGATTTTTTGAGAAGCCTCCCATGTCTTATTTATTTAGTCTCAGAGTTTTTGCCAGCAATCTGTTGAGAAGAGGAAGTCGCCGAAAAAATATTTTTTCATATTTCGTTTTGTTGAAGATGCCTAAGCTGGGGTTTGAACCTCGGCCTTACGTCTAATAATCTAATAGTCTAATTACTAGACTATGGCGACTACCTCGAAACTGTTACCGAATTGAAATTCGGGAATACAGTAGGAGTTCAATCTAATAATTGTTTCTGGAGTCCACACACTCTCGAGAACGTTAGTCATGCTGCGCAGATCGATTAGGAAGAGCAAAATGCAACAGCATGTATAGAGCATCGGAAGTATTCGGCCTCCGAAGTAGTTTAATGTTCTCCTACCCCTCTCTTCACCGTTTACCATACTATCGCATGCAAATGAAGAAAACGCAATGGATAGATCCCTTACGAGTACAAAATATTACGCTGAAGACTGCGACTAAGACTGCGAAGATCAGCTCGAGTCACTTACACAAAGTAACCAGGCTGCAACCTGTAAAGCTGTAGAATTTTATTCTTAATATGTCGTCATTCTCCCCACCTCAACAATCACAACCTGCAGTATAATTGCCCTCCCAGTTACGCTCGTTTGGATATCAACAGTTACAGATTGGACATCCATCTATCATTTTGCTAGGGCAAAAGCTAATTCTATGGGAATCGAATCTTCAATGCTCATTCGCCAGAGATTGTTAATTGCGGGAGACAACTCTCAAAACTGGCACGCAGAGTAACTCTCTCTCCCTATCTCTCTCTCTCTCTCTCTCTGCTAATATTGGGCTTCAGTGAAATGCTACACGCATAAAATAATATTACGTTTTTACCTTTTAAAAATGTTTAAAATATAAGCTCGTAGATTGCAAATAAAATAATAATAAATTTATGTTTAGTTTTAATTAAAATTCTTTATTATTCGCACAATACTGTGTGCCACTGTTCACAACTTGATGTAAACAACAACAATTGCTTTTCTTTGTTATTCCTCTGTTTATACCCTTTGTGTTGAATTGAAACGCACGCGTGTACGGCTAGGATGGAACTGACTCTTTTATTCAATGTGTTCTTAAAAGAAGAATTCATTAGTGATTTCACCATGCTTAAAACTATTTATAACAGAGTTGTTATATAATGTAGTAGATACAGAGTTGTAATATTTATGTACATATGTTATAAAATTAATTGTTAATTCAAATATATTACATTACTCCACCCCAAAATTTAAAAGATAATAAAATTAAAATTATAGATTTCATAAATTCATTTAAAGATAACTCACGGTTGAAGTAATACCAAAATTAAGATTTAAAAAATAAGCATTATAACTGTACATAATTTTTTGTTAGTAAAATAACAGCATATCAATGTCTTCGAAAGTCCTCTGACTGGTAACGTGACACTTCTCGACGATTTCTGGTAGTTCTGCGCACTTGTTGATCTTGATGATTTTCGATTAAGTCATCTTGGTTACTTGTACTTGTGGAAACTGGTTCATTAACTGTAGTATTACTTGATGAAGCTTGAGACGTAGATGGTGAAATATCTAGAGGTGCTGGAGATTGGCTGTCATGATCGCTAAAACTAGTAGTATATGGATTGTTGATTGAAGAAGAGCTATGTTTCATTTGATTCACATGTCGTCTACAAACGCCTTTTTCTGTATTTACGATAAATATTACTTTTCCAATTTTTGCTTGAATAATGCCTGGTATCCACTTCTTCCCCTTACCGTAATATCTGATATAGACATTATCATTTATTTGAAATTTGCTTGAACTTGAAGAGCTTTTCTGAAGATTTTTTGAAGATTCTAAAAGCTGAGACCAGACCGTGCGTACAGGTCTACCACGCATTAGTTCTGCAGGTGATTTGCCCTCTGAATTTGGCATAAAACGGTAGGTTGAGAGAAATTTGTGTACAGCATCTTTTACAGCCATTTCATCATCGATGTTCTTTCTTACAGATGTTTTGAAAGTTCTAACGAAACGTTCCGCCAAGCCATTTGAAGCGGGATGAAAAGGTGTTGTTGTGATATGACGTATGCCAGCTTTTATGCAAAACTGTTCAAATTTTTCAGAGCTGAGTTGGGGACCATTATCACTTACTATTGTGTTTGGTATGCCTTCTATTGAAAATATAGCTGAAAGAGCGGAAATAGTATCCTCTGTTGTGGTATTTTTCATTGAGGAAACGTAGGGAAATTGCGAGAAAGAATCGACACAGATGAGCCACATGGAATTAAATATAGGACCAGCAAAATCCACGTGTACTCGCTCCCATGGCTTAGTTGATTTAGGCCAGCTTTCGTACTCTTTGGCAGGAGCTTGATTCTGAATTTTGCATATTTCACAATCAGAAGCTATTTTTGTAATGTCATCGTCGATGTTGTTCCACCATATGTATTGTCTAGCGAGTTGTTTCATTTTAACAACGCCCCAATGTCCATCATGAAGCATCTTTAAAGCTTGACTCTTTAAAGCATTGGGTATGACGACACGAATATAATTTGTTTCTAAACAAAGCAAATTGTTGAAAATTGTCAAATTATTTCTGCGATTGAAGAATGGTTTTATTGCTGGTAGATCTGATGAAAGTCGTTCAGGCCAACCATTTTTCACATACTTGTAGACTTCGCGTAATGTTTTGTCAGATTTAGAATATTTTTGAATATCGGCTTTTATGGGAAAATCATCAAATGAAATTTGGAAACATGATTCTTCGTCCTTATCGAAATTTTCGTCTGTTGAAAGAGGAAGGCGTGAAAGCGCATCCGCGTTACCATGATCGGCAGTTTTACGATATCTTATTTCAAATGTATAAGCCATGAGCGTCACCGCCCAGCGTTGAATACGAAGTGCTGTCATAGTTGGCAAATGTTTAGAAGGGTTAAAAATGCTTACTAGAGGTTTGTGGTCAGTGATGAGTATGAACTTTCGGCCATAAAGAAACTGGTGGAAACGTTTAACACCAAAAATTATTGCAAGACCCTCCTTCTCTATTGGGCTGTAGTTTGACTGTGCCCTGTCAAGTGTTTTTGAAGCGAATGCGATAGGCCTTTCGGTTCCATCAGGATATACATGAGAGATAACAGCGCCAATACCGTATGGCGAAGCATCGGTAGCAAGAATAAGCGGCAAGTTGTCCTGAAAATGTGCAAGTTGAGTTGCGTTGGCTATATACGATTTGAGGTCTTCGAAAGATTTTTGCTGCTCTTTCCCCCAACGAAAAGGTACATCCTTTCTGCGTAACCTATTGATTGGTGCTGCTAAATTGGAAAAATTTGGTATAAAATTATGATAGTAATTTACTTTGCCCATGAACGCTTCCAGCTGTTTAGTATCTTTAGGAGGTTTCAAATTTTTGACTGCTGCAACGCCAGATTCATCAGGTAATATTCCTTCTGCACTAATTTGACGGCCTAAATATGTAATTTTGCTTTGCAAAAATTTGCACTTTTCCTTTTTACAGCGAATGCCATTAGCTAATAATATTGATAGTACTTTCTCAAGGCGTTGAAAATGTTCTTGTAGGGTTGGTGCTGAAATTATTATATCATCAAGGTAGTTTGCACAGCCTTCTATACCATGAAGAAGTTGCTCTATGTACTTTTGGAAAATAGCTGGAGCGCTAGCGATGCCATAAGGAAGACGTTGGTATTGAAATAATCCAAGCGGCGTGTTGATGACCATTATCTGTTTCGATGTATCGTCTAATTCCATCTGAAGATAAGCATCTTTCAAATCAATTTTCGAGAAATATTTTCCGTCTCGAATGGTATAAAATAAACTTTCACGAGTAGGAAGCGGGTACTGCTCAATGTCAATCTGTGAGTTGACAGCTACTTTAAAATCACCACATATACGAATTGAATTATTCGGCTTTTTTGCTAAGACTATGGGTGAAGCCCAATCACTGAATTTGATAGGTTTAATTATTTTTTGCGATATCAGTCTAGCTATTTCCTCTTTAAATTGTGGCATTTGAGCGAACGGAATTTGGCGGCTTCTAAAAAATTTTGGTTGCGCGTTTGCTTTTAGACGAATATTTGCCTTAAAATCTTTAATTGTGCCGAGAGATGGTTCAAAAACTTCGTGGAATTTTTCGCTAATGTTACTCAATTTTTCATTGTCTTCGTTTGTGATTGAATTAATTTGCCTAATTTGGAAACCAAATTTCTTGAACAAATCATAGCCAAATAAATTGTCACCTTCATTTGTATCGACTACGATTAAAGTAACGCTTTTTTCACTATTGCCACATTTCAAATTTGTATGTAGTTCACCCAGAATAGGAATTTCTTTTTTACCAAATCCATACAAAACTCTATTCGATTTAACAAGTTTTGGCCTTTGCAATAATCCGTATGTTTTCAAATTAATTATAGAAATTGATGCCCCAGAATCCATTTGAAATCTTACACTCTGTTTATTTATTTCAACATCTATTACACTCTTTGCATTTTCCGATTTTATTATACCACTAATGTCAAACACTGTCTCCACTACATCAATATTATTCATTTGCTTTTTGTTTCTGTACCCTATTCTGTTTTCATTGTTATTGTTATTTCTGTACCCTTTTCTGTTTTCGTTGTTATTGTTATTATTGTCGTTGCTTTTAGACATACAGACCGGCGCAATGTGTCCCTTTTTTCTACACTTGTTACATATGGCATTTTTAAATTTACATTCTTCTCTACTATGAGAACTAAAGCAACCCGAACAAGATTTATATTTTTGTTTTTTATTCTGCATGTCCTTTTTAACGGGATATTGTTTTTTCACATAGTTTATTTCTATTGTTTTTTCGCTGGAAATTTCTTTAATAGCACTAACGGTTCTTGTTGTTGCTTCGTACGACTCTGCTATTAACAAAACATCTGCAAGTGTTGCGTTTTGCTTTTGTAACGCGGCAGAGCGAACTGAGTCGTGAGGGGTATTTACAATTATATGATCTCGTATCATGTCGTCAACGAAGCTGTTGGCACATGTGTTCGAACTGCAAATAAATTTGCAGGCTCTGGCTAACCCTCGAAGGTCTGCTACCCATTCTTTGTAAGATTGTGAACTTTTCATTTGCCTTTTAAAAAATTCATAGCGTGCTGCAACAATGTGTTGGCTAACTATGAAATGATGTGACAACTTTTCTGTCAGCTGTATATATGTTTGACTCTCAAGACTTTGTACACCAAATAAATTTTTGAGTAGATCAAACACTTCCGCACCGCACCATGATAAAAAAAATGATTTTTGTTTTTCTGGAGAAGTAACGGAATATGCGATGAAATGCTGCTCCAGCTGCTGCAAATACGAGTCCCACTGCTGATTCTCCTTATTAAATTTGTGGAACGCTGGTACCATCGAATGGTCATTGGTGGCAGTTGAGGGAGTTCCATTATTTTTATCAAGAATTGCCTGCATCCACTGTTGTTGTTGGGTCAACAAATGTTGCGTAAATTCTTGTTGTTGCTTTAACAACAATTCAAAACCATTTAAATTGGTTGCCATTCTTGGCTTTGTCCACACACTCAAAAAATAATAAAAAAAATATACACTGCACCGTTATTCTTGTTTTTTCTGTTTATCTTTTTTATCACTCGTCGCCAAATGTTGAATTGAAACGCACGCGTGTACGGCTAGGATGGAACTGACTCTTTTATTCAATGTGTTCTTAAAAGAAGAATTCATTAGTGATTTCACCATGCTTAAAACTATTTATAACAGAGTTGTTATATAATGTAGTAGATACAGAGTTGTAATATTTATGTACATATGTTATAAAATTAATTGTTAATTCAAATATATTACACTTTGCGTAAACAATAACAATTACTAGACAATTATTCGACAGATCTTTGTAACGGAAATCTTCAAACCACGATTACTCTCTTCAAACGCACCTCGTCTTCACACAAGACTGACTGAACTTCACTGACTCAGTCGCCTGATTTGCCATGCCTTTTATATGGCAAAGTAAACAGTCTCATGAATGTTCTTGAAGGCGAATGTTCATGATTTCGCCTTCTCGAAATCTCTATAAATGTAAACATCGTTTTCAACGTTTATTCCTGTAGTGTTTTTTGTTGTTTTTTTGGTTTACTTGTCTACCATTTTTTTATGCAGGTGTTTGTTGTTATATGAAGCAGTACGATAATTTGTAAACAGGTTTGTTTACTGCATTGTTTTGTTTTTGTAGCTTTTGTCTATAATTTTAATGTTAAGCGATGTAAAAACAAAACACCAGTACCTAAATTTTTCATTTTCGTAACATTACGGTTATTTATTTTATATAATTCTAATAAAAAATAAAAAAAAAAAACTTTTTCAATTTAATTCAATTTTCGTTTCCTCTTTGTTCTTGTTATTTAAATCATTTGTCTTTAAGCTTTAAAGCAATTTATGGAAAGAATTTTAAAAATAATCTTCTTGTGAAAATGAAATAAAATTTTTTTTGAAATTAAATTTAACCCTGACATATTTTATTATGTGTTCAATTGAAATCATGTTTCTGTTTAAACGTTTGTTCGAAGGAATTTATGAAAATATTTTATTCAAGTATTCGAACGATTAAATATTTACAAAAAACAAAAAAAATTTAGATTCTATTGCCAGAATTTTAGCAGATTTTTCATTGAAATTTAATTTCTTTTTAAAATTTAAATTTACAACAAAATCTCTTCAATTTCAATTCCAACCAACCAACCACTTGTCATTACTCTGTAATGCCACTTAGAAATACACAAGATGAGAGTATAAAATCCGCTCTTTTGTATGCCATTTGTATAGTTTTGCAACAATAATTTTAATTGCAACATTGAACGTGTATATTTTGTAAATATGTACTCATATACTTGCCACATGTACGTATGGACATATGGTTGGTTAGAAAATAAGGCCTTTAAGGTCTTTCAATACCAACTTATTAGAGTTATTCGAAACAGACAATTGATGTAATACCCAGGAATTCATACACATACATACATATGTATGTAGGTATCGATGTGTTGCAATATTATTATTATGTTTATAATGATTGTGGATGGCAAATGTTGATGATGTTGCAGCATAGTGTATTTTTCTACAGTTTGTTCACGTGTAGCGTCATGTTCTCACTAGTTTACGTAATTGTACAATACGAACGGGTAATATTTTCGCTGCATTGCTACACAATATTTGCAATTAAAAGTTGGAAAAGTTGGATTCAAGCAGCAGCTCCACTTACACCCCACCACTATACGCTTCTATCTGCTCAACACAAAGTAATTTCATGGCAATCAGTAGCAACCAGCAGCTACAACTACTATACAGCTATTGCTGTAGCCCCTTAGTCCATAGCAAATGACATTTAAAATGGTTACTAAAAAGTCAGGGGGCCAGTTATGTGGCTGCTCTCGCACTGCTTCCCATATTGTTTGAAAGTTTTGTAATTATATTCCTGTTGGCTTTTGATAATGTTGAAAAATATAACGCGGGATTTAAACCGGATTTCTTTATTTTAATTCAATTTTTGTTGTTGTTGTTCTAGTTGTTGTACAATTTTAATTAGATTCCTTCAATTGCAATTTTATGGGATTTTAAATCTTGAACAGCTTTCAGAAAGCTTGCCTTTTGAATTATTCACAAGGAATTGTTCTCATTTTAATTGTTTATTTGTTATTCTTGTTGTTGTTGTTGTAATAATTTGTTTCGCAATTTGTTTAACAAACTGACAATATTTTGCTACGTAAGCCAAAAAACAAACTTGAAAACACATCCTACACAACTATTGTTGAAAATGTTTTTTTTAACCAAATTGTTGTCCATAATGTGGGTTGAATTTCAACAAAATTATTTTGCTTAAGCCAAAAAGCAATACACTCACGAGAAAATGTTGGCTAAAGAAAAAGTGTACATGAGTAACGGGACCTAGACAGATTTTTGAGAAACTTTTCATGGCAACTTTATTACTATCAGAATTTATGCCATTTTGTTTTCTTCCATTTTGTTCGAGATGTCTGAACTAGGGTTTGCGCAACAGGCTCACGTCTAACAAGCCAGCACTAGGACTATGGCGATTTTAATTTATGAGGAAACAAAAAACCTGTCTAAGGATTATGTAGAAGTGTAGAAATGGATAAGAGGATATCAATTAAATAGTTGGTACTTTTAGAGACACTAAATAAAAGTTAATATTGCTACGAAAATGAAAAATCTGGATACTGGTGTTTTTCTTTTACATCGCTTAACATTAAAATTATAAACAAAAGCTACAAAAACAAAACAATGAACTTGTTTAGAAATTATCGTACTGTTTAATATAACAACAAACACCAGCATAAAAAATGGTAAACAACAAAAAAAAAATACTACAACAAACACCAGCATAAAAAATGGTAAACAAGTAAACAAAAATACACAAACAACACTACAATAATAATTGTAAACAACCGTAGAGATTTCGAGAAGGCGAAGGCATGAACATTCGCCTTTAAGAACATTCATCACTGTTTACTCTGCCATATAAAAGGCAAGGCAAAGCAGGCGACGGAGTGAATGAAGTTCAGTCAGTCTTGTGTGAAGACGCGGTGTGTTCGAAGATAGTAATCGTGGTTTGAAGATCTCCGTTACAAAGATCTGTCGAATAATTGACTAAAATTCTTATTGTTTATGCAAAGGGTATAAACAGAGGAATAACAAAAAAAGGCAATTTTTGTTGTTCACATGCACACAGAATTGTGCGAATAATTAAGAATTTTAATTAAAACTATACGCAAATTTATTTTTATTTTATTTTAAACGTTTTTAAAAGGTAAAAACATAACAATATTGTATTTAATAAAAAAAAATTTTAATAAAATTTACATTTGTCGTTTTGCTTCTACATCCGTCTCTCTTTAAACAGTAAAAGATATCATATTCGATACTCATACATTAAGAGAAACTCAACTTAAACATATTTTAACACATGTCTGCCACAAAAACAATAATAACGGTAATAATGAGTACAAATAAGTACAACTACAATAACATCTAATCAAATTATAATTATATTAACAAAAGATAACAACAATAACAGGAACAAAAAACAAAACAGCAATAACTATAATAACAATAACAACAAAGAAAACGAAAGGCAAAAAGTAGGAACAGCATAAAATCTATTCAACATGCATTTTTATTTATGAATGTTTTGTTTGTGTTTTACAACTTCTGGGAGATTTTTTTTTTTTTTGTGATGTACCCAGTAAACATTTTCTTGTGAAATCTGTTATAACTAACGAAATATACATACAAGACATGCCGAATGTTTTAAGTTCAAATTCAAATTCTTTTTCAAATCCTTTTCTTTTCTTTAAGGCAAAAAATTTTATCTGAAAACTATTGCTTCATCTGCCATACAGGTAATTAGTATACCGTAGGTGACAGCAGGTATACACTGATGCAGCAACCTTGAGAGTATTCGAAAGAAAAGTCGTACGTAATAATTTCAGTCCAGTGCAAGTTGGCGATAATTTCCGCATCCGATCCAACAGTGAGCTGTATGAGCTCCTTAAGGACATAGATGTTGTGCAGCGTATTAACATCCAGCGGCCGATCTGGCGCAGAGGCGCCTGGAAGCATGTACTAAGGCAGGCCGAAATCCGTTAATCGGGTTGTTAATGGCCAGTTAAGTAAGTAAGTATGGTGACAGCAGGAACATCTATGGTAGAAAATATATTGGGTATAGTGGTGAAAAACTTTTGCACGTCGTTTTGATTGAGTTAGTTGAGGCTTTCCAGAAGAATTTTTTTGGAGAGAATTAAGGCTTCATAGTTTGTAGTAATTCGAAATCCATGATAGAAATCTGATCGTCATTTGGACTGCTTTAGTTTACAGTCAAACACTCAAAACACTTCACTATAACAACACACATTTTCAATTAAATACATGGTGTTTATATGTATATATAAATATTGTTACGTTTTTACCTTTTAAAAACGTTAAAAATATGAGTTCTTGCAATCTACGAACTCATAAATATAAAATAAAAATAAATATGTGTTTAATTTTAAGTCAATTCTTTATTATCTGCACAGCTTTTGTACCACTGTTCGAACTTATTCCACGTATACAATGATAACTTTCACAATATGTGCTTATTCGTGATATTTCTCTGCTTACAACCTTTTTTGTAAGCAACAACAACACTTGTTAGTTATTCTTCTTTGCTCACAACCTTTTTTTTGTAAGCACAACACTAACAACTGTTTTCTTCACGCAACTTGTCTGCACTCAAGTCTGACTGAATTATAACTCGATCTCGTATCTTCACACACCACTGGTTGAATTCTCACTCAATTCAACGCGACGTCGTCACACGACTAACTTAACTCGATCTCCGAGAATCACGTGTCTTCATACACGACTGACTGAATTCTAACTGAATCATCGTTGCTCGCTTTATCTTGCCTTTTATATCACTGGATCAACAGTGTGTTGAATGCCCTTGAAGGATGATGACGACCTTCGGGAACAATCCAAAAATGTAAACAACTTGTTTCCATTTTTGTTGTTCGTGTATCTTGTTTACTTTCGTCCAGGCAGAGTTGTTGTTGTTTTGTTTGTTTGTCTTTCCGCTATATTTTTTATACACGGACGTTGTTGCTATATTTTTGTTTATTCATCGATCTTGTAAACAAGCCTGTTGTTTTTGTTGCTATATGTTTACTAATTCGTTGATCACGTGAACAACTGCATTGTTTTGTTTTTGGAGCTTTTGTTTATCATTTTATGTGTGATCAAGTCCATTGTGTTGTTTTTGGAGCTTTTACTTATTATTTTAATAACACCATTTCCATTTTCGTTACAGTATATATAAATATTATATGTGTACTGGGGACATGTAAGAGAGAATGTGTTTTGAAAATTCTAAACCATTTGTAGTCAATTTTTGTAAAGCCATTATCGATGTGTGTAGCTGGAAATTGAAGTCGCCGTGGATTAGTGTGTTGGCTTATTAGACGTGAGACCACGGTTCAAACCCCAGATCAGACGTCTGCAACAAAATGAAAAACGAAAAAATATTTCTACAGTAGGTCCCGCTATTCATATGTAAAATTAACACGCACAACATAAGCGTAGTGAGAAGCAAGGTCGTAATCGTAACTGAAGGAATGTAATGACTTATTATGTATGTTATGTACATACATATATAGTGGGAAATTTCTATATAAATTCGTTTAATTGTTCTAGTTGAGCAATGTAGAGAACATTTCATCATTTAGTAGCAGCTTTTAAAAAATATTTCTTAAGAAAATAAATAAAAAACGAACAAAAATTGTTCGCTGGGTATAAAGAAAATATTTATAAACATGAGAGATGCACATATAAATTGAATGCTTAAAAAATATTATCTGTATGAATATAAGTGTATATGTGTGTATGGTAGTGGTAGTAGTAGTAGTGTTATTGTTATTAATACATGTGGATTTATTTAATAAACTTATTCACACGCACACCATTAAACATTATGCATTAATGTATGGAACAATTACAACCATTATTATTATATTAAAACATACACACACATGCTTACATACATACATATATACATGGAAATATTTTTCTATTAAAAAAGAAAACAAAATACTATACAGTAGAGGACAAAAATATTTTTAATTTTCTTTTCATATTTTAATATTTGCCTCATGTAATGTTTTCAAAGTGTTTTTCATAAATACTACAGAATTAGTATGTTTTTGAATTAAAAACGAAACGAATTGCTTACCAAAACAAAACTTGCTATTTTTGCCACCGCCACTGTATTCTGTTCTGCATGCAATAACATCTGAATATGTAGAATATTTACTTAAAAAATAAATATAAAAGAGATATTCTTGTACAATGTTTACGTTGAATACACATGTGCGTTAATGAGAATAAAAATAAATGTTTTTAATACACTGTGAGATATAATCGACTATATAAACTATATAAACTGATCTCTAAATGAGAACACGAATGAAACCACAACAGAGAAGTTGTTACGTTTCATTATCATTAATTAACATAAAACATACATAAATCTGCAGTTGCCTAGGCCCAATAGACAGGATGAAGTAACGCCTGACTAACACTTGCCTTTGAGTGCAGCTAAAACTAATTAATAGAACAGCTGATGAGTACCACTTGACCTAGAATATCATTGATTTAATTCTGAAGCATATACGCCTAGTCTGAAGAAAGCCACCCTAATGAATGCTGACTACACGAAAATGAAAAATCTAGATACTGGTGTTTTGCTTTTACATCGTTTAACATTAAAATTATAAACAATAGCTACAAAAACAAAACAATGCTGTTTACAAATTATCGTACTGCTTAATATAACAACAAACACCAGCACAAAAAAATGGTAAACAAGTAAACAAAAATACAACAACAAACCCTACAAGAATAAACGTAAACAACGATATTTGTTGAATATTTATCAGACAGTTTACCCTGCCATATAAAAGGCAAGGCAAATCAGGCGACTGAGTCAGTGAAGTTCAGTCAGTCTTGTGTGAAGACGCGGTGCGTTTGAAGAGAGTAATCGTGGTTTGAAAGTCTCTGTTACAAAGATCTGTCGAATAATTGTCTAGTAATTGTTATTGTTTATGCAAAGGGTATAAACAGAGGAATAACAAAGAAAAGTAATTGCTGTTGTTTACATCAAGTTGTGAACAGTGATACACCGAAAAATGTGCGAATAATAAAGAATTTTAATTAAAACTAAACACAAATTCATTTTCATTTTATTTTCAATCTACAAGCTCATATTTTAAACGTTTTTATAAGGTAAAAACGTAAAAAATTCAAAAGTTTCTCTGGTCTACCTGTTGCAAAGACCAGAAGGAGAAGATGGGACTCTACCTGTTCTGTGCTTTTCCACTGGAAAGTCGATGCAGAGGAAAGCAAATAACCGAGTAGAAGATTAAATGTTCCATATTCATCGAGACGCTACTTGAAAAGTTTCCACAAAAGGAGCTGCAATCTTGAATTAATCTATGAATACTGGAGTACTTTTAATGGTGGTCTACCACCACTTTATCTAACGTACCAAAGATAGTTAAAAAAAACAAGTTATTTCCACAGTAAATATTTAATGCATGTTGCTTATACTCTCTTCATACACACAAAACTTCTCAGTGTTCAATTGATAACTCAAAGCTTATATTTTAGTAAATAGGCCTTCAGGTATAAATTTCCATAAAGAAAGAAAATTGTATGCTCTCACTGGATATGTACCTGAGATCAGCAATGAATCGTTTTTCGGTACTCGTAAGCACTCATGACATTATGAATATAAGTGAGTCAACAATAAGTGAGTTAACAATAAGTGAGTAAATAAATTGAAATTTAACTACTCAGAGATTCATTCGTACACACTACAACGTTGATTTCTAAGTACAGGTTGCAAAGAGTATGTGTACAACGTTGACATCAAACTCATACCAATCGAAATATGTTTGATTCATAAGCCTACTCATTCAAATTCATAACTTTAGAAAAATACTTGTAATACTTATAAAGGGTCCGCCAAATAACTTTTTTTGAAAATGCTTTAAAAAAAACTACTGAATATTTTCTCAAATTTCTTTTTTTATTTGAAAGTACAATCTTTCCGGTTAATAATGGAAAATAAATGATTATGCGATTTCGCTTCGCTAAGTAGGCCTGCGATCGACTTACAGAAGATGCCGATTTTGGCAAAAAAAAATCATCGCTACGTGCCACACAGCCGAAGCTACACTCGATGTTTTGCGCACTGTTTTTGAAGATCGCATTATCAGCCGCAGAGCTGATGTCGTTTGGCCACCTTGGAGCTGCGATTTGACACCGTTGGACTATTATCTGTAGGGTGCCGTCAAAGATAAGTGTTACGCCGACAAGCCAGAGACAATTGACGCTTTAAAGGACAATATTCGTGAAGCCATTGGTGAAATACAGCTGCACACAATCGACAATGTGCTTAAAAATTGGACCGATCGTGTAGGCTACTGCATGGCCAGCCGAGGCAGCCATTTGAATGAAATTATTTTCCATTATTAACCGGAATGATTGTACTTTCAAATAATAAAAGAAATTTGAGAAAATATTCAGTAGTTATTTGGCGGACCGTTTAAATGATTCGAGTGACTTGTGATGAGTACTTCAAACTTTGAATATGAGTGGAGGTTCCATGATATTAAAATAAGTATAAATGCGTATAACTATAAGAAATTATGAGTATGATCCGAGTCTACTCATCTTTTTGAATACTCATTGCTGATCTCACAGTGTATTCTTTCCTAAAAATGTTCTAAAATCCCTTAAAATATTAGAGAAAGAGTTTTCTCTTTCATTCTTTCTTTCTTTTAGTGTAAGTTATACTATACGCATATGTACCTATGTATGTAGGTATGTATGCACAAATATAATAGTTTGTGTGATAATGTATGATAAAAATTATTGCAATTGTTTTCATTGTTGTTGATAGTGTAGTTGCTGTTACTGTTGTTTTTGTATATTTTGTTTTTAGGCCATTTTGTTACTTTTGTTGTGTAATTACTTATGTTTTCATTTTATATTTGCTTTTGTTTTAAATGCCTGGTATATGTGTATGTGTTTGTCGTTGTTATCGTTGTTGTTTATATTTTCTCTAGTTATTTTCCGTTACGTGTTAATGTATATGTCTCACGTATACATTTGTTTACGTTTAAACACACATACACGTAGTTATATATGTATGTGTATAGTGTACACATATAAATATTAATAAACACACAAATAAATACACAATTAGAGGTACAGCAGAGAGGTAAAGAGAAAGACTATGAAAAAGAGTATACTAACACAGAGAGAGATAGTGAGACAGAGAGGGGATAAATAGCTATGTTAACATACGTGTGGACACTTGGACATTTTCATTTTGCCTTGGAAATGTGTTTATAACAACAAAAACTGGATAAATACAAGCATACACAAACACATTTTAATTGTATACAAATAGACAAACACTTGATGAAATATTTGTTTGTATATGTACATAACTGAGGATATGAAAGAGAGTAAAAGAGAGTGGTAGAGTGTTGTAATATTTACCATATTCATATAAAATTTACGCCTGTAAATTACAATATAATATTTCGATTTGTATACATTACCATTTCTGTCTTTTATTCTCCCTGTGTCTCTCTCTCTACCTCTCTCGCTTTCTCTTCTCTGCAAGTGAGTATGGGAGTATATGTGTGTTATGTATTCATATTTTCTATTTATGTTTTAATTTTAAGAGTCCGTTTTCGTTAACAAAGAAACCAACATACACAGAGAGAGAGAGAGAGAAAGAATATTTTGCTATACGGCCTATTATCTGTTTAGCCATTGTTACTTTCGTATACCCTCACACATACACACATACAACATGCATAGATATGTATTTACATTTATTTTGAAAAACATTCCTTAATAATTGTTTCCTTAAATAGCAGTAGCAAGACAATGACTTAAAGAGAGAGAGAGAGAGAGAGAGAGCAAAACTTAAAGTCACTGGGTCTTTGTATGTAAATATTTGTATATGTATGTTGTTGTTGTAAACATCCGTTATTAGTTCTATTATGTATGCATGTGTATGTAAATTGTAACCAACAATTATTATAATATTTTCTATTTACAATTTCCCTGTTATAATGATTTGTGTCCTTAATAAATTAGAATAACTTTAACTTTTCTTAAACAATTACATTATTATATTTATACATACATACATATGTGTGTAGATATATTTTTATATAATCTTCATGTGTAGCAACACATGATCCTCTTGTTACAAAGAATTTGAACGAAAAAAAGCAAAATTTGTGGGCACACATTACAAGCAAACGAATTAATTCCAGGAAATCTTTTAATTGAATTCATCAACAAATTAAGGGAAGATAAAATAATTACAAACAATTCTTTTGTTTAATATTATGGGCACATGTGTGCGTTACTTGTAACTGTAAGGCACGTTATACTCTTATTAAATAACCAATTGAACAATTAACTTAAAGCAGATCAAAAATAATGTTACGTTAGCCATTGTTAAGCGGTGGGAAGGAAAATCTATTAAACGCTCATATGTACACATCGTGCAGCACAACTTGGCCAAAAGTGATGGCTCCAGTATCTTCACTTTATGTGCGTTTAAATATTATCTTGGTTTTGAAAACCATATTTATTATCACTCATTATAGCAACACTGAAATGTAGCGCACAGGCTAAACAAATCCAATAGATTTTTTAGCACTCGTGGATATTTACAGCTGAGAAACTAGATCGATCCAATTATGTATGTATGTATGGATATTTACAGCAGGAACGTCTCAGACAAATCAATACTGAATTTACGAGAGAAAGACGGAGAGGTGTGAATTATATCATACTGCGATTGTAGTCTTGGACAAATCGTTCAATATATAAATGCCGTCCAGAGTTGATTGGACTGCGATTTATGACAAAAATTGATATAAAATATGAATACAGAAAAGCGTGTCGTTTTATTGTCAAAAGACCAAAGGATTTCCGAAATAATCACACTACCCGACAAGGTTTTAGTTTTTCAAATGGAAACATAAGCCAAAAATAGGCTGCGAACATCAGCACTAAGTGCAAGAGTGATTAATATAGTCATGAAAAGTTTTAAGCCAAATCTGAAATATCTTTCTTTCGTTTTCTTAATTTTCAACTAAGTACTTATGAATATTGTAATCACCCATTTGGGTAGATTGTCTTAAGTACCGTGGTAGAATCAAGTCAGTATAAGGACTTACCGCCCTAACAGTGTGCTGTGGATGTAGGACTATCTCTAATTAGTTAGCGTTTTTAATAGCAGGCCTGATTTCGATCGAAATATTGGCCAAGGAGAATTTATTACGGACAGTGTTCGTCAGTTTTATTAGATGTGAGCCCATGGTTCAATGTGAGCCCTAGCTTAGACTTTTCGAATGTAGCGAAATCTGTAAAAAATTCCTTTCGGTGATTTCGTCTTAGTAGCATAAATAATAACAACTCATTGAGTTGTATGTCCCGCCATTCATGTATAAAATGAACACCCACAGCTAGAGAAGCTAGGTGGTAGACCTTACTTAAGTGTTATAATGACCAATTAAGCAAGTAGGTACTGTTGAGCACTCGGGCAATGTGAGATAGAATTTCTACGTACATGAGATTGGTTCCTAAATGTACATTTTGTGTAAAATACTCAATTCGACGAAGAATTGCGTAACGGTAATAAGGAATGTGTTTTAACGTGTTAAAGTTCCGTTCAAGGTCTTTCAATGATTTCATTAAAACACACTGTAATGGACGTTAAAAGTGTATATACCCTGATATACCAATCAATTACACACAGACATACATACATAGTTGGTCAATACGAACCAGAGGTCAGCAATGAGTATTCAAAAAGATGAGTATAATCGAGTCATACTCTTAACTTCTGATACTTTTACGCATTCATACTTATTCTAATATCATGGAAACTCCTCTACTCATATTCATCATATTCATTCTTAACAACACGTATGATGTTATTGATTTCGACTCTCCATAACTCAATATTTACACGAGGCAAAAAATAATTATGAATCGCGTACAAGCACTAAAATACTCACTAGAAGGTTGTGTGTTTGCTATGCTTGCTGCTCTGTCTTGTTTGCTTATGTGTCTTTTTTCTTTTTTTGTAAATGCCTAACAACAACTAAGACTGTAAATTTTGTTGAATAATTCGAGGCACTCGTATCATTTATAAGTATTATAAGTATTTTTCTAAAGTTTTTCGAATGGTATGCGTTTGATGTCAATGTTGTACGCGTATTCATTGCAACCGGTACTTATAAATCAACGTTTTAGTGAGTATGAATGAATCTCGGAGTAATTAAATTTCAATATTTCATGAGTGCTTTTGAGTACCGAAAAAACGATTCATTACTGATCTCTAATCCCTACACAGTAATGAACGTTTAAGGTGTATATAACCTGATATATTGTGTTGTAAGTTTCTGGTTTAAAAACAGCCAATCATTTACACACATACATACATACATAATTGGACTCAGTCTATAATGATGTATGCAGCACCTATGTGGGTACCGGCGTTGGGTATTTGAACCTACGCTAGGGCTGCAAGATCTCTATTTCGCTTAAGCGCCCTTAGGGTGACTAGTGGTTTCCGCACAGTTTCATATGAGGCTATTGGTGTCATATCAGGTATAACTCCACCTGATATTATGGCTATGGAGCTGAAACGTATATATGATAGAGTTAGGATTGATGGTAGAAATTTGACAACTGAGGAACGAAGAGAGGAAAGACAAAGGAGTTTAGAAGAATGGCAGATTAGATGGGATATTGCAACCAAAGGCCGATGGACACATAGACTTATCAGAAATGTACAAAGTTGGATTGAAAGGAGACACGTTCATGTTGACTTTTACATGACACAGTTTTTGACAGGGCATGGCTGCTTCAGGGAATATCTCTGTAAATATGGCCATGACAATGAGGTAAGTTGTTCCTTCTGCGATAATGGAAATGAGAATGCTGAGCATATTTTCTTTTATTGCAATAGATTTGAATTGGAAAGCGAGTTGTTAGAGACGATGATAGATGAGAGAGTGACTGTTGAAGTTTGGCATTGTGTCAAAATGCTGTCTGCAAATTTGATGCAGGAATTGAGAAGGATAGAGAGAATTCGTAGGATTGAAAGGGATAGGAATTAATAGTATCAGTCAATAGGCTAGAACTCGTCCTGTGATGGAATACTTAGGGGTAGTACCAAATAGTACAAATAGGTTCGAATAGTAGGGGTGGTTTTTTAGTGGGTTAAAGTCCCACACTACTGTTGCAGGGCAACAGTGTCTTTCGATGATTTTTTCACCTCCGGAAAAAAAACAAAAAAAAAAAACATAATTGGACATTACGAACCTTCAGTCAGGCTGACGACATAGCTTCTCACACTCCTTATGTTGTGATTGTTAATTTTATACCTGAGTGTTGGGAGCTGCAGTTCAACCTCTTCAGGGACGATTTTTTATGGTGACAAAAAAATGATTAAATTTTGTTTTCTTTTTAAATTTAAATTAATTAACTTTATTTTAATAGGAATTCAAAAAGCAAAAAAAAAATGAAAATTCACAAAAGGGATAACGTCCACATTTGTGGCCACTGAGCGTTAATGGTAATATATATGTGAAACGCTTTCATACATTCCGGGCATATCAGGCATATATATTCTTAACATTTCTCACAAATGTAGAGAGTTCGTCTTACACAATTTTTATCGTGACATCTGGGAAGATTTTTCAGTTCCTTGTATTTAGGATAATGACTTATACCGTCCAGTCTGATTCCAGGGTTAACTTTAGTACAGCTGTTAGATTTTTTAGGTAGTGATGGTAAAACTTATCATATTAAATATATCTGATTTTATTTCTTTCAAATATTAGCTATTTCTTGATATAATCCAATAAAACAGATTGCCAAAGAATTATTTCACATTTTTTCTAAGTATCCAACTATGCACCGGAAATAATATCATCAATGCAGACAAACGGTAAAATGTTTACTTCTCTTGTTAGAAGATTTGATAGTCAATAAGTTATTATCAAATTTTTGTTGTTTTTATTATTATTACAATTATAATTAAAAAAAATCAAACGTCCACATATGTGGACAAGGGCGTGAAGAGGTTAAAGTCGAATCCGAAGGATAGATTTTTGTGAAACTTTTCATGTGTCTATTAGACTACGGCGCGTTCAATTATAGTTTCAAAAGAGTTCTAATGTACAAAATTGGTTTCCAATCTTTGTTTGTACAAATTTTAAATAAATTTAATGCCATAAAAAATTTTAATGTGTTTCATTTTTGTTTTTCTTTTTTCTAAAAGAAATTAGTTCTGCTTTATTACAACGCAATAAACTGTTTACGAGCAATCCATTAAAAGAAACTAAAACTGAAACTTAAAGATGTTCTCCACATTTAATGAACAGAAGTGCCATAAAAAAATTGAAGAAAATTTCGGAGAAAAAAACTTAAAAAGCAAAAATTACAGAAAACAGAACACAGAACAAAAATTCTTTAAGCAGCAGAATAAAGTCATAAATAATTTACAATTTAAAGCAAAATAGAAAGCCATTTGTAGAGTTAAGATTATAAATTTTGTATAGAATTTTAACTATTCGCAGGGACTCCTGTAATCAATAAATCGAAAACAATATTCAAAGGAGTGAAAATATAGAAACCAGCAGCATATAAATGCTACCACTTTAACTCAATTTCATTAACAATTCGTCTTCAGGCCATAATTAAGTAAAACAGGTTATAAAAGGAAATACAAAAAGGCAGGCCTCTGATGGAAATGTGTGTGTCCAAGTGAAATGCGTAAAAAAATTAAAAGAAAAATTTATAAACTTTCTCAACACTTTCCACCCCAAGACGACCTGATGTGGCATAATGAACCTTAAAAATATTAAAAGCGGCAGCTGTTAACAGTCTTAAAAGAAAAATCTCGCAAGCAAATACTCAGCAAGTGGGGTTGGTATTCAAATCAAAAGCTTAAGGAACCGGAAATGTTAGAAGGCTAAAAAGGAAATGAAAACACGTGTTATTAATGGAAGGGTAATGGCGGTTTTAAAACTGTTTAAAACAAACAGCAATTCATTACTAAAAAAGCAAACAAAAAAAAAAGAGGAAAAATAAGGAAAGTTTTCAAAATTATTGTCATAAAATTTTGACACAGACATTTTGCGAGGACATGGTTCACCAAACAATATTTGAGAGATTTTTAATTAAAATAATAATAAAAACAAGAAACGTATTAATTTCATAGGCATTGTTAATGGAAATTAAAAGAGAAATTCATTATAAAATTAAAAAATTTTCTTTCATTATTTTCTTTTGTGGCTGTCTATGTACTAGCGAACCTTAAGGTAATAAAAGAAAAAATTATCGTATACTTAATTGCTTCAAAAATGTCATTACAAGAGATCTACGTTCAAATTTAATGATATCTCATCCTGCTTTAACCCATTTCTGCCCGCTGTACTATATATAGTACACAACTTAAAGTCGAAATAAAAATTACAAAATGTAGTTTTTTATTCTGGCAACTCTTGCTACCAGTCAATAAGAGTACATGTAAGATCCACGTAGCTGTTGTAAATCATAGTTCAAAAATATCAATGAGGAGGATCCTCATTTTGGCTAGCAATTTATTTCTTGTGGTATTGTGAATGGTTATTTAGTTTATTTTACATCAGTTAACTCTGAAGAACGTTGAAAAGCAGTTTATTTACTGGATAACATCACATTCTAATAAAAGCAATATAAATCGGTTTAGTTCGTATAGGCTTTTTTGAGCTATAGCATATTAAGTGTTGCTGTACTAAGTTTAGTACACTGGGCGTTCAAGGTAAGATAAAATAGTACAGTGAAGACGTTTTCATTCCGGCATTGTGCTTTAGAATAAAAGTTTTTCGCGGTTTTTTGATTGCCTTTTTTTGAATAGCGTCTTGTTATTAATTGAAAAATACTTTGAAATATATAAAATGGCGAACCGACGTAGCAAAAACTATTTTGGGTTGGAAAAGGCAATATGTGACATTATTAGCCAAGATAATGAAAATGACGTTACTTACGATGTAGTTATGCTGCCACCTGATTTAGATGTTCTCACTGACGAAGAGGAAGGTGAAGACGATGAATTATATGAAAATAAACTACCTCGAGATGTGCCCGGTAATATAGAGGTGGTTACTTACAGACCTACGATTGAAGATGTATGGAGTAGCGATGGCGATGAGCCCCTACAAACGATCGCGTTATATGCTTCACGGAAAGTTCAGAAAAAACATAAACAAGCAAAAAGTTGACGTCAGCATGCCTCACGTTTTCCAAAGCTACAACAAAGCTCTGGAAGGGGTAGATCAGATGGACCAGTCTATAGTAATGTACCGAATTGCTGTAAAAGGTAAAAAGTGGTGGTGGGTCTTGTTTACTTATTTAGTAGACTTGACTATTTCAAATGTATGGGGACTATATTGCATTGCAAACCCTAATAATCGTGTGGATCAATTATGGTTTCGCAGACATATAGCACTAACATAACTCAGTGACAAAAAGGACAATAAATGTAGGCAAACATCTTCCAGAATTGAAGGAGAAGAAAAAAAATAATGGCCACAACCCCCCAAAAAAATCCAAATCAACTTCGATGTGTCATATGCTCAAATCGAATTAAAACATCATGTTGTAAGTGCCTGAAAACACTTTGTTTGGAAAGAGGATGTTTTGCAAAATACCACACGTAACCGCCCATTGTACTAAACTTAGTACACCTCAAAAAACACAACTTAGAATATTTTTTTTGTTTTTTTTTTTTCTTTTATAGTACTATAAAAAATGTTATTTAAATCTAGAAATAAAGATTGAATTTTAAAAATTGTTTGTGGTTCTCATTTGGGCGTTAATGGGTTAAAGGGTACACATACATAATTGTTCATTACGACCTAGTTTCTCATACCACTTATGTTGTGTTAATTTTTTATACATGAGTGGCGGAACCTACAGTTTAAAGTCAACTCCACATGATAGATTTTTTTGAGAAACTTTTCATGGCAAATTTTATTTACTCTCAGAGCCAGAAATCCGCTGAGAGGAAGTCACCGCAGAAATATTTTTTCATTTTTCGTTTTGCTGAAAATGTCTGACCTGCAGTTGGAACCAGGGTCAGCAATGAATCGTTTTTTCGCTACTCATAAGCACTCATGAAATTTTGAATATAAATGAGTCAACAATATTGAAATTTAACTATATTACAAGTGCAGGCTGCAATGAGTATATGTACAACGTTGACATCAAACTCATACCATTCGAAATATGTTTGATTCATAAGCCTACTACAGTAGTCCTTGTTGTTAAGCATTTACAACAAAAGAAAAAAGACACACTAGCAAAAAAGACAGAGCAGAAAGCAGAGCTAACATACAACCTTCTAGTAAGAATTTTAATGTTCATATGCGACTCATACTTATTTTGTGCTTCGTGTATATATTGACTTATAGACAGTCGAAATCAACAACATCATACGTGTTGTTAAGTATGAATATGATGAGTACTTCACACTTTGAATATGAGTAAAGGTTCCATGATATTAAAATAAGTATGAATGCGTATAAGTATCAGAAATTTTGAGTATGATTCGATTCTACTGATGTTTTTGAATACTCATTGCTGATCTCTGCTTTGAACCGAGGCCTCACGTCTAATAAGCCAACACACAACCTACTAAACTACAGCGACTACTTAAAGGGTACAGTTCTCCCAATCACTGTCTTTACTCTTCAGCTTCTTTTGAAATATCTGATAACCAACTGAGTTTGCCTGTCTAAACCTCAGTGGCATGTGATAATGCACATACAGTCTGTATACGTTCGATCGGCTAAATGGTCGTGGCAACTTATTACATCATTTAAGGCTTCGTTAAGGCTGGTGACCACCAGACATGTTGACGAAATAAGTGCTACCGAATGTAATAATAAAATTGAGCACCACAAAAACATGACTATACTTCCAGCTGTGATCTTGATTATAATATCTCAACTCTGATTCTAGTTTTATAATGAAAATACGACATAGTTGTTATTTCGTTTATGGTTCTTAACTCCCAAAGGACATCAACCAAGTATTTACTAACAGATCCAGTTCACGTGATAGACGTGGATGTGAAATCTTTATATTCGATTGTTCCTTGCAATACCCAACTACTATAACACTCTTCAGTCAAAAATAATTGCTATGTCGGGCTGCTGCTGTGCGAATTCAGTATCAGAGTAATGTAATGTAACGTGTAACTTGTTCAATAAATAAATGCATACATACATAATTGGTCATTACAACCTTTCAGTTAGGATTACGACCTAGCTTCTCGCACCACTTATGTTGTGAGGTTTAATTTTATACATGAGTGTTGGGACCTGCAGTTTAAACTCAACTCCGAACGACAGATTTCTGAGAAACTTTTTCATCGCAATTACTCAATATTGTTCAATATTGTCCAAAAATGTCGTCTGTTTCTAGAGGACATAGAGAGAGGCATTCAACGTTTAGCTTAATTTGCAATTAACAACAAATCTGAAACTCTTGCGATGGTTGGTATAATCGAAAATCGATTCAAATAGATTCATACACAAACTTAACTCATATGCAAAGGAAAGAGGCAATCGTAAGAATCTCATAGCATGTACAACGGTACACCAGGCAACTGTAGGGTTGATATGGTCACCGGAGCAGATACACTCCTTCCGAAACCCTCGCCAATCAAATTGGTTATGCCACTTATGTCGATTAAATTGGCCATTAGACAAAAATTCTTTCGGGACGCTAACCTATCCTGGTTTAATGAGAAATCTTGTTCAATTACCAGACTCATTTTGCCCATGATAGATAGCAGACGTACCAATCAACTACTCAAACTTGATTGCAAGGTCATCTCCATTGCAGTGGCCATGCTCACAGATAACTGCGTTATTGAAAGACACGCGGAAAGGCTGCAGCGGAAATACTACTGTCGAGGTTGTAGATCTGCTGATGAGGAGAAAACTGTTCTTCATTTTCTTTGCCTATACCCATCTCTTGCACATTTAAGTTTTTTGAATATCCATTCTTTGTCATCCATTGATGCCAAGGATATAGTTTCGTTAATAAAATTTTCAGGCTGGTTTCTAGCTTATGGCAGTCTTGCTTTTAGTGTGCAGCCCGTGTGCTGGCCAACTTTTCTGATGAGTTCAGTGGAATTCGATCAGTACAGGGACTGCGCGTATCTGTGGCATTATTTATTAGCATATAGCTTTTCGTTTGGTTTTTAAAGGCAATATAACTTATGCTTTATTTTAATATTCGTAAGGCTACTTCTCTAATATCGTTTTCCAATCGTACAACCATTGATTAATAAATTTCGAAGTGATTTATAGTTTTTGGCAATTTAAAAACTTAACAAGCAATTCTTTCTTTTTACAAACTAACTTATGGGTTTTCGTAACTCTTCATTTAATTTGTAACAAATAATACAGGAGAATTATATTGAAATTCTCTTATTTGCAATACCAAATACAAAATGAATCGAATTAATCGATCAAAAATACAGCAACACAACAGCAAATGTATTAATTAATAACTGCCATCTCTGTTTGTTTTAAAAACTAAACGACTAAAGTTTCTCTGCAAAATTAAAATCAAACAACATAAAGAGTTAGAAACAAAAAAAGAGAGAGAGATAGAGAGAGAGAAAGCCCCTCTACAGTTAACAGATCATTAATTACAGGAAAAAAAAATTATTTCTTAATGGCATAAGTTTTCGTTGTTATTGTGTTTTTGTTCTCTTATTAAAATTTACAATGTTAATGAGCATTAACAACAACTACAACAAAAGCAATAAAAACAATAGTTATAAACCATTATGCAAAAATAAGTGAATGTATGAGTAAGATAAGGAAAGAGGGAGAGAGAGAGAGACAGAGAGTAAAATAACAGTTTATTTGCTTGCTTAGAATATAAATCAAAAGAGTGAATTTCTTTAAAGTTTAAACAAAATTATTTATGCTACGTGCCATTATTTTTCAAAGTACAGGTATTCCCCGACTTACGACCGAGATAGATTCCTCTGTCATCGGTCGTAAGTCGATTAAGACGTAAGCCTAATTTCATATTAAAAAAATTACATACTGTACTACTAAATTTTAGGGTCAGGAGAAATGAAACTATCCAAAATTCATATAATTCTAACTTTATTTACTAGTTCCAGCCATTTTTGGGAGGATATAAAATTATTTACTTAAAAAAATTGTAATGTATTATTTGTACTGAAATATGTATGTAAATCGAATTTTTTTACTTTTTTTTTTAATTTTTCTCATATATTTTAGGGATTCCCCGCAACTACATATTTGTCTTTAAGTATTTTCTATAAAAAAAAAATTGGAAAAAAAATGGTAAGTCGGGGACTACCTGTAATTCTTTTTTTGTTTGTTTTTTGCCATTTATTGTGTTTGTTTTTTATTACAAACTAATTTGGAAATTAATGTTGGTAGTCTGAGGTTTTTTTATGCACATTTAATACCCAAAAAATAATTCCACAACAACATAAAACAGTACACAAAGAACAAGAGCCTCATAGTGGGAGACCTCAAAATAGTTGCGGCTTAACGTTACACAATATTTTTTCATTTGTTTTGTTTTGGTCTCACATTGACACCGTTAATTGAATTCCATAGATTCCGTTATCCGTTATTGTTTTTGTTAAGCTCTCTTATTTATTTCTTTTTATTTTCTCTCCTTTTTTTTTTTTTTTTTGATTTTTTGATAGAGAGCCAATACAAAAAGTAACAGAAGGTTAGACTGGGTATAATGAGACACACTATTTGCAGAAATATGTATGCAGTAGGAAATCATGATTTGCAGATACAGTAGTAGAGAGCAGATATCAGCAATGAGTATTAAAAAAGATGAGTAGAATCGAATCATACTCAAAATTTCTGATGCTTATACGCATTCATACTTATTTTAATATCATGGAACCTCTTCTACTCGTATTCAAAGTTTGAAGTACTGATCATATTCATACTTAACAACACAACACATATGATGTTATTGATTTCGACTCTGCATACTCAACATATACACGAAGCACAAAATAAGTATGAATCGCGTACGAACACTAAAATACTCACTAGAAGGTTGTGTGTTTGCTCTACTTGCTGATCTGTCTTTATTGCTTATGTGTCTTTTTTTCTTTTGTTGTAAATGCCTAACAACTTCGAGTGACTCGAAGGTATGAGCTTGATATCAACGTTGTACGCATACTCATTGCAACCTGTACTTATGTATAAATCAATGTTGTAATGAGTACGAATGAATCAGAGTACATTAGTTAAATTTCAATATTGTTGACCCACTTATATTCAAAATTTGATGAGTGCTTATGAGTAGCGGAAAAACGATTCACTGCTGATCTCGGTTGTGTACATCCCAACGGTTGAACATGATTATCCAATGTTTACAGTGTAGTGGAACAAAGCAGTCACGCAATCACTTACACGATGATTGTGGAGGCACCCAAGTAAGTTTTGAATTTATTACCTCGAATATTCCATGCCACCCCACTGTGCAATTGAAATATTAATCTGGTATTGTCTGCTCAATCGTGTATTTTATTTTTTACAAAAGTATGTGTGAGAAGCTGTTTTATTTTTTATTTTTTGTTTATTTTATTTGGATCCTTTATCATTCTATGCCTTCCTAATATGTGTTAGCAGTGTTAATTGTTTAAGGTGTTTTTTTGGATTGTTTTTTTTTTTTTTTTTTGTTAAAAACATTTAATGATTATGTGGTCATGTCAATGGCTAAAATAAAATTAATCGAAATTTTTTTTGTTGTTTTTATTGTAATTCAATAAATAAATTAAAGGTTTTGCACAAAAACGAAAGCAGAACAACCACAGAATTAAACTGAAACAAAATCCTATAACCGCACTTAATCCAAATAAGACAAAAACAATAACAACAACAGCAGAGAAAAAACACGTTTTTGACAAACAAATTAATTTGTTATTGTGTTCAGTGCATGTATGTGTGTGTGCTTGTGTTTTACTCACCCAAAATAATGACAATAATGATGATACATACATTGGCAAAAAAAAAAACAAAAAAAATTAATTAATCTTCTCAGCAACAACAAAAATGTACGCAGTTTGATAAATGATGAAAACAAAAGAAGGGAAAGAAGAAGAAAAAAAGGAATTTAAATAAAGGACGACGACAGGCTTAATTTTCATTTCTTTCTAGCCTTACCACACAAACCTGAAACACAAAAAAAGGTGTGATAATTTTTATTAAAATTGTAAAAGAATTTAAAACTGATTAGGATTAAATGCAATTGAATTAATTAAAATACAACAACAAAAACAATTTAAACAATTTAAAAATTCTTTAAACATTATATTCCCCTTCTTAGGCTGCTCTATCGACCAGAATACGCTGTGATATTTTTAGAGAAGAAAAAAATCGGATCAACTTTCGTACTTATTTTCAAGAGTATGTGGTTGTATTTCGGCAATGGCATTACGAATATTGGCCTTTAAATGCTCAATTATCCCTGGTTTGTCGGCATAACACTTTTCTTAAAAGGCGCCCCACAGAAAATCGTCCAACGGTGTCAAATCGTAGCTTCTTGGCGGCTAATTAAACAGCCATCAAACGTTTGACGCAATAAATCGATTATGGCATGAGATGTGTGACAAGTTGCACCATCCTGTCGCAACCAAACATCGTTCACATCAATACCATGATGAGCGAGTACAATAAAATCGGTTATCAGGGTGCGATAGGTGTCTCCATTGACCGTAATGTTTGCGCCGTACCAAACAGTCACTCGTAATGGGTGCATTTTGCCTATTAACGTATCCACCCTTATGGACATGAGGGTTATCCGAAAAGATTATCCGATCGACATCATCGTGCAGTTTCTCGTTAGCCCAATAAATCCCAACATTGCTCAAGCGTAAATCGCTTCATTACGTTCAGTGACTTAAGTATTGACAGATTTGAAATAACCGATGATTTAAATGAAATGAATTGAAGTCGCCGTAGTCTATTAGGTAGTGTGTTGGCTTATTAGACTGAAGGCCCGAGTTCGAATCCCAGGTCAGGCATCAAAACGAAAATATGAAAATATTTCTTCGGCGACTTCCTCTCAGCAGATTTCTGGCAAAAACTCTGAGAGTAAATAAAATTGCCATGAAAAGCTTCTCAAAAAACTGTCGTTCAGAGTCGACTTTAAACTACAGGTCCCGCCACTCATGTATAAAATTAACGCACACAACATAAGTGGTGTGAGAAGCTAGGTCGTAATCCTGACTGAAGGGTTGTAATGACCAATTATGTATTATGTCTGATGATTTAAATTTAAACCGATAGATGGCTTACCCTATATAACTCTAGATTACTCGTCTGAAATTCCACAGCGGAATCAGTCGAATAGTTGTTGCCAAATCGCGGTGACTGCGAGAGGAAAGCGTTTAAGTTGCATGCACCCGCACGACTTGTACTATTTGGCGTTTTTCTTCTACTTTTCTTTTTCTTCTGCTTTTAATTCTATGTCTCTTAATTAACTATAACTGTGAAAAGATCGATTTTTTGAAACCCCTTAGAACAGTTAAAAATCTTCTCTTTAATGATATTTCACAAATCAATTCCATTGTGATACTTTTTCAAAATATTTAAAAGCCGCCTGCATATCTCGGCTAAATCCTTCGCCTTATATGCCTCGTAGTAAATGGTTACACATTACACGGAAACAATAATATTTCCGCTGACAACACCGGAATCCAGTTAAGGTTTCTGAAACTCAGTAAAAAAATTAAAACAACGACTGTGATGTTAGAAAATCTCAGAATTTTACGAAAATCTCTTACAAGGAAACAAAGAAAATAAGAGAAATTTTATTATCATCCCTAGATACTGAACCTAACTTGACTATAAAGAAGTTTTTTTTCAAATTCTGTGGCATTTTCTTTTACATTTGGTTTGTTTTTTTAAATACAATCCATTGTGGTTAGTTGTTGTTGTAAAATAGTTTCTTTCCACACACATAAATTTAACGGAAGATTTTTATGGTTTAATTATAGTGTGTGTGTGTGTGATAAATTTCATTTCTACTTCTGCTGGGGATTTCTAATTCCTGAGAAAAATAAAAACAAATTATTTTATGTGAATGTGCAAATGGCCCCCATTAGGTAGTCTGAACAAAAAAAATAGGAACAGAAAACGAACAGAAACCGGTTTTAAAGAAATTTATTTAAACACAAACGCAAACGTAAACGTAATCAAACTACAGACTGTAGTTAGTATGACTCGTATGTATAACTGCAGCTATTGTTGTTGTTATTGTACAGTTTTGGGAATAGATTTCAACGTTGTCGTTTATAAAGGTTTACCTGGCATGCAATTTTATGATTTTAATCCTTTACGGGTGAAAGATTTTATTTGTTGTAAATTTTAATTTCAGATTCGTTCTCGTTCCATCGAAATTTGAACTACTATGGCCTTCACAGCTCTTGCAGGTGGGATTTATGTTGCTTATACCAACAAAAAGTTCAGGGCTAACTACAGTTCTATCTCTAATACAGCTTGTCATGATTTTAAAGACATGGTTTGTTCTTGTCTGGTAATAGAACATGTCGACAGATTTCCTCAAAAGTCGCCTGAATTTGTGGAAGCGCCTAACCAACTTCAACTTAAAAGGGGTTTGACAGATTCAGTTCCTGAGATTCGTATTTTAAATTGTTGCAGAGAAGAATATTCCAAGTACTCATCTGATATTGGTGGTTAACAAATGCCGAAAGGTCTTAAATTACGCGTTTAAGCATATTCCAGAGCTCTCTTAAAAGGGCCGGATTTCACATGAATGCGAAACATGGATGCTAACACCAACCGCTTGTTTAGGCCCACACAAATTGAAGAATATTCATCTGATATTGGTGGTTAACAAATGCCTAAAGGTCTTAAATTACGCGTTGAAGCATATTCCAGAACTCCCAACCATAAAAAGGCACGGATTTCACATGAATGCGAAACATGGTTGCTAATACCAACCGCTTGTTTAGTCCCACACAGTCTGTTTTTAATATCGTGTTGCCCCTTCCACCGTTTTTGAATATGAAATTCTCAAGGTAGTAAACAGTGAGCATTTTTCGTTGTCAATCATTTGATGGGATTTGATTAAACCCATCAAATGGGTCTTGTTTTTGCCTGATTGTTTTCGCAAATAGTTGAATATTAGCTTGTTTATGTGGAAACATGGTCAACGCCATGTCGAATTAATTAAACATTCAGTACTATATAGAATAATAATTGTGGTAGAACACATTCATAAGGCATTCCAATGAAATATTTATTTTTTGCCCCTTCATAAGCGCTCTTATGCAAATCTCTTGAGAATCCTAAAAGTATGAAATTCAACAAACTTGACCTTTTACCACCACTTAGTGTTTCCCGAAGAGACCCATGGTAAGATATGTAGATTTTCAAGAATTAAAATGAAGATCACATTATGGAAAAACCTTATGGCTATGCTAATTAAAGCATATCAGAACTGTTTCAACAATTTGAAAAAAAAACAAAAAACATACAAAAAGTTTTCAACAAAACTCATCCGCAGCTTGTGTACCAGAGATCAGCAATGAGTACATATTCCAAAAGATAAGTAGAATCGAATCATACTCATAATTTCTGATACTTATACATATTCATACTTATTTTAATATCATGGTACCTCCTCTACTCATATTCAACGTTCGAAGTACTCATCATATTCATACTTAACAACACGTATGAAGTTGTTGATTTCGAATCTTCATAACTCAATATATACACGGAGCACAAAATAAGTATGAATCTTGTACGAACACTAAAATACTTACTGGAAGGTTCTGTGTTTGTTCTATTTGCTGCTCTGTCTTTTTGGATTATGTGTCTTTTTGGCATTTTTGTAAATGCCTAACAACAACTAAGAAATAAATTTTGATGAATGATTCGAGTCACTCGACTAATTTATAAGTATTCTAAGTATTTTTCTAAAATTATGAATCTAAAGTGTAGGCTTATGAATCGAACATATTTCGAACGATATGAGTTTGATGTCAAGTTTGTACGCATACTCATTGCAACCTGTACTTGTAAATCAACGTTGTAGTAAGTATGAATAAATCAGAGTTCATAGTTAAATTTCAATATTGTTGACTCACTTATATTCAAAATTTCATGAGTGCTTATGAGTGGCGAAAAAACGATTCATTACTGATCTCTGATACAACATTATATATTGTTTGAAATGAAGAAGAATCATTCGTCTATCTCGCCCGGACTGGCACGTTTCTCAACAACTACTACTAAGCTAAGCATACACTATACGAACGTCAACGTTTTGCGTTTGTGAAAACTGGAAACAAACATGAAATATTTTAAATATTCGCCCTCGTCAAAGGGTTAATGTTAAATAGCATTGTGGAAACCACTTAAGCCGTATTGTGTCCTATAGCTGGATACCAAGTTTTTAGTGCCTTATTTCAGTTAAAAGCTAAGCAACACGCTACACGCTTATATTTCAATACCGTATACATGGCACAGCAGGAGAGCTTCAGTATTTTTTTCTTTCTTTTTTTTGCTTGAATGAAATAGCAAAATACTATGAGAAAGAAATTCTTATTCCTGTTGGTTGCAGCAGCAACATTTTAATGTGTTCATATATGCGATGGCATTCGGGTCATATTTGTAATATTATGCACATGCCTTTAGTAATTGATTATCAGCAAAATCCGCATCCATTTTCCAAACCAGCAACAACAGAACATACATACATATTTGCATGTAGTTATGCTTAAAAATTTTGCCTTTTACATACTTTCTAACACACACACACATACACACATGCAGATTTATTTGGAGTTCCATTATGTTAAATTTTTAGGTTTTAAGCCAAAACCGCTTTTAGCCGTGATTTTATTTATGCCCTTATTTTTGCCATTAAAAACCTCGAGTTGAGCAGTGTATGGGAAAAAAACGGAATTCAATACGATCAGGGTACATATTTTTCTTTTGTAATATAAATATAACCACATATTACTTTTTACTATTTTAGTTTGTCTAGTTATTTTCTCCTTTTTTTCGTTTCTTCTTTACTTGATTATCTTCCTACTTTTAATGCATATGTTTTGTTAAAAGCCTTCATTTTTTTCTTTTTTTTTTCTGTGTGCTCATTTATTACAAAAAATTTTTTAGCTATAACCCTTGCTTTTCATTATTTTCTCGAATTTCCATTTACTATGGCCATTAAAATATACATATACACGCTTATACAGACATACATATACGCTGTCAAATGTTGGCTGACTATTAAAATGACCGTGCATATATACGTCCACTTGCCTATATGAGTGGCATTTTAAATGTAACGTTTAAATACTCTTACAATTCAAATGTCCCAGCAAACATTTAATTTGAAAGAGCAGAATCTCTTCTCTTTGCATGGAGGAGGCGCAGTCTGTACACCATAAGCGATGTCTTTGTCTGACATGCTGAGACCAAAACAGAGGGTTCTTCGACGGGTTTTTTTTAAGGGCTTTGGTGAGTTGACATCTACTAGCGTTATGATAAATATTAAGAATGTTATCTCTCTGGAATTAACTGACTAGTATGACTAAGAGTCACCGTATACTACTTGATAGTGTGTTGGCTTATTAGACGTGAGGCCACTGTTCGAACCCCAGTGCCGATATCTCCAACAAAACGAAAATATGAAAAAAAAATTTTTCGGCTATTTCCTCTCAGCAGATTTCTGGGAAAAACTCTGAGGGTAAACAAATTGCCGTGAAGAGCAGTCGTTCAGAGACGACTTTAAACTGAAGGTCTCGCCACTCTTGTAAAAATTAACGCACACAACATACATAAGTGATGTGAGAAGCTAGGTCGTAATCCTGACTGAAGGGTTGTAATAACCAATCATGTATGTATCTACGTACGTATGTGTGTATGTATATATACCAATCTAGTCGGTTATCTCAAGGTCTATTGTGAACGAGAAGATATAGATACCTATGAGTACCTAAGCAAACTTTGAAACGAAAATAAACTAAACATGATTCTCAATGAGAGCCTATTGTCACAATGAGATATTTAGAAAACCATTTAACCTCAAAACTTTTTATTATTTCAGAAAGATGTGTCTCTAGATTCGGTGTAACTACAGCATTTGGGTATACAATTGCATTTTTACAGAATATATTATAGAATATCCATATCCATACTACTCGATTTCAATTAGTGGCTAAAATATAGCTTATGCAGCTAATAATGAAGATCATATGAACGGTGAAGTAACTCAATTGCTTCTCACAAGAACAGTGCTGTATCAAACAATATAATCGAAAAGATTTCAGCTTCTAATCCCATAAGGTAGTGTGTTGGCTTATTAGACGTGAGGCACAAACTTCAGGGACGACATCTCCAACAAAACGAAATACGAACAAATATTTCTCAGCTGACTTTCTCTCACCAGTTTTCTGGCAAAAACTTTGAGAGTAAATAAAATTGCCATGAAACGTTTCTCAAAAAATCTGTCGTTCGGAGTCGACTTAAAACTTTAGGTCCCGCCACTTACTGACAAAATTAACACACGCAACATAAGTGTCTCTTATAAGTGTAATCTTAAACTGAACTGAGTTGTAATAATCAATCATGTTATTTAAAGTTATAAAATAATGTTCACTGGGTTATTTCGCTATAACCAATTGAGCCTACATGTCTGTATTTCCGCACATGTATGAGTATTTCTTTTATTATTACCAATATTCGTTTAAGCAAACTGTCTTCCTCTCCCGTTCTCTCGCCATTCTCTTATATACAATAAACAAAATTGTATTCATTACTTTAGTTACAAGAAAAAAACAACAACAAACACCAATAATAACAAATAATAACACAAACAATACGAGTGGAGCAACAATAACACAAACAAAGCAACAAGAACAAACTGTAATTGTATTGTAAGAGAACAAAAAAAAAGTAACAAGTTTTAATGGCAATCGGAAATGTTTTGGACAAATGAATGTTTGTTATTGTTGTCGTTGTTCACTCATTGTTTTATTTTATGTTGTGCGTTTTTTTTTTTTTGTTAACATTTTATCACCTTCTTTCAGTAGCTGTCGTCTGCACTCTTCTTCTACTCTCTTGTTTTTGTTCTCTCACAAAAACTAACCAAAAAAAAATATTATTAAACAATTTTGTTGTTATCGCTCTCTGTTTTCGGTTTTTTTCCTTCCGTTTTTTGTTAGTGTTTAATAATCGAAACTGTTGTATGCACACACATACACATTCACACTCTCAATACAATTAACAAACTAACACGACACCAAACTGTATTAGAAACATGTGTTAATGTGTTAAATGTTGCTTTATTTTTGTATGCTTGAGAGAGGAAGAGAAAAAAACCCAGAGAGTAAAGTCAGAGAAAAGAGAAAGTGCACATATACATATCTGTGTATGTGTGTATTGTATGTTAAACAAATAAAATTTCTTGTTTGCTGTTGTGTAACAAATTGTGAACACTTTGTTGAGACAAACACACGCACGAATAACCACACAGGGAAAGAAATACGACAATTTCAATATGAAAGTCACGATTTTTAAGTAAAAATTTAATTTCTTTTTATGAATTCGTTAAACAATTTAACATTTTCTCATAAAAACTTATTAATTTTTAAACATAAAAGGCAATACTATCATTAAAGGTTATGAAGAAGAAATGAAAATAAAAGTGATTAAAAATTTTGAGACAAAATTTCTGAAGGAAAAGGAAAAACTTGCTTATGGACTTTGAACAGTTTAATCGCGTTAAATATTTTAGTTTCACGGCACTGGAATTAATTTTAAAAGAAATTGTAAAGGCTTGTGGCATTACATACACACTTAATTGGTCATCACAACCCTTCAATCAGGATTACGACCTAGTTTCTCACACCACTTATGTTGTGTGTGTTATTTTTATGCCTACAGTTTAAAGTCGACTCCGAACGACAGAATTTTGAGTAACTTTTTCATTGGCAATTTTATTTATTTCTGCCAGATATCTGCTGAGAGGAAGTCGCCGAAGAAATATTTTTTCAGATTTCGCTTTGTTGATGGTGATTGACCTGCGTTTAGAAGCGTGGCCTCATGCCTAATAAGCCAACACACTACCTACTAAACTACAGCGACTTATGGGATTAGAAGCTGAATTCTTTTTGATTAGATTGTCTGACTATAGCACTGTTCTTGTGAGAAGCAATTGATTTGCTTCCCCGTTCCTATGATCTCCACTCTTAGCTTCATAAGCCATATTTCAGCCACTAATTGAAGTCGAAGACGAAGAGTATGGATAACAATATTATGTAAAAATTAAATTTTCTACCCAAATGCTACATTTACATTGAATTTGTGGACACATCTATCGGAAATATTAAAAAGTTTTGAAGGTAAAAGGTTTTCAAAATATTTCATTGCAACAATAGGCTCTCATAGAGGATCACGTGGCTTAGTTTAGTTTCGTTTCAAAGTATGGTTAGGAACTCATAGGATAGATATCTTCCCATTCACAATAGACAACCGTCAAGATTGGTATACGTACATACATATGTACATACGTACATACATGATTGCTCATTAGAACCCTTCGGTCAGGATTACGACCTAGCTTCTCACAACACTTATGTTGTGTGCCGTTAATTTTACATGAGTGACGGGACCTACAGTTTAAAGCCGATTCAAAACGACAGATTTTTGAGTAACTTTTCGTGGCAATTTTCATTTACTTTCAGAGTTTTTGCCAGAAATCTGCGGTGAGAAAGCGACCGAAGAAATATTTGTTCGTATTTCGTCTTGTTGGAGATATCTACACTGTGGTTTGAACCATGGCCTCATGTCTAATAAACCAACACACTACCTACTAGACTACGGCGACTTCACTTATGTTTCGCAAAATTATAATAAAGTTTTTGCCAGACATCTGCTGAGAGGAAGTTGCGAAGAATTATTTTTCAGATTTCGCTTTGTTGGAGATGTCTGACCAGAGATTTGAATTATGGCCTCACGTGTAATAAGCCTAATTTTCTCTTACTGGACCTGAAGTGACCTTAGAGTCTAAATGACAAATTGATGTTCAATTGGGGAAATAAAAATACTGAATAAATTCGAGAGAGACTCATCATTTAAATTTCCATTTTTATTGGATTTTTAAATCACACATCGTGTAAACCTAGCGTTTGCAATGGTATTCTTACGCAAGCTAGTGTCCATGTTTTAAATGTTTAACAACAAAAAATATCGCTGATTTAAAAAATGTTAGTTCATGAATTATCACAAGCTAATCTTATTTGTTTTATACTTACTGTTGTTACGGTATTACGCCATAAACTCTTTGTAATTTTGAATTGAAGTTTTAAGTTTTCTTCCCTTCCCCCCTTTCCCAAAAAAAAAAATTCTCATTGCATTAGCTAATGATTTGAAATGAACGTTAATTTAACTAATGACTGTCTGAACAATAGTTTACCATTTTAAATGTAGCGAAATAGAATTTATTTCTCTTCCATATATTTCCTGCTGTTACACACTAATACTGTGTTTGGGTATTTTTAACAGAAAAAACAAAGGAAAACAACTTAAAATTGTAATAAAATCTGTGCAATTAGTGTCAGTCAGCTAATTTCAAATGTAAATAATTGTTCTTAATCTTTTCTCTTCATACCATAGAAAATAAAATAAATGTGTGCGTATGCATATATATGTATATATATGTAAGTGTGAGTGTGTATGTATGTATGGATATGAAGGTGTACTTATAAGAAAACATGATGCCTGTGAAAAGAAGTAAGAAATATAACAGCAACAACAACAACAATGGAAACGTGAATATTTAATTAACATTTTGAAACAAATTATCCTTTTTCGTCAAGGTGGCCATATAAAGAAAATACAAGGAAAAATTCATTAAAAAGTAACAATTTGTTGAGAAAGATTTCGTTTAATTTGCAAAGCTGGCCAGGCAGAAATAAAATTTCTTTCTATTCTTTAAGAGAAACAGGAAAATAGGAAAACGCTTCCAGCTAAAAGGGGATATTAAGCTGTGAGTTATTAATTTCATTTTTAACAACAAATTCAACATAAAAAATGAGTTTTGGTCATGAAACAAACAGCCAAAAACCAACACCTACATACAACACCACAACCACCAACACCACCGCCGCCACTAACAAACAAACCAAACAAACAGCACAGCACACACCAAACCATTGAGAAACTGTAACAGCGAGGAACACAGTCAAAGTAAGACAATTAAAGTAAAAAACTAAAAACAAAAACAAGCATATAAATAACAAACAGTTACAACTAAAGTAAACCTCACTACAAATAACACGAGAGAGAGAGAGGGAGAGAGAGAGGGAAAAATAAATTGACATACATTTGACTAAAGTTTTATTCAACCAACAAATATTTTCAAACAAATAAAGAAAAGAGAGAGAGGAGGAGAGGGAGAGATTTCAAAATTCAATAGAGTATTATTATGCCGAAGAGTGTATGTGTAAGTATATGTGTGTGTGTGTAAATAGCATGCCAATAGCCATTAACAATTAATAAAAAGCCAACAAAAACGAAAACATAAACACACAAGTTTCTATTTCAACAATTATAACAACAAAGCAGCGACAGTAACAGAAGGTGTTGGAAACATTGTTTAACTATAATAAGCATAAGCAACACTCACTTACTTTTACCACTTACTTTCATGCCTCATATACATACTCCTACTACCGCTCTTTTTTCCTCTCTCTCTCTCTCTCTTTCTCTTATGAAAACATGCACAAAGAAACTGTTACAAACTTTGATTATTGAAATCATACGAAGAAGAATAAAGTGAACAAATATTACCACGAAACGCACTCGCACTCGCATAACAATAGAAAAACGAAGTCAAAGGGAAACAGAGAGAGAGAGAGTTAATATGTGTGTGTGTGCGTGCATTCGTTATGGTTAAATGCAGTCTGAAGGTGTTTCATCGTCATCATCGTCAACATCAATGCAAGTAATTGCATCAACGGCAAGCAAAAACAATTGCAACAACAACAATCTGACATGTGCCATAACAACACACAAATGAAAATATGACAGTTGATAGTTGCACTTATTGTGGGGCTGGCATGGCTGTTGTTTGTTGCACACAGTAGCACAGCAATAGAGTGTGGTGAAGGTGGTGGAACAACTCCCCAAAGGTATAATTTCAATTTCAACACACCGTGTGGCATAAAACATTTCATAACAGATAAATGCAACAACAACAACAATAACAACAGCAAAACACACCAAAGCCATACACAAACATAACAGCTATACCAACAACAGCAAAAATATCGGCATTATTATCATCACCATCAAATACCAGAACATCTACGGAAACAGCAACAGCATCAGCATCTGGTAGCTGAATTCTTTTCGTTACTTCCGCCTCCCTCCCTCCCCCCACACAATCCAATTTTGAAACTGCGTTATTACAGTTGTTGTTGTTGCTTATTTTTACTCTGGTTGCACATAGCGTTTAATAGTCGTGTTGGTAGTTGCCAGCAGAAAAAGGGGAAAAGAATGAGATGGGAAAAGGGACGAGGAGGGCAGGTTAATTTTCAAATTTTATTGAATGCATTGCGTGGCATAAAGTTCGTTACGTTGCACAAACATTTATTGTTTTTTCCTTCACTTCTTTTTCTTATTTTCATATATTGTTACCTGTACTATTTCTGCTGCCATAGTTTTTGTTGCGATTCGTGTTGCTGTTGCTGTTGCAGTTTTTATAGCGAATGTAACGTTGGCAAAGAATGTGCTGCCATTTAAATGTTGCAAGTATATATGGACACTTTGCGTTAAAATTCTTTAAATACAGTGGTTTGAAAAGCAATACATCATCGGATTTCATAAACTTATGTCATGACTTTCAAAAGTTATTCGTATCAACAGTTCTTTGGGCAATAACCTTAATCAGTATAACTAATCTAATCTAACATGTCCTCCAATAGACATTTCATTCTCAAACCTTTATAGAATTGGAAAAGGTATGGAAGAAGAAGCAGCCTTGTTAAATCAAAGCTCCCATGCTGGCCCGTTGTGATATTATTTAAGGTAATGGGCCAGAGCTTACTAAAAACTCATGATTGTACGCTCAAAGTTTTGCATTTAAAGCTTGAAAGTTTAATAACGTTACGTTTTTACCTTTTAAAAACGTTTAAAATATCAGCTCGTAGATTGCAAATAAAATAAAAATTAATTTGTGTTTAGTTTTAATTAAAATTCCTTATTATTCGCACAATTCTGCGTACCACTATACACAACTTGATGTAAACAACAACAATTGCTTTTCTTTGTTATTCCTCTGTTCATACCCTTTGCATAAACAATAACAATTATTAATCAATTGTTCGACAGATCTTTGTAACGACAGATCTTTTGAACGTAAAAACATCGTTGTTTACGTTTATTATTATAGTGTTGTTATATTTTTGTTTATTTGTTTACCTATTTCTTATGCTGGTCTTTGTTGTTATATTAAGCAGTACGATAATTTGTAAACAGGTTTGTTAACATCATTGTTTAGTTTTTGTTGCTTTTGTTTATAATTTTAATGTTAAGCAATGTAAAAGCAAAACACCAGTATTTAGATTTTTCATTTTCGTAACAATATGATAAAGGTAGATCATTTAATCAATAGCAATTATTATAATTACTTCGAGGATTCCAACGAGTAAGACCTTCGAAGAAAATTCCACAGCCTTTCTTCAAATAAAAACATTTGATCAGAGATCAGAGGACCAGTCTGATCTGCTTACGAAATTCTGGTATGAAATCTGCTTTCAAAACTAGGTGTAGATGAGATAGAACCAGTTTCAGTTAGAGACTGCAGATTCTTAGATAGAAAGAGAAGTGCCCAAAGGAAATAACGTGTCAGCGTTACATAGCATTAATTTATTGTTCACTTATCTAATTGGTCATTACAGTCCTTTAACCAGGTTTACAACCTAGCTTCTTACACCACTTATGTTGTGCGTATTACTTTTATCCATGAGTGCCTGGACGGACCATAGTTTAAAGTCGACTCTGAATGACAAATATTTTGAGAAACTTTTCATAGCAATTTTCATTTACTTCAAGAGATTTTTGCCAGAAATCTGTTGAGAAGAAGTCGGCGAAGAAATATTTTTTCATATCTCGCTTAATAAGTCAACACAGTGTCTACTAGACTATGGTGACTACAATTGATAGCTATTGATATTTGAGGCATCCTGGCGGATATCAGCGTGTTTAGCGAGAATCCATTCAATGTCTTATTTATACTCCGATGATTCGATCTGTAAGCCTTTCACTTTCACGCCGTAGAAGTTGCCTCTTATCTCACTCGTATATCATGAACGTAGTTGCTGTTCTCATCGCACCACTCACAATACAATACATCTTTTAAACAATCCAAATTATTCTAATCTTGCATTTCCTTTACATAAATGTCCACCACACTACTAGCATGGGTCTAGTAATGTTTATGTAAAGCAAGTTTGGCATTCTTGGAGTGATGCTGCATTTGGAATCAGCATATCTGGACATATGGATCAAGATCGGTGAACTTTTTCTACTCCATCTTCCTCTCCAGGACAATACCCAAGTATTTCACCTGGTTGGCTATCCTAATATCGTTGTTAAGAAATCAAGGTCAATCATAATAAGTGAAATTTTGTGTAGAAATGTTCAAAGTTTTGTAGAAAACTTGAATTTCAATTATTTTTATTTGGGTTAGAGAAGTAAAGTTTCGATAAATTTTTCCATTGCCAACTTTTGATGTCTATTTTCTTGCGATATTTGTTTCATTTCGATTATATTTTTGTTTTATGAAATTTCAATTTCAAAAATTTTCCATTCATTTTCTTAGAAAATTTCTAGTTCATTTGTTTTCTTGCACAACGTTACGTATACTTAATATTTGAATGTTTGTTTATAGCAAATTATTACTTATACGCCTACGATGTTATTTGAAAATAAAATTTGAGGTGAACATAATTTACTTCACTTCTTCTCGAAATACAATTCCCATGTGTATGCTGTTGGTGTTTCCTAATCTACTTGGAATATAGAAGATAAAAAGTGAAAACGACTTTTAAATCTAAAGCTTGTATAAGGTTTTATCACCAGTAATAAAGTTTATTAAAAATCAAAGGCGATAATATTCTCTTTCTTAACAGAATATGGGTTTACTTGATGTGATTACAACAATTTAAACTCATCTTATTCTATACCAATGAAATCCCTGTATTTGCATTCTGTTTCTTTATTTAACTTGGAATTCTGGATGCTTTACAGACTCCTTTCCCTTTTAACACTCTCTACACCAGTGCACCTATCTGCTGCATCTTTCCCTTTCAGTTGCATATAAATTTTAATACGAAAAAAAACGTGGTAAATTGCATAAAACTTGATTGTTTTAAATTCGTTCTCTTTTGCACTCAGTTTTTATTTTGCCACTGCTGCAACACATTCCAGCAACTTGTTGGTGAATGCACACACACACAGTCATGCAACAAAAACAAGAGAAAATAATAATAAAAAAGAGAGGGAAACACAAAACACAATACAAACTACAATCCATATATACCGTAAATATATTACAACGTGTGAGTACGAGTATGTGTGCATGTATAAACTGAGTAGCGTTAAGGTATGATAAAAGTTAAGTTACAGTAACAATAATAATAGTAAAATAACAACAACAACACCGACAACAACAATAGCAATAATATTATATAAACTGTAAAACTAATGCTGGTGCACATACTTAACCAGACCAATATTTAGTTTAGTTTTTTGCGTTTATTGAATATCAAACCACAATATGAAGCAGAAACCTAACACATACACATTTATGTTCTCCTCTTCCCCATACACACTGTATAGTTTTTGTATAGGACTGCTAGTAAGCAAGTGTGGTGTAAGTGTACAGAGTTATTAAAAGTCACACAGATGTTGTTTATTCACCATTTTTAGAAAAACTACCAACAATTTCTTCATCGCACAGAATTTAATGCATATTTATAGGGGCCTGTATGTAGTACAAGTGTGAAAGTGTATATGTGATCTTCAAGAAATTTGCAAAGAAAGTGTTACTTTTTTGTGATTATAAACCGAATTTATTGCAAATATTTTAAGAAAAAAAAATAATTTTTTTAATAAAATTTTAAATATCTGGTCCCCTTAATGCAGGATTAATTTTTAAATTCTGTTAAGAGAAAATTTGATACAAACTAATACCTGCCATTGTAACACCCTGTAACTATTTGTTCATTTACTTAAGAATGTTGTGTTATTTTTTTCATTTCTCTTCCTTTTTTACTTCTATTTTAACTTAAAATATGTATGAGTATGTGTATGGATTTGCTTATAAATAAGTGTATTCATGTATGTTTGTGCGAGTTTATTTTAAATATATCCCTTAAGCACATAGTACGCTGCTCGTATTGCTAAGCTTTCTTATCTTATATGCGTATTCGTTAGACTTTGTGTAAGCGTAACAGCGTATTCGTAACGCAAATACCCAGCACCTAACACAAGCAGCATATAATACCACAACTACCTTAACAGCATACTTCTTAAGGTCTGCTGCTGTTGAAAAGGTGTTAAAAATAATTCCAAAAACCTTCACAATTCCTAACGCATCGACTGCAACTATTGTGGAGTATCGTACACAGGTGCAGGTGCTGCTGTAGCTGTGTTAAAAAGGTTATTGTTTTTGGTTGCATTTCTTAGTTTCAGTTCAAAATTTAATACTGATGCAGTGGCAATAGAGCAACAGCAGCATTAGTTAATAACAGCAGTATGGTTTCTCTTAAAAGTCATTAGCGTAACCATCTTTATTTTATTGTTTTAAAACTATCAACTCTGGGAAGTGAAAGGCTATAAGGTGCCTAAAATATTTCTTTCATTAAAACTTTAATAATTTCAACATGAAAATGGTGTTCCCAAAACAATTATAAAGAATTTAATGCTTAAGTACGCGATTTCCGTATTTAAATGGTCATTACAACCATTTAGTCAGGATTACAACCTAGCTTCTCACTTCACTCATGTTGTGTGCGATAGTTTAAGCCATTAGTGATGGCACTTACTGTTTTCCTGTTGATCCTGAACAATAGATTTAAGAATCTCTTAAATTTTACTTTAGTCTCAGAGTTATTTAACCTTCCCTACAACAGAAGATATTCTCACAAGTTTAGAAAAGTTGATAATAAAAAACTTCAATATTTCTTGACAGTCTTTTTTAGAGCGCAACCATTTGTTATCGATTGGCCGGTGATCCTTAAGGGAAGAAGCATACTAACTTCAAAGTATTTTTTTCGACTTTTTTAAGATAAATTTATTGAAACAAATGAATCTTTTTATATATTTAAGAGGACATTTAATTGTTTTCAATTATTTGATTTTTTCAATTCTGATGAAGCCCGGCGACAACCATGATATGAAGAGATTGGAGTGCCTGAAAACAAAAATCGAAATGGGTTCTTATCAAATATATTACTGACTACAGCTTGAACTAGGATATTTTGAAAATATCAAAAAAAATAACAAAATGGCGTCATATTTTTATTGTTTTAGCCTATTTTTTTCTGCCTTAATTGCTTAATAAAATTATTAATTATGGACCAATCAAAAATATCCTACTTCAGGCTAAAACTATTCGTCTTGGAAATATTGTAACAAAATTTCTAAGAAATCGGTCAAGTAGCTTTTAAAAAATCTTAATCGCTAGCACGAAAAAAGTGATTTCAAGAAAAACGTGTTTATTTTGCGTTGTTTTCTTCTTTTCGTATCTATTGAGGGAAAAAGGAGATTTCTAGCTTAATTTTGTGGCTTTAAAATAACTAAAATCTGGAAAAAATTTGGATTTTTTAAAAGTTACGCAACTAAGTAAGTCCTTAACTATAATCACTCAGAGATCAGCAATGAATCGTTTTTTCGCTATTCATAAGCACTCATGAAATTTTGAATATAAGTGAGTCAACAATATTGAAATTTAACTACAACTACTACTACTAACTACTCCCTACAACGTTGATGTATAAGTACAGATTGCAATGAGTATCCGTACAATATTGACATCAAACTCATACCATTCGAAATATTTTTGATTCATAAGCCTACTCTTTTAGATTCATAACTTTAGAAAAATACTTATAATACTTATAAATGATTCGAGTGACTCGAATAATTCAACAAAATTTACAGTCTTAGTTGTTGTTGCATTTATAAAAAAAGAAAAAGTTGCATAAGCAAAAAAAAAGACAGACCAGCAAGCAGAGCAAACACACAACCTTCTAGTGAGTATTTCAGTGTTCCTACGCGACTCATACTTATTTTGTGCTTCGTGTATATGTTGAGTTATGGAGAGTCAAATCAACAATATCATAAGTGTTGTTAAGTATGAATATGATGAGTAATTCAAACTTTGAATATGAGTAGAGCTTCCATGATATTAAAATAAGTATGAATGAGTATAAGTATCACAAATTATGAGTATGATTCGATTCTATTCATCTTTTGGAATACTCATTACTGATCTCTGTAATTACTAATGGATATTGAACGACAAGACTATATTCTAAACATCCGGTATAGGAGCCCATCATGACAAGTTCTTACTGAAAATAAAAAAAAAAATTATAGAAAAATTTTTTTGTTCGTTCATATTATTGTAGTTGTTGTTACTGTTGTTTTACTGTTGTTCTAGTGTTTTTTGTTTTTGCGGTTTGACGCTATTAATGCGGTTATTCTCTATAAAACTTTACAACTTTTACTTTAGTTTAGTTTCGCTACGCTCTGGTATTTCCCTTCGTTTTTACAGCTTAAGGGGCCATTCGCTAAAAGTTTAGCGATCAGTTTTATGCAGCAGAAAAATGAAAATGCAACAGCAACAACGACAACAACAACAACAGAAAAGTATAGCATTTGTTACCATTTATTTTATTTCCTTCTGTTCTGTTCTCTGTTTTTTTTTTTCTTTTTGTTTCATAGCCTTTAGTAAAAAAAGGAAAAAGGAAGAAGAAAAAATTTTAAACTTTCGTTGACTGCATGTTTGTTTAGATGGTTGAAATGGCGGTTGGTTGTTTGATTTGTTGTTGTTGTTTTAAGTTATAAAAAGATTTACTGTTAGCGATAAAGTTACAACACTATGTTTTTCATAGTTGTTGTAGCTGCTGTTGTTGTTGTTGCTTAGCTGCCAGTGCTGTTAAGTTGCTGCCATTAAAACTCCTGCTTGTGAGACATGACTTGTCCAGCATATACAAACACAAACACACAAACACACACACACACACACATTCAACGTGTTTTAACACAAAAACTCTCTTTCATTCATTCGGTTTAAAAAGCCAATAACAACAGCAGTGGCATAAGCGAAAATCTATTGAAAAGTGTAGTTAAACGGTTTAAAATAACAACAACAACAAGCAGCACCAATATAAATAAAAATAATAAAGACAAGGTGCTGGTTTTGGTTGTGTTCGTTTTATTCCGTTTTTTTTTTCTTGACGCATTTTCTTAACGTCAGTAACGTGCAGTAAAAGTTTTAATAGCCAACTGGTGGTGAAGACTTATAGAAGCAGCTGAGGAGGGTTGTTGCACTATAATATAGCAACAGCAACAAACAGCGCCAGTCATTTTTAACGGTATTTAAATTAAAACTCCAAATAATTTCTAATTATGGACAAATTAAGTTTAAACAGCAGTTATAACATCAACAATAACAACAACCACAACTAATTTTTCTACTTAAAATTATTACACAGCGTATAAGCAATAATTAATTGGGCGAAAAGCTTTTACAGAATATTACTCATACGCCTGAGAGCATTAAAATGAGTTTTTTTCCGGAGTCACATAAACGAAGGGGACGTTAATTTTTTGCGTTCGGGCTATTAAAAAAGGCATTTAAAAGCATCATGGGGATATATATGGCCCTGTTGTGTTAGTTAATTGGTCATTACAATCCTTGAGTCAGAATTGTGATAGCTCGCACACCACTTATGTTGTGTGTGTTCATTTTATAGATGTGTAGGACAGGACTCAAGACGGACAAGAAGTGGACAACCTTACTGAACTCAGTAGTCTTGTCCACTAATAATCACTAACGAATAAACAGAACATAGTAGACTTAGACAATAATAACGAACAAAGAGAACATAGTAGACTTAGACAATAATAACGAACAAACAAAACATAGTAGACTTAGACAATAATAACGAACAAACAAAACATAGTAGGCTTGGACGAAAATAACGATTAACAAAATACGATTAAACATAGTAGACTTATGGAAAACACAAACTAACGAATACATTTTTTTCAATAAAATATAAGTAGTCATTAAACTGAAACGTAAAAGAGAAGAACGTCTAAGAATAGAATAATAAATTGTGAAATATCAAATTGTGAAATATCCTTTTTGTAAATTGTGAAATGTACTTTTTTTTAAATAAAATTATATTATCCTTTTAAAAATAAAAAAAGAAATTGTGTTTGAACATTTTTTTTAAAAAAATAAAATTAAAATATCCTTTAAAAATAAAGGATAATGTTTCACCATCGAATGAAATCCTACATTTTGGGGGCTCAACCATAAGAAGACATTAAAGCCTGTGTCCTGAATTTTATAAAAGAGCAAATTACAAGCTTAAGTGGAACATTTGGTTAAATCGAAAAGTTTTGTTATATAAAAAAAAGTTTTAAAAATGACACAAGGAATTTTTTTTAAATAATAAATGAAAAGATTTGTGCATGTGTGTGTGAAAGACTAACAAGAAAAACTAAAAGTTCTATGAAAGAAAAAAATTTATATAAACTTGAAAAGTGTCAACATAAATATAAAATTAAAAGACATTAAAGAAAATAAAATAAAATAAAACTTCTAAAAATTCTTTTAAATATAAAATTAAAACAAAAAGAAAAAGCAAAATATATAAAAATGCTTTAAAATAAAAGAAAGACATATTAAAAAAAACATTTTAAAATATAAATTAATTGTGGAAAACAAGAAGATCATTAACAACATCAATAACAACAACATCATCAACAACAACATTAATGTGTTTCAAGAGTGCCGAGTTAGAAAAGAAGAGAGAAAGAAAAAACAACCCCTAAATGAAAGCTGAGAGTGCTGAAGTAGAAACGAAGAGAAGAGAAAAGAAAGAAGAGTGCTAAGTTGCTGATCTAATTGGAAGTATTTCATTATGTATTTTGTTTTGTTTTGTATGTAAATAATCTAATTTGATTTTTGAATTTATTGGACAACATTTTGATAAGGGTACATTAATACTAATTGTTAATTTGATCAAACATTTTAGATATTTAATTTTTTTTGCCTTTACATATATATACCTTAATTGCAAATTAATTTCATTCTTATAATATTACGCGTTGTTATTATTATTTTATTATAATTATTTTTACTCATACTTACCTATACATACATATTATACATACTTTATTACTGGAATTTTTTTTTTATCGGACGAATAAATAATTTAAATAACATGGACGTAAATGAAATTTTTGCTTTAACAGTTGAAGGATTAAAGGGAAAGTTGACAGAGATAGGACTACCTACAAATGGACGAAAGGCCGAACTTCGTGATCGGCTTATGGAATATTTTGGCCTGAGTGCACCAAATTCTGACTCGGAATATATTGATGCCACTCCGCGGCATGAACAGGTTTCAGTTAGTCAAAGAAATATATTCACGCTACGGGATATTGAGGACTCTTTGACTAGTTTTGTGGTACGGATAATATTGGGATAGATGAATGGATTTCTGATTTTGAGGATAATGCTGAGGCAGTAGGTTGGAGTAATTTACATAAGTTTATTTACGCGAAACAATTGTTGAAAGGGGCAGCACGTATGTTTATTCGTAGTCAGAGTGGGATAAAAAATTGGAACTCTCTTAGGGAAGCACTTGTCAGGGAATTTGGAACCAAGCTAGCAGCAATTGAAGTACATCAGATACTGAGAAATCGAAAGAAGAGGAATAGTGAAAGTTTACGGGAGTACCTCTACACATTAATGGAAATAGGGAAACCCGTTAAGCTGGATGACGACAGCCTAATTCAATATTTTGCAGATGGGATCCCCGATTCAAAATTCGGTAAGAGTATTTTATACCAAGCAACGAGTGTAGAAGATTTGAAGGAGAAAATTAAAATTTATGAGAAAATTCGAAGAACTACTTCACAGGCACCAACCTTCAAAGTATCTTCGGATTTTGGACAGGCAGATAGAACAAAACTGAATAATTATTCCAAGAGCAAATGCTATAACTGCGGGGGCGACGATCATTTAGCAAAATATTGTAAATCAGGGAATTTTAAGTGTTTTAATTGTGGGAAAACCGGTCATAAATCATATGAATGTAAGATAAAGACTTCGAACCAAATCAAAAAGGAAAACGAGAACAGATCTTGTACTGTAGGAAATTATAATAAAACGGTAAGAAACGACAAATCCGTTTCGGCGAGTATTTTGAGGCCAAATCGTGTTTTTAAGGAAATTAAATTAGATGATGTTAAAATTTCTGCGATTATAGACTCTGGCAGTGATATTTCGTTAATTAGGTTGGACATTTTTGAGAAGTTGCAGGGTATTGAAATTCTTAATAGAAGGGAAAGTTTTGTAACAGCCAATGTTGGTGAATTGGTGACTTTAGGACACTTTGATAGCATCGTTAATATAGATGGTTTTGATTTTAAGGTTAGATTTTACATAGCTGAACAATTTCCATATGAGGCTGCAATAGGGAATGATATATTGGATCAGACAGATATGATATTGACCTCTAATGGTGCAACTTTCAGACGTAGGAATGAATCTGTAGGAGAACAAAGTAATGAAATAGATGATTTTAAGATATTTTGTTCCACGGTTGTTATCGATGATGATGTTACATTGAGCTTGTCACATTTATCGAAGGAGACAGCAGGAGAGGTTAGCAAGTTAGTAAGGGACTATAATCCGGAGAACCTTGAACCATCTCCCATTAATATGAAGATAATATTGTCAGATGATATTCCAATATTTCAACGACCACGTCGTTTATCTTATGAAGATCAAGGTGTTGTTGAGCAACAAGTTAAAGATTGGTTAAGTGAGGGCATTATTCGACCGAGTACTTCCGAATACGCATCACCAATCGTTTTAGTGTCCAAAAAGGACGGCACAAAGAGACTGTGTTGTGATTTTCGGAAATTAAATGAAAAAATTATGAGGGATAACTTTCCAATGGTTTTAATTGACGATGTATTACATAAATTAGAATCCGCTAAGATTTATTCTACGCTTGACTTAAAGAATGGTTTCTTCCACGTACCTGTTGAGGAACAGTCTAAGAAGTTTACTTCATTTGTAACACACAACGGTCAGTACGAGTTTAATTACGTACCTTTTGGAATCTCTAATTCGCCAGCGGTATTTTCTAGATTTATTTTTTCGATATATAGGGAATTGATTCAGGATGGTACTATAATTGTGTATGTCGATGATATCATAATCCCTTCGATAGACGTTTCAGAAGGAATTGTGAAATTGCGGAAAGTATTGCAAGTAGCTAGAAAACATAACTTACGAATTAAGTGGGAGAAGTGTCAATTTTTAATGAGTAGGGTTAATTTTCTCGGGTACATTGTTGAAAATTCGACGATAAGACCATCAATAGAGAAGACATCAGCAGTTGAAAATTTTCCAGTTCCGAAGGACAAGAAAGCGCTACAACGTTTCTTGGGCCTCACGTCGTATTTTAGAAGATTCATCTGTGGATATGCTACAATTGCTAGACCTTTATCTGACTTACTTAGGAAGAATAATGATTTTGTAATGGGAGAGGCTCAAATGGTATCATTCAGACAACTTAAGGAAAGTTTGACGAATGCACCTGTTTTAAAATTGTATAATCCAAATGCTGTTACAGAAGTACACACTGATGCAAGTATGTATGGCTACGGAGCTGTTCTGCTTCAGAAGAACGCAGATGACCAACAATTTCATCCGGTGGAATATATGAGTCGCAAGACTACTGATGCACAGCAAAAATACCATTCCTATGAACTCGAAGTTTTGGCAATCATCGAAGCATTAAAGAAGTGGAGAGTATATCTAATGGGTCATAAAATGAAAATTGTGACAGATTGCAATGCTTTTGCGATGACTATAAAGAAGAAGGACGTTCCATTAAGAGTGTCTAGGTGGGCCATGTTTCTACAAGAATTTGATTTTGTGATAGAACATAGATCTGGGAGCAAAATGCGGCACGTTGATGCTTTGAGTAGGTTTTCTTGTTTGATGTCGGATGACTCGATAAAGCATCGACTCAAACAAGCACAGATGCAGGACAATTGGGTTAAGGCTGTTAGGAATATTCTTGAAAATGGAAATTACGAGGATTTTTATTTGAAACATGACTTAGTTTACAAGGATCCAGATCGGGAACTTATAGTAATTCCGGAAAGTATGGAAGAAGAAATAATCCAGATTGCTCATAGAAAAGGTCATTTTGGTACTAGGAAGACGCGAGATCTTTTAGAAAGAGAAGTTTATATACCCAACATGGTATCGAAAGTTGACAAAATAGTTCGTAGTTGCATAGAGTGTATAATAACAGAAGCTAAGACAGGTAAACAGGAAGGACTTCTTACCACTATCGATAAGTCGGATCGACCGTTAAGAACTTATCATATTGATCACGTCGGCCCTATGGAAGAAACAAAGAAACGATATAACCACATTCTGGTAGTGGTTGATTCGTTTTCTAAATTTGTTTGGTTATATCCAACCAGAAGCACTGGAGCAGAAGAAGTTATTGATAGACTACAGCGCCAATCAACAATTTTTGGAAATCCGGAGAGAATTATATCGGACAGAGGAACAGCTTTCACATCGAATTTGTTCAATAGGTATTGTACGGAGCGTAATATTCAACACCTCCTTATTACAACTGGGGTTCCTAGGGGAAACGGTCAGGTAGAACGTATTAATAAAATCGTAATAACTTTGCTATCGAAAATGTGTGCAGAAGATCCCCAAAATTGGTACAAGCATGTAGATAAGGTTCAACAATGTATAAATAATACTCCTACACGTAGTACAAAGTATTCGCCATTTAAGATTCTTACAGGATGTGAAATGAGAACAGACGAAGGAAAAGACATACGGAACATGATTGAGGAATTTGCTATAGAAGAATTAGATGAGCAGAGAGATGAAATTCGGAATACAGCCAGATCAAATATAGCAAAAATTCAGGCAGAAAATAAGAAAACATCTAATAGGAAGAGAATTCGAGCACCATTGTATAAAGAAAATGAATTAGTGGCTATTAAACGAACTCAATTTGGACCAGGTTTGAAGTTGCGACCAAAGTATTTAGGGCCATATAAGGTGATTCGAATTATGGAACATGATAGGTACGAAGTAGAAAAAGTTGGTGAAGGTGAGGGTCCAAAGAGAACCAGTACGGTAGCTGAATATATGAAGAAGTGGAAACCGTCATCCGAGTCGAATGACCGTGCAGGATGGCCGAATGTAGGACAGGACTCAAGACGGACAAGAAGTGGACAACCTTACTGAACTCAGTAGTCTTGTCCACTAATAATCACTAACGAATAAACAGAACATAGTAGACTTAGACAATAATAACGAACAAAGAGAACATAGTAGACTTAGACAATAATAACGAACAAACAAAACATAGTAGACTTAGACAATAATAACGAACAAACAAAACATAGTAGGCTTGGACGAAAATAACGATTAACAAAATACGATTAAACATAGTAGACTTATGGAAAACACAAACTAACGAATACATTTTTTTCAATAAAATATAAGTAGTCATTAAACTGAAACGTAAAAGAGAAGAACGTCTAAGAATAGAATAATAAATTGTGAAATATCAAATTGTGAAATATCCTTTTTGTAAATTGTGAAATGTACTTTTTTTTAAATAAAATTATATTATCCTTTTAAAAATAAAAAAAGAAATTGTGTTTGAACATTTTTTTTAAAAAAATAAAATTAAAATATCCTTTAAAAATAAAGGATAATGTTTCACCATCGAATGAAATCCTACAGATGAGTGACGGGACTTACTGTTGAAAGTCGACCCCGAACGACAGATTTTTGAGAAACTTTTCATGGCGAGTTTACGTTGAATTTGATAAATAATATCGGTGTGACGGCCTACAAAGTTCAATTGATTCAAGAGATTCGTTTTCGCTCCGCTAGATGAGCCAACGACTGAAGTCGCCGTAGTCTAGTAGGTAGTGTGTTCGCATATTAGACGTAAAGCCAGGGTTTGAGCCCCAGGCCAGACATCAAAACAAAATACAAAAAGTACTTCTTAAGCGATTTTCTCTCAGCAGATTTCTGGCAAAAACTCTGAGAGTAAATAAAATTGCCATGAAAAGTTTCTCAAAAAATCTGTCGTTCGGAGTCAACTTAAAACTGTAGGTCCCGCCACTTATGTATAAAATTAACTCACACAACATAAGTGGTGTGAGAAACTACGTCAATAATCCTGACTGAAAAGTTGTAATGACCAATTATGTATGTATGTAGATGGGCCAACGAGGAATTGTACTATGATGTTGATTATGCCAAGAAAAATCATCTTTTCGGATGAAGCTGATTTTAATCTTGGTGGCTACGTTAATAAGCAAAATTGCCATATTTGGGACTCAGAAAACCCTCACGCAGTCTTACGGAAGCCAATGCCCGGGTTCGTATCCCAGGTCAGGCATCAAAACGAAATATGAAAAAAAATATTTCTTCGGCGACTTCCTCTCAGCAGATTTCTAGCAAAAACTCTGAGAGTAAATAAAATTACCATGAAAAGTCTCTCAAAAAACCTGTCGTTCGGAGTCGACTTTAAACGATAAGTCCCTAAACTCATCTTTAAAAATTAACGCACGCAATATAAGTGGTGTGAGAAGCTAGGTCTAAATCCTGACTAAAGGGTTGTAATGACCAATTATGTATGTATGAACCGTTTTAAATTAACATTGGATTTTTAGGAGCCAAGTCTTGCCCACAACCCTAATCGCTGTACTGAATGATGGTTTTGCAGCTTTAAGTACCTTTTTTTTGTTAATTCATAGTAGACTCATAAGATTAAGTATTTAAGATCACTTAATTTTATTTCTATTACAGAATTTGATAAGAAATCATCGCATCAATTTTTACTTTTTCAATGCCAAAAAATCGAAGCCTATATTTTTCAATTCAAATATTTGGTCTATAGAAAGTATTGTTACGAAAATGGAAAAAGCTATACACTGGTTGTTTTGCTTTTACATCGTTTAACATTAAAATTATAAATAAAAGCTACAAAAACAAAAACAATGAACTTGTTTGAACTTTCGCACTGCATAATATAACAACAAACACCAGCATAAAACAATTATAAACATGTAAGCAAAAATGCAGCAACAAACACTATGTAAACAAAATACACAAACAACAATAATGAAACAACGATGTTTACATTTATAGAGATCTCAAGAAGGCGAAGCCACGAACATTAGACTCCAAGAACATTCATCAGACTGTCTACGTTGCAAGGCAAATCAGGCAACTGAGTGAGTAAAAGTTCAGTCAGTCTTGTGTGAAGACGCGGTGTGTTTGAAGAGAGTAACCGTGGAAGACCTTCATTACAAAGATCTGTCGAATAATTGACTAGAATTGTTATTGTTTATACAAAGGGTGTAAACAGAGGAATAACAAACAAAGCAATTGTTATTTTTACATCTAGTTGTGAACAGTGGCACACAGAATTGTGCGAATAATAAAGAATTTTAACTAAAACTAAACACAAATTTATTTTTATTTTAGTTGCAATCTACGAGCTCATATTTTAAATGGTTTTAAAAGGTAAAAAATGTAACAAAATGTTTCAGTCTAGAGAGGGACATAAAATATGAAAACAATAGTACAGAAGAATCTTATACTTGTGTTAATTATAAAGATCCTGTTCGACAACAACTAATAAGAAAATATTACGACAAACCTTTTTTTATAGTTTAAATGATTAAATAACACTTCAATCCTCTTTAACGCTCAATTACTTTACAAGTTTTAATAGATTTAAAGCATAATATGCCATAATAATAATAAGAAAATGTTTCTTTTTCTAAAGTTTTTATCGCACAGTAATTTTAATTAAAATTTAATTTTATAATGATAATGCTGCAGACACTATAAAATAATTATTTAAGTCCTCTTATCAATTATCAGTTGTAGTTGGTTGTAATTGACCCACATTTTTAAGTTTTTTCTTACCTCTGTACTGACTCAAATGTCTAGTGTGTGTATGCCTATATATGTGTGTGTGTGCATCATACTTTCGACACAAATTGGACTTTTAATTCATAACAGCCTTAAAATATACTCCACATCTGTAAGTATATGTACGTACGATTTAAAAATACTTTTCACACACACTCACACATGAATCTCATCATTTACTCTGTTACTCTCTCTCTCTCTCTCTCTATTGCACTAGAACATATAGTACAAGAGAAAATGAATTTTTTATAAGATATTTTTCATTAGAAAAAGCAAAAGAGAAGATTTTCATGTAAGACTATGAGAGAAAGAGTGAGTGTATGTCTGTACATGTAATTGGGTGTAGTTGTATTAGGCGGGTGTATATTTTTATACGTTTTTTATTTTTTCATATAAAAAGCTTTACGTGTAAAAGAGGATGTGTCGTTTCCACAAACTTCCTCAGCGGGGTCTTCACTGCAGTGAAAGGTAATTTATTTATCCAAGGTTATGGCCAGAATATTGATTTCCTCACTTCCAATCGGATCGTTTTAAATTCCAGGGCACTCCTTGATCCGGTATACACGGTTGCTATTGCCCTAATGGTTATTTGGATATCAGTGAAGACATTTCAAAGTCAAGTTTTTTAATTTATCACCTACCCAGATCATCCATTCCCTGGTGGCACGTACCTCCATAGCATATTATAGTTCCGTAGCCGGAGGCAAATTCAATTTCTCGTTCTTTCATATAGAGGCCCAGTCTCGCTCTATCTCCATGTTTATATGCACCTGTACTATGGATTCGTTTGACCAAGAAAGTCGTTCTGATATAAGAGTTAAAAAGGGTGGGCCATTTAAATGTTTAAATTTAAAAATGCATTAAAACAAAAACGGTTTGAAATTTTGCCAAACTATATTTTTTTGTTGTGAAGTATTGAAGAATTGTTCCGTTTGAAAATGTAATATTATTTTATTCATATGGCTGCCGCGGCTGGCATCACAGTGCCTTATTCGTTCGGAGCAATTTTCGTATACTTTTTCGAGTGTGTGGAGTCATATCTCGGCAATGGCATCACGAATGTTGGCCTTAAAATGCTTAATTGTCTTTAGTTTTTCGGCATTATACTTTTCTTTAACAGCACCCCACAGAAAATAGTCCAACGGTATCAAATCGCAGCTTCTTGGCTTCCAAATGACATCATCATTTCGGCTAATTAAACGGCCATCAAACGAACGATGACGAGTTGATGTTGACATCTTCTGCTTACATATACTCAGCCACAGCTTCTATAATTTCGGGTATACGAACTGTACCAGCAGACTCACGTAATGGTGTATCGACAATGAAACCAGTTTTACGAACTTTAGCAATAAACTTACGTATACTGAGCACTGTTGGTCCATATTTGCAACATTTTCTTGCAATTTCCGACCAATGTCTTTGTTTTGGAAACGTTACTCAAGCGTAAATCGATTCATTACATTGCATTTCCTTTCCTTTACATAAATGTTCATCACACTACTATCCTGGGTCTAGCAACCGCTTCTGCAAAGCAATTGTGGCATTCATTTTAGAGGAGTACAGTTTCGATAAAAAAATTTCTTCATAAAATTCCGATAAATTTCAATAAATTTTCAATTCACTCATCATTCGTTTAATTTTGTTTGAAAATTTCTATTTCATTTGTTTTCTTGTACTCCATTACGTATACTTAATATTTTAATGGTAGTTTGAAGCAAATTATTACTCATACGCCTACGATGTTATTTGAAAATAAAATTTTCATATGAAACTATAGGTAGTGCCTTATTTTTTAAAAATTCTTGTTAAAATAAGATTGATTTCATTACGTAAGCCAGAGTTAATGTCTTCTACCACTACTACAACTACTGTGTGTGCCTATGTGTGTGGGTGTTTTATCCTATAAAAGTAAGTCTCTAATTTCAAGTGTGTCTGTGTATGCCTAGGCATGCATGTGTTTAAAATGTTTCTGGTTTATTACATTTTATATTTCTTAAATATTTTTGTTGTTTTTTGCCATAGTTTACATACGTTACATAACAGAACACAATACAACAACACAGCACAACGCAAGTTGATAAAATATTCAACACAATAATTTGTTATTTTTTATGACAGCAATAACAACAAATATTTTTTCCATAACAAATATTTTCAACACACTGACACATTTAAGACAACTGCCTCCCACACTTGTCAAATAGGTAGGAAGTGGGGTAGAGAGAGAAAGAGAACATTATTATACACGTACACGTAGACATTCCATAAATGATAATCTTGTGAGTTTTTAAATGAAATCAACACAAAATCACCCTCAAACACTATCACACATAGACACAGATCTACTGACACGCACACACTCATTTCATTTTCACACGACACAATTACTCACAAGTCACATTTGGAATGACAAAAATCAACCAGAAACACTTAAACTCCAGTAATATGTGTACTTGTACTTGCGTTTGTGTTAGTGTTAGTGTTTTAGTGTTTATGTTAGTGTATGAAAAATATTTTTGCATAAAATAACAAACGGTCAGGAGGAGGACATTAAAAGAAAACACAAATCATAAGAGTCTCTATGAAAAGTTTTGGCCTAAGAACTGATTTTGTATGAAATATATAATGTTTGTCTATTGTATTGTTCAGTTCAGAATTATTTTATAAAAATGGTTTAAATAGTTTCTATTATTAGCTATAAAAGTAGTGCAGCAGTTGCAACACAAATAAAACTTGGTTTAGCTACGACCACCAGGAGTATAATAATGGTCCCTTTGTGATATCTGCATAGCATCTGTGAATTGTTATCAGTTTTTGTAATTAAAATGTGACAAAATCTGCACTATTGCAACATTTTATCATATGAAGCGCATAATCAACTTGAGTCTTAAGTGAGAATATTAGGTCAAAGTCCATATGGTCCGTAATAAGCTGTTAGGATTCTGGCTAGTCTAAAATATTGCTACGTTTTTACCTTTTAAAAACTTTTAAAATATGAGCTCGTAGATTGCAAATAAAATGAATATAAATTTGTGTTTAGTTTTAATTAAAATTCTTTATTATTCGCACAATTCTGTATGCCACAGTTCACAGCCTTATGTAAACAACAACAATTGCTTTGTTTGTTATTCCTCTGTTTATACGCTTTGCATAAACAATAACAATTACTAGACAATTATTTGACAGATCTTTGTAACGGAGATCTTCAAACCACGATTACTCTCTTCAGACACACCGCGTCTCCACACAAGACTGACTGAACTTCACTAACTCAGTCGCCTGCTCTGCCTGGCAAGGTAAACAGTCTGATGAATGTTCTTAAAGGCCAATGTTCATAATTTTGCCTTCTCGAAAGCTCTATAAATGTAAACATCGTTGTTGTATTTTTGTTTACTTTTTTACCATTTTTTATGCTGGTGTTCATTGTTGTATTTTTGTTTACCATTTCTTTTATGTTGTTATATTAAGCAGTACGATAATTTGTAAACCGGTTTGTTTACTGCATTGTTTTGTTTTTGTAGCTTTTGTTTATAATTTTAATGTTAAGCGATGTAAAAGCAAAATACCAGTATGTAGATTTACGTAACAATTTGCTAAAAGTTTTGCTGTTGTTTTTTTAATTTATTTTATTAAGTTCTGGAGTGGATCCCATTTTTGTTAATCACAAATTCTCGGAATCTATTTAGACTCCATTTCCTTTTTTCAATGTTTAGGAAAACTCAATAGGGTAGATCCCTATAACGAAATCTATACCATATCCATCATATTTATTCCCATCTAAGTTGTTGACGTTGCTACAAGAAACATACGTCGTAATGGAAAGATTTTAGTAATCATAAGTTTTAAATATGAATGGCTGGCAAGGCACTCAAACTGATCCCAGGACATTAATGCAATGTTATACTACAATATTCAGTATGGATAGTTTATTCACCCAATTAATAGTTGATGTAAGGCTAGAAGATTACAACGATTAAGAAGATAAATAGTAAACAAAAAATGTTTTCCATATTTGATTTTTGGAAAGAACAAACCGATGGTATAACATTGTTATGTCTGAGGTCAAAATCAAATTCACTTTTACAGAATGCATGGACATTCTAAAGGGTGTAGCATTAAAAGTGTAAATGTTAGAAGCTAACATCAATCATAATACTGATTTTGTTTTTATCTAATAAAATAGCGTCTACTCATGTTATGCTTTAAAATGATAGAATTCGGAAAGTGGGCAGTACAATGAGTAAAAGAGGGAACAGTGTGCAGCAAATTGATTGTCAAAAGAATCAGATCTTGGAATAGATTAGGAAGTGTTTGTGAAATCAAAATCAAGACTCTAACTTTCTTTATTTAATGTCATTGCTGGACTTAACTTAACAACAGGACTTTTGCAACAATAAAGGGTGATTTTTTTAGCTATTATCTTTTTGGCAACACTGGTTTAAACAGCTCACGCACGTTTCGTGTTTTGTTTCACTGTCAAACATCTTCAGTTTGGTCTATAATTTAACCATGAATCGTCTTACAAACGAACAACGCATGCAAATCATTGAATTTTATTATCAAAATGCGTACTTCTTCAAAGATGCTGCGAATCGTAACGTAACTTTGAATGGTGAGCGCTACCGTGAGATGATATCCAACTTTTTTTTTGCCCAAAATGCAAGAGCTTGACTTGCATGACATGTGGTTTCAACAAGACGGTGCCACATGCTACACAGCACGCGTAACAATGGACTTATTGAGAGGCGAGTTCGGTGAACATTTTATTTCACGTTCGGGACCGGTCAATTGGCCGCCTAGATCGTGCGATTTAACGCCTTTAGACTATTTTTTGTGGGGCAATGTTAAAGCTCATGTCTATACAGACAAGCCCGCTTCAATTGACGCATTGGAAGACAACATTGAAGCATTTATTCGTGAGATACCGGCCGAAATGTTGGAAAGAGTATGCCAAAATTGGACTAAGCGGATGGACCATTTGAGGCGCAGTCGCGGTCCACATTTGCATGAAATAATCTTTAAACATTTTTTTTTTTTGAAAAATTTTCCTATAGCTCTTAAAAAATCACCCCTTAATATATCTGATCGCTCATTGTTGATTTATTTTATTGTCGAGGTAGTAAAATCCCTTCGGACCATCAGATATCATCGCATCGCCATGTGGTGATTCTACTATAAACTTACGTACTCCTGGGAATTTTTCTATCCGCTTCCCAGTATTCATTACTTTGGAAAGAGCCTCCATTAATTCTATCCAGCATAATTTATTGATTACCCTCCCAAAGTCGCCGAGGATTAACGTTTTTATTTTCAGAATATACTCTGCACATTTCGCCAGTTTTTTTAAATTTTTGGTGCCACATTGCATACCGTCAACCATAATTTCATTTATTGCACTAATTTCGTCTTCAATTGTTCTTTTCCCATTTTTGCATCGTCTCAGGGTTTCCCTTTCTGAAGAGGTATTACCGTAAATAGAGATGTCGAAACAGAATGTTGTAATTAACTTCTCCCTCTCTTCTAGTGTACGTATTTTCCATTCTTGGTATCAGTCCTGCTTCTGCTTTGTCAACGTAAATTGCGAGGATCATGTCTCAGCTATTATTTTTGACATAATTGGGTTTACTAATCGGTATTTAGCCTCTAAAAATGTTTCTCCCCCCAAAACTTTAGAGTCTCTTGAAAGTAAAAAAATGTGTATGGGTTAAGCATATAAACAAATGATTAGAAATACTTTGAGTTTTGTAATGTGCGGGTAAAAGTTATTAACGACTTTACCCCTGATATATGATATCAGAACTTAATTAATAATCGATTTTAATAAAATGTTCACATTTCCTTTCCATATTGGCACTCAAAGATAAAATAGAAATCAATCAATTGCTTAATTAAATGCACCTTTTTAAACAATCATTTAATTCCTTTACTAAATAACCTGTAGCTGCTGTATTAAACGGTATTGTATACCGTATATAAATAAAGGTTGTCTGCAGCAGTCGCATGTAGATTTACAAACCGGTGTGTATTTTCATTATACTTTAAAGGTTCAATGACTTGATTCTTCTGCTGTGAATGTGAGTGTGTCTCTTTTTTCACTTTTTTCCCCCAATCTGTTTAATTTTTTTATTTTGCTAATATAAAATTTATTGCACACACAACCACATGTAAAGCGCCAGTGCTAAATACTGTGTATAAGTTTACTCTACTCTTTTTATGTATACTCTTTTGTTTGTCTATTGTTCGCGTAAAAAAAACCGAAAAGGAAGAGAGACAAAAAGGACGAGATGGAGAAAAAGTGCCAAAAAAAGTGTAAAAGAAGAAGAAGAAGCATAAACAAAGTGTTTATGACAGAAAGTATTGTCACATGATTAATTTGATAAAAAACACATGTGAATGAATGACAGTTGGAGTCTTTTATAAGCACACATATATTCAAATATATTTGTTGGCTCACTCTTTATCGCACTCTCTTTCTATCTCAGGAAATGCGTATTCGCTTGTGTGTGTTGATGTTTTCTTGTGGTTAGATGGGGTAATGGCGGCTGGAGTTTGTGTATGTTTTTTTTTTTTTTGTTTTCGTTAGTATCACACCTGTGGCAAATTAAAAATAAAAAAAGAAAACATTTTTTTGTATTGAATTTCTCTTTGTATTGAATTTAATTTTTTCAATATGAAAATTGTTTAATAAAAATTGTTTTTTCTTGTTTTCTTTTTTGTTTTTTTTTTTTTTTTTTATTGTCATTTTATTAAGCAAATATTGGCGTTGCTTAGTGGAGTGTAAAAATATTTATTATATTATTATTGTTGCTGTTGCTATTGCTGTCAATTTTTTTATTAACAACACCACTGTCTCTTATTTGTTTACTTGTGTTTCCTTTTTAATTAGGCTCTTAGGCGTGAATGTCATTAAATTGTTGCCATTGAGCGTAAAATAAAATTTAAAAAAAACTCAAAATTTTTCACAAAAAAGGAAAAAAACATCGTTAAGAGAGAATTTAATCTTAAAATAAACAAAAACAAAGGAAACGGAAACTTGAATAATTTTAATATCCAGTTATTATTGAAAATAAAACTGATATTTTTAATTCGTTTATATTCTAATAATTGGAAATCTTAAATATCTTATACTTGTTGGCTAACAATAGTTTACAGTAATCCTTCTATTTACGTCACCTCGATTAACGTTGTTTCGATTTACGTGGTCAAATTTTTTGTTCCCTCTAACTTCAATTTGCGTCGTCATTCGATTTACGTCGCCTTTTTTTGGAACCAAACTGCGACGTAAATCGAGGGATTACTGTAACTTTTTTAAGTTCCTTGTTAAAAGCATACTACTTTGTAGTATGAGCAATATGCAATTGGATTTACGTCGTCTCGATTTACGTCGTATTTTTTTGGAACCAACTGTGACGTAAATCGAGAGATTACAGTATCAAACATTTATAAATTAGGCATGGTTTCCTGAATGGTGTTATTAAGAAATTGATTAAACGTTTAGTATACTTCCAAAGTGTCTTTTTACGATCTTTTTTTAAGATAAATTTGTTTAAACAAATAGTTTGAGGAGTTACGAGCGCCTAAAGGCAAAAGTCGAAATGAATTATTGAATGAAAGTCGAATGAAATATGAACTAGGATATTTTGAAAAATGTCTAAAAATAACAAAATTGCGGCAGTTTTTTTATTGTTTTCGCCTAGTTTTTTCTCTAACTCAATTGTTTAACAAAATTATTAATTATGGACAGATGAAAAATATCCAAGTTCAGGCTAAAACTACTCGTCTTAGGAATATTGTAACAAAATTTCAAATAAATCGGTCAAGTAATTTTTTCTAAAAAAGTGATTTCGAGAATAACTCATTTAAGTTGCGCTTACTTGGAAGCGTTGTACATTTCTGCGTTTATCTCTTTCTTCTTTTCATTGATTTTGAGCTCAAAGGATATTAATTCTATGGCTCTAAACAGACAAAAACTGCGAAACAACCGATTTTTTTAAAATTTGAAAGCAAACTAAACCCTTAACTTCAATACTTATGGACAAAACGTTGCTGCATCACAACATAATCGATATATTCTGAACTAAACGGTCAAAAGTAATAGAAAGTGGATCAAACACAATTTCATGACGAGAAAATAGTTGTAAATGTATAGCAAATGGATGAAACCAATCGTGTCATGCCCGTGGTTTAAACCCCTGTTTCTGGCATCTCGAACAATATCTTCGGCGACTTCCTCTTCCACAATCTTCTGACAAAAACTCTAAAAGTATGGTAAAGGCATGAAAAGTTAAAGAAAGTTTTGATACGTATTTGAAAATCATGACAAGGATTCGTCACTACGAGCTATCGCCATATAGTTGAACTCTTAAGCACTAAACTTTCTAAAGTAGGCAATGGTTCGAGAGAAAGATATAATGGAAAGCATATTTGATCTGGTATAAAAATATTCCCAATGTACATGCATTCTTTGCATTGTAAATTAAATTAATTGTCTCAGTTTACATTTAAAAAATTAAAAATAAAAATCTTTTCTTCTGCTCGTATTAGGCAACATCGAATTCCATTTGTGTACGGTCCCTACAAAAGTCAAAACCGTAAACCAAAAAGGAAACACCATAAATTGCTGAAGTCAACCGTTTAAATGGCAATTTAAAATATTTATGCCCATAAAACCCCTGAGACACAAAAAACTACATTCTCGTGCCCAACAATTTCTAGTAACAAGGAAACATAAACTAAACAAACTATTTGTAATGAAATGAAGTGACAAGGTTATCTGATTATTACAACTACACAGTCAAATCTCGAATTAAGGAAAAATTTTATTGAAAAAATTTAATTTTTATTAAACAAAGCCAACAACTCTAAAAACTGATTAAACATTTAAAAGAAATGAAATTTTTAATAAAATTTCTCGTAGGCAAAAGCTTTAAGTTCAAATTAAAGATAAGAAAGGACCTATAAATTCTGTTTTGAGGATTTTTCTTTTTATTGTTCTTTTTTGTAATAAAAATTAAGCCACGGCATATAAACCACACCACAACAACAACAATAACAATGAAATTATTAACACATGTCTATGGGAAATGTATGTGGAAAACGTTGCAAAGCGCAGGCCAGAAAGCAAGTAACAAGTGGATCTTAATGCTCTTAAATGTAAGAGAAACAATTTCAAAATGTTTAAGAGTAACAAAACCAGGCAATCGACTAAGTGGATTGCATTTGTAAAGAAATCCACAATTATTTGGAACTTGATTGCCATAATAATGACTCTGCCTGCTATAGTTTTTGTAATTTTTATTGTGGCATGTATTTAATAATCGGTCACTACAACAAAAAATATGGTTTTGTTGCTTTCTCGTAATAATTTTCCATGAATTTCCTTTTTACCTAAATAAGATGATGAACATCATTTTCAATTTTCCCTTTTAATTATAATTGAAGTGGCTAATTTAAACTGAAGGTCAATTGAGTGGGTTATCTCTCTTAAGTATAAATTATATTTTAATTGACCTTGTATGGTCATATCTTAGACAATTAATTTGTAATTTATGGCCTATTAAAGATGTTTTCCCCAAAAAATGAATACAATTTATTATGAAGGTTTTTAATACAATGAATCTCCTCTATTAAATACTCTCTATTTGTAGTTAATTGCTACTGAACAAAAACAAAATTAAAATTTTCAAAAAGTTATTCAAAGAAATTAATGACCTATCTCTCTCGCACACGCTTATACCAACATACATTGAAATAAATTTTGAAGAGAGTTGTTGTAAACTTGTATATATTACTTTCTATAAACAATTTGACATATAGAAAATGTCACAATAATTTGTCAATCAACATCTTTCATATAAAAAGTAGAGTGTAAAGTGTCTAGCCCTCTACGTCATAAGGAAGCTAGGTTTTGCACTTTGACATTGAGGAATATTGTTATTGTTACGTTTTTACCTTTTAAAATGGTTTAAAATATGAGCTCGTAAATTGCAAATAAAATAAAAATAAATTTTTGTTTAGTTTTAATTAAAATTCTTTATTATTCGCACAATTCTGTGTGCCACTGTTCACAACTTGATGTAAACAACAACAATTGTTTGTTTTTCCTTTGCTTACACTCTTTGCATAAACAATAACAATTACTAGACAATTGTTCGACTGATCTTTGTAACGGAGATATTCAAACCACAATTACTCTCATCAAACACACCGCGTCTTCAAACAAGACTGACTGAACTTTTACTTACTCCGTCGCTTGCTTTGCCTTGACTTTTATATGGCAACGTAAAAAGTACGATGAAAGTTCTTGAAGGCAAACATGACTTCGCCTCCTCGAAATCTCTATAAATGTAAACATCGTTGTTTACATTTATTATTGTACTATTGTTGGTGTATATTTATTTACTTGTTTACCATTTTTTTATGCTGGTATGTGTTGTTATATTATGGAGTACGATAATTTGTAAACATGTTTCTTTACTGCATTGTTTTGTTTTTGTAGCATTTGTTAATAATTTTAATGTTAAGCGATGTAAAAGCAAAACACCAGTATCTAGATTTTTCATTTTTGTAAGAGCGGTCAACTTAATAAGCAAATGTGGCTTTATTATTGCATATGCAAGCGTCATTGCAATTGTAATAATGCCAATGCATTGGATTCATAACAGAGAACATGATGGATAAGGTGTATCGAGCTTTATTTTTTTGGGTAGCATTCTGAAGAATTACAACAGATTGCCAGACATATGTATTAGCTAACAGCTACCCGCCTCAAACAAAACGTTGATTGGATGAATGCGATATATGGTCAGTGACATCAAAGAGCCTCCCTAGACGGCTAATGATATGAACACAAAAGACGCATCATTTGCCACACAGCAATCTGTCTGAAACAGAATACATGGATGTATATGGAAATGATAATTTTAAAGGCAACGCGACAACAAGTGGCTGCTGCTGCTTCGCACTTACACTAATTTCTATTTTTTTCTAGCAGCAATGAGAGAAAGAGAGCACTTTTAAGAACACTATACATTCAATATATCCAATTAAAAACGCGTAAATACATTTTAGTGGACTGTTTTTTTTTATTTATTTTACTTAGGATTTCCCGCTGCCTCCTTTAATACAATTAAATCACATGATGCTTGCGAGAAACGCAATTCTTAAATTACTGTGCTGCAAATGTTACGTCTATTGTGTTTACAGCATAGGATAGACAAGGTATGTCGCACGTACACATCAGTTTCTGACTGAACTTATATTTTAGTACGGATGCATACGCATTTCATATCGATCTTTCCATGCAAAATTTCACTTAATGCTGCTTAATGGGTATGCAGTGGCTAGTATAAGTGTACATACATGTGACTGTGAAACGGTTTCAAAATGTTAACAATTTGTTGACAATTTTAAAACCGCTTACAAACAGGCAGGTTATACGTGTTTTTCTTATTGTAGTTGTGTCTTTGTGTAAGTGTAACAAGGCGGTTGTAACATCGCCAATTATTATCTGCTGCCCATTTAATGTTAAACATACACTCACTCACACACATGCTACTTGCTAGCATGTCATGCTCTCTTTCACACAATCCTACAATGTAAATGAGTTTAACCTCAGGAGTACCGTTATCGATAACGATGATGATAGTTTTCTTATACTTTCTCATTTGGTTTTTTTTTTGTTGTTGTTTTTGTTTTGTAGACACAGTATATTTTTAATATGACTAAAAGCATTAACAACAGCGCAATAGTTGTTGTTGTTTTTTTCTTTGTTGTAAATTAAAAAAATTTAACGCAGATATTTTATATGGGACACAGATACCAACGTATATACATTTACTGTGAGTTATTGTCGTGTATTTTACTCTTTCTTTCTCTCTCTTGCACTTACCATGAAATGTAGTTGTTGTTGTTTTTATAATAATAGCCATGGCAATTTTTTTCTTCACTCCACAGTTTTTGTTGTTGCTGTTGTTGAACGTTTATTAATTGTACATGTTTTACTGCCGTAATTTACATTTAAATTAAAAAAAAAAAAACTGTCTACGAATTGCACAGAGACAGTGGTGTAATGAAAGAAAAATTTTTAGGATTTCGTAACATACACAATTGCCAGGTGCAAATAGAAATAATCGTAACATGTATGGGTAATTTATGTATCACCAGTGAAAATTAATTACATACATGCATACATAATTGGTCATTACAACCCTTCAGTCAGGATTACGACCTAGCTTCTCACACCACTTATGTTGTGTGCGTTAATTTTATACAAGAGTGGGGGACCTACTGTTTAAAGTCGACTCCGAACGACAGATATTTGAGAAGCTTTTCATGGCAATTTTATTTACTCTCAGAGTTTTTGCCAGAAATTTGCTGAGAGGCTGTAGCCGAAGAAATATTTTCATATGTTCGCTTTTGATGTCTGACCTGGGATTTGAACCCTGGCCTTCAGTCTAATAAGCCAACACACTGCCTACTAGACTACGGTAAATTAATTACTCACGTTTATTTTAACAAATAATTTGTATTTTATTGTCCGATAGTAGTTATGTTTTCTATAGTAATCGATAAATCTTTTATCGGAAACTAAAGTTTTCAAAAATATTCCAAAGAAAATTCAAATGTTTACATTTACAGAGATCTTGAGAAAGTGAAGCCACGAACATTCGCCTTCAAGAACATTCATCAGACTGTTTACTTTGTTTAAAAGGCAAGGCAAAACAGGTGACTGAGTGAGTTAGTGAAGTTCAGTCAGTCTTGTGTGAAGACGCGGTGTGTTTGAAGAGAGTAATCGTGGTTTGAAGATCTCCGTTACAAAGATCTGTCGAACAATTGTCTAGTAATTGTTATTGTTTATGCAAAAGGTGTAAGCAGAGGAATAACAACAAAGCAAAAGTTGTGAACAGTGGCACACAGAATTATGCGAATAATAAAGAATTTTTAATTAAAACTAAACACAAAAATTTATTTTTATTTTATTTGCAATCTACGAGCTCATATTTGAAATGTTTTTAAATGGTAAAAACGTAACACTACTTTTTGTCGCTTAAATTCTATAGAAAGTACTAGTTCTTGAAAATTTTCTATTCTAGTTATGCAATTGCAAAGACTTTGGTGCAATCTTTCTCAAAAATTAAAACTCATTTGGAAATTTAAAAATTGAAAACCTTTTTCTCCCCTTTTTTTCAACTATTAAACACACCTCTGCCTAATGGACCAGAAAAACTAGCAGCAGCAAATGATAGAGAAATCATATTTCGTTTGTCACCCACCATTTGAATATTTAGTACAGTTTAGTGCAGTTTTGTGTACAGCTTTTGTCTTTTTTTTTTGTTGTTTTTTGGTTGCAAATTGAACATCGTCATCTGCATCATCAACTTTCTCATCGTCATTATCATTGAATTGTATTGTATTGCCCTTGAATATCCTTTTTAATCATAATTTTACGTTGTACATACTCATTTCATCCCCCCATTTTATTTTCCGCAAATTCATTCGAAATGCGGACACTTTAATGAATCGTTATGTTAGTCATTCACTCACTCACTCACTCAGCCAATGTATCATAGAGTCACTCAGTTATACCGGCAGCCACAATATTTTTTTCATTCTAGTCTGCAAAACAATAAAAACGAAAATGTAAACGAAACGAAATGAAATGAAAACGAAAACGAAATTTTACACAAATTTATGTCTAATTTAGTGTTAAATGGCCTTTGGCTTTAAAATTTATTGCATTTCCAAGCAAAACATTTCTTCTACCGCACCCCGACCACCAACCTTATTCTCATCTCATTCTTGATGCAATCGTTTGAGTTGGTCATGGAGAGTGATAAAAGAGATAAAAAAAAGCTGAGATAAGCATCAATAAAGTGGAAATGCTATCAAATAAATTGTTTGGTTGGCTGATGGGTTGGTTGGTTGGATGTTGCGAGCAGAAGGAGGAGAAGGACGAGAGAGTCTGTTGCTTTCAAGTGCACTTAAAAGTCGTACAAAAGCCAATAGGGGTTAATTAAACTCCAGTTCCAGTTCAGCTCAAAGACATTTAAATGACTTGAAAAGAACGAAAGAAAAATTGTTTCTTCTGTTGGCTTTTTTGTTGCTTAAGAATGCGTATAATTTTGTGCTTTACAACGACAACAACAACAACAAGAACAGTAGTGGCAGCAACAACAACATATAGAAACCAATGGAAATACAAAATAACTTTCCATAGTGGAAGTTGCCATTGGCCAAGATCCTTTGACTGTTTTAATTTATTTTAATTGAGTTTTTCTTAAAGAATTTCTATACCCTACCTCCTTAAAGATAACAAAGTCTAGTAATCGATAAATTGAGTATCGCAATAATATTAAAGAAGTTTTTAAATTTTCTGCAAATGAATTTCATTTTCTCTACAATCGAATTTTCTGTAGAAATTTTTCGATAACTGAAAATTTCTTTAGAAGTTTTTTATTAAACTTGACTAAAGAAAAATGTTATACTAAAAATTTCTCGATATCAACAATTTTCCATTGAATTTTTTTCGATAAAAAAGTTTATCAAAAACCAAACATTTTCTAAAGAAAATTTGCCGATAACTAATAAGGTTTACAGATAATTATCTTGATAACTAAAAGTTCAAAGAAAATTTTGCGATAATTGTTTATCTATAACTAAAAAATTTGCCAATAACTAAAATTCTGTATAGAAATTTGTTGACAACTATTATATTTCACAGAAAAATATATCGATAATTACAAGTTTTTAAAAAAATATTCCACAGAAACCTTTTCAATGACTATCGTTTTGTATGGAAATTTAATTTGTCGATAATACTGTATAGGAAATTTCTTTTTATGATAATTTTGCATAGAAAAGTCAATAAATACAATTTTCGTTAGGAAATTTATCGATAACTATAATTTTCTATCTATTTCTATATAATTTCTATCTATTTGAAGTCGCCGTAGTCTAGTAGGTAGTGTGTTGGCTTATTAGACTGAAGGTTCGAGTTCGAATCCCAGGTCAGACATCAAAACGAAATTATGAAAATATTTATTCGGCGACTTCCTCTCAGCAGATTTCTGGCAAAAACTCTGAGAGTAAATAAAATTGCCATGAAAAGCTTCTCAAAAAACTGTCGTTCGGAGTCGACTTTAAACTGTAGGTCCCGTCACTCATGTATAAAATTAACGCACACAACATAAGTGTTGTTAGAAGCTAGGTCGTAATCCTGACTGAACGGTCGTAATGACCAATTATGTATGTATGTATAATTTGCTATAAAAAAAATTTTATAATTACAGAAAATTTGTCAATAACTACAATTTTCGGTAGAAAATTTATCGATAATTACAATTATCCATAAAATGTTTGCCCATAATTACAATTTTCTATAGAGAATTTTTCGATAACTACATTTTTTATAAAAAAAAATACGATAAATACAGAAAATTTGTCGAGAACCACAATTTTCGATAGAAAATTTATCGATAACTACAATTTTCGATAGAAAATTTATAATAACTAAAATTATCTATAAAAAATTTTTCCATAATTACAATTTTCTATAGACAATTTGTCGATAACTACAAAATTCTATAGACAATTTGTCGATAACTACAATTTTCTATAGACAATTTCAATCAATAACTAATAACTAAATTTTTTTATAAAAAAAATTCGATAACTACAGAAAATTTTTCGACAACTACAATTTTCGATAGAAAATTTATCGATAACTACAATCTTTGATAGAAAATTTAGCGATACCTACAATTATCTATAAAAAATGTGTCCATAATTACAATTTCCTATAGAAAATTTTTCGATAACTATAATTTTCTATAGACAATTTTTCGATAACAGCAATTTTCTACAAAAAAAATTTTCGAAAACTACTATTCCTGCAATATTTTAGCCAAAATAAGCATTTCGAATTCGTTTTACTCCTGTAGCAATATTTTTTTCATTTCATTTTATTTTCTTTTCCAGTACAAATTATTTAAATTCTGTTGTGCATACTTTTTGGATTGTGGTTATTTGAGTAGATGTGTTTTAGAACTTCTCATCATGGTGGTTTGGAATTTTTCTTTGTTTTTTTTTTTGCCATTTTTTGCTCAATTTTCATATTAATAAGGGTCATACTTGGCTGTTAGCAATTATATGAATTATGGTTTATAATTTTGGGACATTAATTAGTTGAACCCACAAATAGTTACAAAATTCTTGAGTTTTCTTACATTAATTTCTTGTTTATTTTATTAATTTAAAGGCAGAACAACAATTTTGAAAAACTTTATGAATTTTAAAATATTTTTTCTCTGTTTTCTTCTTCTCTCTCTTCCATTTAACAACATCTGTTTATTAATCTTTCAAACGATAAGGAAATAAGACCATCAACCATGTCACCATATTGTCCTTGTAGATAACTATTGTTATTGTGGCTGTTGTTGTTGTTGTTGCTATTATTTGTGTTACTTGTAGCCATAGTCCCCAAAATATGGTAGCATTATTAGCATTCCTTTGAAAGGAAATCAAAATATGCCAAACGTTGGTTAGATTTTAATTTTTTTTTTTTTTTTTTTTATTTTGTTTTTTATTTTTTTTTTTTCCAATTTAAGGAAGATGTTAACAAAACAAATATTTCAACGATGTCCTGCCATTCATAGAATCCTGAGAGAAGAAAGAAAAAAAAACATAAGAATTAAAAAGAAAAACAATTTATTTGTTTTAGTCAACAACATACCGCCTGCAAATGTTGGCAATTTGCCATTAAAAGCTATACAAATGAACTGAAAAAAGAAAGAAACAAAATAATTATTAAATAAGAAAGATAGAAAGAAAGAAAAATTTAAAAAGGATTTCAAATATAAAAATGTAACGAATTTCAATTGCACTATAGTTTGGACTTTGTTTGATTAATAAAGTCTGTTCTTAAAACTCTTAATCCCTGTTTTGTAACATTAATTCTTGCTTTATACGTTCATTTTATATCGGATACCGTTAAGTATGATTTAGACATTAAATCCGGCGAACCACAACTTAAAGTCTTTTAATACCCTTTCAAAAAGTGAACAGCCTAAATGGGAAAGCCAAGAACACAATGCAAACGGATATTTGCTTTTTATGCTTCCTTTCTTATTCTCACTCCATATTTCTTATTCTCATATGCTCTTTGTTCCTCTCTCTCTACATTCCATTCAATTTTTTTTTTTTTTAATTTTTATCTATGTTAACTTTGATTTTTTTCCGTTGTTTTGTTTTTACTTTTCCCATGCAACACTATACGCTTTGTATGTGTAAAAGTATACATGTATGTGTCAATGTATGTGTAAAGTAAGCATATAGACTTGTGTGTGAGGTACACACACTATAAGTTGACAATAACAACAATGTTACATTCGTAATAATGTTGATAAATGTTCTTCTCTCTTACATTTTGTCTTTGTTTTTTTATATTGTGGCGCTCTTGTTTTTTCCTGTTCTTGTTGTTGTGTGAGTTTTTTGCCTCTACACAAGAGACTTTAAGGCCTTTTCTTTTCAAGAGACAATGTTTTATTTGCTGGTATTGTCCTTTTACCTCTCTATCCACTTCTCTCCCCTACTATCCATCTCTCTCCCTCACTATCCACCTCTCTCTCTTTCTGTCTTTATTTTATTTTATATGTGTGGTGTGTGTGTAGAAATGTTGCCACTTTTCATACATGATTTGTGGTATTTCTTTTTTTAATTCTTTTTTTTTTTTTGTTCTTTTCTAGAATTACACACACAAACATTTTTAAGTGCTTGTAAGTGAGTGTGTGTGCGAATATGTGTGTGGGCTTAAGTGTTTAAGTTCAACAATGTAAGAAGTATCATGATATTGTCATGTTGTTGATAAAAATTATTGGTTTGTCAATAGGCAACACAACATAAACATTCTCTCTGTCTCTCTCTCATGCATGTTATTCGTATAAATTTTTTTTAATTGTAAAGGGTCTGCCAAATAACTTTTCTTTTTTGAAAATGCTTTAAAAAAACTACTGAATATTTTCTCAAATTTCTTTTTTTTATTTGAAAGTACAATCCTTCCGGTTAATAATGGAAAATAATTTCATTCAAATGCCTGCCTCGGCTGGCCATGCAGTAGCCTACACGATCGGTCCAATTTTTAAGCACATTATCGATTATGTGCAGCTGTATTTCACCAATGGCTTCACGAATATTTTTCTTTAAAAACTTATCTTTGACGGCACCCCACAAATAATAGTCCAACGGTGTCAAATCGCAGCACCGAGGTGGCCAAACGACTTCAGCTCTGCGGCTGATAATGCGATCTTCAAAAACAGGGCGCAAAACATCGAGTGTAGCTTCGGCTGTGTGGCACGTAGTGCCGTCCTGTTGAAACCAAATGTTGCCAATATCCTGCTCTTCAATTTTTGTGAACAAAAATTCGTTCAACATGGCCCGATAACGATCGCCATTGACTATAACGGCAACTCCTTGCTCATTTTCGAAGAAAAATGGCCCAATAATGCCTCTGGACCAAAATCCGCACCAAACAGTGACTCGTTTTGGGTGCGTCGGCTTTTCAATGTATGCGTGCGGGTTTTCTGTGCCCCAAATGCGAAAATTTTACTTGTTTACATACCCGCCACGATCAAAATGAGCTTCATCTGAAAAGATGATTTTTTGCCAAAATCGGCATCGCAGGCCCACTTAGCGTTAGTTGTTCAAGCGTATACACAACCATATTCGTTCAGCGGAAGGATAAAACTAATTATCTGTCAAATCAGACATGAGCTAAGTGTTACCATTCACGAAATAAGCACTAGTTGAAAAAAAAACGTTAGATGGCGGACCCGATAGTTTTCGGTGTACAATTGTAGAACGAATTTTTTTTGTTTTTTTTTTGTTTTTCTGTGCTAAAAAGAAAAACAAAATAATGTTTCAAAAGTAAAGTTCAATGATACACAGTTAAAGCTATGATTTCCATGTAATGTTTAGATAATTATAAAGCATATACCTTGCCTTGCCATTCATAAATACTTAATAGGTCATTACAACCCTTCAGTCAAGATTACGACCTACAGTTGATCCCGCCACTCATGTATAAAATTAAAACACACAACATGATTGATTTGAGAAGCTGGTCCGTAATCCTGACTGAAGGGTTGTAATGGCCAATTATGTTATGTGGCGGGACCTACAGTTTAAAGTTGATTCCGAACGTCAGATTTTTAGGAAACTTTTCATGGCAATATTATTTACTCTCAGAGTTTGCCAGAAATCGCCGAAGAAATATTTTTTCAAATTTCGTTTTGATGTCTGATCTGGGTCTTGAACCGGGGCCTTATGTCTAATAAGCCAACACACTACCTACTAGACTACGGCGACTTCCTTGCCATTATGCCATTTAAATAACCCTCTCTAGATTATTTGCGCTAAGTCGATGAAGTAATTTTCAACCACTTTTTCGCGCAGCCCGACAAAAACTTGACAAATGTTGATTAGCATTATTCACGTAAATATGGTCTTAGGCATAGCCTCTCAAGAAAAGTATAACAACGTCAAATGGCGTGATCATGGTGGCTTAAAAAACTAAAACGTACTCTTTATTCAAAACAAACCAAAATAAGTCGTGGTAAATGGGTCGTCACAGTATTTCTTTGAAACCACATGCTATTTAGCTTAAGGTCTTCAATGACAGTTCAAAAAAAATTCTTATCATACGACCATTGTGCTCGGAATGCATGGTTACGCTTCCTCCACCTTCAAGCTACCTAATACTTACTTTTTCCAAATGCAATGGATTATCCAAGCCCAACTAGGAAAATTTGGCTTGCTAAACACCAAGTAAGAAATGAAGTTTAGGGCAGAAGATAAAAATCTGCCTTAAAAGTCTCTTGTTCTAGCATCCAATCAGCATATCAACAGCATTGTAGATTGTCGGCTCATTAGTTGAACTTTACATGAACGAACTCGTGTAAAAGATGTCATATTGAACATAAGCAACATAAGCATACATTGCCATGATGAACAAGCCTTACCACTCTCTTTTCAAAATTTAATTTCTTGTAAATTATTTACTTATCTTTATTGATTTCTCTTAATTTAGAAACGACGATAAAAATGTCATATCAAATAAAATGTATTTCGTTGGACAAGTTAGTTCAAATGCAGAAATAAAAACAAAATCTTATGAAAAGTTGTTTTAAAAAGGCAGGAAACAAAAAATTAAAATAAAAAATAAATCCAGAGTTTAACGGAAATCGATGAAAAGGAAAACAAAATTAAAGTTTCACAAAAGCCAACAAGAACGACAATAACGATGCCAATAAATGGAAGAATTCCACGTAAAAAACACGGCGGTGGTGTCAACATATTGAAAACAAAATCGCAGTTATTGAAGCAGCAACAACAACAGATGAAAGAAAAAAGAGGTGGGAAGTAATATACGCACACAATTGCATTTCCAAGAAAAAGGTGATGTTTACAGGAAGAAAGCAAAAAAAAGATGTAACGAGCAGTAAAGGCACAGCCGGGAAAAACTTTTAAAATTTCATTTTCTACTTCATTTTAAGTTTTCAAAACATTTTATTTTGTCCATCGGTTTTTAGATAATTTTTCTACATTTTTCTTGATTTTTTTTTCACTTCCTACTTCTTGTTCCACCATGCTGTATAAATTAGGTTAACAAAAGCCTGTATTTTATAATGTTTCATAAAATCTTCACTATATTGTAGATTGTTTTCTCTTTTTTTTTCCATTTTTTTCTTCTCTTTTTGAAGTTTCATATTTTTTAATAACAATTTGAAAACAACAGCAACAACAACAACACTCGGTTTACAAAAAAGGTATTTTTATAAAGTCTTACTTAAAAAAAGAGAGAAAAACTTTGATGCTGTTATTATTGATGGTGCAAAACAGTAGCCGGGCTAATAAACAGTGAAGCAAAGCAAATAAAAGTTCCTTAAAAATAAAATATTACAGTAATCCTTCATTTACGTCGCCTCGATTAATGTTGCTTCGATTTACGTCGTCAAATTTTTTGTTCCCTCTAA